>CM039502.1:69755340-70355340 GCA_022432975.1 Begonia masoniana
CGGCTAGGAGCGAGACTGTTGCGTGTTTTTTGATTGAACAGCAGGGTTGAACTCACAATTTAATGAATTTTTTTTATCATTATTTAATTCAATATCTTTGGTCTACTGAGACTTGGGCTAGATAGATGCTACGTTTTCCATAGACAGGGTGACTAGAGAGTGGACAATATCTCCAAATTGGAGACATTCAAAACTTAAACACAAGCAAGCGTACTTTCTCGTTTTAATAGTCTTGGGCGTGGACAACGGGCCAAATGGTCCTGAATCAAGTGGCTATGTTATTGTTGACTTTCCACTCGTATCATTAGTTGAAAATGAACGGTTTATAATATTCGGAAAACAAATGCAAAACAACATAGATACCAAGATTTACGTACAACCTCCTATAAAACAAAAAAAGGCATAGACACAAGAGAGGAAATTCACTGAAAGATAATAATGTACAATAATTTTGGACTCAAGATATATCTATAACATTAAACTGGAAGCTTCTACAAAAAAATGAAAAAAAAAAAACGAGATTCCAATCGTGGTCAGAACCAGCTGACTGAATACAAACAATTGAGTGGAAAAGGATTAAGAAAGTAGATGCTATTTCAGCAACAAATAATAGAAGTCCATTTTTTCGTCACACGGATAATGTTCAGACATTGACTCGAGCAAGAGTTGAAATAGTGTGCAAATTGCAGAGGTTGTGGAGCAGAAGATTAAAGTGAGACGGATCGAGCAAAAGAAAAAAGGCAAGAACACACACTCGCCATTGATCCAGCGGATTTATCTTTCGTTGCAAATTTGGAGCTGATTTGGTTAAACGATCAACTATTACCCAAATTGCATCGTGACCTTTTGCTGTTCTAGGTAATCCTATAACAAAATCCATAGTTATTTGTTCTCATTTCCATTTGGGAACTAGTAAAGGTTGCAATGTTCCAGCAGGCCTCTGATGTTCAGCCTTGACTTGCTGGCAGACCAGACATGACTCCACGTACTCCGCCACACATCTCTTCATACCTGGCCACCAATAATGTTGCTTGAGATCTCTGTACATTTTCGTACCTCCAAGGATGAACAGAAAGTCTGGAGGAATGTGCCTCAGATAGGATTTCTTTTCTAAGTTCGGTATCAGCCGGAACAAACCATCTATTTCGAAACTTGAGAATTCCATCAGCTGAGCAGTTGAAATCCGACTCGTCAGTAGAATCTATGCACAACTTATACTTATTGCATTCGGTGTCATTCATTTGAACTTCCTTTATTTTCTCCAAAATAGTTGGCCTCGAAGATATGGCCGAAAGCATGGCTGACACACTAGACACCGCTTCCAGGTTAAATCTTTGAAATTCTATCTCTAAAGCTATCGGTATTTCTAGAATCAATGCAGAGACTGAAGGAGTCACTCTACTCAAAGCATCAGCCACTACATTCGCCTTGCCAGGGTGGTACTTAATCTCGAAATCATAATCTTTGACAAACTCTAGCCACCTACGTTGCCTCATTTTCAATTCCTTTTGCGTAACAATGTATTTCAGACTTTTATGATCCGAAAATATCTCACAGGTTTGTCCATACAGGTAGTGCCTCCAAATCTTTAATGCAAAAACCACAGCAGCTAATTCTAAGTCATGTGTAGGGTAATTCTTCTCATGCACTTTTAACTGCCTAGAAGCATAAGCTATAACCTTTCCATCTTGCATCAAAACACAACCAAGTCCAACTTTGGATGCATCGCAATATATGCTGAACTTACCATTAACAACAGGAAGGGTCAGAATTGGAGCATTGGTTAGTTTCTGCTTCAAGATTTGGAAACTGGATTCACATTTATCAGTCCAATTATACTTCACATTTTTCCTTGTTAACATAGTAAGGGGTGTGGCAATCTTTGAAAATCCCTCGATGAAATTTCTATAATATCCTGCTAATCCAAGAAAACTCCTAATATCAGTAGCATTCTTCGGTTAGGGCCATTCCTTAACTGCTTGAACCTTGGCTGGATCAACAGATATCCCGTCACCAGAGATCACATGACCAAGAAAGTGAACTCTGTCCAACCAAAACTCACACTTAGAAAATTTGGCATAAAGTTGGTGCTGCCTCAGCAATCCTAACACCAAGTTTAGGTGTCCTGCATGCTCCTCCTTAGTTTTAGAATAGATTAGAATGTCATTTATGAATACAATGACAAACTTGTCCAAATACTCGTGAAACACCCTATTCATAAGATCCATGAAGGCTGCCGGCGCATTTGTCAAACCAAAAGACATAACTAAAAACTCATAATGTCCATACCTTGTGCGAAAGGCAGTCTTTCGGATATCTTCAGATTTAACCTTCAACTGGTAATAACCGGACCTAAGGTCAATTTTAGAGAAGACTCTTGCACCCTTAAGCTGATCAAATAAATCATCAATCCTCGGCAGTGGATACTTGTTCTTGACAGTTAGCTTATTCAATTCTCTATAGTCTATGCACATACGCATTGATCCATCTTTCTTTTTGACAAAAAGGACAGGTGCACCCCATGGTGAAAAGCTAGGGCGTATGAACCCCTTCTCCAACAAATCCTCTAATTGTTTCTTCAATTTTTTAAGTTCTGTTGGTGCTAGTCTATATGGATTTTCAGACACAGGCTCGGCGCTGGGGTAAACATCTACCACAAACTCAATTTCCCTATCTGGTGGCAAGCCAGGAAGGTCATCTAGAAATACTTCTGGAAAGTCTTGGACAACTAAAACATTTTTGGGACTTGATTTTTCTACTAGCTGCGTGTCTAAGACATTGGCCAAAAAGCACAAATACTCCCTGCATGGGGAGGGTCTACAATCGGCAGAAGTCATCACAGTCATTTCCTTACTCCTCTTCAGAGCTTGGAAGGTATGGTTCAAACCACTAGGGGGTTGAAAACTAACAATTCCAGCCCTACAATCTATTGTGGCATAATGTTTAAACAACCAATCTATTCCTAGGATCACATCAAATCCCATTATGTCCATAACAATGAGATCAGCAGGCAAATTCATGTTCCCTACTAACTCCACACTATCAGGCATCATTTGATTGGAGTGCATGTGCTCACCAGAAGGTAATGTTACATTAAACACATGCTCAGAATGAGTAAACCGTACATCTAACTTATTCGCAAATGTAGAGGCTATAAAAGAATGAGTTGCATCCGAATCTATCAAAGTAAAAGCAGGTATAGAGTTAATCAATATAGTACCTGACACTACAGCAGGCTGGTCCTCATCACCAGACTCCATCATGGAGAATATTCTTGGCTTAATCCTGGCAGGGCCACCCTTCAAAGCTGGGCAATCTCTGTTGGTATGGCCAACCTTGTTGCAATGGAAACATCGAACGACCCGGGGCTTTGGGCAATCCTTGTACAAGTGTCCAATCTCTTCGCAGTTGAAGCACTTACCCGATCCAAATCTACACTCGCCCGGGTGATTCTTCGAACACTTTGGGCACTGAGGGAACGTCTTGGTGTCTGGTACCTTCTTTCCTATTCCTTGGCTGTGATGGCCCTCATTGGACCTCTTCACCCCTCTCTGCGGCGGTGGTTGAACGATTTTTCTTGGGGTTTCCTTTAGTCCAGCAAATTTCAATTCAGCTTCTTCCACCTCCAATGCTGTGGACACAGCATCACTGAAGGGAAAACCATATTAACCCGAAAACTTGACCCCTCTGTACATTTCTGGTTTCAGTCCATTCATGAATTGAAACACCTTATCTTCATTTCGGTGAACAAGGTGTCCAGCGAACCTGGATAGAGACTCGAATTGTCTAACGTATTCTGCCACAGACCCTGTCTGCTTCAAGTTCAAAAACTCTACCTTCTTTGCTGCCTGGACTTTGCTATTAAAATATTTCTCATAGAAGGTGTCCTTGAACTGCGACAAGACATCGCTGAGACATTGGTGGTGGTCTCGATTGTCTCCCAACAAAGTTGAGCATCACCGGCAAAATGGAACGTGGCCAACGTGACTTTGTCTCCTTCACCAACATTGGCACACCTGAACATACTCTCAATTTTCCTAAGCCACTCCTCAGCGACAATCGGATTGGATGACCTTCCATCAAATGTGGGTGGCTGAAGTCTTCGGAATCGGTCTCCTGAATGCTCATTGCTAGAACCTGAGTTGGCACATCCCTGTACCTCTCGGTTCAGCAACACCCCCAACTGATCAGACTGCTGACGCACTAAGTCTGTTTGTTGACGTACCAAGTCTGTTAGTTGTCTAATAACACTAGGTTCCTCCTCACTCCTCAAGTTTGGCATTTCTCTCGGTATCCTAGGTCTTCTTGGGCGTCTGGACATTAAACTGACTTCTTGTACAAGGTTAACTATGTTCATAAATATCTAATTACTGAGGCTAACATAAACACTTACAGTTGTTGGAGTACTTCCATGCGACGATTGGCACTGATGAGCTAAAAATTTCAACCGTATTTTTTTAAAAAAAAAAAACTTGCAGCGGAAATCTTTTAAGCAAAAATAGAATTAGACAAAGCCATAAAAACAATGTTAACATAATCGTTGGAAATATTGAGAAGTAATCGGCCAGTAGAAAATAGAAGTTTAAATTGAAATACTGGAGGTGTCACAGAGGTCAAACGGATCTGCCGATTAATAAAGTCAACGGAAGAAGCAGAAACAGAAAATAGAAGGCTTGTGCCGATGACGTCAGCCAAATGAAAAACAAAGGACATCTCTCGGTAGACTGTATCTACCGGTGACTAAACGACAAAATACACTTTACATCTTCCGATGACGTCAGCCAGATGATTTCCTTCATCCGATCGACTTTGTTCTACATCCACCGGTGACTAAACGACAAGATTCTTCCTACACCTACCGACGACGTCAGCACGCATCTGCCGATGAGATTACTGAGACATCATCCGATAGACTTAAACCTAGACCTTTCGATTGAGTAGACTGCATACGCCGATCACTAAACGACAAACTCTCTACTTATATCTTCCGATAGGCACATAACTATAACCCAACACCTACCGATAGACTTCATCTACCGATAGTGAACAAAACAACATCTTCCGATAAAACAAGTTACATATACCGATCACTAAACGACATATTTCGTTCTATATCATCCAATGGCTTTCTCTGAAGACATCTTCCGATAGACAATAGAACAACAACTCAACCTCTGCCGATAGACTTCATCTATCGATAGAGAACAAAACCACATCTCATCTACTCCTTGGTATGCAAACACGACTCTAACTACAGAAAAGAATTTACTCACTTCGCTGAAACCATTCAAAAACATTTCAAACCATTACAATACTAAAAATCAGGTGAGTGCCAACATTAAATCCCAACGGAATACTATTAACAGGAAAATCTCGAAATTGTATTCAAAACATTGAAATCACTACTGTCATGAAAACTCAATATACTTAAATTGAAACACTGTCAACTAAACTTTCACACCAACAGACATCAATTAATCTGCCTCATCAGTATACCAGTTCGAGACAGAGAAGTGATCCTCCAACCCCATCTATTCGTCAGTAAACTCAGGGAATTCACCTACAGTATCCTCAACACCTACATCACAAAACTCATCTATTAGCCTAATGCTAAGTAAGCAAAGCAATAATGAAATGGTATGATGAAACTTAAATCCTGAATATGCAGTTTCTACTTTCTCATCTCAGTTGCACATCGTTTGTTTACTGATCAGATCCCTTGATTCCCTTGGGAGTGGGATCAATTCTCCCAATGTCATACATCCTCTTCATCAATTAAGGGGTGGATGAGGTCCCTTAATAGCTATTCTGATCCCTCAGTTCCTTTGGGAGTGGGATCAATTCTCCCAATGTCATAAATTCTCTTCATCAGTTAAGGGGTGGATTAGTTCCCTTAACCGCCAATGCGTTTAAATCTGTACTTGCCTTTCCATAATGATGCATGAAAGTTCATTTTCGTATTCTTTCAAAAACATGATGCATAACATACAGAAAATACTCAAACATACAAAAACCTACTGTTTTGTGATGTAGGCCCGAGGGCACACACAATACTTCACTTACCTGGCTTCACCGAGAGTTCCTGGTGGTAGGATATTCCAAGAGCTGGCTCACCTAAAACATAAGCACAACATTACTTAAACTTCATTATAAACATTAGGAAATATAAAGAGCTAGTTCTAAGGGTTCTGTTCTTCGCCATTCTCGATTCATCGCTAAACCCCAAATCCCATCCCTCACTCTCTGTACTTCCAAAATGCACACATAGCCATCCACCAGTTATCTAGACACTAAAAACAACAAGTAATCGAATCAAAACTCACCTTGGTTGGAGGGGAATCGCCTAGGGGGAATCCGTCGAGCTAAGAGGTAAAAAGAAATGAAACAGTGGCGGCTACTCACACTGGACTCTTCCTTAAATACGTTATCCACTATGTAAAAATTCTAATTACCATCATGCCCTTGCCTGAACATTTATTAACCTAATCAATAACTCCCCCAACCCTCCTATAAAAGTACATCATAAATAATAAATTAAATTTTTGGTTCAATGGAACTGGGTGCTACAACTAGTGTTCAAAATCGTCAGCCATGACGTTTATATATTTTATCCTTTACTTTTGGAGAGGAGGAAGGACACACAGATAATAAAACGAAATATTTATCTTAAAATATAAATATAAAAACTTACAATAGAGAGCAACCAAAGAGCAGCGGAGAGAAAACTAGAGAGAGAGAGAGCAATCCCAAAAACTTCGATATTAAACAACAAAGCAAGGCTTCCTTATATAGAGAAGCAAAAGTAAAAGATAAAATATATAAACGTCATGGCTGACGATTTTGAATACTAGTGGATGCACAGCTGTCGTCCACTTTCATTTTGCCTTTAGCTTTTGCTTTGTCTTTTGCTTTAGTGTCTTTTGATTCTGCGATGTCGGTTGAGTCATCCCAATCAGGTAGGTTTGGTGAATTGTCCCAATCAATCAACATATCGGACACAAACGGTGTCGAAGTAGCAGGCTTTGATTTCTTTTGCTTCTTTTCCATTTTGATGAATTTAACCATTTGTAATTCCTCTGAATCTTTGAATTCTGAAAGGTCTTTGCGAAGATCATTCCATAATTTAAGTTCTTCAGAAGACATTGTTTTGTTATGAATCTTCCAGTTTTTATACTCTCCAAAAGCTATGTCCCATTTGTACCAAGGATTGGTGTTGGGATTATACTTCTTGCCAATGTACTCAGCATGTTGTAAATCATCCCATGAAGGATTTGCTTGATTCCTCATACGAATGATCAAAGGATGATTCTGATGAAAAGGATGAATGTTTTGAAGAGCCACCCATGTAGGAACTTTGTATTCTCCAGGATGCCTAGGAGATAAAATTGTGGGAATTCTTTGATGTCTATTTGAAATGGGAACACGAGGACAATGGTTGTCTGCCATTTAAAGAACTACTTTCCCTTTTCCTTTGTTTTTCCTTTTTGATTTTCTCTGCGAAAGATCAATAAAAGATTCCCTGAAAGAATCCCATAAATCTTCATGAGAAACAATATCAATAATGTCATCATCAGGATTTTGTGCTTCTCCGGGAAGAACAGAGAAAGAATTTGAATCTGTACTCATAGATTGTATATCATTTTGTTCGTCAGTTGGATCAATATCTGCCTCAATGTCATCTAAAGATAGAAACTGATCTTTGATCATATCAAATAATTTGAATTTCCTTTCTTGAGAACTCATTGAAGGAAAATTTTGTTGTAAATTTTGAAACATGCTCTGAACAAAAGCATTGTCAGGAGCCTGCCTAGTAGTGGCTTTTGATGAAGACAACAAAGTCTTATTTTGATTGTTGGCCTGATTGATTTTTGATAAGCAACTGTCAATGTCAAAACTAGACCACCATTTGACAAAGAACGATCTCTGAATTTCTGGAAGGCCAAGATGATCGGTATCTATTTCTAGATTCCAATGCCAGTTCCAGTTTATTTAAAATTCAGTACAAAACCATAAAAGGTTAAGACTAATAACTTTTGTTGTTTGAGACGAAATAAAAGGATGATATTTCTCCCAGATTTGAAAAGAGTCTTGAATTTGCTTGGGGAAAATGCTAAACTCAGGAGCATGAGATTGCCACCAATGGTAAAACCAAGATGGAAATTTATCCTCAGAATTCAGAATTTTTGGATTAATTGTGAAAAACCAAGAGTGATTCCTTGGCAGATTTTGATAGAAAAATACATGGGTCCAGGCATGAACATAGTCCCAATAGTTGTATTTTTGTTCTTGATTTGTAGTCCGACTTGCATAAACATTCAAACCCCATTCTTGCGGATGGAGGACTCGGACAATATAACACTTAGAATGTGTTATTGGAGTTTTGAAATTGGTTTGATCCACATAATGGTGTACGATTTGAACTGACTGAGTTTCTGTAAGAATAGCCTCATAAAAATATCGAAGCTTTCCATCAGGAACTAAGTAGTGTTGTGTACCCATATACCTGCTTTGAAAGAACCAGACATCTGTTTGATTTAGAAGTAAATCTTTTGGGGAAAGAGTAAAAACTGATTCCACCAAAGGCTTTTTTGTAAATTGAGGACCTTGTTCTAAGGCCTCTTTTGCTGTTCTAGGCTTTGGAGCCTCTAACTGTTTTGTTTGAGCACCTTTTGATGATTCCCCAACTGTGGGAAAATTTTGATAATAATCATTTTTGCTCCGACCACGGCCACAGCCACGGCCTCTTCCCCTACTAGGGGCGGACATCCTGCAAAAATTCTCGAGTTAAGAAGTCAGGAAGAGAATTACTGGCACCTTTGATATATTCGATAGTGAAATCAAAATTAGAAAGTTCTGATTTCCATCGAACAAATATTTGTTTTGAAACAATATTTTTAACATCTTTGGATAAAATATGTTTGATAGAAGAACAATCTACTCGTAAAATAAATTGTTGATTGAGTAAATCATCTTGAAACTTTGAAATACATTTAATTACTGACAAAATTTCTTTTTTTACAGTAGAATACTTTTGATGAACAGGTTTCCAACTACCTGAAGTAAATCGAATTAATTCTTCTTTGTTGGAATTTGGATTTATTTGTTTCAGAATACCTCCATAACCAAGGTCAGAGGCATCTGTTTCAACAATTTTCTTCCAAGCCACATTAGATAAATATAAACATGGAAGAGAAGTAACCTTTTGCTTGATGCGTTGAACAGCTTTTGTGTGTGCTTCAGTCCATGGGGAAGGATTTTTACGAAGTCTTTTGTAAAGTAGCTCAGTATCTTTAGCTAAATTTTGATAAAAATCTCCTAAATAATTAAGAGATCCTAAAAATCTTTGTAATTGAGTTTTGTCTTTAATTTCATTGGGAAATTTTGAAGCGAACTCAATACTACGATTGATAGGAATTATTGTTCCTTTTTGAATAGTATGACCTAAAAATCTTATGGTAGTTTTGAATAGTTGTAATTTCGGAGCCGAAACTACAAGACCATTTCTTTTGATAACATCTTTCAAAATTCGAAGATGTTTGATATGTTGATCAATACTTTGTGAAAAAACTAATATATCATCTATGTAGACAATACAGAAATCTGAATATTTTGAAAAAATATCATTCATTATATTTTGAAATTCGGAAGGAGCATTTTTCAAACCGAAGGGCATTACATTCCATTCATAATGACCAAATGGAACAACAAATGTCGTTTTGTATCTATCCTTTTCAGATATTTGAATTTGCCAATAACCTGATTTTAGGTCAAATTTTGAAAATATATGAGCATTTTGAAGTCTATCTAGTAGATCTTTTTTGTTAGGAATAAGATATCTTATCCATTTTAAAACATTATTTAAAGGTTTGTAATTGATAACAAGACGTGGGACACCTCGTTCTTGTTCAGCTTTGTTATTAACATAGAAAGCAGTACAACTCCAAGGAGAATAACTCTTTCTAATTAATTTTTTTTCTAAGAGGGAATCAATTTCCTTTTTGCATAGATTTCTATATTCGTCTTTCATTTGACTAGGACGAGCTTTTGTAGAAATTTGTTTTTCATCATAATTGGGAATATAAGGAAGAGAAACGATGTGCTTCTTTCTGTCCCAAAAGGCATTTGGAGAAGTGCTACAAATGTCACTTAAAATTTGATTTTCAATATCTTTGATTTTGATTATAATTTTAGGATTTTGTAATTGTTGATCAATTTTTAAACAATTAATTTCATCTTTAAGAAAGTTTAATTGTTTCTCTTTATTTTGATATAAATTTTTTAATTCATTTATCATTTTGGTTTTAGGATCTGTTACAAATAAATAAATAATTTCTTGATGATTTATTGTGCCAAAGATTCCTGAATTATCAATTTTTGTAATGGGCATAATTTTGTTAAGGAAAGGAGTTCCTAAAATTGTCTGTTGTTGAAGATTTTTGACTAATAGAAAGGTTGTTTCTATAGCTGTGTCATTATTGTACACATCAACTTTTGATAATTTATAATTAATTTTTAATCTACTACCTCCCGCGGCAGTAAGTACTACCTCCCGCGGCAGTAAGAGTTTGAACAGTCTTTTCAAAGAAATTTGTAGGGATTAATCCTTTTTGAAGACAATTAATGTCAGCGCCACTATCAATTAAAGCGATAACATTAGGGATATGATAATCTTTGATAATCAAAGTGATTTCAATATACCATTTTTGATAAGTAACTTTGTTAATGATATTGAGGGATTCAAAAGGATTGGTATCCTCTAACTCAATTTTTGAAGTTTCATTATTCTTAAATGAAAATTTTGAAGAAGAGGAAGAAGAGGCTTCTTCTATATCTCTTAATTCATTATGACTTTCAAGACGAATTAATCGGTCTTCAAAGTTCATTTGCAATTGATAGTGTAACGCCCCGAGTTTTCTGAACTCGGTTCCTACTCATGCTCGATGACTTTTCTTAAGGCATCTTCTGATAGAATTAACCTACATCATCCGATGACTTTTCTTAAGGCATCTTCCGATAGAATTAACCTACATCATCCGATGACTTTTCTTAAGGCATCTTCCGATAGAATTAACCTACATCATCCGATGACTATTCTTAAGGCATCTTCTGATAGAATTAACCTACATCATCCGATGACTTTTCTTAAGGCATCTTCTGATAGAATTAACCTACATCATCCGATGACTATTCTTAAGGCATCTTCCGATAGAATTAACCTACATCATCCGATGACTTTTCTTAAGGCATCTTCTGATAGAATTAACCTACATCATCCGATGACTTTTCTTAAGGCATCTTCCGATAGAATTAACCTACATCATCCGATGACTATTCTTAAGGCATCTTCCGATAGAATTAACCTACATCATCCGATGACTTTTCTTAAGGCATCTTCCGATAGAATTAACCTACATCATCCGATGACTATTCTTAAGGCATCTCCGATGACTAAACGACAAAAGTCCTCCTACATCTACCGATGACGTCAGCACGCATCTGCCGATGAGTTTACCGAGACATCATCCGATGGACTTTGACCTACACCTTCCGATAGAACAAACCTCATGTACCGGTGACTTTACTGAGACATCATCCAATGACTATTCTTAAGGCATCTTCTGATAGAATTAACCTACATCATCCGATGACTATTCTTAAGGCATCTTCCGATAGAATTAACCTACATCATCCGATGACTTTTCTTAAGGCATCTTCCGATAGATAAATTACTCGACTCCTACCGATGGACAAAACAACATGGCAGTAGACTTTACTATAAATCGAGAAAGTCCCGACTATCAAAAGGACTTAAGCATTTTACCAAAACCATTCAGAGGCAGTTTAAATCATTGCATTGCTCAAATTCAGTAAAAACAACATTATAAAATCCAACAGAACGCTAATGTCAGGAAATCTCCAAAACTAATTCAAAAGGTTGCTACCACTACTGTCATGAAAACTCAATGTACTCAGATTGAATCATTATCAACTAGACCTTCACAACCGCTGACACCAGTTAACCCGCCTCATCAGTTTACCAGACCGGAGCATGAATGTACCCCTTCAACCACATCTACTCATCTGTGCACACGGGAAATTCACCTGCAGTAATCTCTTCACCTACATCACAAAACTCATCTATTAGCCTAATGCTAAGCAAGTAAAGCAAGAAATGAAATGTCTACTGAAATGTAAATCCTAAATATGCAGTTTCTACTTTCATTCCTCAGTTATGTTGCATTCGTTCACTGGTCTGATGATCCCTGATACAATGGGAGGTGGATCAGTTTTCCCAGGGTATGAATCCATATATTCAATTAAGGGGCGGATTAATTCCCTTAACAGCTGATTTGATCCCTGATACAATGGGAGGTGGATCAATTTTCCCAGGGTATGAATCCGTATGTTCGATTAAGGGGTGGATTAATTCCCTTAAAAGTATTCTGTTACAATCTGTTCACATCTCACCATGCTACTTCATGTAAATTCATTTTCGTTTTCTTTCAAAATATGATGCATGGCAACTGAAAAGAAATATTCATTCATGCACACACAAATCCTACTGTTTTGTGATGTAGGCCCAAAGGCACATGCAAACTCTACTTACCTGGTCTTCTGGAAAAATTTGGTTGCAAGCTACTTCGGGTATTACTCAAACCTAAAACCATAGACAGAGCATACATTAAATTCCCTCTAATCTTCATTCTAAACCACTAGAAATCTAAGGGAAACTGTTTTGGGAACTCTAGTCATTGTGCATTCCCGATTTCAACTTAAACCGAAACCACCACTCGCTTACCGCCTTCTCAAAACCTCATTTATCATCCCTCCTACCAACGATAGATACAATGTAACAAGAAATAGAAGCAAAACTCACCAAGTTCGGAGGAAATCGCTGGAGGAAGTCGAAGGGGGTCTCCTATTGCGCTCTGCGAAGCTGAGGAGCTGAGAATGGAGAGGAAATGAAATAAATAGTGGCGGCTACTTCATTAATAGTTTCCTTAAATACGTTATCCACCTTTGAATTTTTAATTACCCTTATGCCCTTGCCTAGTCATCCACTAACCCTACATTTAATATTGCCATATAAATTGTGCCATTAGTTTAAAAGGAATAGAGAAACGGTTTGATAGAACCGGGTATTACAATCTACCCTCCTTAAAAGAATTTTGTCTTCAAAATTCAGTACCTGAATAATTCTGGATGTTGGTCCATCATGTCTTGCTGGCGCTCCCAAGTTGTCTCCTCTATGTTCTGATTGTGCCATAAGACTTTCACTAGTGGAACTTCCTTGTTGCGCAATACCTTCACTGCATAGTCCAAGATCCTTACAGGTTTCTCCTTATATGCAAAAGTAGGAAGAACCTCAATGTCCTGCTGTTCCACAATCTGATATGGATCTCTTACACACTTCTTTAACATAGAAACATGGAACACATTGTGGATTCCTTCCATAGAAGCCGGTAACGTCAACATGTAGGCTGCACTCCCAACCCTTTTCAAAATTAAGAATGGTCCAATAAACCTGGGGTTCAACTTTCCTCTCTTCCCGAATCTCACAACTCCTTTGACTGGTGACACCTTAAGAAAAACTTCATCACCTACTTCAAACTCTAATTCTCTTCGTCTTTTATCAGCATAACTCTTCTGGCGGCTTTGAGCTGTCAGAATTCTCTGTCGGATGAGGGCAACCTTCTCCACAGTCTGCTGCACAATGTCAGGACCAAGCAACTGTGCTTCACCAACTTCATCCTAGTACAAAGGAGATCTGCATTTTCGTCCATATAATGCTTCGTATGGAGCCATGCCTATTGTTGCTTGAAAACTGTTATTGTATGAGAACTCAACCAATGGTAAATATTTACTCCAAGATCCTTGAAAATCCAATATGCATGCTCGGAGCATATCTTCTAAGGTCTGAATGGTTCTCTCGGATTGTCCATCTGTTTGAGGGTGGAAAGCTGTGCTAAAATTAAGCTGTGTTCCCATAGCCTTGTGTAAACTTTTCCAAAACTTAGATGTAAATCTGGAGTCTCGGTCTGAAACTATGGTGCTTGGAACCCCATGCAGTCTAACAACTTCGTGCACATACAACTCGGCCAGTTGATCCATCGAATATGTTATCTTCATTGCAGAAAGTGAGCTGATTTGGTTAAACGATCAACTATTACCCAGATTGCATCATGTCCCTTTGCTGTTCTAGGTAATCCTATAACAAAATCCATAGTTATTTGTTCCCATTTCCATTCAGGAACTGGTAAGGGTTGCAATGTTCCTGAGGGTCTCTGATGCTCGGCTTTAATCTGTTGACAACACAAACAAGATCCTACATATTCTGCCACGCTTCGTTTCATACTAGGCTGCCAGTAGTGTTGCTTAAGGTCTCTGTACATCTTTGTACTTCCAGGGTGAACAGAGAACCTGGAAGAGTGTGCTTCAGAAAGAATCTCATCACGGAGTTCCTTAATGGCTGGAACAAACCACCTATTTCTAAACTTGAGGATTCCATTAGCAGAATAGTTAAAATCTGATTGGTCGGTAGAATTCATGCTTGACTTGTACTTGTTACACTCATCATCATTCGCCTGAGCTTCCTTTATTTTCTCTAGAATGGTAGGCTTTAAGGTTATGGCTGATAGTATAGCTGATACACTGGTTACTGCTTCTAGGTTAAATTTTTGGAATTCTGACTCTAAAGCTAATGGCATACTGAAAATCATAGACGGGGTTGATGTTGTTACTCTACTCAAAGCATCAGCCACGACATTTGCTTTGCCGGGATGATATTTAATCTCAAAATCATAGTCTTTTACAAATTCCAACTATCGACGTTGCCTCATGTTTAGTTCCTTCTGTGTGAAGATATACTTCAGGTAACGCCCCGAGTTATCTGAACCCGGTTTGCTACTCATAACGCTGAACCGAACCATGACGTCTTGATGCTAAATTTAAAATTTCACTCGACAGCCAAAATTTGACTTTTTCTAAAATTTCAAAATATTTAAAACATGCAGCGGAAATAATTCTAAACAACAATGTAGTAAATCAAAACTATAAATCATGGTTTGAAATGTTAAGAGATAATCGGCAGTTTGGAATTAAAGTTTAAAACTGTGGAATACTAGGAAAAATCGCGGAAGTCTAACGTATCTGCCGATGAGCAAGGCCAACGGAAGAAGCAGAAAAATAAAACAAAAGGCTTCTACCGATGACGTGTACAAACAACGCGATACCATCTGCCGATAACGTCGACGCAACACCATCTGCCGATGTAGTCAACATAACTTCATCTGCTGATGAAGTCAACATAACTTCATACACAACTTCATCTGCCGATGAAGTCAACATAACGTCATCTGCCGATGAAGTCAACATAACTTCATACACAACTTCATCTGCCGATAGATTTCCATCTTCCGATAGACAAACACGCGACATCTACCGATAGACATCATCTACCGATAGAGAACAAAACGACATCTCACCAACTCCTCGTTATAAAACACTACTCCAACTACAGAAAAGGATTTACTTACTCTACTGAATTATTCAAAAACGACTTAACCATTGCATTACTCAAAATTCAGTAAAAACAATGTTTTCAAAATCCAAAAGAATACTAATATCAGAAGATTCTTAAAATGTATTCAAAACTTTGAGACCACTACTGTCATAAAATTTTTAGAAAAACATCTATACTGAACTAGTCACTCTCAACTCAACACCTGCAGCCATGAATTAAACCGCCTCAACAGATGACCAAACCGATGCCTGAAAATGCTCCTCCAACCAGCCTAGTCCTCATGTTGGTCGGTAAACATACCTTCAGTAACTTCTTCACCTACATCACAAAACTCATCTATTAGCCTAATGCTAAGCAAGTAAAGCAATGAATGAAATGAATTACTGAAACATAAATCTCCTAGACATGCTGTTTCTACTTTCTCCTCTCTGTTGTATTCATAATCGTGCTCTGTTGATCCCTCTGTACGATGGGAGAGTGGATCAGTCATCCCCCAAAGCATACATCCTCTGATCTCAATTAAGGGGCGGATTAGTTCCCTTAACAGTTAGCTGGTCTGATCCCCCTGTAGGATTGGGAGGTGGATCACTTTTCCCAAAACCTCAATCATCTGTTCTCAGTTAAGGGGCGGATTAATCCCCCTTAACAGTTGTTCTGATCATCCTGCTCACACTCACCATGAAAATACATTTTCGTAGTCTTTCAAAACATGATGCATGACAACTGGAATTAAACATACAAACATACATAAACCCTACTGTTTTGTGATGTAGGCCCGAAGGCACAAACAAACTCTACTTACCTGGCTCCCTGGAAGTCGCTCGGCTAAATGCTACTTTCGAAGCTCGCTCACCTAGGTTGAAGGAGAATCGGGCAGGAGAATCGCCTAGAGATTTCTGCCGATCGAGCTGAAGACCGAAAGGGAAAGAAAATGAGTAGTGGTGGCGGCTACCCTAAACCTCTTGCCTTAAATACATTATCCACTTTCAAATTTGCCAATTACCCTTATGCCCTTACTTACTCATTCTTCAACCTAACCTACATTATACTAAAGTTTCATTCATCGATTATACCTAATAGATTTATCTGTTATTTTAAATTCTTAAATAAAGTCGGGTGTTACAATCTACCCTCCTTAAAAGAATTTTGTCCTCAAAATTTGGTACTTGAACAGTTCTGGATGTTGGTTTAACATGTCTTGCTGGCGTTCCCAAGTTGCCTCCTCTGTATCCTGATTGCGCCATAAGACTTTTACCAATGGGACTTCTTTGTTGCGTAGTACCTTTACTGCAAAATCCAGAATCTTTACTGGCTTCTCCTCGTAGGTAAGTGTAGGTTGAATTTCAATGCTCTGCTGTTCCACAACTTGGGACGGATCCCGCACACACTTCTTCAACATAGAGACATGGAACACGTCATGTATCCCTCCCATAGAAGCTGGTAGCTGTAATTGATAGGCTGCCTTCCCAATCCTTTTCAGAATTGAGAAAGGACCAACAAATCTAGGATTCAGTTTGCCTCTCTTACCAAATCTCACAACTCCTTTGAATGATGATACCTTAAGAAAACTTCATCGCCTACATCAAACTCTAATTCTCTGCGTCTTCTGTCAGCATAGCTCTTCTGTCGGCTTTGAGCTGTTAAGATCCTCTGACGGATGAGGGCAACCTTCTCAATAGTCTGCTGCACGATGTCAGGACCAAGCAACTGTGCTTCACCAACTTCGTCCCAATACAAAGGTAATCTGCATTTTCGTCCATACAATGCTTCATATGGTGCCATTCCTATTGTTGCTTGAAAACTGTTGTTATAAGAAAATTCCACCAAGGGAAAATACTTGCTCCAAGAACCTTGAAAATCCAAAACACATGCCCGGAGCATATCCTCTAATGTTTGAATGGTTCTTTCCGATTGTCCATCTGTTTGAGGGTGAAAGGCTGTACTGAAGTTTAGCTGTGTGCCCATGGCTTTATGTAAACTCTTCCAAAATTTGGATGTGAATCTAGAGTCTCGGTCCGAAACTATAGTAACTAGAACTCCATGTAGTCGCACAACCTCATGCACATACAATTCGGCTAGCTGATCCATAGAGTAAGTCATCTTGATGGGTAAGAAATGGGCTGATTTGGTTAATCGATCAACTATCACCTAAATTGCATCGTGTCCTTTTACAGTCCTGGGTAATCCTACAACAAAGTCCATGGTTATCTGCTCTCATTTCCATTCAGGAAGTGGCAATGGCTGCAGCATCCCTGCAGGCCTCTGATGTTCAGCCTTAACTTGTTGGCAGATCAAACATGATCCTACATGCTCAGCTACACTTCTCTTCAAACCAGGCCACCAATAAGTTTGCTTAAGATCTCTGTACATCTTTGTACTTCCAGGATGAACGGAGAACCTAGAAGAATGAGCTTCAGAAAGGATTTCGTCACGAAGTTCTTTATTGGCTGGTACGAAATATCTATTCCTGAACTTAAGTATTCCATCATCAGTATAATTGAAGTCCAAATTGTCCGTAGAATCCATGCTCGACTTGAACTTTTTACACTCCTCATCAATGTCCTGGGTTTCTTTTATCTTTTCTAGAATGGTAGGTTTCAAAGTGATGGCAGAAAGCATAGCTGCTACATTGGACACAGTTTCTAGGTTAAACTTATGAAATTCAGTCTCTAAGGCCACCGGTATATCCAGAATCAAAGCTGAGGCTGACGGTATTACTCTACTTAATGCATCAGCCACCACATTGGCCTTACCAGGGTGGTATTTAATCTCAAAATCGTAGTCTTTAACAAACTCCAACCATCTACGTTGTCTCATGTTTAATTCCTTTTGTGTGAAAATATACTTCAGACTCTTATGATCTGAAAATATTTCACAGGTCTGCCCAAACAAGTAATGTCTCCAAATTTTTAATGCAAAAACCACCGCAGCTAATTCTAAGTCATGCGTAGGATAATTCCTCTCATGCACCTTTAATTGCCTAGAAGCATAAGCTATGACCTTACCATCTTGCATCAAAACACAACCAAGTCCAACTTTGGAAGCATCGCAATAAATACTAAACTTACCATTTTCGACAGGAAGGGTTAGTATTGGTGCATTAGTCAATTTCTGCTTTAAGGTTTGGAAACTGAACTCACACTCCTCAGTCCATGCATACTTTATGTTCTTCCTAGTTAAACGAGTGAAGGGTGTTGCAACCTTTGAGAATCCTTCAATAAACTTCCTGTAATACCCTGCTAACCCGAGAAAACTCCTAATATCAGAAGCATTCTTTGGTTGAGGCCAGTCCTTGACTGCTTGAACCTTGGCTGGATCAACAAATATTCCGTCACCCGAGATCACATGACCCAAAAAGTGAATTCTGTCCAACCAAAATTCACACTTGGAAAACTTGGCGAAAAGCTGATGCCGTTTCAATGTTTCTAGTACTAAGGTTAAATGCCTTACATGGTCATCCTTATTTCGTGAATAAATCAAGATATCATCAATGAATACAATGACAAACTTATCTAAAAACTCGTGAAACACTCTATTCATAAGATCCATAAAGGCTGCTGGTGCATTTGTCAAACCAAAGGACATAACCAAAAATTCGTAATGTCCATATCTCGTACGAAAGGCAGTCTTTGGTATATCCTCAAATTTAACCTTTAATTGGTAGTACCCCGATCTTAAGTCAATCTTAGAGAAAACTCGTGCACCTTGAAGTTGGTCAAACAAATCATCGATCCTAGGTAATGGGTACTTATTCTTGATGGTTAACTTATTTAATTCTCGGTAGTCAATGCACATGCGCATTGATCCATCCTTTTTCTTAACAAAGAGAACTGGTGCACCCCACGGCGAATAACTCGGTCGTATGAACCCTTTTTCCATCAGTTCCTCTAACTGTTTCTTTAACTCCTTGAGTTCTGCTGGCGCTAATCGGTATGGATTCTTGGATACAGGTTCCGCACCAGGATAAACATCTACTACAAATTCAATCTCCCTATCAGGTGGTAAACCCGGCAGGTCATCAAGGAAAACTTCAGGGAAATCTTGAGCTACCAGAACATCTTGGAGGCTCAATTCTCCCACCAGTTTTGTGTCCAAAACACTGGCCAGAAAGCATGAATACTCACTGCATAAGGAAGATCTAGCACTAAAAGCGGCTAAAACAGACATCCTCTTATCTTTCTTCGAGGCTTGGAAAGTGTGTCTTAAACCACCAGGGGGTTGAAAACTAACTAAGCCAGTTCTACAATCTATTGTAGCATAGTGCTTAAACAACCAATCCATTCCTAAGATTACATCAAATCCCATGATCTCTAAAATAATGAGATCAGCAGGTAGGTTCTTACCTTCTACTGTCACTACACTATTAAGCTGCATACGACTAGAGCGCATGCGTTCGCCAGAAGGTAAAGCAACATTAAACATATGCTCAGAAAGTGAAGGCTCAACATCTAATTTATCAGCAAATGCAGACGCTATGAAGGAATGTGTTGCACCTGAATCTATTAAAGTAAAAGTAGGCATAAAATTGACTAGTATGGTACCGGACACAACAGCAGGCTGATCTTCATCACCCGATTCTACCATGGAGAATATTCTTGGCTTAACATTCACCGGGCCATTCTTCAGAGCTGGACAATCCCTACTCATGTGGCCAACTTTATTACAATTATAACAGCGAAGGACTCTGGGCTTTGGGCAATCCTTAAGCAGATGCCCGGTCTCCTCACAGTTGAAACATTTCCCCGCGCTAATTCTACACTCTCCCGGGTGAAACCTTGAACACTTTGGGCATTGGGGGAACTTCTTGGTATCTGGTGTCTTCTTCTCCTTTCCTTGACTGCCCTGGCCCTCACCAGGCCTCTTCGTTCCCCTGTGATGGTGTGGCTGGGTGAACTTTCGTGGAGCCGCACTAAACCCAGCACACTTCATCTCTGCCTCTTCCACTTCTAATGCCGTGGACACTACTTCACTGTAGGACAATCCTTTTATACCCGAGAACTTGACTCCTCTATAAATCTCAGGTTTCAGCCCATGCACAAATTGGAACACTTTATCCTCATCTCTGCGTGCGAGGTGTTCGACAAACCTTGATAGGGATTCAAACTGTCTGCTGTAATCAGCTACGGTCCCTGTCTGTTTCAAGTTCATGAACTCCAACTTCTTTGTGGTCTGTACAGTACTGTTAAAATACTTCTCATAGAAAATCTCCTTAAATTGCGTCCAAGTCATCGTAAGAACATCATGGGTGGTCTCCATCGTTTCCCACCAAAGTTGAGCATCACCGGCAAAGTGGAAGGTTGCCAAAATGACCTTTTCTCCTTCTCCCACATTTGCACACCTAAACATGCTTTCTATCTTTTTCAACCATTCCTCGGCCACAATTGGATTAGCTGACTTTCCATCAAAAGTGGGTGGTCGCAACCTCCTAAATCTCTCTCCTGCCTGTTCATTGTTGGAACCCGAGTTGGCACTCCCTTGTACCTCTCGGTTCAGTAGCAGTCCCAACTGATCGGACTGCTGGCGCATCATATCAGATTGCTGACGTACCAAGTCTGTCAGATGCCTTATCACACCAGAATTCTCAGTACTTTCCGGGTTTGGTGTCTCCCTCTGTACTGTCGGTCTACCTGGTCGCCTAGACATTTTACTATATTCCTGTAAAAGGTTAACTATTCTCATAAATATCTAATAACTAAAACTAACATAAACACTTACAGTTGTTGGAGTACTTCCATGCAACGATCGGTACTGTTGAGTAATTTTTTGAACGGTTTAACCAAATGGCTCTGATACCAACTTGTAACGCCCCGAGTTATCTGAACCCGGTTTGCTACTCATAACGCTGAACCGAACCATGACGTCTTGATGCTAAATTTAAAATTTCACTCGACAGCCAAAATTTGACTTTTTCTAAAATTTCAAAATATTTAAAACATGCAGCGGAAATAATTCTAAACAACAATGTAGTAAATCAAAACTATAAATCATGGTTTGAAATGTTAATAGATAATCGGCAGTTTGGAATTAAAGTTTAAAACTGTGGAATACTAGGAAAAATCGCAGAAGTCTAACGTATCTGCCGATGAGCAAGGCCAACGGAAGAAGCAGAAAAAGAAAACAAAAGGCTTCTACCGATGATGTGTACAAACAACGCGATACCATCTGCCGATAACGTCGACGCAACACCATCTGCCGATGTAGTCAACATAACTTCATCTGCCAATGAAGTCAACATAACTTCATACACAACTTCATCTGCCGATGAAGTCAACATAACTTCATACACAACTTCATCTGTCGATAGATTTCCATCTTCCGATAGACAAACACGCGACATCTACCGATAGACATCATCTACCGATAGAGAACAAAACGACATCTCACCAACTCCTCGTTATAAAACACTACTCCAACTACAGAAAAGGATTTACTTACTCTACTGAATTATTCAAAAACGACTTAACCATTGCATTACTCAAAATTCAGTAAAAACAATGTTTTCAAAATCCAAAAGAATACTAATATCAGAAGATTCTTAAAATGTATTCAAAACTTTGAGACCACTACTGTCATAAAATTTTTAGAAAAACATCTATACTGAACTAGTCACTCTCAACTCAACACCTGCAGCCATGAATTAAACCGCCTCAACAGATGACCAAACCGATGCCTGAAAATGCTCCTCCAACCAGTCTAGTCCTCATGTTGGTCGGTAAACATACCTTCAGTAACTTCTTCACCTACATCACAAAACTCATCTATTAGCCTAATGCTAAGCAAGTAAAGCAATGAATGAAATGAATTACTGAAACATAAATCTCCTAGACATGCTGTTTCTACTTTCTCCTCTCTGTTGTATTCATAATCGTGCTCTGTTGATCCCTCTGTACGATGGGAGAGTGGATCAGTCATCCCCCAAAGCATACATCCTCTGATCTCAATTAAGGGGCGGATTAGTTCCCTTCACAGTTAGCTGGTCTGATCCCCCTGTAGGATTGGGAGGTGGATCACTTTTCCCAAAACCTCAATCCTCTGTTCTCAGTTAAGGGGCAGATTAATCCCCCTTAACAGTTGTTCTGATCATCCTGCTCACACTCACCATGAAAATACATTTTCGTAGTCTTTCAAAACATGATGCATGACAACTGGAATTAAACATACAAACATACATAAACCCTACTGTTTTGTGATGTAGGCCCGAAGGCACAAACAAACTCTACTTACCTGGCTCCCTGGAAGTCGCTCGGCTAAATGCTACTTTCGAAGCTCGCTCACCTAGATTGAAGGAGAATCGGGCAGGAGAATCGCCTAGAGATTTCTGCAGATCGAGCTGAAGATCGAAAGGGAAAGAAAATGAGTAGTGGTGGCGGCTACCCTAAACCTCTTGCCTTAAATACATTATCCACTTTCAAATTTGCCAATTACCCTTATGCCCTTACTTACTCATTCTTCAACCTAACCTACATTATACTAAAGTTTCATTCATCGATTATACCTAATAGATTTATCTGTTATTTTAAATTCTTAAATAAAGTCGGGTGTTACACTTATGATCTGAAAATATCTCACAAGATTGTCCATACAAGTAATGCCTCCAAATCTTAAGTGCAAATACAACTGCAGCTAATTCTAAGTCATGGGTAGGGGGTAGTTCTTCTCATGTGTTTTCAACTGTCTAGAGACATAAGCTATTACTTTACCATTCTGCATTAACACACAACCAAGACCAATTTTGGAAGCATCACAATAAATACTAAATTTACCATCTTCAGCTGGAAGGGTTAAAATTGGAGCATTGGTTAGTTTATGTTTCAAGGTCATGAAACTATGTTCACATTCATCAGTCCATATATACTTCACATTTTTCCTGGTTAACTTAGTAAGGGGTGTAGCGATCTTTGAAAATCCTTCGATGAACTTTCTATAATATCCTGCTAGACCAAGAATGTAACAACCCTAATACCGTACCCGTATTTCCCGTACCATATTTTTTTTTTATCCTCACATTTTATAACTTTAAAACCTAACGTTAAAGCGGAATTGAAATCGAAACCGAAACCGAAATCGAAGTTTGTTTGGTAAATCATTTAAAACATAAACCAAAACAATTTAAATAAAACTTAAAACATTTAAATATTTAATAAAAAATAAAGCAGGGGCAGAATCGGAACCATTCGCTGCCAAAAGGAGGCGGCGATCGATCTCTGCAGAGATCGATCGCTGCATGCTTGTATGCAGCAAGCGATCGATCTCTGCTTTTCAGCAGAGATCGATCGCTGCATGCTTGCATGCAGCAAGCGATCGATCTCTTCTTTTCAGCAGAGATCGATCGCTTCATACAAAGCAAGGGCGGCGATCGATCTCTGCTTTTTCAGCAGAGATCGATCGCTGCACACTATGCAGCGATCCCTCCCTTCCTTCATTCAATAACAGAGACTTAACACTTCATACTTCACAGCATCAAACACATCGATTTGTTCTCTGGAATCCGATTTCCAGGGAGCAAATCATCTTCTTCCTTTCACTAGTAATCACCATAACTCACAACCTGCACTCAACCGATTAAAACATAATCTAAACTCAATCGACTCGCGTTGGACTTTGCGAAGTCTAACTGCGTGGATAGCTCTAAAAACCGAGCCTATCCGTAACAACCTAAAAGCATTTCAAAACATTTTCTATAACATTCGAATAAAAGACTTAACAAAACGTTTTAAATACGATTACCAAAACATTTGAAACGTCAAAAGTAAACCTATCAACTACCAGACCAAGCATCCTAATATGTTCTATACAAATTAACATCAGCCCAAACATCACGAAAATCCCAAAATCTATGCATACTTCCCCCACGGGTCATAACGCGCCTCGACTGCCCAGCGCACTCTCACGGGCCATCATCCATCAACTGCCTCAGACATCAGAAGGAGGAACGTCGTCCTCACCTGGATCTATGTCACCTAGAACGTCACCTACACCATACAGACATCTATGAGATAATGAAATCTCAGTAAGCTACGTAAATGCAGATGCATGCGTGCGTATGCCATTCAGAAATCATGCAGATTCAGATTCAGATACAGATTCATTACGTCGCAGACAGACAGATTGTCACCGAGATCGCAACCCACTAACCGGAGAGAGCCCATCCTGCGGTCGGACTACTCTTTCCAGCTAGAGGAGGGGGGTACACGCTTGCAACACGCACAGCCGTGCCTGAGCCCCACCTCGCGTGACCAGATACAGACAGATTACATTCATTCATTACAGAGGTTCGTTTTCTTTTCTTAAAACACGTGCGGAAATTCATTTTCATGACATTTAAAATATGTGATGCATGAACAGATATGAGCATAATATAAACATACAATAAACAAGCACATGTATACCATCAAGACTGAAATAGAATAACCTAAAACAATCATAAACCTATCTACCCAACCAAAGCAATTTTAAACAAATAACGCTTCAGGGATCCTCGATACGACAACGAAGTATGGTGTAGACCAATTGGTCAGAGTAAGTCACGGAAACTTACCTTGAGCGCACAGATTCTCGAGCTTCGTCCAAGAGAGTCGTTCACCTAAGCAATTCAAAGCGCTTATCGTTAAAACGAATTTAAACTTCTAAACGTCCAAATTCAACGAAACCTTAACTAAGGAATTCCTTAAAACTCCTAGCTCATCAAATCGAGATATTTAAATGACTACTTCATGCTCGATGGTTCGAAATTACAATTAACGAACTTTTTCAAAAATTCCTAATTTTTAACCTTTTCACGATTTGATTTAACTTCGTCCAATAACGTCAAATACGTTCGACATATACTTAATCATGGCTAACTTATTAATTACGAACCCTAATTCGCGTTTTTAACGAAACCCTAAACGAAAACCTAACGCTAAACCGGTCCGAAAACTGAAAACCGAAGCTCTAGAATTATAGATTCGTACCTAGGATAGCGATTGGAGGAGAAATCACGAAGAACGGAGGAGAAACGGAGGTCGAAATCGTCGAATACCGTCGACGACAGGGAGGAGGCCGAGAGAGAGTTTGGTCTCTGGAAATCGCAGAAGAGAAATGAAAGAAAGAAATGGTGTTTTGATTTATTTATAATATAGATTTGAAAAATTACTAAAATGCCCTTCTTTGATTTATATATAAGTTTCGTCATTCGGCTTGTTAATCGTCTAGCTATTCGGTTTCACCAAATCCCCTTATTCTGCCAATACGTCCAATTTATTATTTGGGATTTAATAAAACTGTCCGTTCGCAAATCAGACCTTGTTTACTATTTTTACTAAAACGTCCTTTACGTTACGATAGAGGTAATTACTCGGAATATAGCGTTTAATCTCCAAAAATTCCCCAAAATTCCCTAAAATTCCTATTAATCGTTAAAGTCGTGATGACGCTTTCCGTTTAAGAAACTGACTTGATTCGACATATTTACCAAGAATGCCACATATATAAAATATGAATATAATATATTAAAACTAAGATCCGTACAAGCCGGATATTACAAAGAAAACTCCTGATATCTGTAGCATTCTTCGGTTGAGGCCGTTCCTTAACTGCTCGAACTTTGGCTGGATCGACATATATTCCATCTCCAGAGATCACGTGACCAAGAAAGTGAACTCTGTCCAACCAAAACTCACACTTGGAAAACTTAGCATAAAGCTGGTGCTGTCTAAGTACTCCTAACACCAAACTCAAATACCTTGCATGCTCATCCTTAGTTCTAGAATAGATCAGAATGTCGTCTATGAACACTACGACAAACTTGTCCAAATACTCGTGAAACACCCTATTCATGAGATCCATGAAGGCTGCTGGTGCATTTGTCAAACCAAAAGACATAACCAAAAAACTCATAATGTCCATACCTTGTGCGAAAGGCAGTTTTTGGGATATCTTCAGATTTTACCTTCAGTTGGTAATAACCGGACCTAAGGTCAATCTTAGAGAAAACTCTTGCACCCCTAAGCTGGTCAAATAAGTCATCAATTCTCGGCAAAGGGTATTTGTTTTTGACAGTTAACTTATTCAATTCTCTATAATCAATGCACATACGCATTGATCCATCTTTCTTCTTGACAAAAAGGACAGGTGCACCCCACGGTGAAAAGCTTGGGCGTATGAACCCTTTCTCCAATAGATCCTCAAATTGTTTCTTTAATTCCTTAAGTTCAGTTGGAGCTAATCTATATGGATTTTTAGACACAGGCTCGGCTCCAGGGTAAATATCTACAACAAATTCAATTTTCCTATCTGGCGGTAAACCGGGAAGGTCATCTAAAAACACTTCGGGGAAGTCTTGGACGATTAAGACGTCCTGAGGATTTGCTTTTTCCATAAGCTGTGTGTCTAGAACGCTAGCTAAGAAGCACAAATACTCTCCATACAGGGGAGGTCTAGTGTTAATAGAAGTCATCACAGACATTTCCTTACTCTTCTTTGAAGCTTGAAAGGTATGTTTCAACTTACCAGGGAGGTGAAAGCTAACTACTCCAGTTCTACAATCAATTGTGGCGTGATGTTTAAACAACCAGTCCATTCCTAGGATTACATCAAATCCTATTATATCCATGATTATAAGATCAGCAGGTAGACTTACGTTCCCTACTAACACCTTACTGTCAAGCATCACCTGGTTAGAGTGCTTGCGCTCACCAGAAGGTAATGCTACGCTAAACATATGTTCAGAAGGAGCAAACCGTACATCTAGCTTATCAGCAAAAGCAGAGACTATAAAAGAATGTGTTGCACCCGAATCTATCAAAGTAAAAGTAGGTACAGAGTTGATCAATATAGTACCTGACACCACAGCAGGCTGGTCCTCTTCTCCTGACTCTACCATGGAAAATATTCTCGGCTTTATCCTAGCAGGGCCACTCTTCGACGTTGGGCAATTTCTAACAATGTGTCCCGGCTTGTTACAGTTGAAGCATCGAAGGACTCTGGGCTTAGTGCAGTCTTTGAATGAGTGTCCAACCTCCTTACAGTTGAAACACCTTCTAGAAGTCCACCTACATTCCCCCGGGTGATTCTTCAAACATGTTGGACATTGGGGAAATTTCTTGACATTCTGCACTTTCCTTCTTGCTCCCTGGCTATTTTGGCCTTCACTTGGCATCTTTGTTCCCCTTTGTTGGTGTGGCTGGTTAAACCTTTGCGGGGCCTCCTTTGGTCCAGCACACTTCCTTTCAGCCTCTTCCACTTCCAGAGCAGTGGACACCACCTCACTTAATGTCAAACCTTTAATACCACAAAATTTAACTCCTCGGTAAATTTCTGGCTTCAGCCCATGCACAAATTTGAACACCTTATCCTCATCCTTGTGAGCAAAGCGTCCAGCAAATCTGGACAGGGACTCAAACTGCCTACTATACTCGGCCACGAACCCTGTCTGCTTCAAGTTCAGGAACTCCAACTTCTTCGCGGTCTGGACAGTACTATTAAAATACTTCCCATAGAAAATGTCATTGAATTGTGACCAAGGCATCGTCAAAACATCTGTGGTGGTCTCTATTGTTTCCCACCAGAGTTGAGCTTCACCAGCTAAATGAAAGGTTACCAACGTGACTTTTTCTCCTTCTCCAATGTTGGCACACCAAAACATACTTTTAATCTTTCTAAGCCATCCTTCAGCAATAACTGGATCAGTTGACTGTCCATCAAACGTGGGTGGTCTTAGCCTCCTGAACCTATCTCCAGAATGTTCACCACTAGAACCCGAGTTGGCACTTCCTTGTGCTTCTCGGTTGAACAACACACCTAACTGATCAGACTGTTGACGCACTATATCAGTCTGTTGACGCATCAATTCTGTCAGCTGTCTGATTACACTAGAGTCCTCCTCACGTCTTGGACTTGGTAACTCTCTTGGTATCCTCGGCCGTCCTGGTCGCCTAGCCATTTTGCTAAATTCCTGAATAAAGTTAAATATGTTCATAAATACCTAATAGCTAAAGTTAACGTAAACACTTACAGTTGTTTGAGCACTTCCATGCAACGATTGGCACTGATGAGTAATCTTTTGAACGGTTTAACTGAATGTCTCTGATACCACACTGTAACGCCCCGAGTTTTCTGAACCCGGTTCGCTACTCAATGCTCGAACATGACTAAGAAATTTTTTTTGATTAATTTAAATCTTCACTCGACAGTCAAAATTTGACATTTTTCTAAAAACTCAAAACATTTAAAAATTTGCAGCGGAAATCATTTGAACCACAATGAAGTTATGCAAAACTACGAAATGCTGTTGAATTGTTAAGAAACAATCGGCAATTAGAAAATCTAGTTTAAACAGCGAAATACTAGAGAAGTTGCAGAAGTCGAACACATCTGCCGATTGATAAAGTCAACGGAAGAAGCAGAAAACAAACAAAATAGAAGACTCCTGCCGATGACAACAGCCGAATGGAAAACAAAGGACATCTCTCGGTAGAGTGTATCTACCGGTTACTAAACGACAAAATACACTCTACATCTTCAGATGACGTCAGCCAGATGACTTCCTTCATCCGATCGACTTTGTTCTACACCCACCGATGACTAAACGACAAAAGTCCTCCTACATCTACCGATGACGTCAGCACGCATCTGCCGATGAGTTTACCGAGACATCATCCAATGGACTTTGACCTACACCTTCCGATAGAATAAACCTCATGTACCGGTGACTTTACTGAGACATCATCCGATGACTATTCTTAAGGCATCTTCTGATAGAATTAACCTACATCATCCGATGACTTTTCTTAAGGCATCTTCCGATAGATAAATTACTCGACTCCTACCGATGGACAAAACAACATGGCAGTAGACTTTACTATAAATCGAGAAAGTCCCGACTATCAAAAGGACTTAAGCATTTTACCAAAACCATTCAGAGGCAGTTTAAATCATTGCATTGCTCAAATTAAGTAAAAACAACATTATAAAATCCAACAGAACGCTAATGTCAGGAAATCTCCAAAACTAATTCAAAAGGTTGCTACCACTACTGTCATGAAAACTCAATGTACTCAGATTGAATCATTATCAACTAGACCTTAACAACCGCTGACACCAGTTAACCCGCCTCATCAGTTTACCAGACCGGAGCATGAATGTACCCCTTCAACCACATCTACTCATCTGTGCACACGGGAAATTCACCTGCAGTAATCTCTTCACCTACATCACAAAACTCATCTATTAGCCTAATGCTAAGCAAGTAAAGCAAGAAATGAAATGTCTACTGAAATGTAAATCCTAAATATGCAGTTTCTACTTTCATTCCTCAGTTATGTTGCATTCGTTCACTGGTCTGATGATCCCTGATACAATGGGAGGTGGATCAGTTTTCCCAGGGTATGAATCCATATATTCAATTAAGGGGCGGATTAATTCCCTTAACAGCTGATTTGATCCCTGATACAATGGGAGGTGGATCAATTTTCCCAGGGTATGAATCCGTATGTTCGATTAAGGGGCGGATTAATTCCCTTAAAAGTATTCTGTTACAATCTGTTCACATCTCACCATGCTACTTCATGTAAATTCATTTTCGTTTTCTTTCAAAATATGATGCATGGCAACTGAAAAGAAATATTCATTCATGCACACACAAATCCTACTGTTTTGTGATGTAGGCCCAAAGGCACATGCAAACTCTACTTACCTGGTCTTCTGGAAAAATTTGGTTGCAAGCTACTTCGGGTATTACTCAAACCTAAAACCATAGACAGAGCATACATTAAATTTCCTCTAATCTTCATTCTAAACCACTAGAAATCTAAGGGAAACTGTTTTGGGAACTCTAGTCATTGTGCATTCCCGATTTCAACTTAAACCGAAACCACCACTCGCTTACCGCCTTCTCAAAACCTCATTTATCATCCCTCCTACCAACGATATATACAATGTAACAAGAAATAGAAGCAAAACTCACCAATTTCGGAGGAAATCGCTGGAGGAAGTCGAAGGGGGTCTCCTATCGCGCTCTGCTAAGCTGAAGAGCTGAGAATGTAGAGGAAATGAAATAAATAGTGGCGACTACTTCATTAATAGTTTCCTTAAATACGTTATCCACCTTTGAATTTTTAATTACCCTTATACCCTTGCCTAGTCATCCACTAACCCTACATTTAATATTGCCATTTAAATTGTGCCATTAGTTTAAAAGGAATAGAGAAACGGTTTGATAGAACCAGGTATTACAGATAGAAATGATCATATTGATCTTTGATTTGAACAATTTCAGATTTTAATTGAGTGACCTCAGATTGTAAATCTTGAATTGTAATTGGTTTTGAAATTTGAATTTTTTCAATTCTGTTAAGGACATCATTCAAACTATAATATTTTGGTTGAAAAGTTGGAATAGTAGATTCAATACTTTTTCCTTTAAACGAAGTTGTTGAATTGACTATTATCATCTCAATGATTTGTTTTTTAAGTGCAGGGTCAGAAATTTGATCTAAATTATCTATTATAGCCTGCTGATCTTTTGTTAATACGTTTAAAGACAACATATTACAACATTTGTTACTACATTCAGCTTCATCCGAAGAATAGTCTGAAGTTGTTGTGCTGTTATCACTTGATTCAGAATCTTCAGATTCCGAAGAAGTTAACAAAACTGCTTTGAATTGAAGTTTTAGACCTTCATCTATATTAAGAGCTTCAATTTTCTTTTCAGTTTTACAATTTGTTGAAATATGACCATATTTGCCACATTTGAAACACTTTAGATTTTTCTGATTTTTGTTTTTTGGTTTCCAATTTTTTCTAAAGTTTCTTTTTGGTTTCCTAGTAGGAGGAGGGAGATCTTTAGATTCTCTTTCTCGTTTTGATAATCTTCTTTTATTTTTGCGAGGTTTATCAAGATTTTTAACTCTTTTGATCTTTTTTGGATAGGACATAGGTATATGATAGACAAATTGATCACAAAATTCTCCTATCTCTTTTCTACCTGTCAGATTTTGTTTTTTAATTTGATACTGTATTTTCATATCATTGCAGAGGGATAAACCTTCTTGTGTTGCTATACTTATAAGATGACCATAATTACAGGAGGACCATGGAATATAACCACCATTGAGATCCATTAATTTTTGTTTAACCTTTTGAGCAAATATAGGGGGTAAACCGTCTATAAATTTTGCTTTCCAATGTTCGCTATTAACATCTTTTCTTTACATGACTTTTGTTAAGAAAACATCCTTATACCATCTAAAGTGGGTTAATGAAGGACATCTAAGATTTTGTAATAATTCTCGACTTTTTTCATCTCGTTGCTCAACAGCGCCAAGAAAATGGAGAATTATCCCTTGGACAAGTGAAAATACACAATCTTCAACTTGTGTAGTTGTTTGTTGAGCTATACGTTGACCTTGAGGGTCAGTAGCTTCCATAACTGTATTTTCAATTTTTACAGCTGTAAGGATTTCATTTTGTTGACTGGGGGATAAGGAATGATCCCACCAACCTTGGAGTTGGCCAGTAAAGCCATTAATAATGAAAATCGCAATACTACGATCTCCATTTTGAGCAGCTCTACAGACGGACGAATACATTAACATTTTATGTATTACATCATAAATTTGATAATCTGATAAGCCATCTATGTTCCATTCATATATAGATTTGGCACTATAAGATTTTTGTTCAAGATAAAAATTCTCTTCGAATAATAAATCTTGAGGAGTTTATTTTTTGTAATAAGTACGACGAACAGTATCCCCACCGGGACCTTGATCGTAATTAACTCTATTAATTTGATGATCATTTGATTGATTATAAATAGGAGGAGAAAACATTTGATATTTATCGAAAGAGTCTTCTATTTGTTGAATATAATTTTGTTGATCATGGTCTGAATCTGGAGGAGATTCGGTATCTTTGATCTTTAAAGTATTAAGCTTTAAAGTTTGCATTCTTTTGACTAATTCATCTAAGAATTCTTTGTCTTTGTTTGGATTAGTAAAATTAAATTTACCAAGTGGAATAGGAGGTTTAATATCTGGTTTTGTTAAAGGTATTTCGACCTTAGATTTTGAGGTAGACGCAGTGGCTGTGTCTGTAGTAGGAACAATGATAATTTTATCAATTTTTTTTTTCAATTCTAGTTAATTGATTTCCTACGGTTTGTAGGTGAATTGTAGCACCCGGTTTCAATTAAACCGAATTTAACTTATCAATTAATGATGTGCAATTTCATGGAAGAATTGGGAGAGTTATTGGTTAGGTTAATGAGTGACTAAGCGAGGGCATTTATGTAAATATGACAATTTAAAAGTAGATGACCTATTTAAGGGAAGGGGTTTAGAGATTTATGCACTGTAGCCGCCACTGTTTCATCATTTATTCCTTTTCAGTGTCCAGCTCAAGCTCAGCGGAGCTCTCGATGAATCTTCCACCAGACTCTTCTTCTATCTAAGTAAGTTTTCCCCATTTCTTATATTTTAGCATTTAGATAGCCGAGGGAGTCCAATGCGAGGGTTTCGAGGATGCTATAGATGAGTGTCAGTTTTAGTTTAGTGCAGTATCAGGAATGCATTATGACCAGAGTTCTCAATTAGTTTCCTTAGGTCTCTGGTTGAATAGGATGAAGTTTAGTGAAGGTTTAATTAATGATCGGTTTATGGATTTAGGTTCGAGCTAATTCCTGGAGAAGATTTCAACCAAACCATCCAGAAGACCAGGTAAGTAAAGTATGCATGTGCCTTCGGGCCTACATCACAAATCAGTAGGGTTATGTATTTGGGGAATGATTTTGTATGTCATGCATCATGTTTTTGAAAGATTACGAAAATTAATTTCCATGTAAGAACGATAAGGTATGAACTGAATGTGACAGACAAACTATTAAGGGAACTAATCCACCCCTTAACTTATGAAGGGATTTATAACATTGGGAGAATTGATCCCACTCCCAAGGGAACAGAGGGATCAGATCAGCTATTAAGGGAATTCATCCGCCCCTTAATCGAGTAGAGGATGTATAACATTGGGAAAATTGATCCACTTCCCAAGGGAACCGAGGGATCAGATCAGCTTATGAACGTATATGAATGCAACTGAGATGAGAAAGTAGAAATTTGCATGTTTAGGAATTTATGTTTCAGCATATCATTCATTACTGCTTTACTTGCTTAGCATTAGGCTAATAGATGAGTTTTGTGATGTAGGTGAAGAAGTGACAGCAGGTGAATCCTCTGAGTTCATTGAGGGATAGATTGGTTGGGGGTGCATACTCATGCCACGAATCTGGTACTTGATGAGGCGGTTTAACTGATGTCTGTTGGAGTGAAGGTGTAGTTGATAATGTTTCGATTTGAATAGGTTGAGTTCTCATGATAGTAGTTGTTTCAATGTTTTGAAAATGTTTTGAGTTGTCTTTTCTGATAATAGTATTCTGCTGAGATTTGATGTTGGCACTTGCTGGATTGTTTTGAGTAATGCATCGGTTAGAATGGTATTTGAATGATTTCAGTAATGTAAGTAGATTCTTTTCTGTAGTTAGAGTCGTGTTGTATAGCAAGGAGTTGTGGGCATGTCGCTCTGTTCTATATCGGTAGATGATGTCTATCGGTAGCTGTCAAGTTATAGTTATGTCGTCTATCGGAAGATGTCTTCAGTAAAGCCATCGGATGATGTTTTAATCAAGTTATCGGAAGATGTCTTCAGTAAAGTCATCGGATGATGTTTCAATAAAGTTATCGAAAGATGTCTTCAGTAAAGTCATCGGATGATGTTTTAGTAAAGTTATCGGAAGATGTCTTCAGTGGAAGCCATCGGATGATATAGAATGAAATTTGTCGTTTAGTGATCGGTATATATAGCTTGTTTTATCGGAAGATGTTGTTTTGTTCACTATCGGTAGATGAAGTCTATCGGAAGATATAAGTAGCAAGTTTGTCGTTTAGAGATCGGTGTATGCAGTTTACTCAATCGGAAGGTGTAGGTTTAAGTCTATTGGGTGATGTCTCAGTAAACTCATCGGCAGATGCGTGCTGACGTCATCGGTAGATGTAGGAGGACTTTTGTCGTTTAGTCACCGGAAGAAGCCTTCTATTTCCTATTTCATTCTTTTCTGTTGACTTTATTCATCGGCAGATGAATTTGACTTCTGTGACTTCTTAAGTATTTCACGATTTAAACCTCTATTTCTTTTTGGCCGATTAACTCTTAACATTCCTAACAATTATCCTAGCGACGTTTTTTTTCACAGTTTTGCTTATCTCTATTATTGTCCAAATGAATTCCGCTGCAAGTTTTAAATGTTTATTTATTTTGGATTCTAACTTATGTCAAGAGTCGATTGTTGAGAGAATTTTTTAAAAAATACGGATGAAATTTCTTAGTCATGTTCGGGCTTTTGAGTAACGAGCCGGGTTCAGATAACTCGGGGCGTTACATGAATATTTGTAAAATTATTTTGTTTAACAACTATATCTTCTTCCACTTTTGCTTTAGTAGTGTCTACTAAAGGGATAGCTTCTATAGTGTGTTGATCCTTTTTGATAACTATGGATTCCAAAGGAGGATGCATAGAGGTTATGGAATTAGATCCATTCTTTTTAGTCCATTTGATATGCAATTTTTCATAATTGTCAATGACATGAATATTAGATTTGTGAATATATTTTTTCCAAAACCATTGAGGAAAATATACAATTTTTTGTTTGCGAGTTAAATATGCATAATATAACTCTTTAATTTGTAGAAATTGTTTGGTAGTATAATGTTTAAATATCCAAGTTTTAAACATTACATTTTTTGGTGAATCAAAATCTTTGCTCATTAACTTCCTAATCTTTGATCCTGGTGTAAAATCCATTTAAAGATTAAAATTCATTTCAGAAGCTGTAGGGGATTCTGTAGGTAATTCCCTAGTATTTTGATAAACTCCATGAGGAATTTGATTAGAAGAAATATTCATTCGTTCAAGTTTTGATTCTTCAGGATGTTCCTGAGAAGTTGTAGGTAATTCTGACACAGAATATCTAGAACTAGTATTTGGATGAGGCACTCGATAAGGAGCGAAACTGGATCTAGAGGAAAAACTTCTAGATAAAGAGATTTTGCTAGTGAGTGCTGGAGTAAACCTAACTTATATATCTCCATCACTAGTTTGAACAATTTGATCAATCTGATTATTCAAGATCATATTTTGAGGAATAGCATTTGGAATTGTCCAACTTGCTGGAAAAGTGACTTCTTCCCAGTTAATTAGACAAGGAATAGTAACATTTGTTGTTAATAGGTTGCTTTCGATAACAACAGTTTTTCCTATGTTGAAGCATCTGAAGCTGAACCATCCCATATGGAAGTAGATGAGGGTGGTCACGAGCCTGAAGACACTCCGGAACCCCCCTCCAATGCATCTAGAAGCAACTTCTCTCACTTTGATGAAAGATTAAATATTTTAGAGGCAAATGTAGCTAGCATCGGCACCGCTTTTGACTCCTTTCAGAATGTGGTTCTCGATCGCTTTGATCAGATGAAAGCGATGACAGCGGATCTCCGTAAAGATATCTTCGAGGTTCACAGGCATCTTGATTATCTTCAAGATTATTGGGACGGGTTAGAAATTTCTCCAGCCGATTCTCCAGGCTTTTCTCCATCCAATCCCAATTTCCCTCCTTCTGAGTAATTTTTCTTTGCTTGCGTGATTATCTTAGTTTACTATTATCTTCATTTGAATTTATATTAGTTTGGTGCTTGTAATAGTAGGATATTGGTATATTTTTTTTTTTCAGCTAGTACTTATCTATGTTTTTGTTTGGACTAGCTTATGAAATATTGGAAATACTATCTTATTTGCATTGAATGGCCTATGGAATGTTTTAGTGTGTTATTGTAACACCCGACATTTTTGCCATGTAATAGTTTTCCCGGATCATTTAAACGGGATTTATATTATAAAAATACAAGGGAATGTTTTTGGTTGGATGGTTGGAATAATTAGTGGAGAACTAAACTAATGTGTAACTAAACCAAAACACTAAGTTGAAATGCATGGAAGGATAAAATGGGGAGAAATTAAGGTTGGTGGGAGATAGCCAATGGTTGAGTGGCATCTGGCAACTTGTTGAAGAAGCTAAGTTCCACCTTCTACGTGAAACCCTCTTCACTTCTCTTCTCTGCTCTCTCTCTCATTTTTCCTCTCTGCATTCTCTCTTCCTGTCGACAAACAACCATCGAAGTTACTTCGATCTTCCCAGATTCCCTTCTGCTCCTCCGCTAAAGTAAACATCTTCTAATGCTAACACATTTGGACAAGCAAAAACTATGGGTTATGCTGAAGCTTTAGGTTAAGATAGTTGGGAGAAAACTCTCGGTTTTTGTATGGAAACACATTTGTTGTTTTCTACAAGTGTGAATGGAGTTTACTGCATAATCTTCCAAGTTATTTGTTAGCATTTGCAACTTGTTTAACTTCTCTACATTGTAGCAACAGATCCGAGCGTTCCAGAGACATTCGAGCATTCTGCATTGCAGCAAACAGATAAGTTCATAACCGTAGGTTGGCCCTTAAGGCCCTACATCACGGAGGTACTAGGTTTCCTGCTCTGTCGGGTTGTTTTGGGTAGGAAGGTTATAGTCTATGTTTTGAAATGTCTGGCTTCGATCTACTTTCTGTTGTCTTATTTCTGCTGTCTGCCTGTTTAAGTTCAAGCACCGTTCATGCATACACGTTTTCTCTGAAAGACATGCAAATGTTTTCTGTACACTGTTTGAAACTAAACAAGATAAAATCCGACTGAAATGTACCAGGTTAAGTGCGAGACGGGGACTGGCCCCAGAACTGTTTACTGTTTACCGTTTACTGTACTGTATCCCTGAATGTGCCTGATAGTGCACCCTCCCCCTCCCCACTGTTTGCCAGTTCCCCTATAAGCTTCACTTAATTCTACTGCCACTGTAACTTAATGCTGTGTATTGTCACCGTATTTCTGAAAAACTGCATGCATAGCATTTTGCATGACAGCATTCTGATTATGTCCTTACTGAGTTTTAGACTCATAGGTGAACTCTCTGATGTAGGTACTGAACCTGAAACTGAGGACTTTGTTCCTCAAAATGACGATTTGATGTAACTGGTGGATCGAGCTCACAGGGTGGTTGCTGCAGTTAGACATAATTCTGTTCTGAGGTTCAAGCTTTTAAAATATAGTTTATATTGTAAAGTTTTATGAAATTCGGGTCCTTATGTTAAAAGCCCTGTAGAAAACTTCTGTTTTGAGAGTTTCTGTGAATATATGTTAAGTTTTGTACTGTCTTCGAAATTTTGAAACAATGTATAGATTCTGTTTCGATGTTAAAACCGCTGTATTTGATAGTTAAGTTTGTATTCTGGAGTATTCTGGAATTTGTTTGGGATATTCTCTGATAATCTGTGCATGGATTGTCTCTGGTTTTGGAATAATCCACGCTGTTGTTTTCTTCATCTTCTGTTAGGTTTTCTAACTTCTGTCATGTTCCCATGCATGCTTTAAAACTGTGTTTAGAATCGGGTTTGAGGGTTTGAAGCCCTTATGCCTTCTGTTTGAAGTTTTCTGTCCCTATGACATCCTGTTAAAGTTGTCAAGTTTTGCCTTAAAATCTGCATTCTTACGATCACGTTCACTGCTGCTTTAAGCATACATCCACTGATAGTCACTGTTCACATTTTGTCTTATTTACATCCACTGCAAAACAATGATTTTGCCTTAGGTTTTTCCTCCTGCCGATTTCGTTCACTGTCTGCATCCACCGATGACGTCATCCATCTTCCGGCTGACGTCATCTCCTTCTACCGATTTTGTTCACTACCTGTATCCACCAATGACGTCATCCATCTTCCGGCTGACGTCATCTCTTCTACCGATTTCGTTCACTGTCTGCATCCACCGATGACGTCATCCATCTTCCGGCTTACGTCATCTCCTTCTACCAATTTCGTTCACTGCCTGCATCCACCGATGATGTCATCCATCTTCCGGCTGACGTCATCTCTTCTACCAATTTTGTTCACTGCCTGCATCCACCGATGACGTCATCCATCTTCCGGCTGACGTCATCTCCTTCTACCGATTTCGTTTACTGTCTGTTCCTACTGGTGAACTCAATTCTTGTTTATAGTTCACATCCACCGATTAGCACTGTTCATCTTTTGTTATATCTGCATCCACTGTTAGCTTTTATCTTTCTGCCCAATTTTACTTTCCTCCTTCCGATTATCACTGTACACTTTTTTTTTTTTAATCCACCGAAGCTCTTTTTATACTAAGTCTTCCGCTAGCCTGAACTCTTTTAAATTAAGTTCACTTCTGTTTTCTGCTTCACCCGAGAACTCTCTCTCTCCCTGTAAATGTTTTCTGTTACTCACTGCAGTTTCTCCCTCTCTGTAAAGCTACATTTTTTTTTTAGGGTTTGCGATGGTAGTGCATGTTTCCTGCCATTCGATTCTGTTTCTCTGTAAATATTTTTAAAGTATAATGTCCACTTTTTGACCGATCTGTTCAAAGAAAATAGTCACTGTTTTCCGATATCTGTCCCGGAGTGATGGCTCTGATCCCGGACCCTGATCGGGTTCGGTCTGGGGCTGTCACAGTTGTGGTATCAGAGAGACAAGGTTTTAAAACCGATTCTGTGAAATGTCTGACTGCGCAACCCGCCACGTGAGATTGCTCCACCAACTGTAAGTGTTTGAAAATTCCTGTAAAAGTTCTGTTTATTAAGTTAGGTTATTCTGTTTATAGGGTTTTTAGAAATGGTGAGAGGACATCAAGAAGAGTCAAGCGAAAGCTCTCGAGCCATTGACCGACTAACAGAACTGGTGGGTGCACAGTCACGCATGGTTGAACGCATGATGGCCAGAGAAGACGATAGAAACAATAATCATGGGAATAACAATCGTGATAATGCGCCGCGAGACAATAGTGGAGACAGATTCCGGTGACTCCAGCAGCCTTCATTTGATGAACTGTCTACAGACCCGACCCGTGCTGAAACCTGGATTCGAACAATGGAGAAAATGTTTGGATATGCAGAAGTAGAAGACAACAAGAAAGTTATTTGCGCCACGTTCTATCTCACCGAAATTGCGGGATTTTGGTGGGACACAGTGCAGTCAACTACAGTGGCATTAAGCTGGGAAGGATTCACGAAGATCTTCTACGAGAAGTACTTTGACCGGGGAGTGAGGAAGGAAAAGTTGCTTGAATTCTCTCGGCTGCAACAATATGGGTCAGTGGCTGAATATGTTCAGAAATTCGAGTCTCTGTCCCGATATGCAACACATATGGTGGCCACCGATGAGAAAAAGGTGCACCAATTCATTCAAGGGTTAAAGATGGACCTTCTACGAGGGATCACAACCGGAGGATTCGATGAGGCACCGTATGTGAAGGTGGTGGCCAAGGCTTATCAGTTGGAGGCCTTAGAGATAAAGTCTCAGAGACAAAGAGATTCACCAAGAGGGATTATTCGAAATGTTCCTCAGCAACAACAACAACAACCAAGGGGTCAAAACCTGCAACCTCAACAGCAACAAAACAGGGGCATTAAGAGGCCCAATGAGACCATCACTTACCCAGACAAAGGAAAGAGACCGATGGGAGCTCCTCAGCTCACTATATGTCCACGGTGCTAGAGAAGCCACCAGGGCAAATGCAGGCTTATTACTGGCCCTTGTTTTCGATGTGGCAAAGGAGGCCATCATGTCCGTAATTGCCCGATACCCGACACGAGACAAAATCAGGCCATGCCAAGAGTCTTTGCAATGATAGAGGACGTTGATGATGCTGATCTGCACACAGCAATTACAGGTACAATTTTGGTGTGTAACATACCTGCATCTACTTTGTTAGACACGGGGGCCACTCCTTCATTTGTGGCCATGGACTTTGTGGGTAGAAAGAACTTGTGCCTTGCACCGTCCGATCAGCCCTATAGTGTCATGCTACCGTCCGGAGAGTTTATGCACTCCAAGCAGGCAGTGCAGGGTGATATAGTGTCAGTTGGAGACCAGAAATTGTATGCCCATCTTATCGTCATCGGTATGAAAGGATACGAAGTGATTCTGGGGATGGACTGGCTATTTAGACATCATGCCACCATCGATTGTAGGTCCGGGCTCGTGACTTTTAAGCGCCCGAACGAAGTAGAGTTCTCCTATCAGGCAGTACCGAAGAAACATAGTATACCTGTTATATCCTCCTTGAAAGCTCAACGGCTGATGAGGTCAGGATGTGTCAGATTTCTTGCCCACATAGTAGATGTTTGGAGGCAAGGTGAGGTCGAACTTCAAAGTATTCCGGTGGTCCGAGACTTCCCTGAGGTTTTCTTAGATGACCTACCGGGATTGCCACCGGATCGTGAGATAGAGTTTGAGATCGATGTGTATCCTGGTGTTGAACCGGTGTCGAAGAACCCGTACCGTATGGCGCCAATTGAGCTGAGGGAGTTGAAGGCTCAGCTAAAGGAATTGGTGGATAAGGGCATTGTGCGCCCTAGTTTCTCTCCGTGGGGTGCTCCCGTCTTGTTTGTCAAGAAGAAGGATGGGTCCCTATGGATGTGTATTGACTACCGTGAGCTGAACAAGTTAATGATCAAGAATAAGTACCCGTTGCCGAGAATCAAAGATTTATTTGACCAACTACAAGGGGCTCGGGTATTTTCTAAGATTGACTTGCGCTCCGGTTATTACCAGTTGAAGGTCAGAGCTGATGATATTCCAAAGACCGCATTCAGGACTTGATATGGCCATTACGAGTTCTTGGTGATGTCGTTCGGGTTAACTAATGCCCCGGCAGCATTTATGGACTTGATGAACAGGATATTCCAGGACTATCTGGATAAATTTGTAATCGTATTTATCAACGACATCCTAGTGTATTCTAGAAGTGAAGCCGAACATGAGGGTCACTTGGCTATTGTACTGTCGATCCTAAAACAGCATCAATTGTATGCCAAGCTATCAAAGTGTGAATTCTGGTTGAATATGATTAATTTCCTAGGCCACGTGGTGTCGGCAGAAGGAGTGTCTATGGATCCAGCCAAGATTCTGGCAGTGAAAGAATGGCCAAGGCCGAGGAATGCCAATGAGGTACAGAGCTTTATCGGGTTAGCTGGTTATTACAGAAAGTTTATCAAAGGATTTTTGGTGATAGCGAAACCTATGACCAGCTTAACGAGGAAGAAAATCAAGTTCAAGTGGTCTGAAGCATGTGAGGTGAGCTTTCAGACACTTAAGCTGAAATTAACCACTGCTCCTCTATTAGTATTGCCAGTTGAAGACGGTAAATTCAGCTGTATACTGTGATGCGTCAAAGATTGGCTTGGGATGTGTACTAATGCAAGAGGGAAAAGTGGTAGCATACGCATCCCAACAATTGAAGAGCCATGAAGAAAACTACCCTACTCACGACCTTGAGTTAGCGACAGTCGTATTTGTGCTAAAAGTATGGAGACACCATTTGTACGGACAATCCTGTGAGGTGTTTTCTGATCACAAGAGCCTGAAGTACATCTTTACCCAGAAAGAGCTAAACATGAGACAAAGACGGTGGTTAGAATTTGTGAAAGACTACGACATTGAGATTAAATACCACCCGGGTAAAGCTAATGTGGTGGCCGATGCGCTAAGCAGGATGCCGGCTACTATGCAACCAGTAATGTCGGCCGTATCAATGCCTTTGAGGACGGAGATACAGAGGTTCGATATGGAGATAGTATCTGGGCTATCGGCCATATTAGCAGACTTGACACTACGGCCCGCCGTCCTAGACCGCATTAAGGAAGCCCAGAAGACCAATTCAAAGGAGATGGCTAATATGGTGAGCAAAGTACCAATGGCTTCTTCCGATTTTAGTTATTCAGGAGATGGAATTCTGAAGTTCAAAGACAGATGGTATGTTCCGAAAGACGAAGAGCTACGAAAGCACATCTTGTCGGAAGCCCACTCATCTTCTTTCTCTGTACATCCTGAAAGCACAAAGATGTATCAAGACTTGAAACTTCACTTTTGATGGCCGAATATGAAGAATGAAGTGGCCAAGTATGTGGAGTCTTGTATGATATGTCAACAGGTCAAAGCTGAACATCAACGGCCGAGTGGAACGCTTCAACCTCTTCCGATTCCCAAATGGAAGTGGGAGAATATCACAATGAACTTTGTTGTTGGCCTACCAAGAACAGCTAAGGGCCATAATAGCATTTGGGTCATATTGGACAGATTGACGAAGTCGGCCCACTTTCTACCTGTGAAGACGACGTACTCCATTGATCAGTATGCAGAGCTGTATATTAGCGAGATTATTAAACTGCATGGCGTTCCTGTGTCGATTGTCTCAGACCGTGATCCCAGATTCACTTCCAGGTTTTGGAAAAGTTTGCAGAGCTCTTTGGGTACGAAGTTGAATTTCAGCACGACATTTCATCCACAGACTGACCGACAATCTGAGAGAACAATCCAAATATTGGAGGATATGCTAAGGTCGTGCGTGCTAGAATTTCATGCTCCTTGGAGTAGATATTTGCCACTCGTGGAGTTTGCCTACAACAATAGCTATCAGGCTACAATTGGCATGGCTCCTTATGAAACTCTTTATGGCAGGAAGTGTAGGTCCCCATTGTGTTGGGATGAGGTCGGAGAAACCAAGCTTATTGGCCCTGAGATATTACAGCAGATGTTCGAGGTGATAGCTGCTATCAAACAACGAATAAAAATTGCTCAGAGTCGACAGAAGAGTTATGCGGACAATAGAAGAAGAGACTTAGAGTTCGCTGTGGGCGATGAGGTATTCCTGAAGGTGTCACCTTTCAAAGGCGTAATGAGATTCGGTAAGAAAAGAAAGCTCAGCCCACGGCTCATTAGCCCTTTTCCCATCCTGAAGCGTGTGGGAAACATGGCTTACAGACTACAGCTACCAGCGTCAATGGATGGTGTTCATGATGTTTTCCATGTGTCAATGCTGAGAAAGTGCGTACAAGATCCAACCCAGATAGTGGAACATGTGGACTTTGATATCATGCCGACGCTAACCTATGAAGAAAGGCCTATACAGATATTGGATATGTCACTCAAAGTGTTGCGTAATCGAGTGGTCCCATTGGTGGAAGTTTTGTGGCGAAATCATAATGTGGAGGAAGCCACGTGGGAAAGACAAGAGGATGTTAGAGCCCAATATCCGGAGTTATTCGCTTAGGCAAATTTTGGGGACAAAATTTCTGTTAAGGTGGGTGGAATGTAACACCCGGCATTTTTGCCATGTAATAGTTTTCCCGGATCATTTAAACGGGATTTATATTATATTAATACAAGGGAATGTTTTTGGTTGGATGGTTGGAATAATTAGTGAAGAACTAAACTATTGTGTAACTAAACCAAAACACTAAGTTGAAATGCATGGAAGGGTAAATTGGGGAGAAATTAAGGTTGGTGGGAGATAGCCAATGGTTGAGTGGCATCTGGCAACTTGTTGAAGAAGCTAAGTTCCACCTTCTACGTGAAACCCTCTTCACTTCTCTTCTCTGCTCTCTCTCTCCTTTTTCCTCTCTGCATTCTCTCTTCCTGTCGACAAACAACCATCGAAGTGACTTCGATCTTCCCAGATTCCCTTCTGCTCCCCCGCTAAGGTAAACATCTTCTAATGCTAACACATTTGGACAAGGAAAAACTATGGGTTATGCTGAAGCTTTAGGTTAAGATAGTTGGGAGAAAACTCTCGGTTTTTGTATGGAAACACATTTGTTGTTTTCTACAAGTGTGAATGGAGTTTACTGCATAATCTTCCAAGTTATTTGTTAGCATTTGCAACTTGTTTAACTTCTCTACATTGCAGCAATAGATCCGAGCGTTCCAGAGGCATTCGAGCATTCTGCATTGCAACAAACAGGTAAGTTCATAACCGTAGGTTGGCCCTTAAGGCCCTACATCATGGAGGTACTAGGTTTCCTGTTCTGTCGGGTTGTTTTGGGTAGGAAGGTTATAGTCTATGTTTTGAAATGTCTGGCTTCGATCTACTTTCTGTTGTCTTATTTCTGCTGTCTGCCTGTTTAAGTTCAAGCACCGTTCATGCATACACGTTTTCTCTGAAAGACATGCAAATGTTTTCTGTACACTGTTTGAAACTAAACAAGATAAAATCTGACTGAAATGTGCCAGGTTAAGTGCGAGACGGGGACTGGCCCCAGAACTGTTTACTGTTTACTGTTTACTATACTGTATCCCTGAATGTGCCTGATAGTGCACCCTCTCCCTCCCCCACTGTTTGCCAGTTCCCCTATAAGCTCCACTTAATTCTACTGCCACTGTAACTTAATGCTCTGTACTGTCACCGTATTTCTGAAAAACTGCATGCATAACATTTTGCATCACAGCATTCTGATTATGTCCTTACTGAGTTTTAGACTCATAGGTGAACTCTCTGATGTAGGTACTAAACCTGAAACCGAGGACTTTGTTTCTCAAAATGATGATCTGATGTAACTGGTGGATCGAGCTCACAGGGTAGTTGCTGCAGTTAGACATAATTCTGTTCTGAGGTTCAAGCTTTTAAAATATAGTTTATATTGTAAAGTTTTATTAAATTCGTTTCCTTGTGTTAAAAGCCCTGTAGAAAACTTATGTTTTGAGAGTTTCTGTGAATATATGTTAAGTTTTGTACTGTCTTCAAAATTTTGAAACAATGTATAGATTCTGTTTCGATGTTAAAACCGCTGTATTTGACAGTTAAGTTTGTATTCTGGAGTATTCTGGAATTTGTTTGGGATATTCTCTGATAATCTGTGCATGGATTGTCTCTGGTTTTGGAATAATCCACGTTGTTGTTTTCTTGATCTTCTGTTAGGTTTTCTAACTTCTGTCATGTTCCCATGCATGCTTTAAAACTGTGTTTAGAATCGGGTTTGAGGGTTTGAAGCCCTTATGCCTTCTGCTTGAAGTTTTCTGTCCCTATGACTTCCTGTTAAAGTTGTCAAGTTTTGCCTTAAAAGCTGCATTCTTCCGATCACGTTCACTGCTGCTTTAAGCATACATCCACTGATAGTCACTGTTCACATTTTGTCTTATTCACATCCACCGCCAAACAGTGATTTTGCCTTAGGTTTTTCCTCCTGCCGATTTCGTTCACTGTCTGCATCCACCGATGACGTCATCCATCTTCCGGCTGACGTCATCTTCTTCTACCGATTTCGTTCACTACCTGCATCCACCGATGACGTCATCCATCTTCCGGCTGACGTCATCTCTTCTACCGATTTCGTTCACTGTCTGCATCCACCGATGACGTCATCCATCTTCCGGCTTACGTCATCTCCTTCTACCGATTTCGTTCACTGCCTGCATCCACCAATGACGTCATCCATCTTCCGACTGACGTCATCTCTTCTACCGATTTCGTTCACTGCCTGCATCCACCGATGACGTCATCCATCTTCCGGCTGATGTCATCTCTTTCTACCGATTTCGTTTACTGTCTGTTCCTACCGGTGAACTCAATTCTTGTTTATAGTTCACATCCACCGATTAACATTGTTCATCTTTTGTTATATCTGTATCCACCGTTAGCTTTTATCTTTCTGCCCAGCTTTACTTTCCTCCTTCCGATTATCACTGTACACTTTTGTTTTATTTAATCCACCGAAGCTCTTTTTATACTAAGTCTTCCGCTAGCCTGAACTCTTTTAAATTAAGTTCACTTCTGTTTTCTGCTTCACCCGAGAACTCTCTCTCCCTGTAAATGTTTTCTGTTACTCACTGCAGTTTCTCCCTCTCTGTAAAGCTACGTTTTTTTTTAGGGTTTGCGATGGCAGTGCATGTTTCTTGCCATTCGATTTTGTTTCTCTGTAAATATTTTTAAAGTATAATGTCCACTGTTTTGACCGATCTGTTCAAAGAAAATAGTCACTGTTTTTCGTTATCTGTCCCAGAGTGATGGCTCTGATCCCAGACCCCGATCGGGTTCGGTCTGGGGCTGTCACAGTTATGATAGTTAACTATGAAATATTTATTTATTTTTGATAATGTCAAAGGGGGAGAGAAAATTGAAAGTTGATTTGAGTTTGAGCAAATATATGCTAAAATCTATTCAGTGCACATATTGTGAGGGAGATTCAATTGATATAAGTATGGGGGAGTGAGTAATCAATTTATAATTTGTCATCATCAAAAAGGGAGAGATTGTTAACTTAAAATGAGTTTAAGATTATGAGTTTTTGATGATGTTTAATTATAATGTGTTTAACAAAAATATAATGATGGATGATGAAACTTAAGGAGTAAATGATTTTGCAAATAGCTCAAATAGCTAAATCGAGAATGCCCTTGAAAAAGGGTATTTAGTACTAATGAAGTTTATCAAGTGTGTAATAGTTAAAAGGAAGAAAAACCAGTTCGGAGTGCTTCAGGTGTCGACCAGGAAATTCAAGTGTCGACCAAACTTGTGAAGAAATGGAGACAGAGAAGAATTGAGTGTTGATCCCAAGTGCGAGTATTGACCCCAAACAGAAGCAAATCAGGTGTCGACCGAGAAATTCAAGTGTCGACCGAACTTGTGAAGAAATGGAGATAGACAAGAATCAAGTGTCGACCCCAAGTCAGAGTGTCGACCCCAAGTGCAAAAAGAAGCAAATCGAGTGTCGAATGAGAAATTCAAGTGTCTACAGAACTTGTGAAGCAATGGAGACAGAGAGAATCAAGTGTCAACCCCGAGTGCAACAGGCTAATCAAGTGTCGACCTGATTTTACAGGTGTCGACACTTGAATACAAAGAAGACTAAAGTGTCGACGACACTTTAGAAGATTTCAACTGAAACATATTTCAACAGCTAAATCAGCTAACTCCAACGGTAACAAAGTGTCGACCGATGTTCTAAGGTGTCGATCGGTTCTGTTCACAACGGTCTTTTATCTACTGCTCAATGGTAACAAGGTGTCGACCAATTGCAAGATAGATTGACCACTTGATGACAGAATTCAAAAGGAGTATAAATTGAAGAATGAAGATTTAAAAAAAAAATAGAACCTACTGATCAAAAAGTTTTCCCTCAACTTTCAAGAGCGTACATTTTGCGATTATTCTTCAATCCTCCACTTCCCTCAAAGATCAAACACTTGAGATTTCTTTATTGAGAGTGTGTGTCTTAAGCTTTACCCAAAACCTTACTTGAGAAGTTGTAAAAGGGTGAATCTCTTTGAGTGGGATTGTAAAGGCAGTTGATTGACGCCCGTGAAGTTCAATCAAAGGTGTAAATGAAGTTGATTGATGCCCGTGAAGTTCAATGAAAGATTCTAGTGGAAAAGAAGATAAAAATCTTCAAGGGAAGTCCTTGGAGCGCAGACGTAGGCAAGGTTAGCTGAACCGCGTAAACAATTTCGATGTCAATTTCTCTTTTCCCTTAACTCTTTACTTGTTTATGATTGCATTCATCTCGTAAATCTAATTTGATATCATTAAGTTTACACTCTTTAGAGTGAACAATTAAATTTGACTGTGATCACAATTAATTAGAATTATAGGAAGCGAAAAACCTACTTTACCCCCCCCCCCCCCCCCCCTCTCAGGTAAAAACGATCCTACAGAGAGGTGGGATTTTCGTGGCTTCCTCTTCAAATAATCAACAGTAGAGGAAAAGAGAAGAAATCCTTGTGGGTTTCTCTAAAAACACAAACGAACGAGAGGAAGTGAGAGTTTGGTGTGGGAGAGAAAATTCGTGGGAGGGAGAGGGGAAATAAAGGTTTGCTAGTTTTTTTTGTCTTTAAATTGAAAAACTAACAAGGAAGATTCTTGAGGAAGCTTTGGTGAGGTGTCATCCAACCATTGTTTCATCTCCACCAACCTTTAACTTTTCCTAAATTGCCCTCTTATGCTTCCAACTAAATACTAAACCCTTAACCATTTTCAGTCTGCCTCATAGTCCAATTACCTAATTAACCTCACAATATCGACTTCACCAACTCCAATAATATTTTTCACATTAATAAATGATAAATCTTAGAACATGAAATAATACGCACTAAAAAAAATTATCCGATAAATTTTTCGGTGTTACAACTTTTCTTCGAAAGACACGCATATGGATTTCAACACATTTGATGGGATACAGCTACATTTCAACACATTTCGCTCATAAACACATTGTTATTATTTGCAGAAATCTTCGATACGGGGCCGCGGTAGAAATTAAAATCTCTCCAATTCATACACTGAATCTTTCTCTTTTGCATTTGAATCATTCAACACTTTGGATTCATATATAGTTTGTCATGTAATTTAAAAGATTATTCAAATTATAATTATTTATTTTGATTTATTTAAGTAATATTTATTTATTTTAGATTATTCAAAATTATAATTATATATTTCTTTTAGTCTATATAATTATTGAAATTAAAACTTTCGCCAAAAAAAACTCTACTATAAAATAATTTGAATACATTAATTAATATAACTAATTTAAAAAATAAGTAATTACATTAATTAATTTCAGTCTTTTATTTAAATAAATTATTTTAATAAATAAATTAAAAAAATAGGCAGAGTTTCTTTTAGTTTAGGTTATTCAAATTATATTATTCTTTTTGTTTAGTTTATTTTTTTTAAAAAAATTATAGACTACTATTTTAAAGATGATTGAAATTATAATTATTTATTTTAGTTTATTTAAATAATAGTTATTTATTTGCAGATGTTATTCAATTATATATTTACTATAATAAAATAAATTATTATTTTAATTTTATATATAAATATATATTTAAATAAATTATAAATAATGACATATATATATTTTAGGTTATTCAAATTAGAATTATTATTATTTTAATTTATTTATAAAAAAATGATCAGAGTTTCGTTTGTTTTATGACTCCTTCATAGCTATCTTCAAATAATTTTTGCAAATTAAAATCACAATTTTATCACCAATAGTCAGATCCACCAAATAACATACACTAAATGACAAGTATAAACTAAAATAAAGTTATAAACATAAACTACATTATACTACGTTACTAAAATAAATTACAAGATATAAAATTAAAGTACATAAAATTTACAAAACATAACATGAAATACAAAAGATAAACTACACTACGGTGGAGGTGGGGCATCGTCATCTTCGCCTGCTATCCAATCATCGAGTGTCTTTGCCATGTAATTATGACAAATGGCGAGCTCTGGGACTCAACCAGTTGTCTCTGGCCCACGTGGAGCTCCTCCACTCTGCCTACGAGGAACTACATCTCTTGCTGATGCTGCTGTTGCTGTAACACCCGGCATTTTTGCCTATGTAATAATTCCCCGAATATGTAAGCGGAATTTCTCCGATATTAATGCAAGGATTGTTTTTAATAATATTGTCGATGTGTTTAACCGAACGAGGGTGATTCGTGAGACCGAATCGATTAACTAAATAATGTTTTAGTTAAAAACCAATGGAAGGGCAAATTAGGAAGAAATTAAGGTTGGTGGGAGAAATCAAATGGATGATTGACACTTGGCAAACTTGTGGAAGAAGACAAGTCATGTATCCCATTTCCTTCTCTTCCTCCTACGTGAGACATTTCCCTCTCTGCTCTCTTTCATTTTTCCTCTCTGCTTCTCTCTTTCGATTGAAGAAAACCAACGCAAGGAGTTTCTTCCTTCTCTGATTTTCCTCTGCTTTTCGGTCTAAGGTAATCATCTTAGATAGAAAACGATTTTAGTTTATTTATTTGCTAGTTTCGTGAGGTTTAGGGTTAATGTCCGTTTATGCATGCTATAGGTTCGTGAACCACGGTGCTCGTGCGTTCAAGCTTGCTGCATTTCGGACCACAGGTAAGTTCATGCATCTATGTTGGCCCTTAAGGCCCTACAACTCGGAGGTACTAGGTCTGGTTCGGGTAGATAGGTTTTAGGTTATGTTTTAAGTTAAACGTGTTTCCGTTATATTCTGTTTCCTGTTGTATTCATTCTGTCATCTGTGAATGTTAAGTTTAAGCATTTCACTTATTCATGCATACACGTTTCCTGTAAAATCATGCAAATGTTTTCAGCACCGGTTTTGAAGTAAGTAAGATAAAATCCTGTAAAGAAAATGTATGGTTAAGTGTGGACGAGGACTGGCATCCTGTCAAGTACTCCTGTTATGTCCTGAAAGTGGCATGTACATCCTGTTGCGCCAGCTCCTTATCCCATTTATACCTTTCCTGTCCAGTGAAACGCAATGTTAAGTAATGTAATGTTCACGTATTTCAAAAGTCCATGCATCATTGCATTGCATTTCATGTTCTTATTGAGCTCTAGGCTCATAGTTGAACTCCTGTTGTAGGTATGGATTTTCCAGATGAGGAGCTTGATCCTCAAACTGACGAGTTGATGTAGTTGGGGGAGGAGCTCACGGGATGGTTGCTGCAGCCAGACAAATCCTGTCCCGAGGTTTAAGTATTTAAAGTAAAGTCTATGTCTGTAAACCCTACTGGAATTCTGTGTTTGGTTTTTAAACTATGTTAGGATTCTGTATTTTTGGTTGTTGAAAACTCTGTAGGAAATTCTGTTGGATATAGATAATGTAAGGTATTCTGTTGGTTAAGCTTTCTCTTGTTAAAACCTCTGTATTCGACAGTTGAACTATGTTTTGAAGTATTCTGGAATTCGTTTGGAATATTTTCTGTTAGTCTGTGCATGGACAGCTTCTGGTTTTTAGAGCTATCCATGTAGTGTGATTTTTCTTAAGTTTCTGTCATGTTAGAGCCATCCATGTAATTTGTTTTTCCTTAAAATTCCGTCGTGTTTTTCCCGATATGTTCAAAAATCATGTTTTGAATCGTTTTCTAAAGTTTGAAGTTTTCATACATTCTGTTTCCACAACTTTTGTTTTTATGTAATCATGTTAAAAGTTGCCAGTTTTGTCTTTTACATTTTTAACAAATCCGGTCACTGTTCACATTTTTCATCTTCCGGTCACTGTTCACATTTTTCATCTTCCGGTCACTGTTCACAAATTTCATCTTCCGGTCACTGTTCACAAATTTCATCTTCCGGGTCAATTTCATCTTCCGGTCACTGTTCACATTTTTCATCTTCCGGTCACTGTTCACATTTTTCATCTTCCGGTCACTGTTCACAAATTTCATCTTCCGGTCACTGTTCACAAATTTCATCTTCCGGTCACTGTTCACAAATTTCATCTTCCGGTCACTGTTCACAAATTTCATCTTCCGGTTACTGTTCACACTTTGCATCTTCCGGTCACTGTTCACGTTTTTATTCATTTCCAGTTTATGTTTATTTATTTTACTTTGATTTTATTTTATGTTATCCATTTTAAATGTCCATGAGTTTTAAAAAGTCAAAAAAAAAAAAAAAAAAAAAAAAAAAAATAGTTGTCCCCGTTTTCTGCAAATGTCCCGGAGTGACGGCTCGGTTCTTGGATCCCGATCGGGTCCGGTTTTCGGGTCGTCACAGTAATGGTATCAGAGAGATAAGGTTTTAAAACCGATTCTGTGAAATGTCTGGTTGCGCAACCCGCCACGTGAGATCGCTCCACCAACTGTAAGTGTTTAAATTCCTGTAAAAGTTTTGTTTATTAAATTAGGTTATTCTGTTATTCTTATAGGACTATCTTAGAAATGGTGAGAGGACATCAGGAAGAATCCAGTGAGAGCTCTCGGGCCATAGATCGATTGACAGAGCTGGTGGGAGTACAATCCCGCATGGTTGATCGAATGATGGCCAGAGAAGACGACAGAAACAATAACCATGGAAATAACAATCGTGATAATGCACCGCGAGACAATAGTGGAGACAGATTCCGGCGACTTCAGCCACCCTCATTTGATGGGTTGTCTACAGACCCGACCCGTGCTGAAACCTGGATTCGAACTATGGAGAAGATGTTCAGTTATGCAGAAGTAGAAGATAACAAGAAGGTTACTTGTGCCACGTTCCATCTCACTGAAAGTGCTGGATTCTGGTGGGATGCAGTACAGTCGTCTACAGTGGCATTGAGCTGGGAAGGGTTCAAGGGGATTTTCTACGATAAGTACTTTGACCGAGGAGTGAGAAAGGAGAAGTTACTTGAGTTTTCTCGGCTGCGACAGTATGGATCTGTGGCCGAGTATGTTCAGAAATTTGAGTCGCTATCCCGATATGCAACACACATGGTGGCCACTGATGAGAACAAGGTGCACCAGTTTATTCAAGGTTTAAAGATGGACCTTCTGCGAGGAATCACGACTGGAGGTTTTGATGAGGCACCATATGTGAAAGTGGTGGCCAAGGCTTATCAACTGGAGGCCTTAGAAATAAAGTCCCAGAGACAGAGAGAACCACCGAGAGGAATTATAAGAAATACTCCTCAACAACAACAACAAAAGATTCAAAATGTACATCCTCAACAGCAACAGAACAGGGGCATTAAAAGGCCCAATGAGACCCTTACTTACCAGGACAAAGGGAAGAGACCTATGGGAGCTCCTCAGCCTCCTGTCTGCCCACGTTGCCAGAAGAATCATACAGGAGACTGCAGGCTCTTTACTGGTCAATGTTTCCGGTGTGGTAAAGAAGGCCATCAAGTCCGGAATTGTCCGGTGCCTGACACAAGGCCGGTTGGTGCTATGCCTAGAGTGTTTGCAATGATGGAGGACGTCGATAATGCTGATCAGCACACAGCAATTACAGGTACAATATTAGTATGTAATGTGCCTGCTTATACCTTGTGGGACACGGGGGCCACACATTCGTTTGTGGCCATGGACTTTGTAGTTAGACAAAAATTTTGTAGTACGTCCTCAGATCAGCCCTACAGCGTTATGCTACCGTCCGGAGAGTTTATGCACTCTGAGCAGGTTGTACGGGGTGATATAGTGTCAGTGGGAGACCAGAAATTTTATGCCGATCTTATCGTCATTGGTATGAAAGGGTACGATGTCATTCTGGGGATGGACTGGCTATTTAGACATTATGCCACCATCAACTGTAGGTCCGGGCTTGTGTCATTTAAGCGCCCAAATGAAGTAGAATTCTCTTATCAGGCAGTACCGAAGAAACACCGTATGCCTGTGATATCTTCCTTGAAAGCTCAACGACTGATGAAGTCAGGATGCATCGCATTTCTTGCCCACGTTGTGGATGTTCAAAGGCAAAATGAGGTGGAACTTCAAAACATTCCGGTAGTCCGGGACTTCTTAGAGGTTTTCTTAGATGACTTACCGGGATTGCCACCTGATCGTGACATCGAGTTTGAAATCGATGTGTATCCTGGTGCGGAACCAGTATCGAAGAATCCGTACCGTATGGCACCAATTGAACTGAAGGAGTTGAAGGCTCAGTTGAAAGAATTAATGGACAAGGGTTTTGTGCGCCCTAGTTTCTCTCCGTGGGGTGCTCCCGTCTTGTTTGTCAAGAAGAAGGATGGGTCCCTACGGATGTGTATTGACTACCGTGAGCTGAACAAGTTGACTATCAAGAATAAGTACCCGTTGCCAAGAATTGACGATTTGTTTGATCAGCTACAGGGGGGCTCGGGTATTTTCTAAGATTGACTTACGCTCCGGCTATTACCAGTTGAAGGTCAGAGCTGAGGATATTCCAAAGACTGCCTTCAGAACCCGGTACGGGCACTACGAGTTCTTGGTGATGTCGTTCGGGTTGACTAATGCTCCGGCAGCATTTATGGACCTAATGAACAGGATATTCCATGATGTCTTGGATAAATTTGTGATCGTTTTCATCGACGACATTCTGGTTTATTCCAGGAGTATGGCTGAGCATGAGAAACACTTGGCTATGGTACTGTCAATCCTAAAGCAACATCAATTATATGCCAAGCTGTCAAAGTGTGAGTTCTGGTTAAACAAGATTAATTTCTTGGGCCACGTGGTGTCTGCTGAAGGAGTATCTGTGGACCCGGCCAAGATTCAGGCTGTGAGGGATTGGCCCAGGCCGAGAAATGCAAGTGAAGTACGAAGCTTTATCGGGCTAGCTGGTTATTACAGGAAATTCTCAAGGGGTTTTCTGTGATCGCGAAGCCTATGACCAGCTTAACAAGGAAGGAAATCAAGTTCAAGTGGTCTGAAGCATGTGAGGAGAGCTTTCAGACACTTAAGCAGAAATTAACCACTGCTCCTCTGTTAGTATTGCCAGTTGAAGATGGCAAATTCAGCGTATACTGTGATGCGTCAAAGATTGGCCTGGGATGCGTATTGATGCAAGAGGGTAAAGTGGTAGCATATGCATCAAGACAGTTGAAGAACAATGAACAAAACTACCCTACTCACGACCTTGAGTTAGCGGCAGTTGTATTTGCGCTGAAAGTATGGAGACACCACCTATATGGACAGTCATGTGAGGTGTTTTCTGACCACAAGAGTTTGAAGTACCTCTTTACTCAGAAAGAGTTGAATATGAGACAAAGGCGGTGGTTAGAATTTGTGAAAGATTACGATGTTGAGATCAAATACCATCCTGGTAAAGCTAATGTGGTAGCTGATGCACTGAGCAGGATGCCAGCTACCATGCAACCAGTTATGTCGGCCGTATCAATGCCTTTGAGGACGGAGATACAGAAGTTCGATATGGAGATGGTTTCTGGGCTATCGGCCATACTAGCAGATTTGACGCTACGACCCACCGTCCTGGACCGAATTAAAGAAGCTCAGAAGACCAATTCAAAAGAGATGGCTGATATGGTGAGCAAAGTACCAATGGCTTCTTCCGATTTCAGTTATTCGGGAGATGGAGTTCTAAAGTTCAAAAACAGATGGTATGTTCCGAAAGACGAAGAGCTACGGAAGCACACCTTATCGGAAGCCCACTCATCTCCTTTCTCTGTGCATCCTGGAAGCACGAAGATGTACCAGGATTTGAAACTTCACTTCTGGTGGCCGAATATGAAGAATGATGTGGCAAAATATGTGGAGTCTTGTATGATATGCCAACAGGTCAAAGCTGAACATCAACGACCAAGTGGAACGCTTCAACCTCTTCCGATTCCCGAATGGAAATGGGAGAACGTTACAATGGACTTCGTTGTTGGTCTGCCAAGAACAGTTAAAGGCCATAATAGCATTTGGGTCATAGTGGACAGATTAACGAAGTCGGCCCATTTTCTACCTGTGAAGACGACGTTCACCATGGATCAGTATGCCGAGCTGTATATTAGTGAGATTATTAAGCTGCATGGCATTCCTGTATCAATCGTCTCAGACCGTGATCCCAGATTCACTTCCAGATTTTGGAAAAGTTTGCAAAGCTCCTTGGGCACTAGATTGGACTTCAGCACGGCATTTCACCCACAGACGGATGGACAATCTGAGAGAACGATTCAGACATTGGAGGATATGCTAAGATCGTGCGTGCTGGAATTTCATGCTCCTTGGAGTAGATACCTGCCACTTGTGGAGTTTGCTTACAACAATAGCTACCAGGCTACGATCGGTATGGCCCCATATGAAGCACTTTATGGCAGGAAGTGTAGATCCCCATTATGTTGGGATGAAGTCGGAGAAACCAAGCTTATCGGCCCCGAAATACTGCAACAGATGTCTGGGGTAATAACGGCGATCAAGCAAAGAATCCAGGCTGCACAAAGTCGACAGAAGAGCTATGCAGACCATCGGAGAAGAGATTTAGAGTTTGCTGAAGGTGATGAAGTATTCTTGAAGGTGTCACCTTTCAAGGGCGTGATGAGGTTTGGAAAGAAAGGGAAGCTAAGCCCAAGGTTCATTGGCCCTTTTCCCATCTTGAAGCGTGTGGGAAGCGTGGCGTACAAACTACAGTTACCTGCGTCTATGGAAGGAGTACACAATGTTTTTCACGTGTCGATGCTGAGGAAGTGTGTACGAGATCCAACTCAGATCGTGGAACATGTGGACTTTGATATAATGCCGACGCTGACATATGAAGAAAGGCCCATACAGATTCTGGATACCTCAGTCAAAGTATTGCGCAACAAGGTGGTCCCATTAGTGAAAGTTTTGTGGCACAATCATAACGTGGAGGAAGCCACATGGGAAAGACAAGAAGATGTTAGAGCCCAATATCCGGACCTCTTTGCTTAGGCAAATTTTGGGGACAAAATTTCTGTTAAGGTGGGTGGAATGTAACACCCGGCATTTTTGCCTATGTAATAATTCCCCGAATATGTAAGCGGAATTTCTCCGATATTAATGCAAGGATTGTTTTTAATAATATTGTCGATGTGTTTAACCGAACGAGGGTGATTCGTGAGACCGAATCGATTAACTAAATAATGTTTTAGTTAAAAACCAATGGAAGGGCAAATTAGGAAGAAATTAAGGTTGGTGGGAGAAATCAAATGGATGATTGACACTTGGCAAACTTGTGGAAGAAGACAAGTCATGTATCCCATTTCCTTCTCTTCCTCCTACGTGAGACATTTCCCTCTCTGCTCTCTTTCATTTTTCCTCTCTGCTTCTCTCTTTCGATTGAAGAAAACCAACGCAAGGAGTTTCTTCCTTCTCTGATTTTCCTCCTGCTTTTCGGTCTAAGGTAATCATCTTAGATAGAAAACGATTTTAGTTTATTTATTTGCTAGTTTCGTGAGGTTTAGGGTTAATGTCCGTTTATGCATGCTATAGGTTCGTGAACCACGGTGCTCGTGCGTTCAAGCTTGCTGCATTTCGGACCACAGGTAAGTTCATGCATCTATGTTGGCCCTTAAGGCCCTACAACTCGGAGGTACTAGGTCTGGTTCGGGTAGATAGGTTTTAGGTTATGTTTTAAGTTAAACGTGTTTCCGTTATATTCTGTTTCCTATTGTATTCATTCTGTCATCTGTGAATGTTAAGTTTAAGCATTTCACTTATTCATGCATACACGTTTCCTGTAAAATCATGCAAATGTTTTCAGCACCGGTTTTGAAGTAAGTAAGATAAAATCCTGTAAAGAAAATGTATGGTTAAGTGTGGACGAGGACTGGCATCCTGTCAAGTACTCCTGTTATGTCCTGAAAGTGGCATGTACATCCTGTTGCGCCAGCTCCTTCTCCCATTTATACCTTTCCTGTCCAGTGAAACGCAATGTTAAGTAATGTAATGTTCACAGTATTTCAAAAGTCCATGCATCACTGCATTGCATTTCATGTTCTTATTGAGCTCTAGCTCATAGTTGAACTCCTGTTGTAGGTATGGATTTTCCAGATGAGGAGCTTGATCCTCAAACTGACGAGTTGATGTAGTTGGGGGAGGAGCTCACAGGATGGTTGCTGCAGCCAGACAAATCCTGTCCCGAGGTTTAAGTATTTAAAGTAAAGTCTAATGTCTGTAACCCTACTGGAATTCTGTGTTTGGTTTTAAAACTATGTTAGGATTCGTATTTTTGGTTGGTTGAAAACTCTGTAGGAAATTCTGTTGGATATAGATAATGTAAGGTATTCTGTTGGGTTAAGCTTTCTCTTGTTAAAACCTCTATATTCGACAGTTGAACTATGTTTTGAAGTATTCTGGAACTGTTCACAAATTTCATCTTCGGTCACTGTTCACAAATTTCATCTTCCGTCACTGTTCACAAATTTCATCTTCGGTCACTGTTCACAAATTTCATCTTCCGGTCACTGTTCACAAATTTCATCTTCGGTCACTGTTCACAAATTTCATCTTCGGTCACTGTTCACAAATTTCATCTTCGGTCACTGTTCACAAATTTCATCTTCGGTCACTGTTCACAAATTTCATCTTCGGTCACTGTTCACAAATTTCATCTTCGGTCACTGTTCACAAATTTCATCTTCCGTCACTGTTCACAAATTTCATCTTCCGTCACTGTTCACAAATTTCATCTTCGGTCACTGTTCACAAATTTCATCTTCCGTCACTGTTCACATTTTCATCTTCCGGTCACTGTTCACAAATTTCATCTTCGGTCACTGTTCACAAATTTCATCTTCCGTCACTGTTCACAAATTTCATCTTCCGGTCACTGTTCACAAATTTCATCTTCGGTCACTGTTCACAAATTTCATCTTCGGTCACTGTTCACAAATTTCATCTTCCGTCACTGTTCACAAATTTCATCTTCCGGTCACTGTTCACAAATTTCATCTTCCGTCACTGTTCACAAATTTCATCTTCCGTCACTGTTCACAAATTTCATCTTCCGGTCACTGTTCACAAATTTCATCTTCGGTCACTGTTCACAAATTTCATCTTCCGTCACTGTTCACAAATTTCATCTTCCGTCACTGTTCACAAATTTCATCTTCGGTCACTGTTCACAAATTTCATCTTCCGTCACTGTTCACAAATTTCATCTTCGGTCACTGTTCACAAATTTCATCTTCCGGTCACTGTTCACAAATTTCATCTTCGGTCACTGTTCACAAATTTCATCTTCGGTCACTGTTCACAAATTTCATCTTCGGTCACTGTTCACAAATTTCATCTTCCGGTCACTGTTCACAAATTTCATCTTCCGTCACTGTTCACAAATTTCATCTTCCGGTCACTGTTCACAAATTTCATCTTCGGTCACTGTTCACAAATTTCATCTTCGGTCACTGTTCACAAATTTCATCTTCCGTCACTGTTCACAAATTTCATCTTCGGTCACTGTTCACAAATTTCATCTTCGGTCACTGTTCACAAATTTCATCTTCGGTCACTGTTCACAAATTTCATCTTCCGTCACTGTTCACAAATTTCATCTTCGGTCACTGTTCACAAATTTCATCTTCGGTCACTGTTCACAAATTTCATCTTCGGTCACTGTTCACAAATTTCATCTTCGGTCACTGTTCACAAATTTCATCTTCGGTCACTGTTCACAAATTTCATCTTCGGTCACTGTTCACAAATTTCATCTTCGGTCACTGTTCACAAATTTCATCTTCCGTCACTGTTCACAAATTTCATCTTCCGTCACTGTTCACAAATTTCATCTTCGGTCACTGTTCACAAATTTCATCTTCGGTCACTGTTCACATTTTTCATCTTCCGGTCACTGTTCACAAATTTCATCTTCGGTCACTGTTCACAAATTTCATCTTCGGTCACTGTTCACAAATTTCATCTTCGGTCACTGTTCACAAATTTCATCTTCCGTCACTGTTCACAAATTTCATCTTCCGTCACTGTTCACAAATTTCATCTTCCGTCACTGTTCACAAATTTCATCTTCCGTCACTGTTCACAAATTTCATCTTCGGTCACTGTTCACAAATTTCATCTTCCGGTCACTGTTCACAAATTTCATCTTCCGTCACTGTTCACAAATTTCATCTTCGGTCACTGTTCACAAATTTCATCTTCGGTCACTGTTCACAAATTTCATCTTCGGTCACTGTTCACAAATTTCATCTTCCGTCACTGTTCACAAATTTCATCTTCCGTCACTGTTCACAAATTTCATCTTCCGTCACTGTTCACAAATTTCATCTTCCGTCACTGTTCACAAATTTCATCTTCGGTCACTGTTCACATTTTCATCTTCCGGTCACTGTTCACAATTTCATCTTCGGTCACTGTTCACAAATTTCATCTTCCGTCACTGTTCACAAATTTCATCTTCCGGTCACTGTTCACATTTTCATCTTCGGTCACTGTTCACATTTTTCATCTTCCGGTCACTGTTCACAAATTTCATCTTCCGTCACTGTTCACAAATTTCATCTTCGGTCACTGTTCACAAATTTCATCTTCCGGTCACTGTTCACAAATTCATCTTCCGGTCACTGTTCACAAATTTCATCTTCGGTCACTGTTCACGTTTTTATTCATTCCAGTTTAGTTTTTTATTTATTTTACTTTGATTTTATTTTATGTTATCCATTTTAAATGTCCATGAGTTTTAAAAAGTCAAAAAAAAAAAAAAAAAAAAAAAAAAAAAAAAATAGTTGTCCACCGTTTTCTGCAAATTTCCCGTATGACGGCTCGTTGTCTTGATCCGATCGGTCCGTTTTTTTCGGTCGTCAAAAAACCGTATGGATCATAGAGATAAGTTTTAAAACCGTTCTGTGAAAATATCTTGTTTCGCAACCCCCACGTGAGATCGCTCCACCAACGTAAGTGTTTAAATTCTGAAAGTTTTGTTTATTAATTAGGTTATTCTGTTATCTTAAGGACTAGCTTAGAATGGTTAGAGGACATCAGGAAGAAATCCAGTGGAGGCTCTCGTCATAATCGTTGACAGAGCTGGTGGGAGTAAATTCCTCGCATGGTTGCTCGACTGATGCCAGAGAAACCGCAGAAACCAATAACCATGAAAATAACAAGTCGTGATAATGCACGCGAGACAATAGGGGAAACAGATTCCTACGACTTCAGCCACCCTCATTTGATGGTGTTGTCTAAACCGCCCCTGCTGAATACCTGGATTCGACTATGGAGAAGATGTCGTTATGCAGAATTAAAGATAACAAGAAGGTTACTTGTGCCACGTCCATCTCACTGAGTGCTGTATTCTGTGGGATGCAGTACATCGTCTACAGTGGCATTGAGCTGGAAGGGTGCAAGGGGATTTTCTACGATCAGTACGTTTGACCGAGGAGTGAGAAAGAGAATTACTTGAGTTGTCTTTCTTTTCCTCAGCCTTGCACAGTATGGATCGTGGCCTGAGTATGTTCAGAAATTTGAGGTCGCTATTCCCTATATGCACACACACTGGTGGACATGATGAGAGAACAAGTGCCCATTTTAGTCAAGGTTTTAAAGAGGACCTTCTGCGAGGACATCACGACTGGAGGTTTTGATGAGGCCCATATTTTACAGTGGTGGCCAAGTTATCAACTGGAGGCCTTAGAATAAAGTCCCAGAGACAAGAGAACCACCGAAGTAATTAATCAGAAATACCTCCTTCAACAACACCACAAAGATTCAAAATGTCCATCCCACACAACAACATGGGCATTAAAATCCCAATGAGACCCGTTATTACCATACAAAGTAAATACCTATGGAGCTTCCTCACCCCTGTCTGCCCACGTTGTGCCAGAAGAATCAAGGAGAACCTGCAGGCTCTTTAACTGGTCAATGTTTCCGGTGTGGTACAGAAGGCCCTCAAGTCCGGATGTCCGGTGCCTGACACAAAGGGGGGGCCCCCGGTTGGTGCTAGGCCTAGAGGGTTTGCATGATGGAGGACGTCGATATGCTTAATCAGCACACAGCAAGTACAGGTACAATAGTAGTATGTCATTGCCTGCTTATCCTTGGGGCACGGGGGCCACACATCGTTTTTGTGGCCAGACTTTGTAGTTAGACAAAAATTTTGTAGTACGTCCTCAGATCAGCCCTACAGCGTTATGCTACGTCCGGAAGTTTAATGCCTCTTATCATGTTGTACGGGGTGATATAGTGTCATGGGAGACCATAAATTTTATGCCGATCTTATCGCATTGGTATGAAAGGGTTACGATGTCATTTCTGGGGATGGACTGGATATTTAGACATTATGCCACCATCACGTAGGTCCGGGCTTGTGTCATTATCGCCCAAATAAGTCGAATTCTCTTGTCAGGCAGTACCGAAGAAACACCGTAGGCCTTGTGATCTCTTCCTTGAAATCTCAACGATGATGAAGCATGATGCATCTGCATTTCTTGCCCACGTTGTGGATGTTCAAAGGCAAAATGAAAGGTGGAACGTCAACATTCCGGTGTCCGGGACTTCTTAGAGGTTTTCTTTCTTAGATTACTTACCGGTATTGCCACCTGATCGTGACATCGCGTTTGAAATCGATGTTAATCCTGGTGGCGGAACCTTATCGAAGAATCCGTACCGTATGGGCCACCAATTGAACACTGAATGAGTTGAAGGCTCAGTTGAAAGAATTAATGGACAAGGGTTTTGTGCGCCTAGTTTCTCTCCGTGGGGTGCTCCGTCTGTTTGTCAAGAAGAAGGATGGGTCCCTACGGATGTGTATTGACTACCGTGAGCTGAACAAGTTGACTATCAAGAATAAGTACCGGCGTTGCCCAGAATTGACAGATTTATTTTATCATCTACAGGGGGGCCGTGTAGTTTCTAAGATTGACCTTACCGGCTCCGGCTTAGTACCCGTGTGAAGTCAGAGCTGAGTATATTCCAAAGACTGCCTTTCAAACCCGGTACGAGGCACTACTAGTTCTGGTGGATGATCTTTCGTGTTGCCTCATGCTGCCGGCAGCATTTATGGAAACTGGAGGACCGATGGGGCAAGAGGACCAGAGACTAAAGAAAAAATAAACAAAAAAGAAAAACAAATTGGAATGGAAAAAGGAAAAAAAAAAAAAACCAGTGATTAATAAATAAAAAACAATTTTATATGAAACAGTAGTATCCATGATTCTTGGATAAATTTGTGATCGTTTTTTCAATCGCGACATTCTGGTTTATTCCAGGAGTATGGCTGAGCATGAGAAACACTTGGCTATGGTACTGTCCATCCTAAAGCAACATCAATTATATGCCAAGCTGTCAAAGTGTGAGTTCTGGTTAAACATATTAATTATTGGGCCACGTGGTGTCTGCTGAAGGAGTATCTGTGTACCCCGGCCAGATTCAAGGCTGTGAGGGCTTGGCCCATGCCTAGAATGCAAGTGAAGTACTAAGCTTTATCGGCTAGCTGGTTATTACAGGAAATTCCTCAGGGTTTTCTTGGCTCGCGAAGCCCTTGACCGCTTAACAAGGAGGAAATCAAGTTCAAGTGTCTAGCTGTGAGGAGCTTTCAGACACTTAAGCAAAATTTAACCCTGCTCCTCTGTTAGTATTGCCATTGAGATGCAAATTCAGCTATACTGTGATGCTTCAAAGATTGGCCTGGGAATGCGTATTGTATGCAAGCGGGTAAAGTGGTAGCATATGCTCAAGACATGGCCAACAATGATAAAATACTCCTACTGTCCGCCTTGAGTTCGCGGCAGGTGTAACTTTTCGCTGAGTATGGAGACACCACCTATAGGCCAGTCATGTGAGGTGTTTTCTGACCACAAGAGTTTGAAGTCCTCTTTACTCAGAAATATTGAATATGCGACAAGGCGTTGGTTAAATTTGATGAAGTTCGATGTTGAGATCAAATACCATCCTGGTAAAGCTAATGTGGTAGCTGATGCACTTGCGGATGCCAGCTACCATCACCAGTTTATGTTCGCCGTATTCAATGCCTTTGAGGACGGAATCCAGAAGTTGCTATGGAGATGGTTTCCTGGGCTATCGGCCATACTAGCGATTTGACGCTACGACCACCGTCCTGGACCGAATTCAAGAAATCTCAGAAGACCAATTCAAAGTAGAGGCTGATATGGTGAGCAAAGTACCAATGGCTTCTTCGATTTAGTATTCGGGAGATGCGTTCTAAAGTTCAAAACAATGGTAATGTTTCCGAAAGACGAAGAGCTACGGAAGCCACCTTATCGGAAGCACTCCTCTCCTTCTCTCTGTGCATCCTGGAAGCACGCAGATTTACCAGGAGTTAAACTTTCACTTCTGTTGGCCGATATGAAGAATGCTGTGGCAAAAACATGTGGAGTTCTTGTTGATATGCCAACAGGTCAAAGCTGAACATCAACGACCAGTGGAAGCTTCAACCTCTTCCGATTCCCGAATGGAATGGGTAAACGTTACATGACTTCGGTGTTGTCTGCCAAGAACAGTTAAAGGCCATAATAGCATTTGGGTCATAGTGGACAGATTACGAAGTCGGCCCATTTTCTAACCTTGACGACACTGTCACCATGGATCAGTATGGCCTAGCTGTAATATGAGTGAGATTAGTAAGCTGGCATGGCATCCTGTATCAATCGTCTCCAGACCGTGATCCCAGATTCCACTTCCAGATTTGGAAAAGTTTGCAAAGCTCCTCGGCACTAGATTGGACTTCAGCACGTCATTTCACCCCAGACGGTGGACCATCTGAGAGAAAACATTCAATTGTCGGATGATAGCTAAGATCGGCGTGCTGGAATTTCATGGGTCCTTGGAGTAATACCTGCCACTTGTGATTTTTCTTACAACAAGAGCTAACCAGCTACGATCGTTAGGGCCCCCATATGAACACTTGAATATGTCAGGAAGTGTAGATCCCATTATGTTGGATGAGTCGTAGAAACCAAGCTTAATCGGCCCCGAATATACTGCAACAGATGTCCTGTGGTATAACGGGTCAGCAAAAATCTCAGGCTGCAAAAGTCGACAGAAGATCTTATGCAGACCATGCGGAGAGAGATTGAGAGTTTGCGAAGGTGATTAACTATTCTTGAAAGTGTCACCTTCAAGGGCGTGAATGAGGTTTGTAAAGAAGGGAAGCTAAGCCCAAGGTTCATTGGCCCTTTTCCCCATCTGGAAAGCGTTGGGAAGTCGTGGCGTACAACTACCGTTACCTACCGTGCGTCTATGGAAGGAGTACACAATGTTTTTTCACGTGCGATGCTGAGGAAGTGTTACGAGATCCAACTCAGATCGTGGAACATGTGGACTTTGATATAAGGCCGACGCTGACGATATGACGAAAGGCCCATACAATTGCTGGATACCTCAGTCAAAGTATTGCTCAACAGGTGGTCCCCATTAGGGAAATTTTGTGGCACAATCAGAACGTGAGGAAGCCACATGGGAAAGACAAGAAGATTTAGAGCCAATTCTGCCTCTTTGCTAGGCAAATTTTGGGGACAAAATTTCTGTTATGTGGTTGGAAAATGTCAACACCGCATTTTTGCCTAGTAATATGCCCCGAATAGTAAGCGGAATTTCTCCTGATATTAAATGCAAGGATTGTTTTAATATATTGTCGATGTGTTTTACCGCGAACGGTGGGTGATTCGTGAGACCGAATCGATAACTAAATATGTTTTAGTTTAAAACAACCCAATTGGAAGGGCAATTAGGACGACATTAAGTTGGTGGGAGAAATCAAAATGGATGTCTTACACTTGCAAACTCTTGTGGAAGACTGACAGTCATGGCTCCATGTCGCTCTTTTCCTCCTACGTGAGACATTTCCCTCTCTGCTCTCTTTCATTTTTCCTCTCTGCTTCTCCTCTGTTCGATTGAAGAACCAACGCAAAGTTTCTTCCTTCTCCTGATTTTCTCCTCCTGCTTTTTTTTTCGGCTAAGGTTCATCTTGAATATAAAACGATTAGTTTATTTAATTTCAGTTTCTGAGGTTTAGGTTAATGTCCGTTTATGCATGCTATAGGTTCTAACCACGGTGCTCGTGCCGTTCATCTTGCTGCATTTCGACCAAGGTAAGTTCCTGCCTCTATGTTGGCCCTTAAGGCCCCAACTCGTAGGTACTATGTCTGGTTTCGGGTATATAGGTTTTAGTTATGTTTTAAGTTAAACGTGTTTCCGTTATATTCTGTTTCCCTATTTTATTCTTCTGTCATCTGTGAATGTTAGTTTGCATTTCACTTATTCATGCATACACGTTTCCTGTAAACAATCATGCCAATGTTTTCAGCCCGGTTTGGATGAAGTAAGTAAGATAAAATCCTGTAAGAAAATTATGGTTAAGTGTGGACGCGGCTGGCATCCGTCAATACTCCTTTATGTCCTGAAAGTGCCTGTAACATCCTGTGTGCGCCAGCTCCTTTCTCCCATTTATACCTTTCCTGTCCCCAGTGAAACAACGCATGTTCCGTAGTAATGTTCACGGTATTTCAAAGGCCGCTCACTGCATGGCATTTCATGTTCCTTTAGGGAGCTGCTATTCACATTTTTCATCTTCCGGTCACTGTTCACATTTTTCATCTTCCGGTCACTGTTCACATTTTTCATCTTCCGGTCACTGTTCACATTTTTCATCTTCCGGTCACTGTTCACAAATTTCATCTTCCGGTCACTGTTCACATTTTTCATCTTCCGGTCACTGTTCACATTTTTCATCTTCGGTCACTGTTCACAAATTTCATCTTCCGGTCACTGTTCACATTTTTCATCTTCCGGTCACTGTTCACATTTTTCATCTTCGGTCACTGTTCACATTTTTCATCTTCGGTCACTGTTCACATTTTTCATCTTCCGGTCACTGTTCACAAATTTCATCTTCCGGTCACTGTTCACAAATTTCATCTTCCGGTCACTGTTCACAAATTTCATCTTCCGGTCACTGTTCACATTTTTCATCTTCGGTCACTGTTCACATTTTTCATCTTCCGGTCACTGTTCACATTTTTCATCTTCGGTCACTGTTCACATTTTTCATCTTCGGTCACTGTTCACAAATTTCATCTTCCGGTCACTGTTCACATTTTTCATCTTCCGGTCACTGTTCACAAATTTCATCTTCCGGTCACTGTTCACAAATTTCATCTTCCGGTCACTGTTCACATTTTTCATCTTCCGGTCACTGTTCACAAATTTCATCTTCCGGTCACTGTTCACAAATTTCATCTTCCGGTCACTGTTCACATTTTTCATCTTCCGGTCACTGTTCACATTTTTCATCTTCCGGTCACTGTTCACAAATTTCATCTTCCGGTCACTGTTCACAAATTTCATCTTCCGGTCACTGTTCACATTTTTCATCTTCCGGTCACTGTTCACAAATTTCATCTTCCGGTCACTGTTCACAAATTTCATCTTCCGGTCACTGTTCACAAATTTCATCTTCCGGTCACTGTTCACATTTTTCATCTTCCGGTCACTGTTCACAAATTTCATCTTCCGGTCACTGTTCACAAATTTCATCTTCCGGTCACTGTTCACATTTTTCATCTTCGGTCACTGTTCACATTTTTCATCTTCCGGTCACTGTTCACAAATTTCATCTTCCGGTCACTGTTCACATTTTTCATCTTCCGGTCACTGTTCACAAATTTCATCTTCCGGTCACTGTTCACAAATTTCATCTTCCGGTCACTGTTCACATTTTTCATCTTCGGTCACTGTTCACATTTTTCATCTTCCGGTCACTGTTCACATTTTTCATCTTCCGGTCACTGTTCACAAATTTCATCTTCCGGTCACTGTTCACAAATTTCATCTTCCGGTCACTGTTCACATTTTTCATCTTCCGGTCACTGTTCACAAATTTCATCTTCCGGTCACTGTTCACATTTTTCATCTTCGGTCACTGTTCACAAATTTCATCTTCCGGTCACTGTTCACAAATTTCATCTTCCGGTCACTGTTCACATTTTTCATCTTCCGGTCACTGTTCACATTTTTCATCTTCGGTCACTGTTCACATTTTTCATCTTCCGGTCACTGTTCACAAATTTCATCTTCCGGTCACTGTTCACATTTTTCATCTTCCGGTCACTGTTCACATTTTTCATCTTCCGGTCACTGTTCACATTTTTCATCTTCCGGTCACTGTTCACAAATTTCATCTTCCGGTCACTGTTCACAAATTTCATCTTCCGGTCACTGTTCACAAATTTCATCTTCCGGTCACTGTTCACATTTTTCATCTTCCGGTCACTGTTCACATTTTTCATCTTCCGGTCACTGTTCACATTTTTCATCTTCCGGTCACTGTTCACATTTTTCATCTTCCGGTCACTGTTCACAAATTTCATCTTCCGGTCACTGTTCACAAATTTCATCTTCCGGTCACTGTTCACAAATTTCATCTTCCGGTCACTGTTCACATTTTTCATCTTCCGGTCACTGTTCACATTTTTCATCTTCCGGTCACTGTTCACATTTTTCATCTTCCGGTCACTGTTCACATTTTTCATCTTCCGGTCACTGTTCACAAATTTCATCTTCCGGTCACTGTTCACAAATTTCATCTTCCGGTCACTGTTCACAAATTTCATCTTCCGGTCACTGTTCACATTTTTCATCTTCCGGTCACTGTTCACAAATTTCATCTTCCGGTCACTGTTCACATTTTTCATCTTCCGGTCACTGTTCACATTTTTCATCTTCCGGTCACTGTTCACAAATTTCATCTTCCGGTCACTGTTCACAAATTTCATCTTCGGTCACTGTTCACATTTTTCATCTTCCGGTCACTGTTCACGTTTTTATTCATTTCCAGTTTTATGTTTATTTATTTTACTTGATTTTATTTTAGTGGTATCCATTTTAAATGTCCTGAGTTTTAAAAAAAGTCAAAAAAAAAAAAAAAAAAAAAAAATAGTTGTCCCCGTTTTCTGCAAATGTCCCGGAGTGACGGCTCGGTTCTTGATCCCGATCGGGTCCGGGTTTTCCCTCGGGTCTTCCCCCCCCACCAGTGTGCAATCTGATACCACTGCTGCGCATCCTGACATTTCCCACATCCTAGCTTCATGAGGGGACGTGGTGGCGCACCCCGGTGGTGGTGCATCGTCTGCCATCGAACTGTTCAAGGTAACACTGACATTGTAGTCATGTAGTATTCCTAAACACCTACTTAAACACTCGCAGATATATGGCAATTAGATGAAACGTATTTCATTGGAGTTTGTGTACTCAAATGTGGTAGTCTAGAGGAAAACGGATCGCGAGAATTTAATAATAAATTTATTGGAAAAAAAAACTAAAAATCAACCAAACCGAACATCTTGGGTTAGAAACAAAGGGCGGGGGCAAAATTAGGTAAACCAATTAAGGTTGGTGGGACAGGAAGACAATGGTTGAGTGACACCCTGCAACTTGTTGAAGAAGCCATGTTCGTTTTCTCTTCCCTCCTAAGTGAAAACCCTCATGTCCATCTGGCTTTCTTCCATTCCATCGTTTTCTCTCGTCAAGGTGCAAACACCCTTCGAAGCGCCTTCGACTCTCAGTTTTCTTCTGTACTATGCCTAAGGTAAATATCTGCTAAAGCTAACGAGGTTGAATAAGTTAAAATGTGGAGTTTTGTTGCGTTACAAGGTACGATATTGTGAGAAAAATCACTGTTTTGGAATGAAAACACGTTAGTTTGTTTTCTAAAGGTTTGAATGGAGCTTGAGCTATTCTACTAAGTTATAGTTAGCAATTGCAGCTTGTAATTTCCATCTTCGTGAACGTCATAGGTCGGCATCACCAAGGCAACACGTTCAAGACTCATCAATCCGCAACCAAACAAGTAAGATATATGTAATAGGTTTGGCCTTAAGGCCATACAATAGGACGGTTACTATGTTTTGTTGTTGGATTGCTGTGGGTAGTAAACCATAGGTTATGTTTTAGGTTAAGTATGTTTTGTTTTATATCCGGTGAACTCATTTCTGTCTGTAGTTCACATCCACCGGTGAACTCATTTCTGTCTGTAGTTCACATCCACCGGTGAACTCATTTCTGTCTGTAGTTCACATCCACCGGTGAACTCATTTCTGTCTGTAGTTCACATCCACCGGTGAACTCATTTCTGTCTGTAGTTCACATCCACCGGTGAACTCATTTCTGTCTGTAGTTCACATCCACCGGTGAACTCATTTCTGTCTGTAGTTCACATCCACCGGTGAACTCATTTCTGTCTGTAGTTCACATCCACCGGTGAACTCATTTCTGTCTGTAGTTCACATCCACCGGTGAACTCATTTCTGTCTGTAGTTCACATCCACCGGTGAACTCATTTCTGTCTGTAGTTCACATCCACCGGTGAACTCATTTCTGTCTGTAGTTCACATCCACCGGTGAACTCATTTCTGTCTGTAGTTCACATCCACCGGTGAACTCATTTCTGTCTGTAGTTCACATCCACCGGTGAACTCATTTCTGTCTGTAGTTCACATCCACCGGTGAACTCATTTCTGTCTGTAGTTCACATCCACCGGTGAACTCATTTCTGTCTGTAGTTCACATCCACCGGTGAACTCATTTCTGTCTGTAGTTCACATCCACCGGTGAACTCATTTCTGTCTGTAGTTCACATCCACCGGTGAACTCATTTCTGTCTGTAGTTCACATCCACCGGTGAACTCATTTCTGTCTGTAGTTCACATCCACCGGTGAACTCATTTCTGTCTGTAGTTCACATCCACCGGTGAACTCATTTCTGTCTGTAGTTCACATCCACCGGTGAACTCATTTCTGTCTGTAGTTCACATCCACCGGTGAACTCATTTCTGTCTGTAGTTCACATCCACCGGTGAACTCATTTCTGTCTGTAGTTCACATCCACCGGTGAACTCATTTCTGTCTGTAGTTCACATCCACCGGTGAACTCATTTCTGTCTGTAGTTCACATCCACCGGTGAACTCATTTCTGTCTGTAGTTCACATCCACCGGTGAACTCATTTCTGTCTGTAGTTCACATCCACCGGTGAACTCATTTCTGTCTGTAGTTCACATCCACCGGTGAACTCATTTCTGTCTGTAGTTCACATCCACCGGTGAACTCATTTCTGTCTGTAGTTCACATCCACCGGTGAACTCATTTCTGTCTGTAGTTCACATCCACCGGTGAACTCATTTCTGTCTGTAGTTCACATCCACCGGTGAACTCATTTCTGTCTGTAGTTCACATCCACCGGTGAACTCATTTCTGTCTGTAGTTCACATCCACCGGTGAACTCATTTCTGTCTGTAGTTCACATCCACCGGTGAACTCATTTCTGTCTGTAGTTCACATCCACCGGTGAACTCATTTCTGTCTGTAGTTCACATCCACCGGTGAACTCATTTCTGTCTGTAGTTCACATCCACCGGTGAACTCATTTCTGTCTGTAGTTCACATCCACCGGTGAACTCATTTCTGTCTGTAGTTCACATCCACCGGTGAACTCATTTCTGTCTGTAGTTCACATCCACCGGTGAACTCATTTCTGTCTGTAGTTCACATCCACCGGTGAACTCATTTCTGTCTGTAGTTCACATCCACCGGTGAACTCATTTCTGTCTGTAGTTCACATCCACCGGTGAACTCATTTCTGTCTGTAGTTCACATCCACCGGTGAACTCATTTCTGTCTGTAGTTCACATCCACCGGTGAACTCATTTCTGTCTGTAGTTCACATCCACCGGTGAACTCATTTCTGTCTGTAGTTCACATCCACCGGTGAACTCATTTCTGTCTGTAGTTCACATCCACCGGTGAACTCATTTCTGTCTGTAGTTCACATCCACCGGTGAACTCATTTCTGTCTGTAGTTCACATCCACCGGTGAACTCATTTCTGTCTGTAGTTCACATCCACCGGTGAACTCATTTCTGTCTGTAGTTCACATCCACCGGTGAACTCATTTCTGTCTGTAGTTCACATCCACCGGTGAACTCATTTCTGTCTGTAGTTCACATCCACCGGTGAACTCATTTCTGTCTGTAGTTCACATCCACCGGTGAACTCATTTCTGTCTGTAGTTCACATCCACCGGTGAACTCATTTCTGTCTGTAGTTCACATCCACCGGTGAACTCATTTCTGTCTGTAGTTCACATCCACCGGTGAACTCATTTCTGTCTGTAGTTCACATCCACCGGTGAACTCATTTCTGTCTGTAGTTCACATCCACCGGTGAACTCATTTCTGTCTGTAGTTCACATCCACCGGTGAACTCATTTCTGTCTGTAGTTCACATCCACCGGTGAACTCATTTCTGTCTGTAGTTCACATCCACCGGTGAACTCATTTCTGTCTGTAGTTCACATCCACCGGTGAACTCATTTCTGTCTGTAGTTCACATCCACCGGTGAACTCATTTCTGTCTGTAGTTCACATCCACCGGTGAACTCATTTCTGTCTGTAGTTCACATCCACCGGTGAACTCATTTCTGTCTGTAGTTCACATCCACCGGTGAACTCATTTCTGTCTGTAGTTCACATCCACCGGTGAACTCATTTCTGTCTGTAGTTCACATCCACCGGTGAACTCATTTCTGTCTGTAGTTCACATCCACCGGTGAACTCATTTCTGTCTGTAGTTCACATCCACCGGTGAACTCATTTCTGTCTGTAGTTCACATCCACCGGTGAACTCATTTCTGTCTGTAGTTCACATCCACCGGTGAACTCATTTCTGTCTGTAGTTCACATCCACCGGTGAACTCATTTCTGTCTGTAGTTCACATCCACCGGTGAACTCATTTCTGTCTGTAGTTCACATCCACCGGTGAACTCATTTCTGTCTGTAGTTCACATCCACCGGTGAACTCATTTCTGTCTGTAGTTCACATCCACCGGTGAACTCATTTCTGTCTGTAGTTCACATCCACCGGTGAACTCATTTCTGTCTGTAGTTCACATCCACCGGTGAACTCATTTCTGTCTGTAGTTCACATCCACCGGTGAACTCATTTCTGTCTGTAGTTCACATCCACCGGTGAACTCATTTCTGTCTGTAGTTCACATCCACCGGTGAACTCATTTCTGTCTGTAGTTCACATCCACCGGTGAACTCATTTCTGTCTGTAGTTCACATCCACCGGTGAACTCATTTCTGTCTGTAGTTCACATCCACCGGTGAACTCATTTCTGTCTGTAGTTCACATCCACCGGTGAACTCATTTCTGTCTGTAGTTCACATCCACCGGTGAACTCATTTCTGTCTGTAGTTCACATCCACCGGTGAACTCATTTCTGTCTGTAGTTCACATCCACCGGTGAACTCATTTCTGTCTGTAGTTCACATCCACCGGTGAACTCATTTCTGTCTGTAGTTCACATCCACCGGTGAACTCATTTCTGTCTGTAGTTCACATCCACCGGTGAACTCATTTCTGTCTGTAGTTCACATCCACCGGTGAACTCATTTCTGTCTGTAGTTCACATCCACCGGTGAACTCATTTCTGTCTGTAGTTCACATCCACCGGTGAACTCATTTCTGTCTGTAGTTCACATCCACCGGTGAACTCATTTCTGTCTGTAGTTCACATCCACCGGTGAACTCATTTCTGTCTGTAGTTCACATCCACCGGTGAACTCATTTCTGTCTGTAGTTCACATCCACCGGTGAACTCATTTCTGTCTGTAGTTCACATCCACCGGTGAACTCATTTCTGTCTGTAGTTCACATCCACCGGTGAACTCATTTCTGTCTGTAGTTCACATCCACCGGTGAACTCATTTCTGTCTGTAGTTCACATCCACCGGTGAACTCATTTCTGTCTGTAGTTCACATCCACCGGTGAACTCATTTCTGTCTGTAGTTCACATCCACCGGTGAACTCATTTCTGTCTGTAGTTCACATCCACCGGTGAACTCATTTCTGTCTGTAGTTCACATCCACCGGTGAACTCATTTCTGTCTGTAGTTCACATCCACCGGTGAACTCATTTCTGTCTGTAGTTCACATCCACCGGTGAACTCATTTCTGTCTGTAGTTCACATCCACCGGTGAACTCATTTCTGTCTGTAGTTCACATCCACCGGTGAACTCATTTCTGTCTGTAGTTCACATCCACCGGTGAACTCATTTCTGTCTGTAGTTCACATCCACCGGTGAACTCATTTCTGTCTGTAGTTCACATCCACCGGTGAACTCATTTCTGTCTGTAGTTCACATCCACCGGTGAACTCATTTCTGTCTGTAGTTCACATCCACCGGTGAACTCATTTCTGTCTGTAGTTCACATCCACCGGTGAACTCATTTCTGTCTGTAGTTCACATCCACCGGTGAACTCATTTCTGTCTGTAGTTCACATCCACCGGTGAACTCATTTCTGTCTGTAGTTCACATCCACCGGTGAACTCATTTCTGTCTGTAGTTCACATCCACCGGTGAACTCATTTCTGTCTGTAGTTCACATCCACCGGTGAACTCATTTCTGTCTGTAGTTCACATCCACCGGTGAACTCATTTCTGTCTGTAGTTCACATCCACCGGTGAACTCATTTCTGTCTGTAGTTCACATCCACCGGTGAACTCATTTCTGTCTGTAGTTCACATCCACCGGTGAACTCATTTCTGTCTGTAGTTCACATCCACCGGTGAACTCATTTCTGTCTGTAGTTCACATCCACCGGTGAACTCATTTCTGTCTGTAGTTCACATCCACCGGTGAACTCATTTCTGTCTGTAGTTCACATCCACCGGTGAACTCATTTCTGTCTGTAGTTCACATCCACCGGTGAACTCATTTCTGTCTGTAGTTCACATCCACCGGTGAACTCATTTCTGTCTGTAGTTCACATCCACCGGTGAACTCATTTCTGTCTGTAGTTCACATCCACCGGTGAACTCATTTCTGTCTGTAGTTCACATCCACCGGTGAACTCATTTCTGTCTGTAGTTCACATCCACCGGTGAACTCATTTCTGTCTGTAGTTCACATCCACCGGTGAACTCATTTCTGTCTGTAGTTCACATCCACCGGTGAACTCATTTCTGTCTGTAGTTCACATCCACCGGTGAACTCATTTCTGTCTGTAGTTCACATCCACCGGTGAACTCATTTCTGTCTGTAGTTCACATCCACCGGTGAACTCATTTCTGTCTGTAGTTCACATCCACCGGTGAACTCATTTCTGTCTGTAGTTCACATCCACCGGTGAACTCATTTCTGTCTGTAGTTCACATCCACCGGTGAACTCATTTCTGTCTGTAGTTCACATCCACCGGTGAACTCATTTCTGTCTGTAGTTCACATCCACCGGTGAACTCATTTCTGTCTGTAGTTCACATCCACCGGTGAACTCATTTCTGTCTGTAGTTCACATCCACCGGTGAACTCATTTCTGTCTGTAGTTCACATCCACCGGTGAACTCATTTCTGTCTGTAGTTCACATCCACCGGTGAACTCATTTCTGTCTGTAGTTCACATCCACCGGTGAACTCATTTCTGTCTGTAGTTCACATCCACTGGTGAACTCATTTCTGTTTGTAGTTCACATCCACCGGTGAACTCATTTCTGTCTGTAGTTCACATCCACCGGTGAACTCATTTCTGTCTGTAGTTCACATCCACCGGTGAACTCATTTCTGCCTGCATCCACCGCTGCCCTTTTAAAATCACATCCACCGCTGCCCTTTTAAAATTACATCCACCGCTGCCCTTTTAAAATCACATCCACCGCTGCCCTTTTAAAATCACATCCACCGCTGCCCTTTTAAAATCACATCCACCGCTGCCCTTTTAAAATCACATCCACCGCTGCCCTTTTAAAATCACATCCACCGCTGCCCTTTTAAAATCACATCCACCGCTGCCCTTTTAAAATCACATCCACCGCTGCCCTTTTAAAATCACATCCACCGCTGCCCTTTTAAAATCACATCCACCGCTGCCCTTTTAAAATCACATCCACCGCTGCCCTTTTAAAATCACATCCACCGCTGCCCTTTTAAAATCACATCCACCGCTGCCCTTTTAAAATCACATCCACCGCTGCCCTTTTAAAATCACATCCACCGCTGCCCTTTTAAAATCACATCCACCGCTGCCCTTTTAAAATCACATCCACCGCTGCCCTTTTAAAATCACATCCACCGCTGCCCTTTTAAAATCACATCCACCGCTGCCCTTTTAAAATTACATCCACCGCTGCCCTTTTAAAATCACATCCACCGCTGCCCTTTTAAAATCACATCCACCGCTGCCCTTTTAAAATCACATCCACCGCTGCCCTTTTAAAATCACATCCACCGCTGCCCTTTTAAAATTATATCCACCGCTGCCCTTTTAAAATTACATCCACCGTTGCCCTTTTAAAATCACATCCACCGCTGCCCTTTTAAAATCACATCCACCGCTACCCTTTAAAATCACATCCACCGCTGCCCTTTTAAATCACATCCACTGCTGCCCTTAAAATTCCATCTTCTGCCTGACGTCAGCTACATCTTCCACCTGACGTCATCTGCCCACATCTTCCGCCCACTTGATTTACATCTTCCGCCTGACGTTAGCTACATCTTCCGCCTGACGTTAGCTACATCTTCTGCCTGACATCATCTGCCCCCATCTTCCGTCCAGTTCACCTCTACCGGTGAACAGTTGTAACACCCAGCATTTTACCTATGTAATTATTTCCCGAACAATTAAGCGGAGTTACTCCGATGTTAATGCAACGACTATTTTTAATGAAATTATCGACGTGTTCAATTGAATGAGAGTGATTCGTAAAAACCGATTCGACGAACTAAATAGTAAATTTAGTTAAAAACCAATAGTTAGAAATGCATGGTGGGGCAAAATGGGAAGCCAATTAAGGTTGGTGGGAGGAAGCCAATGGATGATTGACACTTGGAAAACTTGTGGAAGAAGCCATACCTTCTTCTTCCCTTCTCTTCCCCTCTACGTGAAACACTTTGCATTTTCTTCTTCTCCTCTCTGTTTTCTCTCTTCCAAGCTACTACGATATTTCCAAAAACTTCCTTTCTCCTATTTCCTCCAGTTACAGGTAACCATCTACGATAGTTAAAGAGTTTAGGTTAAACGTTAGTTCTTTTTTTTTTAAGTTTAGGTTAATGTCCGATTTTTCGTACTCTAGGTTCGCGAACCACAGTTGTCGTGCGTGCAAAGCTTGCTGCATTTCGGACAACAGGTAAGTTCATGCATATAAGTTGGCCCTTAAGGCCCTATGGCAAGGAGATACTAGGTTTTGGTTCGGGTAGTTAGGTCGTAGGTTATGCTTTAAGTTAAACGTGTTCTTTGTTTTCTGTTTCCCGTAGTTTTTATTCTGTCACCTGTATATGTTGAGTTTAAGCATCATACATGTTCATGCATTCACGTTTTCTAGAAAACCCTGTAAATATTTTCAGCACCAGATTTGAAGTTAAGAAAGATAAAACCTGTAATGTAATGTATGGTTAAGTGTGGACGAGGACTAGCATCTTGTCATGTACTTCTGTTATGTCCTGTTGTGGCATGTACTCCTGTTGCGCCAGCTCTTCTTACCATTTATACCTTCCTGTCTAGTGAACGTAATGTAAAGTAATGTAATGTTCATGTATTTGAAAATGTTCATGCACAACATACGCATCACCGCATTTCATGTTCTTACTGAGCTCTAGGCTCATAGTTGAACTCCCTGTTGTAGGTATGGATCCTCCAGATGAGGACTTTGTGCCTCAAGCTGATGAGTTGGGGAGGTTGGCGGATTGAGCTCATGGGGTTTGGTTGCTGCAGTTAGACGTATTTCTATCTCGAGGTTTAAGTATTAAAGTGAATTTCATGTCTGGAATCCCTGTTAGGATTTTGGTGTTTTCGTTTTAAAACTCTGTTGGGAACTCTGTTGGGATTTTTGTAATGTATAGGTTTTGGTGTTCAAGTTTTTAAACCTCTGTAATTGACAGTTGAATGCATATTTTGATTTATTCTTGAACTGCGTGGAGTTCTCCTCTTTTAGGTTGTGTATGGATTGTCTCGAGTTTTAGAGCTATCCATGCAGTCTGATTTCTTGCACTTATGTTATGTTTTCTAACTTCTGTCATGTTTTCATGCATGTTTTAAAACTGTGTTTTGAATCGGGTTTTTGTGAAATTTGTAATTCTTATGCTTTCTGTTTTCATGCTTTCTGTCTTTAATGTCTCCCTGTTAAATATTGCCCATTTTGTCTGTAAAAGAGTTTTTTATTTTGTTCTGTGAACAGTCGTCCACGTCTTCGATAAAACAGTCGTCCATGCTGTTATGTAAAACAGTCGTCCATTCTGCCTCCAGTTTTGGTTGTCTATTTTGCCTTCGGTTTTTTGTCTTTTATTTGGCTAAGTGTTATCGTCCATGATAACGTCGCAGAGAGTCTGTCTGTTATTTTAAAAGTCCAAGGTCTGCGTGTTATTTTAAACGTCCACGTTGCCTTCGAAAATTATCGTCCAAAGTTGTGGACGATAACGTTGTCCATTTTGCCTTCGAACTCAATCGTCCATTCTGCCTTTAAAATTTTATCGTCCATTTGTCTTTTAGTTCAAACTTCCACGGCTTCTGTTTGTCCATAGATCCTGTTTTCGATTTTGAACGTCCACGGACTCCTGTGTCCACTATTTTTTTGACTTTTAGTGCAAACGTCCATAGACTCCTACGTCCACTATTTTAGTCTTTTATTGTAAACGTCCACGGACTCCTGTGTCCACTGTTTTTGTCTTTTAGTGCAAACGTCCACGGACTCCTACGTCCACTATTTTAGTCTTTTATTGTAAACGTCCACGGACTCCTATGTCCATTGTTTTGCCTCTGTTATTTTAAAAGTCCACAGCCCCTGTTGTTTTTAAATGTCCACGGCTCCAGATTGTCCACAGCTTCTGTCATCCACTGTAGCCTTCCACAGTATGTCTTCCAGTTTACGTTTTCCATTTTTATTTCTTGTTTTATTCTGTTTATTCACCCCAGTCGTCCATTTATGTTTCCTGTTTTTCCTATCTTCTTCCGTTATTTATTTTTGTAACCTGGTTCTATATTATCTCCCAGTCTTCAATTCTAGAGAGGGTTTTTCTATGTTTCTTCCTTTTGTCTTCGGTCTTCTATCACTGTAGTCCAAATTTTAATACGTCTTCTGATTTCTTGTCTTTCGATTCTGAATTTTGTTAAAGTTTAAAAGTAAAGTTCAAAAAAAAAATATGTTATATTTTAAAATGTCCGGAGTGATGGCTTCGCTCTCGGATCCTGATCGGAACCGGGTTTCGGGCTGTCACAACAGTAATCTTCTGCCTGTAGTTCACCTCTACCGGTGAACAGTAATCTTCTGCCTGTAGTTCACATCTGCCGATGAACAGTCCACTTTTGCTTGTAATTTACGTCTTCCGCCCGGTTTATTTACATTCTCCGCCTAGTTTATTTTCTTCTTTTGCACTACATCACCCGACCCCGACATTCACTGTAGCCTTTCTTCCAGTTTTGTCTTCCATTTTATTAGGTTTCCCACTGCATGTCAAGTCGTCCATTTCTGTATCCCCGTTTACAATTCTCTCTGTCTCCCTGCGCACTCGTCCAGAGAAGGTTCACGTCCAAATCCTTAAGTGTTCCAGTTTTTTTGCTTTCCCTTCTGTCATTCGTTCCGTAGTCTGATTTTAATCGTTTCCTGTTTTGCTTTTAACTCCAGAGAACGCTCTCTCTTTCTCTGTAAGGTTTTAAGGGTTTGTTTTTTTTTAAAGTTCAGTTTGTTTGGTTCAAAAAAAAATGTATCCCGTTTTCTGTTAAATGTCCCGGAGTGATGGGGGCTGTTGTAACACCCCTAATACCGTACCCGTGTTTCCATATTTTTTTTTTTTTTTAACTTTAAAACTTGACATTAAGCAGAATTGAAATCGAAACCGAAACGGAATCGAAATCAAAATTCGTTTGGTAAATCATTTAAAACATAAACTAAAACTATTTAATAAAACTTCAAAACATTTAATAAAAACATTTAAAAACCACGCAGAAGAAAGGGGGCAAAACTGTCCAGGCCCTGAAATTAGAGGCAGCGACCAGTGCAGCGACTGGTCGCTGCATCGCTGCGCCGAGGCAGCGATCGATCTCTGCGCTGCAGCAGAGATCGATCGCTGCATTGCTTCATAGCACCAGCGATCGATCTCTGCTGCAGAGCAAAGATCGATCGCTGCAGCTTTACAAGCAAGCAGCGATCGATCTCTGCTCTGCAGCAGAGATCGATCGCTGCACACAATGCAGCGATCCCCTCCTTCAAACACTCCAACACTTCATCGACAATTCTCCTCAACACTTCATGCTTCACAAACACATCAATTAGCTCTCTGGAAATCTGAATTCCAGAGAGCAAAATCCTATTACATCACGCCTATACTCACAACAACGTTTCAAAATTTCAAACTTTCATCTCTCTGGAATCCGATTCCAGAGAGTAACCCCTTTTACAATTCTCTTCCACTTGCAGCGGACTTTACGAAGTCCAACTGCGTGGATAGCTCTAAAAACCGAGCTATCCGTAACAACCTACAAACAACATTTCAAAACATTTTCATTTAACTTAAACATTTAAACCAAAACATTTCATAACGTTTATCAAAACTGGTTAAACCAAAGCGTTATCTAATCCCTATCCAGATCCAAACAACCTAAATATTCTATACAATTATCAGATCAAAATATCCCAAAATAACCCCAGAGTCCATACGTACATCCCCACGGGTCGTATCGCGCCTCAACTACTCAGCGCACTCCCACGGGCCATCATCCATCAACTGCACCCCACGTCAGGAGGAGGAACGTCGTCCTCACCTGGTTCAATGTCTCCTAAAATATCACCTACACCATACAGACACATATGAGATATTGAAATCTCAGTAAGCTACGTAAATGCAGATGCATGCGTGCAGTGCTTATGAAGTTCAGAAAACATGCATATCAGACATATCAGGTCATTTCATACAGATTGCCACCGAGATATCAGCCCTCTAAATGGAAAGGATACATCCCGCGGTCGGACTACCACTTTCGATTTAGAGGAGGGGGGTACATGCTCACAAACCCTACAGCCATGCCTGAGCCCCATCCCGCGTGACCAGATACAGATTACGTATTTTCGTTCATTATTCATTTCATTTGAAAACTCGTGCAGAAATCCATTTTCATGCCATTTTGAAACACGTGATGCATGAACAGTTATAAGCATAATGTAACCATACAATAAACAAACATATGTATACCATCAAGACCGAAATAAACTAACCTATAAACAATTAAACCTAACTACCCAACCGAAAGCAGATTAAACAAACAATTCCTTAGGGATCCTCGATACGACATCGAAGTATGGTGTAGACCGATTGGTCAAAGTAAGTCACGAAAACTTACCTTGGGCGCGCAGAACCTCAAGCTTCGATCGCGGGAGTCGTGTGTCTGAGGAAAACACGATATTCGTAGTTAAAACCAATTTAAACTATAAACGTCCAAATTACGAAATCCTTAACTAACGAATTTCCTAAAATTCCAACTTAATAATTCGAAGTATTTAACAACGACATAATGCTCGATAACCTGGAATTCCGATTAACGAGTTTTTCTCAAAAACTCGGAAATTTACCAATTTTTAACTTTTTCTCAAATTGATTTTTCTTCGTCCAATAATGTGCAATACGTTCAATACGTACTTAATCAAGGCTAACCTATTAATTACGAACCCTAATTCGCGTTTTTAACGAAAATCGATCGAAACCCTAATTAACTAAATCTCCGTAAAACTCGAAATAAACGCTCAAAGACTGAAGCTGCATACCTAGGGTAGCGAGAGGAGGAGAAACCGTGAAGAAATCAGAACGAACGGGAGGAGAAACGGAGTCGGATTCGTGAGAAGTCGTCGGCGGCCGTGAGAGGAGAAGCTCTCTGTTCGTGAATTCCAGAGAAGAGAAAGAGAGAAAGTGAGGAAAAGAGAGAAAAGTTAGGTTATTTAATAATTTAATTTGGCAAATTACCAAATTGCCCTTAGCTATTATTTCTATTTTGTTTCGTCCTTCGGTTCGTTAATCGTCCAACTATTCGGACTCTCGAAAGTTCCATATTTTGCCAATAACTTCTATTCATTGCCAGGGATTTATTAAAACTGTCCGTTCGCGATTTGGACCTCATTTGCTATTTTTACGTGAACGCCCTTTACATTACGAGAAATGTATTTACTCGGAATATAGCGTTTACTCTCCGGAAATTACTATAATTTCCTTAAAATTCTTATTATTCATTAGGATCGTAATGACGCTTTTCTTTCGTAAAACGAACCTGATTTGACATATTTACCAAAAATGCCACATATATAATAAAATATGAATATTCTAAAAATCCGTACAAGCCGGATATTACATTCTACACTCCTTATTCAGAATTTTGTCCACAAAATTAAATCATGCAAACAAATCAGGATACTTAGTCATCATATCCTGCTGTCGCTCCCACGTAGCTTCTTCCACCTCGTGGTTCCGCCATAGGACTTTGACTAGCGAAATCTCTTTGTTGCGCAAAATCTTGATGGAAGTCTCCAAAATACGTACCGGCCTCACCTCATAGCTCAAGGTAGGCTGTACCTCAATCTCCGTAGCCTCCACAATATGCGACGGATCGCGCAAGCACTTCCGAAGCATAGATACATGAAATACATCGTGGATACCCTCCATAGAAGCCGGAAGCTGCAATCTGTACGCCAACTTCCCGATCCTCTTCAGAATAGGAAAGGGCCCCACATAACGAGGGTTTAGCTTACCCCTCCTTCCAAATCTCGCAACGCCTTTGAACGGAGAAACTTTAAGGTAGACCTCGTCACCTTCTTCAAACTCTAGCTCTCTCCGTCTAGTGTCAGCATAGCTCTTCTGTCTGCTCTGAGCTACCTCGATACGCTGTCGAATAATGGCAATCTGCTCTGCCGTCTGCTGTAGAATCTCTGGACCAACGATGCTGGCCTCGCCAACCTCGTCCCAATATAACGGAGACCTACATTTCCGACCATATAGCGCCTCGTACGGTGCCATGCCAATAGTAGCCTGGAAGCTGTTATTATAAGAGAACTCGATCAGTGGCAAATACCTGGTCCACGATCCTTGAAACTCCATCACACACGCTCTGAGCATATCCTCAAGAATCTGGTTCGTCCTCTCTGTCTGACCATATGTCTGAGGATGGAACGCTGTGCTGAAATTAAGCTGAGTCCCCATAGCTCTGTGTAAACTCTTCCAGAACTTGGACGTGAATCTCGGATCTCTGTCGGAGACAATAGAAACTGGCACGCCGTGTAATCTGACAATCTCCTGTACATAGAGCTCGGCGAGCTGATCCATAGACGATGTCATCTTCACAGGCAAAAAGTGAGTCGACTTTGTCAATCGGTCCACAATAACCCAAATGCCGTCAAGGCCTCTCGTAGTCCTCAGGAGTCCCACAATGAAATCCATAGAGATCTGCTCCCATTTCCACTCCGGAATCGGCAGTGGCTGTAATGTTCCTGCTGGCCTCTGGTGCTCCGCCTTAACCTGTTGACAAACTAAACAGGTTTCCACGTACCTGGCGACCTCTCCTTTCATACCTGGCCACCAGAAATGTTGCTTCAAATCCCGGTACATCTTAGTACTGCCCGGGTGTATAGAATACGCCGAAGAATGTGCCTCGGCCAGTATCTCTTTCCTCAGATCCTCGTCACTAGGCACGCACCACCTATGCCTGAACTTCAGAATACCATCCTCTGACAAATGGAAATCTGACGAGTCTCCCAACGTCATGCTCGATCGAAGCTCCATACACTCCGTATCACTCTGCTGAGCCTCGCGTATACGATCAAGAATAGTCGGCCTGAGAGAAACGTTGGCAAGCATATAGGACAACTCTGCCACTATCTCCACGTCGAATCTCTCAATCTCAGACCGCAGCGTAACTGACATCGCTGCAAGTGAAGGCTGACTCGCAGAAGGCACTCTACTCAAGGCATCAGCAACCTTGTTTGCCTTCCCCGGATGGTACTTGATGTCGAAATCATAATCTTTGACGAACTCAAGCCATCTTCTCTGTCGCATGTTCAGCTCCTTCTGCGTAAATAAGTACTTCAGGCTCTTGTGGTCAGAAAACATCTCGCACTGCTGCCCATATAAATAATGTCTCCATATCTTCAGTGCGAAGACCACAGCTGCTAACTCAAGGTCGTGCGTAGGGTAATTCTGCTCATACGGCTTCAACTGCCGAGAAGCATAAGAAATAACTCTCCCCTCCTGCATCAACACACAACCGAGTCCGACTCCAGATGCATCACAATAAATACTGAACCTGACACCTTCCGCAGGTAGCGCCAGTACTGGAGCGGTGGTCAATCTCTGCTTCAACTCCATAAAACCATCATCACAAGCAGCCGACCATACAAACTTCTCGTTCTTCCGAGTCAATCGTGTAAGAGGAAGTGCGATCTTCGAGAATCCCTCTATAAACTTCCGATAATAACCGGCCAATCCGAGAAATCCACGCACCTCACGTACGTTCTTCGGCTGTGGCCAATCTCTGACCACCTGAATCTTGCTCGGATCCACAGAAACTCCGTCCTGTGATATAATATGGCCAAGGAAGCTCACTCTGTCAAGCCAGAACTCGCACTTCGAAAACTTTGGATACAGCTGGCGCTCACATAGAATATTCAGAACAATCCTCAGATGCTCCTCGTGTTCTTCCTTCGTCTTAAAGTAAATCAGAATATCGTCGATGAAAAACACTACGAACCTGTCCAGGTACTCCTTGAAAACACGGTTCATCAAATCCATGAACGCTGCAGGGGCATTAGTAAGTCCGAAAGACATAACAAGGAACTCATAATGCCCATACCTCGTTTGGAACGCCGTCTTCGGTATATCATCCCTCCGGACCTTCAGCTGATAATAACCCGAGCGTAAGTCAATCCTGGAAAATACTCGGGCACCCTGTAGCTGATCAAACAAGTCGTCAATACGGGGCAGTGGATACTTATTCTTCACCGTGAGCTTATTCAGCTCCCTGTAATCAATGCACATCCTGAGGGTCCCGTCTTTCTTCTTGACAAACAGAACGGGCGCACCCCAAGGTGATACACTGGGTCGAATAAATCCCTTCTCCAACAACTCGTCAAGCTGAGTCCTCAACTCTCTCAACTCAGCTGGTGCCAACCGATACGGGTTCTTGAACCTTGGCGCGGAGTTTGGATAGACATCAATAGTGAACTCAATCTCCCGGTCTGGTGGTAAACCGGGAAGATCATCGAGGAATATGCCAGAGAACTCTCTAACAATAGGAATGTCGCTCGGCTTCACTCCGCTGAGCAACTGAATATCAAAAACCGAGGCCAAATAAATAGAGCACGCACCTTTGAATTGCTCGTTGACCATCATGGAATAAGAAATAGGCGAGCTACTCAGTCGGTTCATCGCCTGATAGGAAAACTCGGCTCTGTCCGGGGGTCGGAAGGTCACAACCCCGGAGCGACAATCGATGGTGGCGAAGTGCTGTGCTAGCCAGTCCATCCCCAAAATAAGGTCGTACCGCTCTATGCCCATAACGATGAGACGTGCGTAGAGGGTAACGCTCCCAACCGAAATAATATTCCCCTGAATAACATGACTGGACTGCATACGCTCTCCTGAGGGCAGCAATACACTATACTCGCACTCTGCTGACTCAGACTCTAACCCCAATCTAGCCATACATGCAGTCGATACGAAGGAGTGCGTAGCTCCGGTATCCATCAAAGTAAATACAGTAGCGCCCATAAGCAAAATAGTACCTGCAATCACGGCAGGCTGAGCATCGTCATCAACATCCTCAGGCTCGATGAAGGCGAAAACCCTGGGCATAACCTTCCTCTGATCTCCGCCCAACTGATCTCGGCCCGGGTGGGGGCAGTCTCTAACAAAATGGCCAACTCCACCACATCTGTAGCATTTGTTAGAACCCACACGGCACTCTCCACTATGTTCCCTCTGACACAAGGGGCACCATGGCATCTGAGAAGTCCCCTGAACTTGCTTCCCCTTGCCCCGATCATTACCTCCTTCAAGAGGTCTCTTCACACCCCTCGGCTGCTGCTGAGGCGGCTGTGCTCTAGGCTGCCATCCTCGGTTCTGCGACTGAGGACGGATCTCTCGAAAGAAGCCCTTCGCTGGATCCCTCGGTCTAACACAAGTGGCCCTGGCGGCCTCGATATCCAGAGCTCTAGCTGTGATGTCAGAAAAGGGCACATCAATAATACCTGAGACAACCACGTGCATCCGGATCTCCGGATTAAGTCCCTCCATAAACTGGTGCACCTTCTCCTCATTATCGCAAACAAGACGAGGTGCAAATCTGGATAATGCCTCAAACTTCCGAATATAATCAGCAACTGAACCAGTCTGCTTCAGCTGCATAAACTCGTTCGTCTTGGCCACCCTCACTGTGCGGCTGAAATACTTAGCGAAGAATAGAAACTTGAACCGATCCCAAGTCATAATAGATACGTCCGTCGTCACCTTGATCGAATCCCACCAGAAACGGGCATCCATCGCTAAATGAAAGGTAGCATACGCCACCTTGCTCCTGTTCCCTACCTCGGCGTAATCCAACATGTCCTCCATAACTCGGATCCATTCCTCGGCACGTGTCGGATCCGATGACTGGCCTTCGAATACTGGAGGCCGTAGACTTTGAAACCTCTGCATACCCTGATTACTGGGAACTACCAAGTCTTGGGCCCTCTGATTCTCTCGCTGGTTCTCCCAATTTACTAATTCCGTAATTTGTTGCGCCTGCCTGTCCATATGCTGAGACTGGCGATCGATCAACTCCGTAAGACGATCCATCGCGTCATCTCTTGGATCCCTTCCTCGAGTCATATTTCTATAAACTCCTATAAAATTTAAAAACAAGAAATCCTAAGAAACTGAAATCAAACAAAGCAGTAAACAAACTTACAGTTGATGTAGGATGTCCGCGTAGTGGCTGTGCAGTCGAGCAGTCTACAGAATCGATTTTAAAACCCGGGGGCTCTGATACCATAATTGTAACACCCCTAATACCGTACCCGTGTTTCCATACTTTTTTTTTTTTTTTTTTTCAACTTTAAAACTTGACGTTAAGCAGAATTGAAATCGAAACCGAAACCGGAATCGAAATCAAAATTCGTTTGGTAAATCATTTAAAACATGAACTAAAACTATTTAATAAAACTTCAAAACATTTAATAAAAACATTTAAAAACCACGCAGAAGAAAGGGGGCAAAACTGTCCAGGCCCTGAAATTAGAGGCAGCGACCAGTGCAGCGACTGGTCGCTGCATCGCTGCGCCGAGGCAGCGATCGATCTCTGCACTGCAGCAGAGATCGATCGCTGCAGCTTTACAAGCAAGCAGCGATCGATCTCTGCTCTGCAGCAGAGATCGATCGCTGAACACAATGCAGCGATCCCCTCCTTCAAACACTCCAACACTTCATCGACAATTCTCCTCAACACTTCATGCTTCACAAACACATCAATTAGCTCTCTGGAAATCTGAATTCCAGAGAGCAAAATCCTATTACATCACGCCTATACTCACAACAACGTTTCAAAATTTCAAACTTTCATCTCTCTGGAATCCGATTCCAGAGAGTAACCCCTTTTACAATTCTCTTCCACTTGCAGCGGACTTTACGAAGTCCAACTGCGTGGATAGCTCTAAAAACCGAGCTATCCGTAACAACCTACAAACAACATTTCAAAACATTTTCATTTAACTTAAACATTTAAACCAAAACATTTCATAACGTTTATCAAAACTGGTTAAACCAAAGCGTTATCTAATCCCTATCCAGATCCAAACAACCTAAATATTCTATACAATTATCAGATCAAAATATCCCAAAATAACCCCAGAGTCCATACGTACATCCCCACGGGTCGTATCGCGCCTCAACTACTCAGCGCACTCCCACGGGCCATCATCCATCAACTGCACCCCACGTCAGGAGGAGGAACGTCGTCCTCACCTGGTTCAATGTCTCCTAAAATATCACCTACACCATACAGACACATATGAGATATTGAAATCTCAGTAAGCTACGTAAATGCAGATGCATGCGTGCAGTGCTTATGAAGTTCAGAAAACATGCATATCAGACATATCAGGTCATTTCATACAGATTGCCACCGAGATATCAGCCCTCTAAATGGAAAGGATACATCCCGCGGTCGGACTACCACTTTCGATTTAGAGGAGGGGGGTACATGCTCACAAACCCTACAGCCATGCCTGAGCCCCATCCCGCGTGACCAGATACAGATTACGTATTTTCGTTCATTATTCATTTCATTTGAAAACTCGTGCAGAAATCCATTTTCATGCCATTTTGAAACACGTGATGCATGAACAGTTATAAGCATAATGTAACCATACAATAAACAAACATATGTATACCATCAAGACCGAAATAAACTAACCTATAAACAATTAAACCTAACTACCCAACCGAAAGCAGATTAAACAAACAATTCCTTAGGGATCCTCGATACGACATCGAAGTATGGTGTAGACCGATTGGTCAAAGTAAGTCACGAAAACTTACCTTGGGCGCGCAGAACCTCAAGCTTCGATCGCGGGAGTTGTGTGTCTGAGGAAAACACGATATTCGTAGTTAAAACCAATTTAAACTATAAACGTCCAAATTACGAAATCCTTAACTAACGAATTTCCTAAAATTCCAACTTAATAATTCGAAGTATTTAACAACGACATAATGCTCGATAACCTGGAATTCCGATTAACGAGTTTTTCTCAAAAACTCGGAAATTTACCAATTTTTAACTTTTTCTCAAATTGATTTTTCTTCGTCCAATAATGTCCAATACGTTCAATACGTACTTAATCAAGGCTAACCTATTAATTACGAACCCTAATTCGCGTTTTTAACGAAAATCGATCGAAACCCTAATTAACTAAATCTCCGTAAAACTCGAAATAAACGCTCAAAGACTGAAGCTGCATACCTAGGGTAGCGAGAGGAGGAGAAACCGTGAAGAAATCGGAACGAACGGGAGGAGAAACGGAGTCGGATTCGTGAGAAATCGTCGGCGGCCGTGAGAGGAGAAGCTCTCTGTTCGTGAATTCCACAGAAGAGAAAGAGAGAAAGTGAGGAAAAGAGAGAAAAGTTAGGTTATTTAATAATTTGATTTGGCAAATTACCAAATTGCCCTTAGCTCTTATTTCTATTTTGTTTCGTCCTTCGGTTCGTTAATCGTCCAACTATTCGGACTCTCGAAAGTTCCATATTTTGCCAATAACTTCTATTCATTGCCAGGGATTTATTAAAACTGTCCGTTCGCGATTTGGATCTCATTTGCTATTTTTACGTGAACGCCCTTTACATTACGAGAAATGTATTTACTTGGAATATAGCGTTTACTCTCCGGAAATTACTATAATTTCCTTAAAATTCTTATTATTCATTAGGATCGTAATGACGCTTTTCTTTCGTAAAATGAACCTGATTTGACATATTTACCAAAAATACCACATATATAATAAAATATGAATATTCTAAAAATCCGTACAAGCCGGATATTACAGCTGTCACAATTATGGTATCAGAGAAAAATCAGATTTTAAAAGTGATTCTGTAAATGTCTGGCTGCACAACCCGCCACGTGAGATCGCTCCACAAACTGTAAGTGTTAAAGTTTCTGTACCCGTTTTGTTTATTAAGTTGAGTTCGTTAATATGCATAGGGTTTTGTTAGAAGTGGTGAGAGGATAACAGGATGAAGCAAGAGAAAGTTCTCGTGCCATTGACAGATTAACTAAGCTGGTGGATGTACAGTCCCGCATGGTGGAACGTATGATGGCCCGAGAAGACAACGAGAATAATAATACTAATCATGGGAATGCTTCACGCGACACTAGTGGAGATAGATTTAGGTAACTCCAGTCGCCTACATTTGATGGACTATCTACTGACCCAACTCACGCTAAGGAATGGGTCCGGCAGATAGAGAGAATGTTTAGATGCGCAGAGGTGGAAGAAAATAAGAAGGTTCTATGTGCCACGTATCAGCTCACCAAGAATGCAGGATTTTGGTGGGACACCGTCCAGGAAACAACGGTGGCGTTAAGCTGAGAGGGATTTAAACGAATATTCTATGAGAAGTATTTTGACAGAAGTGCGAAGAAGGAAAATATGATAGAATTCTCTCGGCTACGACAGTATGGATCGGTGGCAGAATATGTTCAAAAGTTTGAATCCTTATCCCGTTATGCACCTCATTTGGTGGCTGCTGACGAAAACAAGGTGCACCAATTTATTCAGGGTTTGAAGCTGGACCTCTTACGAGGGATTTCATATGGGGGATTTGATGAGGCCCCGTATACGAAGGTAGTGGCCAAGGCTTATCAGTTGGAAGCCTTAGAGGCGAAGTCTCAGAGATACAGAGATACGTCAAAGAGAATCTTACGTGATGCCCCTCTACAGCAACAACAACAACAAAGGGGTCAGAAATTGCAACCTCAACAGCAACAGAACAGGGGCATCAAGAGGCCCAATGAGACCACCACTTATCAAGACAAGGGAAAGAGACCAATGGGGGCTCCTCAACTTTCAGCATGCACGCGATGCCAGAAAATTCATAGAGGGGAATGTAGACTCATATCCGGCCAATGCTTTCGATGTGGCAAAGAAGGCCATCACGTCCGGGATTGCCAAATGCCAGATACGAGACCAAATCAGGCTGTACCAAGAGTTTTTGCAATGATGGAGGATGATGATGATACCACCCAGCACACAGCAATTACAGGTACAATTTCAATATGTGATGCACCTGCTTATACCTTGTGGGACACGGGGGCCACACATTCGTTTGTGGCAATGGACTTCGTAGTTAGACAGAAGTTTTGTTGTATCCCGTCAGATCAGCCCTACAATATTATGCTACCGTCCGGAGAGTTTATGCACTCCGAGCAGGTTGTACGGGGTGATATAGTGTCAGTAAGAGACCAGAAGTTGTATGCTAACCTTATCGTCATCGGTATAAAAGGATACGATATTATTCTGGGGATGGACTGGCTGTTTAGACACCACGCCACCATCAACTGCAGGTCCGGGCTAGTGTCGTTTAAGCGCCCGAACGAGGTAGAGTTCTCCTATGAGGCAATACCAAAGAAACACCGTATGCATGTTATATCCTCCTTGAAAGCTCAACAGCTGATGAGGTCAGGATGTGTCCGTTTTCTTGCCCACAAAGTAGATTTTCAAAGGCAAAGTGGGGTGGAGCTTCAAAATATTCCGGTAGTTCGAGACTTCTCAGAGGTTTTCTTAGATGACTTACTGGGATTGCCACCTGATTGTGAAATCGAGTTTGAAATTGACGTATATCCAGGTGCTGAACTGGTATCGAAGACTCCGTACCGTTTGGCACCAATAGAGCTGAGGGAGTTGAAGGCTCAGCTAAAGGAATTGGTAGACAAGGGCTTTGTGTGCCCTAGCTTCTCTCCGTGGGATGCTCCAGTCCTATTTGTTAAGAAGAAGGATGGGTCCCTACGTATGTGCATCGATTACCGCGAGCTGAACAAATTGACCATCAAGAATAAGTACCGTTGCCGAGGATTGACGATTTATTTGACCAGTTACAAGGGGCTCGGGTATTCTCAAAGATTGATTTGGGCTCTGGGTATTACTTGTTGAAGGTCAGAGCTGACGATATTCCAAAGACCACTTTCAGGACCCGGTACGGACACTACGAGTTCTTGGTGATGTCTTTTGGATTGACTTATGCCCCGGCGGCATTTATGGACTTGATGAACAGGATATTCCAAGATTTCTTGGATAAATTTGTAATCGTCTTCATCGACAACATCCTGGTTTACTCCAGAAGTAAGGCCGAGCATGGGGAGCACTTGGCAATTGTGCTATTGACTCTGAAACAACACCAATTGTACGTCAAGTTGTCGAAATGTGAATTCTAGTTGAGCAGGATTAACTTCCTAGGCCATGTGGTGTCGGCAGAAGGAGTGTCCTTGGATCTAGCCAAGATTCTGGCAGTGAAGGAATGGCCGAGACCAAGAAATGCCAGTGAGGTACGGAGTTTTATAGGGTTAGCTGGTTATTACAGAAAGTTTATCAAGGGATTTTTTGTAATAGCGAAGCCTATGACCAGCTTAACGAGGAAGGACATCAAGTTCAAGTGGTCTGAAGCTTGTGAGGTGAGTTTTCAGACACTTAAGCAGAAATTAACCACTACTCCTCTGTTAGTATTGCCAGTTGAAGACGACAAATTCAGCGTATGCTGTGATGCGTCCAAGGTTGGCTTGGGATGTGTATTAATGCAAGAAGGGAAAGTGGTAGCATACACATCCAGACAATTGAAGAACCATGAACAAAACTACCCTACACATGACCTCAAGTTAGCGGCAGTTGTGTTTGCGCTGAAGGTATGGAGACACCACTTGTACGGGCAATCATGTGAGGTGTTTTCTGATTACAAGAGCCTGAAGTACATATTTACCCAGAAAGAGTTAAACATGAGACAAAGACGGTGGTTAGAATTTGTGAAAGATTACGATGTTGAGATTAAATACCACCCTGGTAAAGCCAATGTGGTAGCTGATGCACTGAGCAGGATGTCAGCTACTATACAACCGGCTATGTCGGTAGTGTCAATGCCTTTGAGGACAGAGATACAGAAGTTCGATATGGAGATAGTTTCTAGGCTATCGGCCATACTAGTAGACTTGACACTACGGCCCACCGTCCTGGACCAAATTAAGGAAGCCCAGAAGACCAATTCAAAGGAGATGGCTGATATTGTGAGCAAGTTACCTATGGCCTCTTCCGATTTCAATTTTTTGGGAGATGATATTCTAAAGTTCAAAGACAGATGGTATGTTCCGAAAGACGAAGAGCTACGGAAGAACATCTTGTTGGAAGCCCACTCGTCCCCCTTTTCAGTGCATCCTGGTAGCACAAAGATGTATCAAGACTTGAAACTTCACTTCTGGTGGCTAAATATGAAGAATGAAGTAGCCAATATGTGGAGTCTTGCATGATATGTCAACAAATCAAGGCTGAACATCAACGACCAGGTGGGACACTTCAGCCTCTCCCGATCCCCGAATGAAAATGGGAGAACATAACGATGGATTTTGTTGTCAGCCTTCCAAGGACGCTAAGAGCCATAATAGCATTTGGGTCATAGTGGACAGATTGACGAAGTCAGCCCATTTTCTACCTGTGAAGACGACGTACTCCATGGATCAGTATGCAGAGATGTATATTAGTGAGATTATTAAGCTGCATGGCATTCCGGTGTCGATCGTCTCAGACCGGGATCCCAAATTCACTTATAGGTTTTGGAGAAATTTGCAGAACTCCTTGGGTACAAAGTTAGATTTCAGCACGGCATTTCATCCACAGACTGATGGACAATCCGAGAGAACGATCCAAATACTGGAGGATATGCTAAGGTCGTGCGTGTTGGAATTTCATGCTTCTTTGAGTAGATATTTTCCACTTATGGAGTTCGCTTACAACAATAGCTATCAGGCTACGATTGGTATGGCTCCATATGAGGCTCTTTATGGCAGGAAGTGCAGATCTCTATTATGTTGGGATGAAGTCAGAGAAGCCAAGCTTATCGGCCCTGAGTTATTACAGCAGATGTCCGAGGTGATTGCTGCTATTAAGCAACGAATAAAAATTGCTCAGAGTCGACAGAAGAGTTATGCGGACCATAGAAGAAGAGACTTAGAGTTCGCTGAGGGTGATGAAGTATTCTTGAAAGTGTCGCCTTTCAAGGGCGTAATGAAATTCGGTAAGAAAGGAAAGCTCAGCCCACGGTTCATTGGCCCTTTTCCCATTTTGAAGCGTGTGGGAAGCATGGCCTACAGACTGCAGTTGCCAGCGTTAATGGATGGAGTTCACAATGTTTTTCATGTTTCGATGCTGAGAAAATGTGTGCGAGATCCAACCCAAATCGTGGAACATGTGGACTTTGATATCATGTCGACGCTGACATATGAAGAAAGGTCCATACAGATATTGGATACCTCACTCAAGGTGTTGCGCAACAAGGTAGTCCCATTGGTGAAAGTTTTATGACGCAATCATAACGTGGAGAAAGCCACATGGGAAAGACAACAAGATGTTAGAGCCCAATATCCGGACCTATTCGCTTAGTTAAAATCACATCCACCGCTGTCCTTTAAAATCACATCCACCTCTGCCCTTTTAAATCACATCTACCGCTGCCCTTAAAATTCCATCTTCTGCCTGACGTCAGCTACATCTTCTGCCTGACGTCATCTGCCCCCATCTTCCGCCCAGTTCACCTCTACCGGTGAACAGTAATCTTCTGCCTATAGTTCACCTCTATCGGTGAACAGTAATCTTCTGCCTGTAGTTCACATCTGCCAGTGAACAGTCCACTTCTGCTTGTAATTTACGTCTTTCGCTCGGTTTATTTACATTCTCCGCCCAGTTTATTTACTTCTTTTGCCCTACATCACCCGACCTCGACATTCATTGTATCCTTTCTTCCGGCATGACTTCCAGTTTTGTCTTCCATTTTATTAGGTTTCCCACTACATGTCAAGTCGTCCATTTCTGTATCCCCGTTTGCAATTCTCCCTGTCTCCCTGCACTCGTCCAGAGAAGGTTCACGTCCAAATCCTTAAGTGTTCCAGTTTCCCTACTTTCCCTTCTGTCATTCGTTCCGTAGTCTGATTTTAATCGTTTCCCGTTTTGCTTTTAACTCCAGAGAACGCTCTCTCTCTCTGTAAAGTTTTAAGGGTTTGTTTTTTTTAAAGTTCAGTCTTTTTGGTTAAAAAAAAATGTATCCCGTTTTCTGTTAAATGTCCCGGAGTGATGGCTCCTCGGACCCCGATCGGGTCGGGGGCTATCACAGATTCATTTACCGAATTGTCGGTTTCTTCAGTTTAACAGAAAATCTCCTCCGAATCTGTTGATTTTTCCACCAAAATGATCCTCTCAATGAGTTGAACAACTTTCTCTAAAGGATGGATAGACAAAAATCATTTTTTTCTATACTTTTCTTCTCTTTTCTCCCTTTTTTCCCTCGGTTCTCTCTTCTCTGAAATTTATTTCATCTCTCTCTATCTTCCTTTCTTTTTCTTCTTTCTTTTCTTTTTTATCTCTCTTCCTTTCGTTTTCTCCATGTAAAACCATGGCAGCTTGCCACTTAACCCATTTTGAATAGTGATTCAATGGTTAATTACTTATTAATTATCATTATCTTAAGCAAAAGGCTACTTTGTCCTTGATTCTTTGATTATTTACCATAAAATTGAATTTAATTAACTCTTAACCTTAACTAACTTTAATCTAAACTAATTTTTGTAATTAATCAAAATTAAATCTAAAAATCATATTTTATATGTATTTATTTATTTTATTATTTTTATTTTTTAAATTTAAAAATTCGAACCATTTTATTGACAAAGGTCCGAACCATTGTAGGAACATCCCGAGATGTGGAGTCCCTGGGATCTCCCTTCAGCATCCAAGACACGACGACTTTGACTAGGCCTATCTGAGTCAAATGAAGATTGTTAAATATATCGACGGATCTCAGAGCTCTTCACTGCTCTCTAGTGGGCAGCTGAACCTGAGATCGCTCCACAATCTTCCAAATCAATGTCTTGTATGATAAATTCTTGTTGTGTGTTCGTCCAATCTCTTCCATGTGACCTAAAATCATGTACCCTGGGTCGAACATCGTGTCGTTGTAGAGCTTCTCTATGAAATAGAGATCCATACAGCTCACGAAATCTCTATTTCCATCCCTCGGCTGTAGGATGTGGCTGATCAGGTTGTGAATAACCCGAGCTTTGATGTTCAATTCCTTCGATTTCAGTTTCACGAATGCTGCAATGTCCAAATTGCGGTGGATTTGCCTAAGGAATTATAGTCCATTTGTCGATCTGGCAAAATCACACTCTCGAGAACCGTGATAGTATATTATGGATTACTATATTTAGAAGTTGATTAATGACTTATTTTAATGATTAATTTTCCGTCAATACTCCCCACGCAAAATCGACCTTGTCCTCAAGGTTCTGAGTCGTTCGGCTTTTTCAAAGTCCATGCAAAATAACTTTTGATTCATCTCACTAGGTGATTCGACATCAAACATATAGGATAAGTTATGTTTGCCTTCATAGTCCAATTGAATGTATGTCAAGTCCAACCCATCAAATCTTCTTGAATAATTTGTAATTCCCCTTCCCAGCCCAAGTAAATGATATCCTCGTGCATCACTGGATATCATTTAGAGGAGGACATGTTAGAAAATGGAAACAAAGTTTCTTGAAATATGACGTCTCTAGAAATGTAAACACGTCTAGTGGATGGATGAAAACATAAATAGCCTTTGTGATTAGGACTATAACCACTAAAAGCACATTCTAGATAGTGAGTTTGGAATTTAGTTGAATTATGTTGGCAAAGATGGGGAAAATAAGAGGAGCCAAAAACTTTAAGATGTGAGTAAGATGGAGGTTTGTGATATAGTAGCTCGAAGGTAGAAAAATTACTGAGTACAAGAGTATGTAATAAGCTAATAAGATACGAAGTAAAGAACGCAAATTGGCAATAAGAAAAAGAGAATTTGAGTAGTAAACATCATTTTGAGTCGGAGTGTATGTGCATGTGCATGAAATCTATGATGAATGTCAACAAATAAAAATTTAGTGAGGGATTGAAACTCACCACCTTAATCAGATTGGACGGTCTTGATTTTTAGTTGAAGTGAGCAAGAACATAATTGTAAAAATGACAGAATATGTTGTAGATATAACAACCTTTTTTCCCAGTAAGATATTATCCGCTATGGGGATTGGGTCGTAACCCAATATCCTCCCCTTGTGGCTTTATTTGGCGAGGACTTCCTAGTCGATCACCCAACCTGAAACTATTCTCGCCGAAGCACTTTTAACTTCGGAGTTCTTATGAGATCCTGTGATGACCCGAATGTGCAAGTATGGGTACGATGGCTGCACGAACCGGAACCCAGATGGCGATACGTCTGCGTGGGCGAACCGGAAGGTGACAGGTCGTAAAAAGGGGTCTTCACAATCCCACATCGCTTGGGGAAGTATGTGGAAGTGAAACATATGTAAAGAGACCCTCCTAACATAGTAAGACGCGTTTTGGAGCACGATTGGCAACGGATCCCATAAGAACTCCGAAGTTAAAAGTGCTTCGGCGAGAGCAATTCCAAGTTGGGTGGCCTTCCGGGAAGTTCTCGCCAAACAAAGTCGTGAGGGGAGGATATTGGGCTACGGCCCAATCCCCAGAGCGGACAATATCTTGCTGGGAAAAGGGGTCGTCACAAATGGTATCAGAGCCTGTACCCAACCGAAAATGTGGCCAACGAGGACGTTGGGCCCCCGAGGGGGGGTGATTGTGATGACCCGAATGTGCAAGTATGGGTACGATGGCTGCACGAACCGGAACCCGGATGGCGGTACGTCTGCGCGGGCGAACCGGAAGGTGACAGGTCATAAAAAGGGGTCGTCACAATCCCACATCGCTTGGGGAGGTATGTGGAAATGAAACATATGTAAAGAGACCCTCCCAACATAGTAAGACGCGTTTTGGAGCACGATTGGCAACGGATCCCATAAGAACTACGAAGTTAAAAGTGCTTCGGCGAGAGCAATTCCAGGTTGGGTGACATTCTGGGAAGTTCTCGCCAAACAAAGCCGTGAAGGGAGGTATTGGGCTGCGGCCCAATCCCCAGAGCGGACAATATCTTGCTGATGTAAAGAGACCCTCCCAACATAGTAAGACGCGTTTTGGAGCACGATTGGCAACGGATCCCATAAGAACTACGAAGTTAAAAGTGCTTCGGCGAGAGCAATTCCAGGTTGGGTGACATTCTGGGAAGTTCTCGCCAAACAAAGCCGTGAAGGGAGGATATTGGGCTGCGGCCCAATCCCCAGAGCGGACAATATCTTGCTGGGAAAAGGGGTAGTTACAGATCCAATGCCAATTGTGCTCCAAAACGCGTCTTACTATCTTAAAAGAGTTTCCTTACATCTGTTTCATTTCCATACGTTTCCCCTAGCGATGTGAGATTGTGACGACCTTCTTTTTACGACCTAAGATTTGCCTATACTCGAGTCCGGGATTCGCCTACACTCAGCATATGTCCCGAGGTTTTCCCCGCAGTCGTACTCATACATGCACATTCAGGTCATCACAATCACCCCCCTTCGGGGGCCCAACGTCCTCGTTGGCCACATTTTCGATTGGGTACAGGCTCTAATACCATTTATAACAACCCTTTTTCCCAGTAAAATATTGTCTGTTCTGGGGATTGGGCTGTAATCCAATATCCTTCCCTTACGGCTTTGTTTGGCAAGGACTTCCTAGTCGGTCACCCAACCTGGTACTACTCTCGCCGAAACACTTTTAACTTCAGAGTTCTTATGGGATCCGTTGTCAATTGTGCTCCAAAACGCGTCTTACTATCTTAGGAGGATTTCCTTACATCTATTTCATTTCCATATAGTTCCCCAAGCGATGTGGGATTGTGACGACCCCCTTTTTATGACCCGGGATTTACCTATACTCAAGTCTGGGATTCGCCTACACTCGGCTTAGGTCCCGAGGTTTGCCTTGCAACCCGAGGTTTTTCCCGTAGTCGTACTCATACGTGCACATTTGGGTCATCACAATCACCCTCCTATCGAGGGCCCAACATCCTCGTTGGCCACATTTCCGGTTGGGTACAGGCTGGGCGCGCGCCGCATGCCACGTGCACCCAACACATTTTTTTCATGTTTTTGATTTTAAACACGTTTCAACCTGATGTTTCGCGATACTTTCCAAACGTATTTTCCAAACGTTTTTCCATGTATTTTAAACGATTTAAACGACCCAAAAACTGAGTCAACGTTTTTCCGAAAACGACTCTAGGCTTCGATTTACAATTTTTAAAAGTCAAAAAAATTTCACGTCCAAAATATCAAAGTCAAAGTCAACATCAGGTCAACATCCTGTCCCGGCTCGGTGGGTCTGGGTTGTTACAGTAGACTTGATCCTTAGTGGATAAAGAGAAATTCCAATAGAATCTGGTACGATCATCAATAGCACAATAAGAAATATCGACATACACTAATGGAGGTACTGGGAGAAGGACCCCAAAGATCTATGTGAATTAAATCAAATGCATTCATAGCACGAGAAACAGGTAGAAAAAGTAATAAGATGTGATTTACTTAGCTGACATGCCCTACAAAAGGGCTAAAATTCTTTGCAAAATAGAGAATACAATGAGATGAAAAAAATTTATAGAGTATCATGACCAGGGTGACCGAGCCTCTGATGCCAAAGAGTCAGAAGAGAGGAAAGCACGAAATGTATTGGAAGCACGAGATGATGGAAGAGCAACTAAGTAATGACCTTTATGAAGAAGATGTTGCATTAGGATCGTTCTGGAATTCAGGTCATTGACAACAAAAACAAGAAGGAGAAATTCAACCAAGACATTATGATTCTTGTTCAATTTACTTGCACTAATCAATTTATGGGAAAGAAGAGAAGAATATAAAGCATAAGACACATAAACAGATTTAGAAAAAGTAGGGAAAGTCACCGAACCAACATTAGAGATGGGGAACAACTTATTATTGGCGACCATAACTTGATCATTGCCATTATAAGGAACATGATTAGACAAATTGTGAAGATCATGAGTAAAATGACAGGTATCTCTCGAGTCCAAGTACCAGGTAAGGCTTGGCGAGAGCTGAGAAGCATTCTAGGAAGGAACAAACTATTGTGATGTTTAAGACGAGAGAACAATGTTCATGGTCTTTGGAGGAGCACGTAAGGAGAGATTGGAGCTGTAATACCCGGCTTTACGGGATTTTATAAATTATATATATAATGGTATTTTTGTAAATATGTCAAATCAAACCCGTTTTACGAAAAGAAAGCGTCATTAGAATCCTAAGTATTAATATGGATTTTAAGGAAATTTCGGAAATTTTCGGAGTTGTAACGCTAATTTCGGGTAATTACGTTTTTCGAAATATAAATGATGTTTTAGTAAAAATAGTAAACGAGGTCTGTTTTGCGAACGGACAGTTTTAATAGAACCCAAATAATAAGTTGGATTTATTGGCGCAATAAGAAAATTTGGAGAAACCGAATAGTTAGCCGATTAACGAAACGAAGGACGAAGTAATTATAAAAATCAAATAAAGGCAAAACGGTCTTTTGCAAAGTCAATTTTTAATTTAAAAACCAAAACTTCTTTCTTCCTCCAGACTTCAACAAATTTCCTCTCTGTTTTCTTCTTTTCTTCCCGCGGCCACAGAACGATTTCCTCTCTGCCATTTCACTCCGACCTCCGATTCGTCCCCCTATTGTCTCGTTTTCTTCGCGATTTCTCCTCCCCTCTTGACCCTAGGTATGAATCTATAGTCTAAGAGCGTTAAATTTCAGTTTTCGGGTTGTTTAATGTTAGGGTTTTTGTTTAGGGTTATCGTAAAAATTATGATTTAAGGTTCAAAATTGATAGGTTTGCCGTGATTAAGGATATAGTGAACGTATTTGACGTTGTTGGACGAATTTAATTGATTTAGGACGAATGTTAAATTTTGTGAAAATTCGAGATTTAGGAAAAAACTCGTAATTTGGGATTTGAAGTGCTGAGCATGTATTACTCAATGAAATAGCTCAATGAATTGAATTAAAACTTTAGGAATTTCCTTAGATAAGGATTTTGTTAGTTTGAGCATTAAATTGTTTAAGCTCGTTTTAACGACAATTTGGTGAAACTGCTTAGGTGAACAACGCTCGTGGACGGAGCTTGAGCTGCAACGGACACGAGGTAAGTTCTCGTGACTTGCTTTGACCGATTGGTCTACACCGTACGTCGAGGTCGTTTCGAGGAATTTGGTGACGTATTTGTTTAAGTTGTTTCGGTTGGGTAGTTAGGATTAGTTCTTTATAGGTTATGCCTTTAATTGCTTTTATTGTCTCGATGGTATGAATCATGTATGTTTACTTTAAAGCACGTAACTGTTCATGCATTACGATTTTTGATTATGCATAGAAAATGAATTTCCGCACGATGTTTTAAAGAAAATGGCAATGCGGCCCGGAGGGGGGCTATTGATCTATTGTGTAGGCACGAAGGGGTCTGTCATAATACCGCATCTAATATGTACTCATATAGTTACAGGTCATGCGAGGTGGGGCTCAGGCACGGCTGTACGTGCTATAACGTGTACCCCCCTCCTCTAGCTGGAAAGAGTAGTCCGACCGCTGGATGTGCTCTCTCCGGTTAGGGGGATGAGATCTCGGTGACACCCACAGAGTAAAGATAAAGAAAATGCTGCATGATTTATGAACTCATATGCACAGCATGCATTTACATTTACGAGTCTTGCTGAGATTTTTATCTCATAGGTGTCTGTATGGTGTAGGTGATTTCGACATAGGTGAGGACGAGATCCCTCCACCTGAGGAGTGACGCAGTTGACGGAGGATGGTCGCGGGAGTGTGTTGGCACAGTCAAGGCGCATTTTGACCCGTGGGATTCATGGTTAGGTGTTTTGAGGGTTTTTGGGAATTGTCGGAATGATAGTTGTATAGTTAAAACATTTTAGGATGTTTGGATCTGATAGTGGATAGGTTTATATTTGACGTTTTAAATGTTTTGGTAAACTGTTTATAAAACGTTTTGTTAAGGTTTTATTTAGATTTTTATGAATTGTTGGTGATTAAAAAATAGGTGGAAATGCTCGGTTTTTAAACATATCCACGCAATTTGTTTTCATGAGAGTTTAATATGTGTTTCGGTGGATGTGTGTTGTTACTGTTCACCGGTGGATGTGTGTTGTTACTGTTCACCGGTGGATGTGTTTGTTACTGTTCACCGGTGGATGTGTGTTGTTACTGTTCACCGGTGGATGTGTGTTGTTACTGTTCACCGGTGGATGTGTTTGTTACTGTTCACCGGTGGATGTGCGTTGTTACTGTTCACCGGTGGATGTGTGTTGTTAGTGTTCACCGGTGGATGTGTGTTGTTACTGTTCACCGGTGGATGTGTTCTGTTACTGTTCACCGGTGGATGTGTTCTGTTACTGTTCACCGGTGGATGTGTTTAATTGTTTTATTTAATGTTTTAAGTTTTATTTAATTGGTTTTGTATTTTGTTTTAAATGGTTTAAAAACTAGATTTCAATTCCGATTTCGATTCTGATTTCGATTTCGATTTGATTTCCGCTTAAAGTTTAATTAAGTTCATTTAAAGTTAAAAGTATAAAAAAAAAAATTACGGGAAATTGGGTAAAGTGTTAGGGTCGCTACAACTTATGGTATCAGAGCCCTTGGGTTTTAAAATCGGTTCTGTAGACTGCTCGACTGCACAGCCACTAAGCGGACATCCTTCATCAACTGTAATTACGTTTATAGATTTATCTGATTTCTAGTTTCTTAGAATTATTTGCTTTTAATCTTTATAGGAGTATAAAATTATGGTGCGTCGAGGAAATGATTGAGATGACCGAGACGATACGATAGATACTCTCAAGGACTTGATTGCCCAACAGTCCCAACATATTCAGGCCCAACAAATGGAAAGGCAGTCCCAACAACTGGGCACCTTAATTGACCGCGAGGGCGTTAGAGCTCGGGAGGCGGCGACTCCTAGCAATAAGGGAATGAAGAGATTCCAGAAGCTCCAACCTCCTATATTCAATGGACAGTCTACGGATCCCTCTTCAGCCGAGGAGTGGATTCCAACAATGAAGGACATGCTAGCCTATGCTAGCATTGAGGACGGAGAGAGGGTTGCGTTGGTAACCTACCACCTAGCATTGAATGCTCGATTTTGGTGGGATTCCATCAAGGCTACCACGGACGTGACTATTATGAGCTGGGAGCAGTTCAGAGAAGTATTTTATGATAAGTATTTCAGCCATACAGTACGGGAGGCGAAGATGATTGAGTTTATGCAGTTGCGGCAGGTCGGTTCTATTGCCGAGTATGTAAGGAAGTTTGAAGCACTGTCCCGATTCGCGCCACGTCAGGTCAGCGTTAACGAGGACAAGGTACGCAGGTTTTTGCAAGGACTTGGTCAGGAATTTCGGATGCGTCTTACCATATCAGGGGTGCGGAATGTATCCTATGACGAGATTGTAGCCAGGGCCCTAGAGATTGAGGCAGTTGATAGGGATTCTGTCAAACCGAGGGAGCCAGCTAAGGGCTTCTTTCGAGAAATTCACCCCTAGATCAGGAATAAGGGCTGGCAACCGAGAGCACAGCCTCAACTGTAACGACCTCTGTTCCCAGCAAGATATTGTCCTCTCTGGGGATTGGGCCGCAGCCCAATATCCTCCCCTCACGGCTTTGTTTTGGCGAGAACTTCCCGGAAGGTCACCCAACCTGGAATTGCTCTCGCCGAAGCACTTTTAACTTCGGAGTTCTTATGAGATCCGTCGCCAATCGTGCTCCAAAACGCGTCTTGCTTGTGAGGGATCTCTTACATATGTTTCATTTTCATGTACTTCCCCAAGCTATGTGGTATTGTGACGACCCCACTTTCAACGACCGAATCCTCCGGCCCAACCCTCTGGGATCCGCAGAGTTTTCGTTGAACCCTCTGGCCCAACCCTCTTGGATCCGCAGAGTTTTAACCCATACTCCGGCCCCAACCGGGCACATACGTCCTCTGAGGATCCGCGGAGCATGGGTGGTTCCACCACACATACGTGTCAAGTCGAGTCATCACATCAGCAACAACAACAGAGGGGAGTTAAAATACCTTTAGAGGGAGGCAACGATCGAGGCTAAGGGAAGCAAGTACAAGGGGCTTCACAGATGCCTTGGTGCCCTAAGTGTTAGAGAGAGCACAGCGGTGAGTGCCGAATGGGCACTAATAAGTGTTACAGATGCGGTGAAGTCGGCCATTATGTCAGAGATTGCTCGAAGCCCGGCCGAGATCAGTCAGGCAGTGATCAGAGGAGGATTATGCCGAGGATTTTTGCATTTATCAAGCCTGGTGATGTAGACGACGACGCTCATCCCTCTGTGATAGCAGGTACTATATTGATTATGGGCACAGCTGTTTTTACTTTGATGGATACGGGAGCTACGCACTCTTTCGTATCGACTGCATGCATGACTAGATTGGGATTAGAGTCTGAGTTAGCTGGAGTCGAGTATAGAGTGATGCTGCCTTCAGGAGAACATATGCAGTCAGAACGTATTCTCCAGGGCAATGTCATCTCAGTGGGGGATATTACCCTTTATGCTCGTTTGATAGTTATGAGCATAGAGCGGTATGATCTTATCTTAGGGATGGACTGGCTTTCACAGTACTTCGCCACCATCGACTGTCGATTCGGGATTGTGACCTTTCGACCCCCGGGTAAAGCCGAGTTTTCTTATCAGGCGATGAACCGATTGAGTGGATCGCCTATTTCTTATTCCATGAAGGTCAACGAGCAGTTTAAAGGTGAGTGCTCTATTTATTTGGCCGCAGTATTTGATATTCAGTTACTCAGTGAATTAAAGCCGAGTGACATTCCTATCGTCAGAGAATTCTCTGAGATCTTCCTTGATGATCTCCCTGGTTTACCGCCAGACCGGGAGATTGAATTTACTATTGATGTCTATCCGAACACCGCGCCCAGATTTAAAAATTCATACCGGTTGGCACCAGCCGAGTTGAAAGAGCTGAAGACTCAGCTTGACGAGTTATTGGAGACGGGTTTTATTCGACCTAGTGTTTCACCCTGGGGTGCGCCCGTTCTATTCGTCAAGAAGAAAGACGGAACCCTCAGGATGTGCATGGATTATAGAGAGCTGAATAAGCTTACAGTGAAGAATAAGTATCCACTGCCCTGGATTGATGATTTATTTGATCAGCTGCAAGGTGCCCGACTATTTTCGAGGATTGATCTACGCTCGGGTTACAATCAGTTGAAGGTCCGGAAGGAAGATATACCGAAAATGGCATTCTGAATGAGGTACGGGCATTACGAGTTCCTTGTCATGTCTTTTGGACTCATTAATGCCCCTGCAGCGTTTATGGATTTGATGAACCGTGTCTTCAAGGAGTATCTGGACAAGTTTGTTGTGGTTTTCATCGATGACATCCTGATCTACTCTAAAACGAAGGAAGAACACGAGGAGCATTTGAGAATTGTTTTAAGGATTCTGAGTCAACACCAGCTGTATCCAAAGTTTTCTAAGTGCGAGTTTTGGCTGGATCGAGTCAGTTTTCTCGGCCACATCATATCAGAAGAAGGGGTTTCTGTGGATCCGAGCAAAATTCAGGTGGTTAGAGATTGGCCACAGCCTAAGAATTTACGTGAGGTGCGTGGATTTCTCAGATTAGCTGGCTACTATTGGAAGTTTATAGAGGGATTTTCAAAGATTACAGTTCCCCTCTCGCGCTTGACTCGGAAGAATGAGAAATTTATATGGTCGGCTGCCTGTGATAACAGTTTTATGGAGTTGAAGCAGAAGTTGACTACAGCTCCAGTGTTGACATTGCCTATTGAAGGTGACAAATTTAGTATTTATTGCGATGCATCTGGAGTTGGACTCGGTTGCGTATTGATGTAGGAAGGAAAGGTTATCGCGTATGCTTCTCGGCAGCTGAAGTCGTACGAGCAGAATTATCTTACGCATGATCTGGAGTTAGCAGCCGTGGTCTTCGCACTGAAGATTTGGAGACATTATTTATATGGGCAGCAGTGCGAGATATTTTCTGACCACAAAAGCTTGAAGTATTTATTTACACAGAAGGAGCTTAATATGCGACAAAGAAGGTGGTTGGAGTTCGTAAAAGACTATGATTTCGATATTAAATACCACCCAGGAAAGGCGAACAAGGTCACTGATGCTCTGAGCCGAGTGCCTTCTGCGAGTCAGCCTTCACTTGCAGCGTTGTCAGTTACACTGCGGTCTGAGATTGAGAGGTTCGATGTGGAGATAGTGGCAGAGTTGTCCAGTATGCTCACTAGCATTTCTCTCAGGCCGACTATTCTAGATAAGATACGTGAAGCTCAGCATAATGATATGGAGTGTGAGGAGCTTCGATTGAGCATGACCTCAGGTGACGTGTCTGAATTTAACTTGTCAGATGATGGTATCCTGAAGTTCAGGCAAAGGTGGTATGTGCCTAACGACGAGGAGTTAAAGAAAGAGATTTTGGCCGAAACATATTCTTCAGCTTATTCTGTGCACCCGGGAAGTACCAAGATGTACCGGGATTTAAAACAACATTTCTGGTGGCCGAACATGAAGAGAGAGGTCGCCAAGTACGTTGAAACCTGTTTAGTTTTTCAACAGGTGAAAGCAGAACACCAGAGGCCGGCCGGAACATTACAGCCACTGCCTATTCCGGAGTGGAAATGGGAGCCGATCTCCATGGATTTTATTGTGGGGCTCCCGAGGACAAAGAAAGGACAGGACGACATCTGGGTGATTGTGAACCGATTGACAAAGTCGGCTCACTTCTTAGCTGTGAAGATGACGTCTTCGATGGATCAGCTCGCCGAGCTTTATGTACAGGAAGTTGTTAAACTTCATGGAGTGCTAGTTTCGATAGTCTCAGTGTAACGCCCCGAGTTTTTTGAACTCGGTTTGTTACTCATAAAACCTTACATAACTAAGAAAATTTTAGACCAAATTTAAAACTTGCGGCGGAAAATCTTTGAACAAAGCAAGGTTAAGCAAAATTGTAAAATAGTGTTTGATTAATCAATCAGAATATTAAAGAAATGATTCAGCCAGAAGGGATGAAGACTTAGATATGAAATGTTTAAAGTTTAAAAAGTCAAACACAACATCCGCTGAACAAAGTCAACAAAAGGGGGCGGAAATCAACCGAAGGCTTCCACCGGTGACGTCAGCCGGATGAATCACTCATCCAGCCTCTGCCAACCACAACATGACAAATCATTTGCTCACGCCTTCTGGTTAAACATACTACATACACCGGTCACAAAACGACAAGATTTCTACTACATCATCCGGTTGGTTTAATACACCACTTCTACCGGTCACTAAACGACAAAATTTCCACTACATCATCCGGTTGGTTTAATACACGACATCCACCGGTCACTAAACGACAAAACTTCTACTACATCATCCGGTTGGTTTAATACACGACATTCACCGGTCACTAAACGACAAACTTCTACTTATATCTTCCGATAGACCAAAAAAAACACATTTCCTACACACACCATCCGATGACGTCAACCGGATGATTCAATCCGCCAACATCAATCGGTGGACAAAACACAACATCCATCGGTGAATGAAATTCACCGATGATTGAACTTACAAATTTTACCCAAAACATTCAAAACCATCTGACCCTAAGTAACTTCAGAAATCCAACAAATAACCATTTGAAACCAACATATAAACATATATTCTTATCCAGTAACAATCCCAAAGCTTGCAATTTATAACAAAACCAAATCAAATTTTTTACAGCAGAAGGAACTCAAATATTCTAATCCCTCAACCATTACTACTACCAAATTCTTTGCACTCTCAACAGGACATTAGGCAATTAGGCTCCACATACAGACAAATGTTAAACCGCCTCATCAAATACCAAACCGTGGCATGAATATGCTTCAGCAACTTCACCTATTCCTCAGCAATCTCAGAAAATTCTTCAGTAGTTACCTCAGCACCTACATCACAAAACTCATCTATTAGCCTAATGCTAAGCAAGTAAAGTAATAATGAAATGAAATATTGAAACATAAATCATAATCATGCAGTTTCTACTTTCACATCTCAGTTACAATTTCGTTCATTCACTGATATGATCCCTCGGTTCCATTGGGAAGTGGATCAATTTTCCCAAAGTCATACATCCTCTTCTCGATTAAGGGGCGGATTAGTTCCCTTAACAGCTGATCTGATCCCTCCATTCCATTGGGAGTGAGATCGGTTCTCCCAAAGTAATAAATCCTCTACTCAATTAAGGGGCGGATTACTTCCCTTAATAGCTAATCTGTTTCAACCTGTTCATACCTTGCCATAACATTACATATGAAAATCATTTTCGTATTTCTTCGAAAACATGATACATGACATACAGAAAACACACAAACATGCATAAACCTACTGTTTTGTGATGTAGGCCCGAAGGCACACACAATACTTCACTTACCTGGTTCTTCCCCGATAGATTCCTAGTTAAAAACTACCTCGAGAGTTGGCTCACCTAAAACATAAGCACAACATTACTTAACTTCATTCTAAACCATTCAGAAATTTTAGGGGAAACTAATTGGAAGCTCGGTTCCTCGAGCATTCCCGATTCATCACCAAAACTTGAACTCGGCTCACACACGCAGCATACCTAGAACACTCATTCTACCAGAAGAAAATCACCAAAGGTATAACCTACATTATCCTAAACCATTAGTAGAAAAGAGCTCAAAGAAGAACTCACCTACACTGATGAAGAATCGAGCAAGAAAATCGCCGAGAGAGAGTCTGTTGAGCGAGCCGAATACCAAACAAGGAAATGAAACAGTGGCGGCTAAAACCCTTAGCTAGCCACTTTTAATACTAACCTTTGCAAAATTACGCATTTGCCCTTGACCAACCAACTTTAACCTAATTAATCAACCAATTAAATTCACTTAGTTCCATACAAATAAACCTCAAAAGTGCAGCTATAAGAATATCAAGTTAGACAATTACTGAATGCTACACTCAGACCGTGATCCGAGATTTGCGTCGAAGTTCTGGAAGAGTCTACACAAAGCTATGGGGACTCAGCTTAATTTCAGCACAGCATTTCATCCTCAGACTGATGGTCAGATAGAGAGGACGAATCAGATTCTGGAGGATATGCTCAGAGCTTGTGTGCTGGAATTTCAGGGATCGTGGAGCAGGTATTTGCCACTGATCGAGTTCTCTTATAACAACAGCTTCCAGGCTACCATTGGTATGGCTCCGTACGAGGCTTTGTATGGACGGAAATGTAGATCTCCGCTATATTGGGACGAGGTTGGTGAAGCCAGTATCGTCGGTCCCGAGATTCTACAATAAACGGCAGAGAAGATTGCCGTTATCAGACAACACATCGAGATAGCTTAGAGCAGACAGAAGAGCTATGCTGACACGAGACGGAAAGAGCTAGAGTTTTATGAGGGAGATGAGGTTTATCTTAAAGTTTCTCCGTTTAAGGGTGTTATGAGATTCGGAAGGAAGGGCAAGTTGAACCCTCGATATGTGGGGCCCTTTCCTATTCTGAAGAAGATTGGAAAGATGGCGTACAAATTACAACTTCTGGCTTCTATGGAAGGTATCCACGACGTATTTCATGTATCTATGCTCCGAAAATGCCTGCGCGATCCATCGCATATCGTGGAGGCAACAGAGATCGAGGTATAGCCTACCTTGACTTATGAGGAGAGGCCGGTACGTATTTTGGAGTCTTCCATTAAAGTCTTACGCAACAAAGAAATCCCGCTGGTCAAAGTTTTGTGGCGAAACCACGAGGCGGAAGAAGCTACGTGGGAACGACAGCAGGATATGATGGCTAAGTATCCTGAGTTATTTGTGTAATCAATTTTGTGGACAAAATTCTAAATAAGGTGGGTGGAATGTAATACCCGGCTTTACGGGATTTTATAAATTATATATATAATGGCATTTTTGTAAATATATCAAATCAAACCAGTTTTACAAAAAGAAAGAGTCATTAGAATCCTAAGTATTAATATGGATTTTAAGGAAATTTCGAGAATTTTCGGAGTTGTAACGCTAATTTCGGGTAATTACGTTTCTCGAAATATAAAGGATGTTTTAGTAAAAATAGTAAACGAGGTCCGTTTTGCGAACGGACAGTTTTAATAGAACGCAAATAATAAGTTGAATTTATTGGCAAAATAAAGAAATTTGGAGAAACCGAATAGTTAGCCGATTAACAAAACGAAGGACGAAGTAATTATAAAAATCAAAGAAGGGCAAAACGGTCTTTTGAAAAGTCAATTTTTAATTTAAAAACCAAAACTTCTTTCTTCCTCCAGACTTCACGAAATTTCCTCTCTGTTTTCTTCTTTTCCTCCCGCGGCCACAGAACGATTTCCTCTCTGCCATTTCACTCAGACCTCCGATTCGTCCCCCTATCGTCTCGTTTTCTTCGTGATTTCTCCTCCCCTCTTGACCCTAGGTATGAATCTATAGTCTAGGAGCGTTAAATTTATTGTGTAGGCACGAAGGGGTCTGTCACAATACCGCATCTAATATGTACTCATATAGTTACAGGTCATGCGAGGTGGGACTCAAGCACGGTTGTACGTGTTGTAAGCGTGTACCCCCCTCCTCTAGCTGGAAAGAGTAGTCCGACCGCTGGATGTGCTCTCTCCGGTTAGGGGGATGAGATCTCGGTGACACCCACAGAGTAAAGATAAAGAAAATGCTGCATGATTTATGAATTCATATGCACAGCATGCATTTACATTTACGAGTCTTGCTGAGATTTTTATCTCATAGGTGTCTGTATGGTGTAGGTGATTTCGACATAGGTGAGGACGAGATCCCTCCACCTGAGGAGTGACGTAGTTGACGGAGGATGGTTGCGGGAGTGTGTTGGCGCAGTTGAGGCGCATTTTGACCCGTGGGATTCATGGTTAGGTGTTTTGAGGGTTTTTGGGAATTGTCGAACTGATAGTTGTATAGTTAAAAACATGTGTGTTGTTACTGTCACCGGTGGATGTGTGTGTTACTGTTCACGGTGGATGTGTGTGTTACTGTTCACGGTGGATGTGTTTGTTACTGTTCACGGTGGATGTGTGTGTTACTGTTCACGGTGGATGTGTGTGTTACTGTTCACGGTGGATGTGTGTTGTTACTGTCACCGGTGGATGTGTGTTGTTACTGTCACCGGTGGATGTGTGTTGTTACTGTTCACGGTGGATGTGTGTTGTTACTGTCACCGGTGGATGTGTGTTGTTACTGTCACCGGTGGATGTGTGTTGTTACTGTCACCGGTGGATGTGTGTTGTTACTGTCACCGGTGGATGTGTGTGTTACTGTTCACGGTGGATGTGTGTTGTTACTGTCACCGGTGGATGTGTGTGTTACTGTTCACGGTGGATGTGTTTGTTACTGTTCACGGTGGATGTGTGTGTTACTGTTCACCGGTGGATGTGTTGTTACTGTTCACCGGTGGATGTGTGTGTTACTGTTCACGGTGGATGTGTGTTGTTACTGTTCACGGTGGATGTGTGTTGTTACTGTTCACCGGTGGATGTGTGTGTTACTGTTCACGGTGGATGTGTGTTGTTACTGTCACCGGTGGATGTGTGTGTTACTGTTCACGGTGGATGTGTGTTGTTACTGTCACCGGTGGATGTGTGTTGTTACTGTTCACGGTGGATGTGTGTGTTACTGTTCACCGGTGGATGTGTGTGTTACTGTTCACGGTGGATGTGTGTTGTTACTGTTCACGGTGGATGTGTGTTGTTACTGTCACCGGTGGATGTGTGTTGTTACTGTCACCGGTGGATGTGTGTGTTACTGTTCACCGGTGGATGTGTGTGTTACTGTTCACGGTGGATGTGTGTTGTTACTGTCACCGGTGGATGTGTGTGTTACTGTTCACGGTGGATGTGTGTGTTACTGTTCACCGGTGGATGTGTGTGTTACTGTTCACGGTGGATGTGTGTTGTTACTGTTCACGGTGGATGTGTGTTGTTACTGTTCACGGTGGATGTGTGTGTTACTGTTCACGGTGGATGTGTGTTGTTACTGTCACCGGTGGATGTGTGTTGTTACTGTTCACGGTGGATGTGTGTTGTTACTGTTCACCGGTGGATGTGTTGTTACTGTTCACGGTGGATGTGTTTGTTACTGTTCACGGTGGATGTGTGTTGTTACTGTCACCGGTGGATGTGTGTTGTTACTGTTCACGGTGGATGTGTGTGTTACTGTTCACGGTGGATGTGTGTGTTACTGTTCACCGGTGGATGTGTGTTGTTACTGTTCACGGTGGATGTGTGTTGTTACTGTCACCGGTGGATGTGTGTGTTACTGTTCACGGTGGATGTGTGTGTTACTGTTCACCGGTGGATGTGTGTGTTACTGTTCACGGTGGATGTGTGTTGTTACTGTTCACGGTGGATGTGTGTTGTTACTGTTCACGGTGGATGTGTGTTGTTACTGTTCACGGTGGATGTGTGTTGTTACTGTTCACGGTGGATGTGTTTGTTACTGTTCACGGTGGATGTGTTTGTTACTGTTCACGGTGGATGTGTGTGTTACTGTTCACCGGTGGATGTGTTTGTTACTGTTCACGGTGGATGTGTGTGTTACTGTTCACGGTGGATGTGTGTGTTACTGTTCACGGTGGATGTGTGTGTTACTGTTCACGGTGGATGTGTGTGTTACTGTTCACGGTGGATGTGTTTGTTACTGTTCACGGTGGATGTGTGTGTTACTGTTCACGGTGGATGTGTGTGTTACTGTTCACGGTGGATGTGTGTGTTACTGTTCACGGTGGATGTGTGTTGTTACTGTTCACCGGTGGATGTGTGTTGTTACTGTTCAACGGTGGATGTGTGTTGTTACTGTTCAACGGTGGATGTGTGTTGTTACTGTTCACCGGTGGATGTGTGTTGTTACTGTTCACGGTGGATGTGTGTTGTTACTGTTCACGGTGGATGTGTTTGTTACTGTTCACCGGTGGTTTGTTACTGTTCACCGGTGGATGTGTGTTGTTACTGTTCACCGGTGGATGTGTGTTGTTACTGTTCACCGGTGGATGTGTTCTGTTACTGTTCACCGGTGGATGTGTGTTGTTACTGTTCACCGGTGGATGTGTTTAATTGTTTTATTTAATGTTTTAAGTTTTATTTAATTGATTTTGTATTTTGTTTTAAATGGTTTAAAAACTAGATTTCAATTCCGATTTCGATTCTGATTTCGATTTCGATTTGATTTCCGCTTAAAGTTTAATTAAGTTCATTTAAAGTTAAAGGTAAAAAAAAAAAATTACGGGAAATTGGGTAAAGTGTTAGGGTCGCTACAGGAGCGATGACATCTCACAATGGCAATGTGGCCTATTTTGTGACAAATTTGACACCTCGGTTTAAATGGTTGATTACATTGGAAGAAAAATTTGGGTTTGGTTGGAAGGAGATGCTATCGATGAACTGAGGAGAGGGAAAAGAGCCGTCAAGAAATCATTCTAAGTCATTTTCGATTATTTGAAATGAGATAATTATAAGGGATAAGTTTGACTGTGAGAATCCGAGTTTAAGTAGGAAAGGGGGGATAAAAGAACAAGAGCCGGTATCATGGAGAACAAGGTTGCTTGAGGAAAACTAGAGATGACAAATGAGCGGGTTGGCTCGGCTCGATTAAACTTATTTAACTTTAGCCATCTCGAACCGGCTCGGGTTGAAATTCTTTTTAGTTTGACTTGGCCCGTTGGGCTTGTCAGGTTCGTTTAACTCGCTATACTCGGTGAGCTAGATTTTTTCAGGCTCAGCTAGGCCAGCTTGTTTGTCACTTTAATTAAAAATGATTGACAATTAGATATGCGACAACCTCGTTAGTATGTATATATTTTATAATGATACAACTGTCAAATCTTTGTAATGATATTTGTGTGGTACTTTTTATTAGATCATTTCAATTTTTTTTTCCTAAATACATATAAGCCTAAATACGTTTAACATTGGCTCGCGAGCCAGCTCGAAGTTGAATTTTTTTTTTGTCCGCCTCGTTAGGCTCAGTTTATTGAGCTCGTTACGCTTAACTCATTTATGATAAATAATTATTATAATTTTAATAATTAAATTTGTGTAAAAATATATATTATATTTTTATAAATTAAAAATATTTATATGTGTAAGGTTATCTAGGCTAGGCTCGTCAGGCTGTTTAGCATTAGCTAGCGAGCAGGTTGAAAATTCTTGTTGCCCGACTCAGTTTGTTATACCTAGAAAAACACAACAAATGTCAGTCTTACAAACAGAATTAGAGAGTGGCCACATGAGAGTCTAACACTGGTTGAACAATATATAAAAGGAAACACACCAAATACACGCTATAACATCAACAGTATCCCTCTAGATACATTTCAGGCTCAACAGGGAAGGATTTTTCTCCAACGTTTGCCTCTCTTCCGCAAGCTCCTCTTTTCATCTCTTCTCTGCGCGACAGTAATGGAGTCATTTGCTAGCCTCAAGCATGGTCCTCCACCTCCTCATCCCTCGCTCATTCTCTACCGTTCGTCTCTCAGTAATCACGTTTCTGCTCTTTCCTTCCGGATTCCGCCGTCATTGTCTCCGCCGTTCAAGTCTTTGTCAATCAGAGCTTCGTTCTCCTCCCCCTCATCCCCTTCCAGTTCATTTCACCTAGCTATTGCGAGCCGTAAATCCCCGTTCTTTGAAATCCTAAGCTCCCTCTGCTCCCCAATTATCAAAACCGCTTGCATTTTCATTGCCGCTGCCGGAATCTTCTTCCTCCAATTCAACCACAGACCGGCTTTTGCAGCGCCAGCCCCGACTACAATTGTGGAGTCAGGTGAGGAATCGAAAGAGGGGGAGGAGAAATCGAAAAATGGTTCCGATAGTGTTCAATCTCTTCGATTGCTGGTGGAGGAGAGAGTCAAAGCTGGAAAACTTCCGGAAGCAATCGAAATTATAGACCGTTTGATAGAACTTGAACCGGACGACGATGAATTACCAGTGTTGAAAGCTAACATTTACAGCTATATGGGAGAATTCGAACTCGCTAGAAAAGGCTTCGAGGAAATTCTTGCGAATGACCCACTTCGTGTGGGAGCCTACCATGGGCTTGTCATGCTATCTGAGCTATCGGATAAGGTTTCATTGAGCAGTATTTTGAAAAGGATCGAAGATGCGATGGAGAAGTGCAAGGTGCAGAAGAATGAGTCTGATGTGAGGGATTTCAAGCTTTTGATTGCACAGGGTAAGCTCATGGAAGAAAGTTACTTCGATGCTTTAAAGCTCTATCAGGAACTTGTGAGGGAGGAACCAAAGGATTTTAGGCCATATTTATGCCAAGGAATCATATATACCCTGCTGAAGAAGACGGAAGAAGCAGAAAAACAATTCGAGAAGTTTAGGAATCTTGTTCCAAAGGATCACCCTTTTAAAGACTATGTGGAAGATAACATGTTTGCAACTAAGCTTTTTGCTCGAAACCTTGAAATGGAGAGCTCCAATTCAAAGAGCTGAGATTGATCATCAGTAAAAGCAACGGCCTTCTCCCTTTCTGACTCTCAGTGAGCTTTCTGTTCTTTCATTTTGTTTTGATTTCCTCTGGAAATTTAGCTTAAATAGATTAATACCATGCTGGTTAATAGAAGTTCAGTGAAATCTGCTTCTTTTTTTCCTTTCGGATTTGTGCTGTCTCGATCTTTCTCTGGTTAATATTGTGCTCAGTCCATATTGAAGATGAGCTTTGATATTCAGAATATATTCAAATCTTTGCACAAGTGTTTCGCCATCGTCCGAAAACACCACATAGAAACGGTTAGTTCATTGTATTGGAAAGATACAGTCAGTGTAAAACTAGAATTTTATGTGATCCCATTAGTTTTGACTGTTTATGAAACCATTGAACATCATTTCCGCTGGATATTTATTTAATCGGTATGATTTATTTACTAATCGAACACCTGGTTTGCTAGAGAGCATTGATTAGCTTATCAAGAGGCTTTTGAGAAAGGGCTTTCAGCATCTCACTTGCCTGATCCATTTGATCGAGTTTTTTTCTCTGTCGTAACATATAATGGATCATCAAATTGCTGGAAGATTATGTCAAGTTCACTACTAAGAGTTTTAAAAGAAGAAAAATCTACTTTTATAGAACTCTTTTGTTAGTGGGTATTTTCCTGTCATAGAAAAGGTTTATGGATAGATCATAATCTTTTAGCATGTTCCCATGGATGAGATAAATATTCTTTAAACTGACCTGAAATACCTCAGACTGTAGTTTGTGCCATTAGAGTCTTTGTGATCTACAATGAAGATGGGACGAAAGAAGTGAATAAAGTCATTCCTGGTTAATAGGAAATCGAGAAAACGAAAGGGAAGAAGGATGATAAGGAGAAGGGGGATGGGAGGTTTTTCTTTCTAATTGGCTACCTCATCGAAGACATTCTGTCTTCATAGAGATGCTAAGAAATAGATTTCTTTTATTTGATTCTCGTGTTGATGGCTGATCGTTCCACTCTTCATAGAGATTCTCAGACTATTAGTAAAGTTAACGGACCGATTATCATTACTTAAAAAACTATATGGATCTCATTGTTTTCTGTTTGGTTGCTGAGAAAGCTGATGAAAGCAAGGAAAATGGTGGAGATATGTAGTGTTTGTTTCTCCTTTACACATAGGAATTTGGCTCTAATTTCTTCTATGAATGGCTTGGATTTTTTTTCTTTTGCAAAATTACAAGTAAAATTTACTTCTTGCTCTGATATGGATTCATTATAAACTGGTGGTATCAGTTAAATTATGGGATTTCTTTCTTTCTGTTCTTCTAATTATATTCATAATGTTAAGAAAAGTTGGCTGATTCACTCCAAATCTTGGCAAGACAGTTGATCTTCAGTATTTGTTCTGTGGGTAGTAGTTCTGAGTTTGAGGTATCATTACCTTTGCCCAGCTGTCAATCTCACCAAGTATGCTTTAGAATACACCATTTTACCTTTCAGGTTGAGTAGTTGTGGGAAGAAAGATAATGATAAATACATTCAGATATTGGTGTTCTTTCAATGTCTAATTAATACGAGGAAGGATTGCACACGAATACGACGAAGTCGAGCAATTGGTCGAGCCTTGCGCTTCCTGTTGATTTTTATCTTATGTTCTATCTTGAGATTAATGCAAGTGATTTTATCTTCTTTATGCAACTTAGAGATGAGCTATCTACATTATTGAACTAGCACCAACAAAAGTCATCACTGGAATCGTAGTTTCAGCCCCAGTTCGGTCCAGTTTTTCCCACCAAAGGAACCTGTTCCGGTTTCAAATTCTCAAGACCCGCAATTCATGGTCTGGTCTATGGTTTCAGGGATAAAAAATCTTGAAAACCAAACTGTGGGTCAATAAATCGACCTGAAAATTAGTTAAAACCTAACTTAAAAATCGTATAAAAAATGCCCATATCCAAAAAACAGGCTCAATTCCCGATCCAAACTCCAAAACTAGATCCAAAAACAATAAAAAAATGTACAGACTTTTAAATTTTTTTTTTTTTTTTAAAATTGAACTCAATCATGAAACTGAGTTTGTTTTGGCTCCATGGAATCTCACAGTTTTGTTTCAGTTCCAGGGTAGAACCAGACCTTCCTCACTCCTAGTCAAAAGTAAAGTAGGATAATATCATGACACTAACAACGTACTTCACTTCTGACTAGAGGTGCCTAACGAGCCGAGCCTAACGAGCCGAGCCTAACGAGCCGAGCCTAACGAGCCGAGCCTAACGAGCCGAGCCTAACGAGCCGAGCCTAACGAGCCGAGCCTAACGAGCCGAGCCTAACGAGCCGAGCCTAACGAGCCGAGCCTAACGAGCCGAGCCTAACGAGCCGAGCCTAACGAGCCGAGCCTAACGAGCCGAGCCTAACGAGCCGAGCCTAACGAGCCGAGCCTAACGAGCCGAGCCTAACGAGCCGAGCCTAACGAGCCGAGCCTAACGAGCCGAGCCTAACGAGCCGAGCCTAACGAGCCGAGCCTAACGAGCCGAGCCTAACGAGCCGAGCCTAACGAGCCGAGCCTAACGAGCCGAGCCTAACGAGCCGAGCCTAACGAGCCGAGCCTAACGAGCCGAGCCTAACGAGCCGAGCCTAACGAGCCGAGCCTAACGAGCCGAGCCTAACGAGCCGAGCCTAACGAGCCGAGCCTAACGAGCCGAGCCTAACGAGCCGAGCCTAACGAGCCGAGCCTAACGAGCCGAGCCTAACGAGCCGAGCCTAACGAGCCGAGCCTAACGAGCCGAGCCTAACGAGCCGAGCCTAACGAGCCGAGCCTAACGAGCCGAGCCTAACGAGCCGAGCCTAACGAGCCGAGCCTAACGAGCCGAGCCTAACGAGCCGAGCCTAACGAGCCGAGCCTAACGAGCCGAGCCTAACGAGCCGAGCCTAACGAGCCGAGCCTAACGAGCCGAGCCTAACGAGCCGAGCCTAACGAGCCGAGCCTAACGAGCCGAGCCTAACGAGCCGAGCCTAACGAGCCGAGCCTAACGAGCCGAGCCTAACGAGCCGAGCCTAACGAGCCGAGCCTAACGAGCCGAGCCTAACGAGCCGAGCCTAACGAGCCGAGCCTAACGAGCCGAGCCTAACGAGCCGAGCCTAACGAGCCGAGCCTAACGAGCCGAGCCTAACGAGCCGAGCCTAACGAGCCGAGCCTAACGAGCCGAGCCTAACGAGCCGAGCCTAACGAGCCGAGCCTAACGAGCCGAGCCTAACGAGCCGAGCCTAACGAGCCGAGCCTAACGAGCCGAGCCTAACGAGCCGAGCCTAACGAGCCGAGCCTAACGAGCCGAGCCTAACGAGCCGAGCGAGCCGGCTCAACGAGCGTAACGAGTCGAGCTTAACGAGCCAAACTTACAAAAATAAAATTATTTTATATAAATATATTATATATTTCATTAATATTTTCTTTATTAAATTATACTACATATTTTATTTATTAATGATGAAATATAATAAATACTTAGAGCAACTCCAACGCTAGCAACCTTTAGAGGTTGCTATCAAATAAATTAATAATATTATATTATTATTTAAATAAATTACATTCTCTTTCTTTCACCTCAGTTTTAAGCAACCTTAAAAATTTTGCACTCCAACAATAAAAACCTTATTTCGTTGATTATAAAATAATTTTAATAGTAATATTTTTAGTTTATTAAATATTTTAATCATAATGACGATACCTATTGAAAGTGTCAACCTCTATTAAAAGTATAGACCAAAATCAGAGCGATTTATCGTCCCTAAAACGCGAATGATCGCCCCTGAAAATTTCTACAGGGACAAATAGCAATGATTGCCCCTAAAAAAAAATCCAAGGGCAATTGCCCCTGAATATTTCTACAGGGCAAACATTGCCCCTGTAGAAATCAGGGGCAATGATTGCCCCTGAATATTTCTACAGGGGCAATCATTGCCCTTGTAGAAATCAGGGCGATTCAATCGCCCCTGAAGCTTCAGGGGCGATTATTCGCCCCATTGGGCGATTTGATCGCCCCATCAACTTCTCTAGGGGCGAATAATCGCTCCTGATGGGGCGAATAATCGCCCCATCAATTGGTCGACACTTTCCAATAGTGGTCGACCACTATTATAAATTAAAAATCTATCATAAACTAAAAAAATTAATATTAATTAAAATAATATTATAAATATTTTAAAAAATACTTTCACTCTCTTAGTCAGCGTGGCTCAAGAGTTGCTTAAAAAAACAACCCTTGAGCAACGATCGTTGCTGTTGCTTGTCAGAGCAACTCTGACAAGCAACCAATATAGCAACTCCGTTGGAGTTGCTCTTAGTCGTATAAAATGTAAATAATAAAAATCTTTAATTAATACAAAAATGACATTTAATTATAAAAATAGAAGAAAACAAATATATACAAAATAGAGTAAAGTGAAATTTGTAATTTATGGTGAATATAATTTTTCTAAGAAACTTACAACGGCATAAGACTTGGTTGACTCTACTTTTCTTACCTCTCTAAGAATAGACTAAATGTAGTTCCTTCATATAGACTAAATGTAGTTCCTTCATATAGTTTTATTATGAATTAAATAAAAATAATTAATTAAATTAAAACAAAATAAAATAATTAAAGAAAAACTTAAATGGAAGTGATTATGTCGGCAAAGTTTTATTATGAATTAAATAAAATAATTAATTAAATTAAAACAAAATAAAATAATTAAAGAAAAACTTAAATGGAACTATGGAAGTGATTATGTCGGCAGAAGAACCAGGAAGGAGAGAGAGAGAGAGAGAAGAAGCCGACTGCGAGGGAGAGAATCGCCTACGCCGGAACGACCTTCGTTCGGTGCGATCTTGGTGTCAAAACATTCGTCTCGGAGCGTAGATCAACGTTGGCGAAGGGCGTTTTTGAAGGTAAGCCCTCTATCTCCCCATTTTCGCCCGAGAAGTTTCTGGTTTTTGAGGTTTTATCGATCTGCGATTTATGGTCCATTTCTTTGTGTTTTTGCTAGGAATCGACTGGAAAAGAGACGAGAAGCGTGTTGCAAACGAGTTTTGGCGAAAGACAGGCGTCGCCGGGCCGGAGAGGGCTCAGCGCTCGCCGGGCCGCAGGACCCGAGCGGTGAGCTGGGCTTCCGTTGGCTCGCGAGCAGGCTCGCGAGCAGGCTCGTCGAGCCCAGTCATTCACGGGCTCGCGAGCCGGGATGTCCAGGCTCGACTCGACTCGCCTGTGGACTCGAGCCAAGCTCGACTCGTTACTGTAGCGAGCCGAGCCAAACTCGGCCCGCTACAGTAACGAGTCGAGCGAGCGAGCTGGCGAGCAGCTCGCTCGTTTAACATCTCTACTCCTGACAATGCTTTTGTCTCATCCCGCTGTTCTTCAGTGTTGACAAACTCCACCACAATCTGCCCCTTCTCAACACATTCTCTGATAAAATGAAACTTTGTATCTATGTGCTTACTACGACCATGAAATATTGGATTCTTCATAAGGCCTATGGCAGATTTGTTATCAACAAATAAAGTTACCGGCTTTGACTCTATATCGGTTAACTCACTAACAAGACTCCTTAACTACAGAGCTTGGCAGGCCGCATCTGTTGCTGCCATGAACTCAGCCTCACAAGATGAAAGTGCCACCATCTTCTGCTTCTGTGAGTTCCAGGACACCAAATTTTCATTAAAGTAGAGAGCCATTCCACTTGTGCTTTTTCTCCCATCGCGATCATCGGCTAAGTCACTGTCCGAATAGCCGAATATACCAAATTCCTGGGGTCCCTTCACATAAGCAAGTCCAAAATGGATTGTGCCTCTCAAATACCTGAGAATCTGCTTAACCACCTTGTGATGCATTATTGTAGGCCTGTCCATGTATCTGTTTGCCATTCCTACTGCGTATGAGATGTCTGGTCGTGTGTGCAACAAGTATCTGAGACAACCAATGATACGTCTAAACTCTGTGGCATCTGTAGGATCGGGATTGTCTAAGAGGGGGGTGAATTAGACCTTTTTAAAACTTAATTTATTAATCTAGATAATTTCTCTCGTGTTCTTAAAACTTAAAGGCTAACAGCAGACAATCAAATAAAGTAGGGAAGGAGAGAAATTAACACCAGTGTTTTTTACGTGGTTCGGCCAAAAACTGCCTACATCCACGCTTCAAGGTTTCCCTCTTGAAGATTCTTAACCTCTCCTCAACGAGAATTCTAGATCGAGCTTCACGGGCGTCGATCTACAGCCTTACAATTCTGGATTGAACTTCACGGGCGTCAATCCACTACCTTTCAGGTTTTACAGATTTGAGTGAATGAACACAACAAACTACAAACTCTCAAAACAAATTCTCAAGTTTTGGGAATCGAGAGATGTAGATGAAAAATACAGAGTATGATGAATCGCACGTTAGGGCTCAAAGCTAATTTTCGCAAAAGTTGTTCCTTCGTGCTCTAACCTTGGCTTAAATACTCTGTATGCAGATCGGCTCTTGACTTCAATGCTCCTTATCCAATAATGGAAACTTTGTTACCGTTGGAGCAGCAACCGTACAATTTCAGGTAGCCGTTGCCGTCTGTAGTTGCAAATCGCCCGACGCCATTAATGCTCTGGAATTAAGACTGAAAACGACGTCACTGTAGCTTCGCGGTTATTTTGAATTTTCGAAGTCATCCGCCTTTGTCGTCTAGTGAGCGGTGGAGTTCTTCTTCGAAGTCATCCGCCTTTGTCGTCTAGCGAGCGGTGGAGTTCTTCTTCGAAGTCATCCGCCTTTGTCGTCTAGCGAGCGGTGGAGTTCTTCTTCGAAGTCATCCGCCTTTGTCGTCTAGCGAGCGGTGGAGTTCTTCTTCGAAGTCATCCGCCTTTGTCGTCTAGCGAGCGGTGGAGTTCTTCTTCGAAGTCATCCGCCTTTGTCGTCTAGCGAGCGGTGGAGTTCTTCTTCGAAGTCATCCGCCTTTGTCGTCTAGCGAGCGGTGGAGTTCTTCTTCGAAGTCATCCGCCTTTGTCGTCTAGCGAGCGGTGGAGTTCTTCTTCGAAGTCATCCGCCTTTGTCGTCTAGCGAGCGGTGGAGTTCTTCTTCGAAGTCATCCGCCTTTGTCGTCTAGCGAGCGGTGGAGTTCTTCTTCGAAGTCATCCGCCTTTGTCGTCTAGCGAGCGGTGGAGTTCTTCTTCGAAGTCATCCGCCTTTGTCGTCTAGCGAGCGGTGGAGTTCTTCTTCGAAGTCATCCGCCTTTGTCGTCTAGCGAGCGGTGGAGTTCTTCTTCGAAGTCATCCGCCTTTGTCGTCTAGCGAGCGGTGGAGTTCTTCTTCGAAGTCATCCGCCTTTGTCGTCTAGCGAGCGGTGGAGTTCTTCTTCGAAGTCATCCGCCTTTGTCGTCTAGCGAGCGGTGGAGTTCTTCTTCGAAGTCATCCGCCTTTGTCGTCTAGCGAGCGGTGGAGTTCTTCTTCGAAGTCATCCGCCTTTGTCGTCTAGCGAGCGGTGGAGTTCTTCTTCGAAGTCATCCGCCTTTGTCGTCTAGCGAGCGGTGGAGTTCTTCTTCGAAGTCATCCGCCTTTGTCGTCTAGCGAGCGGTGGAGTTCTTCTTCGAAGTCATCCGCCTTTGTCGTCTAGCGAGCGGTGGAGTTCTTCTTCGAAGTCATCCGCCTTTGTCGTCTAGCGAGCGGTGGAGTTCTTCTTCGAAGTCATCCGCCTTTGTCGTCTAGCGAGCGGTGGAGTTCTTCTTCGAAGTCATCCGCCTTTGTCGTCTAGCGAGCGGTGGAGTTCTTCTTCGAAGTCATCCGCCTTTGTCGTCTAGCGAGCGGTGGAGTTCTTCTTCGAAGTCATCCGCCTTTGTCGTCTAGCGAGCGGTGGAGTTCTTCTTCGAAGTCATCCGCCTTTGTCGTCTAGCGAGCGGTGGAATTCTTCTTCGAAGTCATCCGCCTTTGTCGTCTAGCGAGCGGTGGAATTCTTCTTCGAAGTCATCCGCCTTTGTCGTCTAGCGAGCAGTGGAGTTCTTCTTTGAAGTCATCCGCCTTTGTCGTCTAGCGAGCGGTGGAGTTCTTCTTCGAAGTCATCCGCCTTTGTCGTTAGTGAGCGGAGGAGTTATTCTTTGAAGTCATCCGCCTTTGTCGTTTAGTGAGCGGAGGAGTTCTTCTTCGAAGTCATCCGCCTTTGTCGTCTAGCGAGCGGTGGAGTTCTTCTTCGAAGTCATCCGCCTTTGTCGTCTAGCGAGCGGTGGAGTTCTTCTTCGAAGTCATCCGGTGGATGTACTCTTTGTTTATCAATTTTTTAGCCCCGTTAAAAACTATGCAGCCCTGTATACTTAACCACATTCATTAGATAACTAAAATACCCTTCAAGGGTATTTTCAACAGATTAATACACATGCATAATTCGTTATTCTCATTTAATAAACGTAATCAAATTACTTATTTAACATTCAAATACATCATCAAAAACTTAGTTAGACTTAAATCTCATTTAAGTCAACAATCTCCCTCTTTTTTATGATGACAAACTATGAGTATTAATTTGATTAAACATTACACTCCCTCATAACCCTAGCTCCCCCACAGCATATGCATACTTACCAATTTCAAATAACCAGATTTCAACAATGCAAACCAATACAGCATAAGTAAATCAACGAAATGTCTCACATCAGCATATCAAATCCTTTCTCTCCCATTGACATTATCAAAAAGGAGCAGAAAAACATAAGAAACAATGCATTCAACAATTCAGACAAACATCAGAGTACCAAAATAGATGAATAGCAGAAAACATTGTAGAAAAAAAAAATATCTCCTATTTACAGAAATCTAAAAATTTCTTCCAAAAGGCATGGATAATCCATGATTGCACGTCAAGGTGCGGGGAGAAGTAAGCATCCACGAGGGCTTGTAGGGATTCAAGATCATGAGGGAGTGGTGCTTGATAGAGCACCAAATCCATACATGGAGGTGGAGGTGGAACTGGTGCTGGAGAGACCACCAAATCCATACATTGAGGAGGCTCTACCGGAGAAGCAACTGAAGATGGAGGCACTACCGTTGGATCAGTAGGAGATGCATCCATTGGACTGGAGGGCTCGAAAGATGGCACAGGGGCAGGAGGAGCAACTAAAATAGTGAACTGTAGTTCTGCCTCCTGAAGGGCCAAAGGCAGTAGCCGAGCAACGTCAACTTCCTCAGGTCTTATGATTGGAGGAAGGAGGTCTTCGGAACAAGCCTCCGGGTAAGAAGGAGGGCTAGATGGTCCCGGGCGAAAAGCATCAAATTGAGACTTGAGCGATTGATAATTCATGGTGGCAATTTCCTTATGTCTGTCCATTTTCTTAGACAGTTGATATTGAACAACATCAAGATCCTTGATTAAATCCAATTTGGTCTTCGTGAGCTGGACATCAATCTGATTTTGAAGAGTAGTAATAGCTGTCCCTACGCTCTCAATGCAGGATTTCAAATCATTGTACTGCTCCTCACTTAGAGTAAATCGCCTTTGATAGGTCTTGGGGGTTGTAGGAGTAGGTGGCAGAGTTGGTGAGGAGACTTGGACAATAGGAGCTGTTGGGACTAGAGGGACCATTGGGACTGGATGAGGTGTTTGGACTACTGGAGAAGTAGGTGGTGGAGCAAGCAGAGCAGTCAAGAGTAGAGATGGTGGAGGAGAAAGAAGAACCTCTGGAAGTAGAAGGGGCACAGATGGAGGAAGAGAAGGTGGAGGAGATGAATGAGGAATGCTAGGAGGAAAAGGAACTGAGATGACCTCAAAGATAGGGGCTATTGAGGATGGAGTAGGATTTCTTGGCACTGGAGGAGGAAGGTGGGGGCGAGATACCAGAGAATGAGAAGGGGAAATATCAAAAGCAGGGATCTCTGAATCACCACCGCCTTCTTGAGTTGATGACTCGTCAGCCAGAATCAGTTTCCTCTTTCCTCTTCTGACAGCAGCTACCTTAGTAGCCCTTTTCTTAGACTGATCCAAAACAAGATATCCTCTTCATGATTTCTTAATCCTCATTCTTGACAAAGTGGATTTAGAGTAATAGCTGGATGGTTTAAGACAAGAAGGATCCTCTTCCTCGGGAAATTCTACCTCAGATATCTGAAAGATCTTCATGAGAAGAAGGTTATAGGGAAAAGATGTAGTCCTGTAGCAACACTCTGAATCATCATTCTCAGAATAATGTATCCTACATCAAAAGGGGTCTTTTGATAGATGGCAAAAAGAACAACCAATTCCATGCTGCTAATATCATCATAATGACCACCCTTAGGAATAGCATTATAACTGATCATCTGATGGAGAAGTCGAGCTCTAATTGTTAAATGTTTGCTCTTAATGGAGTTGGGAATATTGTGCGGGTCTAGAACAATTTCTTTCAAAAATTGTTTGCCATCGGGAGTTCCAAGAAAGGGGGCTCTTGCCCTGTTGAATAGATTTTGGGATGTTTATCTAGATAAGGACTCCCCAGAAGCTCATTTAGGGATTGAGAAGTTAGAACTATGTGTTTTCCATACACATAGCTCGAAATGGTAGATTGATCGGAAGGATAACTAAGATTGGCATAGAATATTTTAACAGCAGTGGGGTAAAAGAAAGATTCGACATCAAACAACCCTATTAATCCAATGTCTGTCAAGGAGGCTACTAAATTTAACTCAACTAAGTCGTCTGGAATGATACCACGACTTGGAATCAACTTCTTATCTTTAAAGTCGTCGTGATACCTAACTTCGGCAGCCTGATTGAGAAAATAGATCGATGGCCAACTATTTGCTCGAGGAATCTCACGAGACTGACGAACGGAGACTTTGGCTTTTTTTCTTGGCCGGTTCGGAAACTGCACGAGACGATGAGGCCATTTGATCGATTCTGTGAATAAAACCTAGAGAGAAAAGGTTGAAGGCAGAGGTTTTCTGAAAGGGCGCGAAAGATGAAGCGTTTCTGAAAAGAAACTAAGTTTAAAAAGAATAGGGCATCGCCCGACGGAATGAGGTCACACGTGTAACAACAATATCGCCCGATGGGTGACACGTGTCGGCAAAAAAAATATATCATCCGATGCTGAGACATCATCTGGTCAGTGGAGGATACATATCATCCGGTGAGTAGAACATAGCGAGTTGTCTATATCCATCGATGCCTTCATTAAAACAAATCACTCTATCACAGGAAGAATTTCCAACAGAAGAAACTTAGTTTTTCTCAAACCGAATGAGACCTAACTTTATTCTAATATTATTGAAAGTCTTTTCATCCAACGGTTTTGTAAAGATGTCGGCCAATTGATTTACAGAATTAACAAATTCTAAGGAGATATCACCTCTTAGAACATGCTCTCTTAAGAAGTGATATCTGACATCGATATGCTTGGTTCTAGAGTGTTGAATCGGATTTTTGGAAATGTTTATGGCACTGGTGTTGTCACACCGAATAGGAATCCTATTAAAAAACAGATTGTAATCTTCCAAGGTCTGTTTCATCCACAACATTTGTGCACAACAACTGCCAGCAGCAATATATTCACTTTCTGCAGTTGAAAGTGCAACAGAATTTTGTTTCTTAGAATACCAGGAGACTAACGATTCACCTAAGAACTGATAGGTGCCACTAGTGCTTTTCCTATCAACTAGACTACCTGCATAATCAGAATCTGAGTATCCAATCAGATCAAAGGAGGTGCCCTTCGGATACCATAATCCTAAATCATAAGTCCCACTCAAATATTTGAAAATCCTTTTTACAGCAGTTAAATAAGACTCCTTAGGGGTAGCTTGAAATCTAGCACATAAACAAACACTAAAAAGAATATCTGGCCTACTTGCAGTTAGATATAACAGAGATCCAATCATACCACGATATTTCTTTATGTCCACATTTATTCAATTTTCATCTTTGTCCAATTTTGTTGTGGTACTCATGGGAGTTTTAGAAGACTTAAAAGATGCTAATCCAAATTTCCTTAAGAGCTCATTGATGTATTTTTCTTGACAAAAGAAAATGCCATCAGGAGATTGACAGATCTGAAAACCTAAGAAGAATTTTAACTCCCTCATCATACTCATTTCAAATTCACTTTGCATGAGGGAGAAAAATTCATTACACATTATGACATTAGATGATCCAAATATAATGTCAACGACATAGATCTGAACTAACAAAATATCATTGTCCTTTTGCATGGTAAATAAGGTTGAATCAGTATTTCCTCTTTTAAATTTCCTTTTCACAAGAAAATTCTTCAGCCTATCATATCAAGCTCTAGGAGCCTGCTTAAGTCCATAAAGGGTCTTCTTAAGTCTATACACATGATCAGGTTTTGCATAGTCTTCAAATCCTAAGGGCTGCTCTACATAAACTTCTTCCTGAATATAACCATTTAAGAATGCACTCTTTACATCCATTTGGAAGAGTGTGAAGTTTTTGTAGCAAGCATAGGCTAAGAGCATCCTAATTGATTATAATCTAGCAACAGGTGCAAAGGTTTCCTCAAAATCAATTCCTTCTTCTTGATTGTAACCCTTAGCAACTAATCTGGCTTTGTTTCTTACAGCAATCCCATTTTCATCCAATTTGTTCTTGTAAACCCATTTAGTTCCAATAATGGGATGATCCTTTGGCCGTGGAACAAGTTCCCATACCTTGCTCCTTTCAAATTGATTTAGCTCCTCTTGCATAGCTAAAATCCAATTTTCATCACACTCGGCCTCCTCAAACTTCTTAGGCTCTACTTGAGAGATAAATGCCACATTGGCACAGAGATTCCTAAGAGAGGATCTAGTCTTAACTCCTAATGAAAAATCTCTTAAAACTTCATCTAAGGGATGACTTTTGACATATTTCCAATCTCTAGGAAGAGCAGTAGATTCATCTTTTACAGGAACGATTTCTAGAGAAGTAGAAGAGTGTTCGAAAGATTTTTCTACTTGAAGAGAATCACTAGGCTTTGCTAAAGAAAGAGAATCTAGTTGTTTGTCCAAAGTATCTTTCTCATCCACATTGATTGAGGGATGAGGGGTCTCATCAAAGTTAACATGAACTGATTCTTCTACAACTAGAGTTCTCTTATTGAATACCTTATATGCTTTACTGGTAAGAGAATAACCAAGAAAAATTCCAAGATCAGATTTGGAATCGAATTTTCCTAAGTTATCCTTAGTGTTGAGAATGAAGCATTTACTACCAAAGACTCTAAAGTACTTAACAGAAGGTGTTTTTCCACTCCAGAGCTCATATGGAGTTTTCTCAAGAATATGTCTTATTGAGACCCGATTGAGCACATAGCAAGCTGTTGAGACAGCTTCAGCCCAGAAATACTTAGGAAGGGAGTTATCATTAAGCATAGCCCTAGCAAGCTCTTGGAGTGACCTATTTTTCCTCTCAACAACACCATTTTGTTGAGGATTTCCAGGAGAGGAGAAGTTATGCTCAATTCCATACTTGAGACACAAGAGTTCAAATCTTTCATTTTCAAACTCTCCACCATGATCACTACGAATAGCAACAATGGTGAGCTCTTTTTCATTTTGAACTCTTTTCCTAAAGCTAGAGTATGTATCAAAAGTTTCATCATTTGACTTCAGAAAGAATACTCAAGTGAATCTAGAGAAGTCATCAACAATGACATAAGCATAGAATTTTCCTCCTAAGCTGACTATATTAGAATGACCGAAAAGGTCCATGTGAAGGAGTTGGAGAGGTTTAGAAGTAGAAATAGCATTCTTCGATGCAAAGAAACTTTTGATCTGCTTACCCATTTGGCAGGCATCACAGACCTTATCCTTCTCAAGGATATCTAGGGATCCCTCTAACTAAATTCTCTTTAGTAATCTTAGCTAAGGTATCAATCCCTACGTGTCCTAATCTTCTATGCCAGATCCAACTATCATTTGAGGAATTCACAGCAAAACATTTTTCATCAGCATGCTCAACATTATCCAGATCAATAATATAGACATTTTCCTTTCTATATCCTTTAAACAATACATTGTTATTTGAAATGTCTTTGATCACACATGTATTTGACTTAAATGTTACTTTATAGCCTTTGTCACACATTTGACTTATGCTAAGCAGATTATGTTTTAATCCTTCTACAAGCAAAACATTTTCAATGATAGGATTAGAAGGATTACCAATATTGTCGATGCCAACATTTTCAATGATATGATAGTAACGCTTCCTTTCTTCTTGTTGACAACAGCGAGCTTGGTTGAGTCTCCTGTCATATGCCTCGAGCATCCACTGTCGAGGTACCACTGGTTCTTTCCAGGAGAGTACTTAACCTGCAAAACAATGTTCAAGTAGTCTTCTTAGGTACCCAAATCTTTTAGGTCCTAATGTTAGTTTTGGTTTCTTTGGGAACCCACTGTAATTTACTACTTGACTTCTTATTCAATTTCAGAGGACATTTAAATGATTTATGCCCTACTTCATTGCAAGCATGACAAGTTGAAGGTTTAACAAATAAGTTCTTAAAAACTTTCCTTTTATTTAACTTATCATAACCTATACCAGCTCTATCATGAGTAGCTCTATGATTTCCTATTAGCAATGTTAAGTTCTTGCTACCATTTGAGAACCACAAAACAAGATTATTCAGTTTTTCATTTCTATCCTTAAGGTCTATTATTTCCTTTTCATGTAGATTACATTTCTTAACATGCTCATTGGTCAGGTTTGCATTTTCTTTCCTCACAGAATTGTATTTAGCTTTGAACATACTGTACTGTTTAACTAAATCATTGAAGGCGTCTATTAGACCACCCTCATCATTATCACTCTCACAATTACTCAAAATACTGAAAGAACAACTAACCTTATCTTCATGTGCCATGAAGCACAAGTTTGCAACTTCCTCGTCTTCTGAAGAGGAGGTGTCACCTTCACTATTATCCCAAGTAGCCTTCATAGCCTTCTTCTTAAATTTCTTGGGATTCCTTTTTGCTTGTGGGCAATCTGCCTTTATGTGTCCGGGCTTCCCACACTCGAAACATGTGATTTCATTTTCTCTCTGAGATTTTTCACCTTTTGGAAATCTTTTGCCTTGCATCTTCTTCCGTTGGAGGAATCTACTGAACCTCCTTATAATGAGGGCTATATCCTCATCATCTTCTTCTTCATCTTCCTCATATGCTTCTTGTTTACTGGAGGTGGCTTTCATAGCAATATCTTTTCTTTTTGTGGCCTCTTTTTCCTTGAGGTCTTCCTTCTCGTTTAACCTCATTGTGATCTCATGTGTCATGAGAGATCCAATGAGCTCTTCAAGCTTTAGAGCTTTGAGATCCTTTGCTTCCTGAATGGCGGTTACCTTCGGCTGCCAACTTCTTGGAAGACATCTGGGGATCTTCCTGACCTGTTCTTCACTAGAGTAAGATTTACCTAGAGCTTTCAAACCATTAGTTATGTTAGTAAATCTTGTAACATAGAAGAAACAGACTCATCCTTAGGCATAGAAAATAGTTCATACTCATGAATGAGCATATTCAGTTTGTTCTCCTTCACCTGATTTGTGCCCTCGTGTGTGACCTCTAATAGGTGCCAAATCTCATGGGCGTTCTCACATCATTGTACTCTATTAAATTCGTCTCTATTCAGGGCACAGTACAGGGTGTTTATTGCCTTGGCATTTAAGCTCAAGTTCCTTTTGTCTGTATCATTTAGTTCGTGTGAGGCTTTGGGAATCCTAACACCATTCTCTGTTTTAACAGCTATGTATGGACCATTTTCTATGTTATTCCATAAATCATAGTCCACAGCTTGCACGTATATTCTCATTCTAGACTTCCAGTACACATAATCATTACCATTAAAGAACGGAGGTCTAGTGGTAGACTGACCTTCTACTTGTGTAGGGTTTGTGTTGAATGCCATATTAGCTATATCAAAGTAAAACAATATTTTCTAGATTACTTAGACAATATCCAAACCTTGCTCTGATACCAATTGTAGGATCGGAGATTGTCTAAGAGGGGGGGTGAATTAGACCTTTTTAAAACTTAATTTATTAATCTAGATAATTTCTATCGTGTTCTTAAAACTTAAAGGCTAACAGCAGACAAACAAATAAAATAGAGAAGGAGAGAAATTAACACCAGTGTTTTTTACGTGGTTCGGCAAAAAAATACCTACATCCACGCTTCAAGGTTTCCCCCTTGAAGATTCTTAACCTCTCCTCAACGAGAGGAGTTCTTCTTCGAAGTCATCCGCCTTTGTCGTCTAGCGAGCGGTGGAGTTCTTCTTCGAAGTCATCCGCCTTTGTCGTCTAGCGAGCGGTGGAGTTCTTCTTCGAAGTCATCCGCCTTTGTCGTCTAGCGAGCGGTGGAGTTCTTCTTCGAAGTCATCCGCCTTTGTCGTCTAGCGAGCGGTGGAGTTCTTCTTCGAAGTCATCCGCCTTTGTCGTCTAGCGAGCGGTGGAGTTCTTCTTCGAAGTCATCCGCCTTTGTCGTCTAGCGAGCGGTGGAGTTCTTCTTCGAAGTCATCCGCCTTTGTCGTCTAGCGAGCGGTGGAGTTCTTCTTCGAAGTCATCCGCCTTTGTCGTCTAGCGAGCGGTGGAGTTCTTCTTCGAAGTCATCCGCCTTTGTCGTCTAGCGAGCGGTGGAGTTCTTCTTCGAAGTCATCCGCCTTTGTCGTCTAGCGAGCGGTGGAGTTCTTCTTCGAAGTCATCCGCCTTTGTCGTCTAGCGAGCGGTGGAGTTCTTCTTCGAAGTCATCCGCCTTTGTCGTCTAGCGAGCGGTGGAGTTCTTCTTCGAAGTCATCCGCCTTTGTCGTCTAGCGAGCGGTGGAGTTCTTCTTCGAAGTCATCCGCCTTTGTCGTCTAGCGAGCGGTGGAGTTCTTCTTCGAAGTCATCCGCCTTTGTCGTCTAGCGAGCGGTGGAGTTCTTCTTCGAAGTCATCCGCCTTTGTCGTCTAGCGAGCGGTGGAGTTCTTCTTCGAAGTCATCCGCCTTTGTCGTCTAGCGAGCGGTGGAGTTCTTCTTCGAAGTCATCCGCCTTTGTCGTCTAGCGAGCGGTGGAGTTCTTCTTCGAAGTCATCCGCCTTTGTCGTCTAGCGAGCGGTGGAGTTCTTCTTCGAAGTCATCCGCCTTTGTCGTCTAGCGAGCGGTGGAGTTCTTCTTCGAAGTCATCCGCCTTTGTCGTCTAGCGAGCGGTGGAGTTCTTCTTCGAAGTCATCCGCCTTTGTCGTCTAGCGAGCGGTGGAGTTCTTCTTCGAAGTCATCCGCCTTTGTCGTCTAGCGAGCGGTGGAGTTCTTCTTCGAAGTCATCCGCCTTTGTCGTCTAGCGAGCGGTGGAGTTCTTCTTCGAAGTCATCCGCCTTTGTCGTCTAGCGAGCGGTGGAGTTCTTCTTCGAAGTCATCCGCCTTTGTCGTCTAGCGAGCGGTGGAGTTCTTCTTCGAAGTCATCCGCCTTTGTCGTCTAGCGAGCGGTGGAGTTCTTCTTCGAAGTCATCCGCCTTTGTCGTCTAGCGAGCGGTGGAGTTCTTCTTCGAAGTCATCCGCCTTTGTCGTCTAGCGAGCGGTGGAGTTCTTCTTCGAAGTCATCCGCCTTTGTCGTCTAGCGAGCGGTGGAGTTCTTCTTCGAAGTCATCCGCCTTTGTCGTCTAGCGAGCGGTGGAGTTCTTCTTCGAAGTCATCCGCCTTTGTCGTCTAGCGAGCGGTGGAGTTCTTCTTCGAAGTCATCCGCCTTTGTCGTCTAGCGAGCGGTGGAGTTCTTCTTCGAAGTCATCCGCCTTTGTCGTCTAGCGAGCGGTGGAGTTCTTCTTCGAAGTCATCCGCCTTTGTCGTCTAGCGAGCGGTGGAGTTCTTCTTCGAAGTCATCCGCCTTTGTCGTCTAGCGAGCGGTGGAGTTCTTCTTCGAAGTCATCCGCCTTTGTCGTCTAGCGAGCGGTGGAGTTCTTCTTCGAAGTCATCCGCCTTTGTCGTCTAGCGAGCGGTGGAGTTCTTCTTCGAAGTCATCCGCCTTTGTCGTCTAGCGAGCGGTGGAGTTCTTCTTCGAAGTCATCCGCCTTTGTCGTCTAGCGAGCGGTGGAGTTCTTCTTCGAAGTCATCCGCCTTTGTCGTCTAGCGAGCGGTGGAGTTCTTCTTCGAAGTCATCCGCCTTTGTCGTCTAGCGAGCGGTGGAGTTCTTCTTCGAAGTCATCCGCCTTTGTCGTCTAGCGAGCGGTGGAGTTCTTCTTCGAAGTCATCCGCCTTTGTCGTCTAGCGAGCGGTGGAGTTCTTCTTCGAAGTCATCCGCCTTTGTCGTCTAGCGAGCGGTGGAGTTCTTCTTCGAAGTCATCCGCCTTTGTCGTCTAGCGAGCGGTGGAGTTCTTCTTCGAAGTCATCCGCCTTTGTCGTCTAGCGAGCGGTGGAGTTCTTCTTCGAAGTCATCCGCCTTTGTCGTCTAGCGAGCGGTGGAGTTCTTCTTCGAAGTCATCCGCCTTTGTCGTCTAGCGAGCGGTGGAGTTCTTCTTCGAAGTCATCCGCCTTTGTCGTCTAGCGAGCGGTGGAGTTCTTCTTCGAAGTCATCCGCCTTTGTCGTCTAGCGAGCGGTGGAGTTCTTCTTCGAAGTCATCCGCCTTTGTCGTCTAGCGAGCGGTGGAGTTCTTCTTCGAAGTCATCCGCCTTTGTCGTCTAGCGAGCGGTGGAGTTCTTCTTCGAAGTCATCCGCCTTTGTCGTCTAGCGAGCGGTGGAGTTCTTCTTCGAAGTCATCCGCCTTTGTCGTCTAGCGAGCGGTGGAGTTCTTCTTCGAAGTCATCCGCCTTTGTCGTCTAGCGAGCGGTGGAGTTCTTCTTCGAAGTCATCCGCCTTTGTCGTCTAGCGAGCGGTGGAGTTCTTCTTCGAAGTCATCCGCCTTTGTCGTCTAGCGAGCGGTGGAGTTCTTCTTCGAAGTCATCCGCCTTTGTCGTCTAGCGAGCGGTGGAGTTCTTCTTCGAAGTCATCCGCCTTTGTCGTCTAGCGAGCGGTGGAGTTCTTCTTCGAAGTCATCCGTCTTTGTCGTCTAGCGAGCGGTGGAGTTCTGCTTCGAAGTCATCCGGTGGATGTACTCTTTGTTTATCGATTTTTCAGCCCTGTTAAAAACTATGCAGCCCTGTATACTTAACCACATTCATTAGATAACTAAAATACCTTTCAGGGGTATTTTCAATAGATTAATACACATGCATAATTCATTATTCTCATTTAATAAACGTAATCAAATTACTTCATTTAACATTCAAATACATCATCAAAAACTTAGTTAGACTTAAATCTCATTTAAGTCAACAGCATCAACTGGAGTCCCTTCCAAGTCTTTGTGCAGCCGCGTCTTGGGCTCCATCGGATACTTTGTGGCATTGCAATCTGCCATCTTGAACTGAGACAAGATTTTCTTAGCACAGGCTGATTGTTTAAGTGTTGTTCCACCTCAAACCCTAAGTAATAGGAGAGAAGACTCAAGTCACTCATTTCAAATTCTTTCATCATTTGCTGCTTGAACTTGTTGACTTCTTCGACGCTTCTTCCTGTTACAATTAGGTCATCAACATACACTCCAACAATCACTCTTGCTTCTCCTTTACTTCTTATGTACACTGCCTGTTCTTGAGTACATTTTCTGAAGCCTAGCTCTTTTAGACTCCTATCCAATCGAATGTTCCAAGCTCGTGGAGCTTGCCGTAATCCATAGAGGGCCTTTGACAGCCTATACACCTTATGCTTCTGGTTGGGTGACATATACTTCTTCTTCTAACTCCCCATTAAGAAATGCTGACTTCACATCTAGATGGTGTACCTCCCAACTTTGATTTGTAGCAAATGCAAGAATGACTCGAACAGTGTCAAGTCTAGCTACAGGTGCAAACACCTCTTTGAAATCGATGCCTTGCTTTTGTACGTAACCTTTAGCCACCAATCTTGCTTTGTGCTTAACGACCTGCCCATCTGAATCTTTCTTTAGTTTGAACACCCACTTTAGGCCGATGGGTTTGTGGCCTGATGGGAGCTCAGTTAGGGTCCAGGTGTTGTTTTTTCAATGGATTTCAACTCCTCCTTTATTACTTCGTACCAGCAGGTTTCGATTACAGCTTCTTGGTAACAGGTTGGTTCTTCAGACACCACCATCATCACCTCACTCTCTTTTTCATCGATAGCAACCACTTCCTCAAAATTGGCATAAATCTCATCGATTGACCTAAATCGGATAGGTCTGTCTTGGGACTCAGGGGTGATTGTCACCAGGGGCAGTGTAGCCTCATGAGCGTTTGATGGAAGTATAGGTGAACATAACATTTCTGCCGCTGGTGGTGTGACATCTTCAGCGTCTGCATCATCAATCGATTCATCAGAATAGAATGCATCCAACATGATGAACTCCGACGACGACCCTTCATTACTAGCACCTGCATTCCATGACCATTTGAGATTTTCTTGAAAAATGACATCTTACTTGTAACTTGCTATGGCTTGGGTCAAATAGGCGATGAGCTTTACAACCTTCCTCTACACCCAAATATACCATGGGCGAGCTTCTGTTGTCAAGTTTCTTGAGATGAGGAACTGTGTTTTTCGCATATGCCACACAGCCGAACACTATTAAGTGTGCGAGGTGTGGCTTTCTTCCCATCCAAGCTTCAAATGGGGTGCGCTCTCCTAGTGCCTTAGTTGGGAGATGATTCAGCAAATAGACTGCATGTCTAACCACCTCTCCCCAGAATCTTGCAGGCACATGCATGCTTTTGAGTAGAGATCTTGTCATGGCCATCACTGTGCGGTTACGGCGTTCCACAACTGTGATGACTCGGATGTGTAAGTATATGTACGATGGATGCACGAACCGGAACCCGGATGGCGGTACGTCCGCGCGGGCGAACCGGAAGGTGACAGGTTGTAAAGAGGGGGTCGTCACAATCCCACATCGCTTGGAGAAGTATGTGGAAATGAAACATATGTAAAGAGACCCTCCCAACAAAGCAAGACGCGTTTTGGAGCACAATTGGCAACGGATCCCATAATAACTCCGAAGTTAAAAGTGCTTCGGCGAGAGCAATTCCAGGTTGGGTGACCTTCTGGGAAGTTCTCGCCAAACAAAACTGTGAGGGGAGGATATTGGGCTGCGACCCAATCCCCAGAGCGGACAATATCTTGCTGGGAAAAGAGGTTGTTACAAATGGTATCAGAGCCTGTACCCAACTGGAAAATGTGGCCAACGATGACGTTGGGCCCCCGAGGGGGGGTGATTGTGATGACCCGGATGTGTAAGTATATGTACGATGACTGCACGAACCAAAACCCGGATGGCGGTACGTCCGCGTGGGCGAACCGGAAGGTGACAGGTCGTAAAGAGGGGGTCGTCACAATCCCACATCGCTTGGGGAAGTATGTGGAAATGAAACATATGTAAAGAGACCCTCCCAACAAAGCAAGACGCGTTTTGGAGAACAATTGGCAACGGATCCCATAAGAACTCCGAAGTTAAAAGTGCTTCGGCAAGAGCAATTCCAGGTTGGGTGACCTTCTGGGAAGTTCTCGCCAAACAAAGCCGTGAGGGGAGGATATTGGGCTGCGGCCCAATCCCTAGAGCGGACAATATCTTGCTGGAAAAAGGAGTCGTTACAACAACACCATTCTGTTGCGGTGTGTAGGGAGCTGTGAGGTGCCTCTCAATCCCTTCGTCTTCGCAGAAACGAGTGAACTCAGTGGATAGGAACTCGCCATCGCGATCCGTCTGGAGTGTTTTGATCTTGTACTCAGTCTTGTTCTCTGTCAGAGACTTGAACTTCTTGAATGTCATGAAAGCATCATTCTTTGCTGCCAATACATACACCGAAAATACTTATTACCACCGAGTGTACATGGTGAGATTGGCCCGTAAATATTAGCATGGAGGAGTTCCAGTGGCTTCTCTGCTCTGTATTTTGTCTGGTACGAGAACGTCAACCTTGGATGCTTGGCTATCACACACGCGTCACATAACCTGTTTGACTGGGATAACAATGGCACACCAACTGCCATTTTCTTCTCCCCCAAGAGCTTCAAGTCATGGAAGTTGACATGGCCGAGTCTCGCATGCCATAACCATGCTGGGTCATCTAGGCTTGCTAGGAGACAAACCTGCTTAAATGTCTTCAACTTTATCTTGTACAAGCAATTCTGTGTTCGCTTCACCAACATCACGAGCTTCCCACTCCTGTCAAACATCTTCATGGTATCTCCTCCCATGTGTACCTCGTTCTTGTTTTCTGTCATTTGTCCAAGGCTTATAATGTTACTACAAAGTTTGGGAATGTAGCATACCTCTTAGAGAACTTTCTGATTGCCGTTCTTGCAATCAAACACAACTGTCCCTTTTCCCATGATTTGGATAGTTGATCCATCGCCGAACTTCACCCTCCTGGTGACAGCTTCATCCAATTCTTGGAACTTCTCGCGATGCCAAGTCATGTGATTGCTTGCACCATTGTCAAGGTACCAGACGTCTTCATTTTCTCTCTTCTTGTCGCCACGGTACATCTCTGGCAATAACCTCTCTTCGCTGAGTAGTATAGCATCCTGCTGCTCACGCCTAGTGTGCGTCACCTCCTGGGACACAGCCATCAACAGTGCTGGCTCTTCATCGGTGGCGCGAGTGAGATGAGCTTCATCGTCACGACGCTTGCTGCAGCAATCAGACGCGTAATGTCCCATTTTCTCACAATTGAAACACTTTATGTGACTCTTGTCACGAGTACCACTGCTGGTGCTGCTAGTACCTCCTGTATTGTCTTTGCGCAGCCCACCACGACCACAACCATGACCGCGCCCTCGTCCACACCATTTGCCACGATCAGGGCCGCTGGACCCACGCCCCTTTCCTCATAACGAGGTGTCACCGTTACTCCCCTTCTGTCGCGCTTGCCACTCGGCATGAGTAAATAAAAGTTGACCCTCAGTACCGTTGGTGTTGCCACATAATCGCATTGTTCGTTCCTCCTACGCCTTTAATCGCCCTATAGCTTCCTCAAATGGCATGGTCTCGAGGTCATAGAATTGTTCGATCCCGGCGACGACGGGGAAGAATTTCTCAAGAACGGAGTCGAGCAGCTTCTTAACCAGAGAGGAATCTTCAAGTGTATCACCAAGGGTGGAAAACTTGCTGGTTATTGCACTGAGTTTTCTGGCAAATTCATCAATCGTCTTGGTCTCCTTCATCCGAAGGGCATCAAATTCACTCTTTAGTGTCTGTACACGCGCCTTCTTGACCCGATCACCACCCAGGTACCTCGTCTTGAGGCTATCCCAGGTATCCTTTGCTGTCTTCTTCTTTGCGATCTGGAGAAGGATGTCTTCTGGAACACACTGTAAGATGTATGCCCGCACTGCCTTATCCTTTTTTCCATCCACTCGTGCTCCTTCTGTCGGCTCCACCGCCTCCCAAACTCCTTGAGCATCAAGAATCGCCTCTGTCTTTATTGCACATACCGCGTAATTGTGGGGGCTCAGCATTGGATAGTGAAACGACACCCCGCCGTTCTCTTTCGTTGTATGTTGGTGGGTAATCGACATTTTAGTGAAATCGTGAATACTTGGACGTTCAACACTGGATGCTCTGATACCAAATGTTAACTTCAAACCTAGGAAACATACACCCAGAAGGATTCACAGTTGAACTTGAAAGATACAAAAGAGAGTTCTATTCGTCGTTCTTTTATTCTACCTATTTACAGAGCTTTTATACTAAATAAATAACTTAACAAAAACATAAAAATAGGAAACCATTTACGTGTATTCCGCACATTACAACAGAAAGATAACAGGAAAGAGAGAAGATGTAGCGTGGGTCGTTTCCGCCTTTAACTCAATCAGGATTTGGACTTACGCAACTTGATCATATCTGGATTATCTGCTCACAAAGAGAACTAGAAGAAATAAATTAAGACTGTCACAACACTTTCTAATCTAGTTGTGCCTGAGCAGCCATCGAGCCTAAGTGGATGCAACTTACTGCAAATAAATTTTTAACTTTGATATCGTTATTTAGGTCCATATTGCCGGCCGAGAAAGATGGATGACACAGAATGCCGTCGATGATTTCACATGGCCAGAGGCTGAGCCTGTCTCCTCCGTGGATTGCAGACTCCTGATTCAGTGCTTGTCCTCTTTTGTTTTTATTTTCCTTACAACCTCTGTAGTTGGCGGCCACACCCGCTGTTCACGGAGATACCCTTCCTTAGTTTTATTAAACTATATGATTAATAAACAGATGAGAACATTCAAAAGCCGTGATTGCAGCCTACACTTACTTCATTTTCATCATTCATTCACTCCATCTTTCTCTTTCATTAATTATTATTACTTTGAAATCTTATCAATCAATAACTTCATCTTCATGAACCACCGTTTCGGTTTTCAATTTTCTATTATTATTTTCTCAATTTTAAAATAAATCCTTCTCGAAAATATATAAATGAAAAAACGAACTAACTGAGACGAGTCAAGCTTGAAAAAGCTTAACGAGTTAAACGAGCTGACCTAACAAGCCTAGCAAGAGCCCAACAAGTCAAGTTTAACAAATTTGTTAAAAAAAATACAAGTGAAACCGACTCGCAATTTAAATTTAAATTTAAACGAAACAAGCGGAGCAAAGTCCGTTAGTGCTTGGTCAGCACGCTTGCTTGGCACCTGCAGCGAAACTCAGGGCTTGCTAAAAATTCAAAAGGGTGTTTCTTTTTAGTTGTCTTCTCGTGACAAAATAATTGAACTGTGGAGGATGAAAACAAAACAGCTAGGAAATCATTGTCACAGAACCTACGTTGGTGTAGGCTATATAGCCCTAATGCTTTTTAGAAAAAAATGAAGAGATTCCTATCTATGTTTGAAAATAAAGACAGCACAAAAACTTACGTTGGACCTCATATTTTCTTGTCCACCCACCTAACATTTCAAACCTGTTTGTGCTAATATTAAGTTTAATTATTTTTTGAGTTGAACATACTCTTAGGAGGATCATATTTTTTTAAATATTTTTTGAGGTCATATGTTATTGAATAATTGTGACAATTCGTCATCTGAAGACAAGAAGAGCCTGAGTGAAGACCAATTCATTCAATCACGTATTATTTGAGGGAGTGGAAAATAAAAAATTTAATTATTTTAATTGTGTATTAAGTGTAATTGAAAAACAATTGTACATGGACAAACTTAACCAACCAACAGAGGACAAGAGGTAAAGACAGGAGGGAGTGGTTGAAAATAATCAAATAATTCAAAATTTAATGTAGAGTTCTTTTGAAGCAATGATGTCGACACGTCGGAAATTGGGGAACTTGGAACTATTAAGATAAGAAACCGCTGTGTCGTGGAGAGAAAATACGTAGGCGTCTTCACCACTTGCCCGCGAACTCAGGTTAGCTCCCATGTCAGTCTCTTACTATTTGAATCTTCAAATTGCCTCTCTCTCTCTCTCTCTCTCTCTCTCTCAAGTCGTCGGTTCTGGTGGATTTGTTTTTAATGTTGGCGTCCCTCTCTTTCTTTCTCCGTCTGTTTCAACCTGGTTGTCTATTTATCTCAACTTTTCTCTTTCTCTCCCTAGCTTTTGGTTTCTTTTTCTGGAAATCATTTAATGGGTTTTCGTTTTTTGGTTGTTTGAAAGCTGTTTAAGTGGGTGAACCGGAAGACTTTGAAAGTTTCTTGCTTTTTATGCTCTCTTAATCTTCTTCTGCACTTTCTCGCATCTTTCCAACAGTTTCGATTCCAGTTCCGAAATGTCGCGCTTTTCCATGGGTGAAAGAAGGGAAGATTCCGCTGACGATGTCTTAGTTTATTAGCATCTCTGATCAAAACTCCGGCCAGAAACTTAAAGAGGTCCGAATTGATCACCTCTGATTATTTGATTATTTTGTCCTTTCTTCCCTTGGTTGTTTTTTTGGGCTAAAAGGCAACTACGAACATTGAAAGAAAGAAGTAGAAGAAGTATTTGTATTCTCTTAATCACCCTGCACAATCTGTCCGGTGAATCAAAAAATGCTTTGAAGCTGGACCTTGTTTGGGGTGTGCTTCCTTTTTCAAGTAGCTATCTGGATCCCTTTCTTTTCTGTTTGCTTGCCCAGCTGATGAAAAAGTGAATGAAAAAGAACAGATACCGTTTAATGTTTATTGTCTTTTCTGGCAGAAATTTTGCTGTAAATATTCTCAGAATCGCTTATCTCGTCTGATAAATGATGTATTCTTGTTTGCTTAGATATGGATTCATTAAGATATTTGGTTGTATTGTTGTGTCATTGTGAGTGTACTAAGATTCCTGCTATGATCTTGTCCCTTTCTTCTGCCTACGACAAAATCCATCCACCAAAATATATTCGTTTAAGATTTCCTCTTAAGATTTCCTCTCAGACTGCGCATGGTTGGTACCTCGAATCATTTGTCGGTTTCTAGCATTGATCGATTGATGTGTTTCATCTAATATTTTTTTTTTCTTGTTTTCGTGATGTTGTTAGAAACATTTCTCTATTATCTGCTTTATATTTGTATTTCTTTTTGTTTTTACATCTTACTGTATGAGTATTAGAAAAGAAGAAGGCTGTGTTGTGCTAAAATGTGTTTGATCTATGCAGTTAAGATCTGAATACAACTGCGAAGTTCTTAAAACAACGTTCCCGTCGAGGAGCATAGTTTTGGAAGATGTCTTCCACAGAACTTCAATCCAAAAGAAGTTCACCCGGCATTATTGCCAAATTGATGGGTCTTGACGGGTTGCCACCCCAACAAAAAGGGCTATCAGAGGACGCTCAAACGAAGAATCCTTCAAGAAAGAAAGATCAGAAGAAAAATACATTCTCTAATGGATTGCCAAGGAGAAGTAGAAAGGAGCAGCAAGAATTTAAGGATGTCTATGAGGTTTCAGAAGCATCATTTGAAAGGATTCAAAAATCAAATCTCACTGACGAGAAGATGATGCTTATACGGCAGAAATTTGCAGACGCTAAACGTCTCTCGACCCATAAGAAATTACAGGATTCGGACATATTCGATGATAGGACTTGAGGTGTTATATTGCAAGAGAGACCGATTACACTCTCTTCAGAACCTTGATTTTTTGTCTGCTAGACATATGTCTAGTAATGAAACAAATATGAAAGCAACAAGTAAGAGGTATAACGGCCATGACTTCCTCTGCACACCAGAGAGAAGAAATCCACAACCATGGAACTACAATTCATCTCCTGAAAGGCATGGTGACTGGGGCTCCGCTTATTTTAACAGTGATCATGGTGGCCGTAAGTCATTTCAACTGGAAGGAGAAAAGGATTTATCTAATATGGCAACAAAAATTGTAATTCTAAAGCCAAACCTTGGGAAAGAGCAGAATGCAGCCAATATTGTTTCCCCTCCTCGTTCCTCTCACGTTTTTGGTTCGGGTTTTCGGACAGCAGGCACAATTTCAGAGCATGACAAACAGAACGACTGATACCTTGTGGAAGAAAAGTTTTCCTCCCACCAGGCAGTTTTTCGAGGCATAATCCTAGAGGATCTCAAGAAATTGCTAAAGACGTTGATACACTCATGAGAAGTTATTCTAATTTTCCATCGTCCCGGATTATTATTATGCTGAGAGCAGGTAGTTCTTCTGATGAATCTGCAAATGAAACAGAAATAGAATTTCTACAATCGAGGAATTCCTTGCAATCAAATATTCAACAAAGGCCTCCGTCTTCTTCGTGTAAAGAGTCGTTTGTAAGTAGGGAGGCCAAGAAAAGAATGTCCGAAAGGTGGAAACTTAACGAATATTTCTCAAGATAAGGATGTTGTTCGTAGGAGTAGCACCCTGGCTGAGATGCTTGCTATTCCTGCGACAGAATTTGTGCCTGCAAATCTAGATTCAAGGATTCGAGAAAAGCAATTCCAAAACAGAATTGTTGAACGAAGATAGACTTGCTGGGTGGAATGAACCTCTAGGCATCAGTAGTAGAGACGGAACAAAGGTCGTCTCTTATGAAGGATCGTATAGGTCGAGATCTTCTCCTGCTTCAATGGTTGGATTCGGAAAGTCAAAAACAAGGAAGGTACCTAAGATTCTTTTTAGCGATAAATATGTGACTCCGGAAGAAGCTATGAAGCTTGAAAGAAACAAGGCAATAGATTTGCATCTCAACAGAGACAAAAGAGATGCTTTCTCTCTCTGTAAAGCAAAGGAAATGGAGGGAATTTCGTCAGAACTTCATTACATTCCAAATCAAGCAGATTCTGTCTTGCTTGGTAATAGATCGTCCGAAACGAATTACACAGGCCTGGAATCACCATCTGTTATTGACAAAGGTGAAAATATCAAGAATAATTTCGTTTCTGAGCCATACGAGAGTCTTCCTGAAATTTTAGCTAACGAGTCTTTAAAATGCAATTCTCGTTCTATCGTCCCAAATACTTCAGTGGTAGAGGTGCGTCTTCCGGCTGGTCCTAAAATGCATTGTGATTAGTATTTTGTGTCACAATAATTACGTAGCATGCTTATTTCTTTCAGCGATTTTTATGTCATTCCAGGAACAAACAGATGTTGGACAATCTATGGACATTTCGGTTTCCTCCCCAGATCATCAAGAAAGACTTCAGTCCCCTAGAAAACAGGAAATTGATCAGCAGAGTCCAGTCTCCATTTTGGAACCTCCTTTCAAGGATGATTTTTCCTCTTGTTCCGACTGTTTCAACAGTCTTAGCGCTGACCTTCATGGTAATTAAATTAAATTTACTCTTGATGTTTTGTTCAACTGAGCTTTACGTTAATCCAGTATGCAATTATGTTGTCAGGGCTTCGGATGCAGCTTCAGCTGCTCAAGTTAGAGTCAGAAGGTTATGCTGGGGAACCCCTTTTAATCTCCGGCGATGAAGAGGGAAGTGCAGAAGAATCCCTTCGATATTCAGACGACAAGGATGGGCTCGGTGAGGATGAGAGCTGGGAGTTTTCTTACATGTGTGAGGTTTTATCTGATTCAGGTCTTAACCACTCTGATCCTAATGAATCGAAGAAAACATGGCTCTCTCCTGAGTTCCCAGTCGATCCCTTGATATTCGAAGAACTCGAGAAGAAGCATGGTAGTTGTACAACTCAGCCGAGGTCTGAACGAAAGCTTCTCTTCGATCGCATAAATGGCGGAATAGTGGAGATCTTTCAACCGTTGAAGGGAAAAACTTTGACGGCTCAGCTCGGTCCAAAGTGGACAGAAGAGGGACTTGAAAGAAATTTGTACAAATTATTGATATCAAGCCAAGAAACAAAAGGGAAAGAAGACTCAGCAGAGAAAGTGGTCGAAAGAGAAAGTCAGTGGTTGAACTTGGGAGACGACATTGAAGCAATAGGCGAAGAAATAGGGAGGTTTTTGATAGATGAACTCGTAGCTACTCAACTTGTGTGCTTTTTGCAGTTGAAGTAAAGCTTGAATCCTCCTTTCTCCACTGCCCTATTAGCTTTGTCTTGATCTTCATCCGTGTAGACATAGTCTGTGCACCTGCAAACATCACAGTTTACTTATTCAATGTCCTTGGCCTGTTTTGTCCTATTTTTTTCCGAAAATGACAGGAATAAAACACGTCATCACGTTTGATTAAAAAAGAAGACTTTCTCAAACTTTCCAAAGATTTGTTCTTGGAAAATAGTTGGAAATAAATGGTAAGAAAGTCTTGGCAACCCATGATGTAATTTCACAAAGAGTCAAAATCTAAGCAAATGATAATAACATTAAAGATCCTTAATTTGTTGGATTAACCTAATTACTCACAAGACGAAGAACAAAAATCTCTAATCCAGAAACAATTTTCTAAGAACGGTGAGTCGAATTACGTCAAATATCAAAAGGTCCATTCGGGTCGATCTGCTTGCAAAGCTCCATATAAGTAAGATAAAGAACCCTGTCTTTCGCACCAGTCCGATGATTTTTCGTATGCTTGCAGAAATATTTCAGTTCAGAGAGCTTACAGCATCCCAGAAACTGACCCAAAAGCAAGAACAGCCAATTTATCGATCTTTTCTTGGACTGCACTGGCTTCACGCAGTTGATCTGCTGGCAAAATTTACAGTTCAGAAGCGGTGGATTCAACCAAACAGAAGGGGCTCGATCGTGCATGGCGAACTTCTTCTTCGAAATAAACAACGCAATTTCATTGAACTTTTCTTGCAAATCGTAAGAAACTTCGAACTGCTTGACGCATCGTTTGCACTCCACTGTTCCCGTGATGGTCGTTAGCCCGTTCGACAAAAGATGAGACATACTGTAAACAGTCGCTCGCCTATTCGTCGCCCATGGATAAATCGGTTCAACGGTTTCGGTTTTCCCGCCGGAAGAAGTGTTTTTCGAGGATCGGCGACCTCTTTTCTGGCGAGACTGAAGGCCGGATAATTTTCCTCCGACGTGATTGGAAAGGGAGAACGAGGAAGTCGAGGGCAGCACCAACAAACCTTCAAGAGCTGCGGAGGCCGGCAGAATGGGTCTAGGCGTGGAATCTAGAGGTTTCGGCAATGGGGGTGGAAAAGAAGTAGGTTTTGGGATCGCAAGGCTCAGCTGCAGAGGATCGCAATCTGGTTGAACAGGAGGAGGAAAGAAATCATGGATGGGCATAGGGGTCGACATAAAAACCCTAAAACGGCTTCTCACAGAGAGTGTAAGGGGGAGGACAAAGGGTTTAAGAAGAGATAGGGGAAGACAATGGAAGAAGAAACGACAGAGAAGTGGGAAAGAAAACACAGATTCAGAGAAATTCAAGGGAAGATCAAGATAACTGATTTGGAGAAATTCCAGGGGAAATTTATCTGAGATCCGATCTGAATTTCGAGTTTGAATTCCAAAGAAAAATGAAAAGATGATCAGAAAGTGTTTTCCAAATCTTCACATCAAACAAACTCCATCTTCAGTTAGAGATTTTCTCGGAGACGTGGGGATTTCCCGGCGTTATCAAGAATCCTAAAGTTTGGAGTTTTTCTCATGCATGCATAATGCTATAATAAGAACAAAAAATGTTGATTTTTTGTAGGGTAAAAACTAATTTGAAAACCAATTATGATAGAGATTGATATACCTCCAGATACGGTTAATAAATTGCTTGGGTTTGCAGGAGAAGGATTTGAGATGGAGAGATACTACCAAGCTTCCCGATATTGTGATTTTTTTAGATCGGCCGAGGGACTTGACTTTCTTAGGACAATTCATCAAAATCTCAACATCGTAGGGTTCGTGGAACCAAAATTCAGAGTGTTGAACGTCAGAGCTCGAGTTATTCACAATCTGATAACCCACAACATTCTACTTTGGGATGGACATAGAGATCTCGTGAGTTGTATGAAGTGGATCCCCTGTCAGGATAATTGCGACTATTATGCTCCTGACGCCAATATATACCATACGACATCGTTGAGCTCTTCTTAGTAATTATCATACTTGGCGGCTCATCGACATCTTACACTCTTTTCTTCTTCGATCCACCAGGTTGACACTTTCTTATGGGCGGAAGGATTTGCTTCATATTTTTTTTATAGGCGGCCACATGTGTTGGCCACTAAGCAAATGAATGAAGTATGAGTACATCTGCAAATAAGTTCCCTGGTGGTAGTATTGATGAACATAATTTTTTGGTGCTAGTTTCATGAAATGAATGCACAGAATAGAATGGACACGCGAGATTCCAGTAATCTCCCACCTGTAATACTTACACACACGTACTCATATCGACAACATATTGTTCGTTGTCGTTGCTAACCACAAATCGTGTAGGTCCCACAAACATAGAACTCCAATTTCGAGCTGTACATTCTACCTTCACAAAGCGTTTTTCTTATATGGGGACACAAGACGTCTGTTGACGAGACCAACTTTTCATATTTTTTCACAATTTTAGTCATCAAGCACTTTCAGATCATCTCGAACATGGTTAGAATCGGTTTGACAATGGCAAGTAATAGAACTGCATTGAATGTCTCGTATACATTATTCAATCCCAGTTAACACTTGGGGATCAAAGAAAATGTATGACTAGGTCAATATCTTGAGTTTGTGCCTTAAAGATATGCGTGGGCATCCGGGTTAATCTGATATAGGTTCATCATTTCTCTTTCAAAATGAGAAGTTGTGGTTGCTCTGGCCGCATTCCACTTTGCATCTCTACATACTTTGCCCCGAAATTATTTTTGAAATTTGCGACATATGCAAAAGGAAGTAGCAGTGTTTAGCTGACGGTAATTCTTGCTGCATAGCAGGGAACAACTTCTGATATTTGAAATAACAACAGAGTCAACATAAAACAATATAACTACAACAACACCCTAATATTTGAAATAACAATCGGAATACATTGTACCTTTTGTCGATCTGAAACAAATATCCATATGTATCCCGAGTTAGTTTGTAGCTCTTCCTTCAATAATTTCAAAAACTATGTCCATGATTTCATACACTCTACTCCACATTGACAAGAGAAACAATATATATTTCATCATTTCCATCGATGTTGACGGCTGTCGGTAATTGGCCGGGACACGAGCCCTTCAGATGACAGTTATCCAAACAGATAATAGGCCTACTACACTCCATCAAACTTGTCTTGCAAGCAGCCATACACATATTGTGACGACCCGTCTTTCAACGCACTGTTAAGGGACCACCCATTCTCCGCGGATCCTGGGGCTGACCTGGGCCGGAGGTGGGTAAAGCTCCGCGGATCCTGGGGCTGACCTGGGCCGGAGGGTTCTTCCGTTGAAGGAGGGGCCGTTACGAACCCACATCGCTTGGGGAAGTACATGGAAATGAAACATATGTAAGAGATCCCTCCCAACATAGCAAGACGCGTTTTGGAGCACGATTGGCAACGGATCCCATAAGAACTCCGAAGTTAAAAGTGCTTCGGCGAGAGCAATTCCAGGTTGGGCGACCTTCCGGGAAGTTCTCGCCAAACAAAGCCGTGAGGGGAGGATATTGGGCTGCGGCCCAATCCCCAGAGCGGACAATATCTTGCTGGGAACATGGGTCGTTACAAATGGTATCAGAGCCTGTACCCAACCGGAAATGTGGCCAACGAGGACGTTGGGCCCCCGAGGGGGGGTGATTGTGACGACCCGTCTTTCAACGCACTGTTAAGGGACCACCCATTCTCCGCGGATCCTGGGGCTGACCTGGGCCGGAGGTGGGTAAAGCTCCGCGGATCCTGGGGCTGACCTGGGCCGGAGGGTTCTTCCGTTGAAGGAGGGGCCGTTACGAACCCACATCGCTTGGGGAAGTACATGGAAATGAAACATATGTAAGAGATCCCTCCCAACATAGCAAGACGCGTTTTGGAGCACGATTGGCAACGGATCCCATAAGAACTCTGAAGTTAAAAGTGCTTCGGCGAGAGCAATTCCAGGTTGGGTGACCTTCCGGGAAGTTCTCGCCAAACAAAGCCGTGAAGGGAGGATATTGGGCTGCGGCCCAATCCCCAGAGCGGACAATATCTTGCTGGGAACATGGGTCGTTACACATATACATTCTTTCGAATACACATGACTCATTATAGGCAGATCCCACCAAGTAAGTCTATAGGTCCAATGTACTACCCAGATTTGATCTACGTGTTTCTTCTGTGTACGACCACAATAGCTTGTATTGTTCGTCGCCCTTCCCTTCATTAAGTTTTCGAGTTTCGTTTCTTGCCCTTCTGGCAAGACTTGATGTGATATTGACATTCAAATCATTTCTCACTGTCTCGATAATGGAAGAAGTTTTCCACGCATATTAACTTTTGAACCTTTCTAAATAATGATTTGCCACCCATTTTACAATAGCGTTTCGATTCTCAATTTTTCTTGCACAATTGTGAGAATCGTTGAAATTCTTTATTTGAAACGTAAACTCATTTTGCATCTTCAAACTATGCAGTCGCCAATCAAATCCATCTAATTCACTTTTCATGAATTTGATCCGATGACCATTATTCAAACTATATTCTACTACTTCTTCTCTAATTGCCTTTAAAGAACTATATTTTTTTAGATAAAATCTCATCAAAATTTCTTCCCTTATTAATATGTTTTCCACCTCATCATCCTCTGAGTCCACCGGTGTTTGAAGTTCATCGTCTAGAATTTTGAGGTCGAATGCACCTCTATTTCTTCATTATCTTCTAGGTGATCGAATGCCCGAAAATAACCGTATATGAGTGTTGAATACAAATATCAGTCCATATTGGCATCATAAGTTGTTGTCTCGTCTAAATCAATCGATCTACTTAAATCAGAATCCATCGACGTCACTAATACAGAGAAAATTTGTCGGAGCAAGAAAATAGTGTTGAGGTTTTAGGATTTTCGTAAGTAGGGAGGTGGGAACAAAGGACCATTTTCTTATATAGTGTCAGGGATCAGTCTCCCATTTTAGAGAACGGCCCCCCATTGTCAAGCAAAATACTTGCCATCAGGGGGCGTTCCGGGGCAGGGACCACCAGTTTCCATGGTGCCTAACAATTAGGGCTAAGAACAGGGGGATGTTCTGGGACGGGGACCTCCATTCCCGAGAACTCCCTAAAATGGTGTAGGTAGGAAACTAGGGGTCGCTCCGGGACAAGGGACCCCCTGTTCCTGAGAACCACTTTAAATGAGGAAGGCAGGGAATGAAGGGCCGTTCCGGAGTGGGGACCCCTATTCTCTAATCACGTGCGATACACGTTGAACGAGGGGTCTCCACCCTCCAAATCCATAGCTCCAATATGTCCAATGCCACATAAGCACTGAAAAAAATAAGAGGCCGTTCAATTTAAATCCACCCCTGTTCTAGGCATAAATTCAGAACAGTAGGTGATCAGCCTTCCGCTAGGATTTGATTTGTTACATTTTGAATAGTTTATGACTTTAGTTGTTAGAATTGTTAATTCAATAGGTGTTTCGAATTAATCTCATATTTTGAGATTTAAATTAGTTTTTACCTTAAAAATTGTTTATATTTTATAATAATATTTGAGTCCACAATATTTGATTACTATAAAGACGTTTTCTTCTTCTTATTTTCTTTCTTTATCTATTTTATCTAATTCTGGGTCAATTATTTAAATTTTCTATTTTAGATTTAGTCAACAATTTGTTTTTTTAACCATCGATGGATTAAATTTAAACTATTATGTTAAAACTAGTGGCTAAAACAGATATATAAGAACCATATGAATCAATGTCCTACGTATTTGATATAAGAATAATGTTACGTTTATTCTCTTTTTCTACTATCTAAATATACTCTCAAACGTTTCAAACATGTTTTGTTCAATTAATGTTATAAATTAAAAATAGTTAATTTAATAAATTAATTGTGTAAATAATTGTTTGTCGCATGAGCGACTATGTTTAGAGAATAAACAACATTATTCTTGATATAAAACACATATTTGCATAGAAATAATCACATTTAAATAGCACCGAAGCATCGCTAAGGAGTTGAGAAACAACTAGCCTAGATTTATAATTATATGTTTCTTCGGCAACTCTAATTCAACATAAACGTTTGGATCAATGTGACAATCTAAAGCATAAATAATTCACAATCTAAACTCAATTAAAATGGGTTTAATGGTCAATAATAATCATCTTACTTAATCTCATGACTAGGTTTAATTATCTACTTTGAAATTTGATAAGATTTAAGTCAAACAACTACTAAACATAAGCAATTGATTAGAACTAAATCACTAGATTTAAACAAATTGAAAAGGGTAGATGACGAGATAGAAAAGTGAGGAGATGTTGGATCAAATTAAATGTCCTCGACAAAACTCGTTAAAAAAAAAAAACACTAAAAAATATAAGAAATTCCGTGAAAGTTGTCCAGGAAAAATGAAGGCAATCTGCAACGCTAATCCCCAAAAAAAGTGTTCTATAGCAATTCTAGGTCGGTTATTTAATTTATTGGTTTACATTTAATTATTGTTGTGCTAGTTAAATTCCGTTTCTTGTTGGCAGACTAAATTTAAAAATTTAGTGTTAAATTCATTTTCACCCTCATATTTTTTTTTTTTTTTAAATTTCAAAGTATTAATCATAACAAAATAAATTTTAAACCATAAAAAATCTAACAAAAAACCTCTGGCAGTCGATCGATATTCCCATATTTTGTATTTTACACATAGAATGAGGGACCTTTCTAAAAAAAACTGTCCTCCGTTCTAAAGGGAGCATGAATTACTATCTTCATTTTATAAATTAATTTTAAAAAATACCAAGTGATATTCAATTTACTTGAAATTTTTACTACATGTTTATCACATCATGAAAAGATAATCTAAAATTGTTTGTGATTTTATAACACTTGTATGATTTATCATAATTGTTTTTAAAATAATTAACTAAAATTATAATATATTGTACAAGTGTTATAAAATCACAAAAATTTACACATTATATTCCCATGATGTGGTGAAAATGTAGTAAAAAGTTTAAGTAAATTGAATATTGTTTGATATTTTTTAAAATTAATTTATAAAGTGAAGGGAAACCTTTATAAAGTGAAGGGGAACCTTTATAAAGTGAAGGGGAACCTTTATAAATTAATTTTAAAAAATATCAAACGTTATTCAATTCATTTAAAATTTTTATCACATATTCACCACATCATGGGAATATAATCTAAAAATGTTTGTGATTTTATAACACTTGGACGATATATTGTAATTTTAGATAATTATTTTATAAAATAATTATAATAGATTATACAAGTGTTATAAAATCACACAAATTTTCAAATTATCTTTCCATGATATGTTGAACATGTGGTAAAACTTTCAAGTAAATTAAATATCATTTGATATTTTTTTAAATTAATTTATAAAGTGAAGAAGGTAATCCATGCTCTTTTAGGACGGGGGATCGTTCTAAAAAAATGGTCCCCCATTCTATGTGTAAAATATAGAACTGGGGGATATCAGTCGACCACCAGGGTTTTTTTGTTAGATTTTTGATAGTTTAAGGTTTGTTTTGTTAGGATTAATACTTTAAGAGTTTTTTTTTTTTTTTTTTTAAAAAAAAAAACCACTTTGAGGGTGAAAATAGATTTAACCAAAATTTATGTTATCCTATGTTATAGCTTTAGAATTTTAAACACATTTAATTACTATTAAGTAATAACACATGTTATTGACAACATATATTTTGATTAAAATGATCAAGTTAGATAGCACCTGAGTAGCAAGTTCGAATTGCTTACTCCTGACCTAGTCGACATATAAATTTTTGTGATTATTGTGACTTCATTAAGGATCATTTGGGTCTTTGAGCAAAATTTTTTATATTAATGATATTTCTTAAAATATCAAAACAAGTAGTTTAAACTTAGTTATCACAACACTGAGAAGAACCGACAAAAATGTCAGGTTGAATGATTCGACTTTTAATCTAAGATGATTTATGGTTCACAAAGAAAGATTTAAAATCATAAATTCAATCGAAGTCATACTTCACATTAGATGGTCGAGTTTCTAAATCTTTTGAATTATTACACATGGATGTATGGGGACCTTCACCCGAAACTTCTATTAATAGGTATCTATACTTTCTATTTATTGTTGATGATTTCAATTCATTTTGTTAGTTATTTACTTTATGAATCAAAGACCAAGTGAAATAAATATTCATTCAATTTTTTACCTTCATTAAAATCAATTTCAATCTACTATTATGGTTGTCCAATCCGATTGGGAGGCGAGTTTCGCTTGCTTACCACCTTTAATTTGCGTGGCATTCGTCAATGATTGTCTTATCCTTACACTCACACACAAAACGATAGAGTTGAACGAAAGAATCACCACATTGTTGAAATGTGTCTGTCTTTCTTATTTGAAGCTAAACTTCCAATGTCAACGTGGTGCTATGGTTTCTCCACAACAACTCATCTTATAAATAAACTATCCACTTCTATTTTGTCAAATATATCACTATATATATCAATGTCTTTTTCACAAACTGCCATTTTTCACTCACCTTTGTCTTTTTGGTTGCGCTTGTTTTCCTAATTTAAGACCTTACAATTCTCACAAATAGCAACCCATGTCTCTAGAATGCATCTTTATAGGTTATCGCCCTCATAACGAAGGGTATATTGCTCTCTACCCCTTCTCTGGCCGTATCTATATCACCTGCAATATTGTCTTTGATGAACATCATTTTTCGACTCTTGCTTCGTTGTCAATTGTCTCTTTGAGCTTTTCTTTCTCTTCTCTACAATTCCTATCAACCCAACAACATCTCCATCCATCCTAATTCCTCTTTCTCTTTCTTCATCTCGACCCATTGTCTCAACCCATTTTTCCTTATAATCTTCTTCAACTCAGTCATTGGAAAAATTTTATCTGATCATACATTACCAATAATTAGACCTATTACTAATGCTCATCCAATGATTATTAGATCAAAGATGTGTTTTTTGATCAAATGTATTGACTCTTTCTTCTGACTCATTGAAACCCACTGCGTTTGTCACGACCCGGGAGGGGGCCAGACAGAAACGCCAGGCTAAACAATCAATCTCGGCGAGGTCCACTGTCTAGCCTAAAGCTGAGTGCAGAAGTTTTGTAATGATCCAACTCCTCAATGTAACAAATATGAGAAACGAGCAATAATAGAAATACTGGAAAAACAAAGATAGTTACAAACCCAAATATGTAGCAATATCAAGAATATGTTCTTTTCACGAAATACCGAAATAGAAATAAACACGACTACTAATAAATTGGTGCCGATCCAGCTCACTTCTGCTTCCTTCTTCCTTTACCCGTGGAGGGGGAAGTCGTTGGGGTGAGTGACAAACTCAGTATAAGATGTTATACCTACTACTCATGTTATAATGCATGCCAGTTATAAAATCAATGAATCTCAAAACCAATTCTATGTTATTCAATCTATTCTCATTTTTAGATAGATCGATTGGGTTAACTTTTAAATAAAGTGTATACAAACTATATCCTTATTATACATACCGTACTACATAGTCAAGTGCACAGTGAAAAAGGAGACCACACAAGGATCCTCCGAAACACACCACACAGAAAGGCCGCAATAACATTAGGCAAGACCTCATAAGGAGAAGAGATATAGTCAACCACCAGGGGGATCATGGTCGACATACTCTGGGCCTCGTGGATCACACGGTAGCTCACAAGGATGGAATCAACGATTACTCTCGATCGGTCGGCATACCCTGGGCCTCGTGGATCACACGGTAGCTCACCAGGCGGGAATCAATGATCACTCTACACTGGGCCCTCGGGGACACTGCACAAGGGACTTATCATACTAGGGGTAACAATGAACAGACACTGATCATATCGAGTAACAGGGCTAGCATAGCTCAGAGCCCATTCCTCCATTCGCGGGGAGTACCGCACAGGACTAGCATAGCTCCGAGTCCTCCTATTATCAGGAGGAGTACCCTATTCAAACAACTGTGGGGAGTACCACAACAACATATCAAAAAACCAGTCCACAATAAAACACAACAGCATAGTATGATGATCAATCTCAACTCAAACCCGTCGGCAAGGCAAGAAAACATGGCAGTAGATAGTCAAATCAAGTCAAAAGTGTACATGCCTATCTAATGCAATATGCTTATGTTCTTAAAACAGCCGACATCAATATCGGGGTACTCCACCAAAACAATATATATGCATGTTATGTAGGTATATTGCAGAAAGTATAGTAACCCATACCACCGAGGCGAGTCCTCCTAACTTCAGTGGTCCATGTCTCCTTGGGGATTGTCTCAAGGTTTGCAAAATCCTCCAAATCTGGGAGTCAAAACAAAGAAGGAAACCCATTAAGATCAAATTGGGTTGAAAAACGATATAAACTGCGAACCGAGGCGAAAATGAACCCAAACGGCTTGAGTTGACTTTTGGTCAAAAATCAACTTTTGGTCAAAGTCAAAGGTTGGTCAAAGTCAATGGCCAAAGTCAATAGTTGACTTTGAGTGATCGGTTCGGGTCGGACTGGATTGATTTGGATCCAAACTGGTCGGGTCAGACCTGTTCAGGTCTGGTTCAATTTTGGTCGACCAGTTTGGGTCAGACCAGTTTGGGTCAAGTTGGACCCAAACTAGTCGGGTCGGTTCGTCCCGTAGTGGACTGGGTTGACCCGGCCTGATGGACTCATGTTGGACCCGGCCTGGAATGGCCTCGGGTCGAGCTTGGCCTAACTCAACCCGTGCCCAACTCGGCCTTCTGCTTGAGTCAACTAGGCCCATTGCCCGAGTTGACTCAGCCCACAGCCGAGTTGACTCGGTCGTCAACAAGCCGAGCGCCGGCGACCTCGTAGTGTTGAAAAAATCACATTTTCTAACCTGTTTTTTGCTGAATCTCGTTTCCAAGGCGTTTCTTATCTCTTTTCAAGTCAATTCCTGCCAAAACCACCAAGAAATCGACGCTAAATCTCATATCGACGAAACCTAAAAATCTCAAACCTTCTAATGTGAAAATTAAGAGAAAGAGAGCTTACAGTCAAAAGCGCCCTTCAGCAACGTTGATCTACTCTTCGAGACAAAGAATTTGATACCAAAACTTCCTCGAACGGAGGCAGCTTCGTCGTCGGATCTCCTCTCCCTCACGACGGCTCTCTTTTCTCTCCTTTTTGTTTTACTTCTGCTGAACGCAAATAATAAGGTTTTCTTTGAAGACCTATTGTTTTAATATTCTATTTTATTATTTTATTTTAATTCTTTTAAATTTTATATTAAATCTATTAAACCCATTTAATAGATTTTCGATTTCAAATTTCAAATTCTCGAACAACTTCGCTCGACAATTTCAGATGTTCTACTCTCATGGATTTAATTCACTTAAATTGTGCGAATGTCAACGTCTAATTTTTAATTTACTTCTGTAAATCTTACGTACGTGCCACACGTGACCAAAAACTTGTACCTCGCACGTTTCTAAAAATTTGAGCGTTTGTGAAAAATTCATTCAGAAATTTTGTAGATTTTACATATTTTCACCCTTTTTATGAATTTCGTCCTCGAAATTCGCATCAACTACTAATCATAAAACAAATAAGGATATCTCTCCACCATCTCGGATTCTAGCTCCTAAATAGCCTCCCTCTTTGTGTGGTTCCTCCACAGCACCCTAACGTATGGAACCTCTTGACGACGTAGCAACCAAAGCTCACGTCCCAAAATTCGCTATGGCTCTTCATCATACGTCGTGTCAGCCTGGACGTGTACCTCACCCCACGAAACACTGTGAGACGGATCTAGAATGTACTTCCTCAGTTGCGATATGTGGAATACGTCGTGCACGTGTCCCAACTGAGGTGGCAAATCCAACCTGTAAGCAACCACTCCAATCCTCTCAGTAATCTGAAATGGCCCAATATACCTCGGGGATAACTTCCCTTTCACCCCAAACTTGCTGACACCACGAGTAGGATGAAACCTTTAGAAAGACAAAGTCTCCAACATCAAACTCAACCTCACGTCTTTTTAGGTCGACATAGCTTTTTTGCCTGCTCTGCACAATCTTTTGTAACACCCGGCATTTTGCCATGTAATAGTTTTCCCGGATCATTTAATCGGGATTAATATTATATTAATACAAAGGAATGTTTTGGTTGGAATAATTAGTGGAGAACTAAACTAATGTATAACTAAACAAAACATTAAGTTTAAAATGCATGGAAGGGCAATTTGGAGAGAAATTAAGGTTGGTGGGAGTGAGCCAATGGTTGAATGACATCTGGCGACTTGATGAAGAAGCTAAGTTCTTCCTCCTACGTGAAACCATCACTTCTCATCTGTTTCTTCCCACTGCTCTTTGTTCTCTCTTCCTGGCGATTTTGACAAAGCACCAACACTTTGTTTCCTCGTTTTTCTTCTGTTTCCTTCAACCAAGGTAATCATCTACGGAAGTTATTGATTTTGGACGAAATTAATGCAAGTTTTCACTGGGTTTAGGGTTATTATTTCTGTGAAAACTCACTGTTTTGGATGAAAATACGTTAGTGTGTTTTCCTAAAGAGTTGAAATGAGCTTGCTGCATATTCTACAAGTTATTTGTTAGCATTTGCAGCTTGTTTAATTTCTCAACATTTCAGTAACAGATCCGAGCGTTCCAGGGACATTCGAGCATTCTACACTGCAGCAAACAGGTAAGTTCATAACCGTAGGTTGGCCCTTAAGGCCCTACATCACAGAGGTACTAGGTTTCCTGTTCTATCGGGTTGTTTTGGGTAGAAAGGTTATAGTTTATGTTCTGAAATGTCTGGCTTCTATTTACTTTCTGTTGTCTTATTTCTGCTGTCTGCCTGTTTAAGTTCAAGCACCGTTCATGCATACACGTTTTACTAAAAATCCATGCAAAAACCGATTTCTGTACACTGTTTGAAACTAATAAGATAAAATCCGACTGAAATGTACCAGGTTAAGTGCGAGACGGGGACTGGCCACAGAACTGTTTACTGTTTACCGTTTACTGTACTGTATCCCTAATGTGCCTGATAGTGCACCCTCCCCCTCCCCCACTGTTTGTCAGTTCCCCTATAAGCTCCACTTAATTCTACTGTCAATGTAACTTAATGATATGTACTGTCACCGTATTTCTGAAAACCGCATACATGGCATTTTGCATCACTGCATATCTATATGTTCTTACTAAGTTTTAGACTCATAGGTGAACTTTCTGATGTAGGTACTGAACCCGAAAATGAGGACTTTGTGCCTCAGTCTGATGATTAGTTGCTGGTGGATCGAGCTCATGGGGGTTTGGTTACTGCATTCAAACATGATTCCTGTTCAGAGGTTTCTGTAAAGTTTTTCTGAAATCCTGATTTTTGTGTTAAAAACTCTGTAGAAAACTCATCTTTTGGTGAATTCTGTAATTATATGTTACGTTCTGTACTATCCCTCAGATTTTGAAACAATGTACAAGTTCTGATGTTTCAGTTTTAGGAACCACTGTATTTGACAGTTAAGTTTATATTCTAAAGTATTCTGAAATTTATTTGGAATGTTTCTATTAGTTCATGCATGGATGAATTCTGGTTTTGGAACTGTCCATGTAATTTTATTTCCTTGAACCTGTCAATTTTAAAGTATGTCTTACTGACCTTCAAATTTCGAAATAATGTATAGATTCTGAGTCAAAGTTTTCAAAACTACTGTATTTGACAGTTGAACTCATGTTCTGAATGTTCTGAAATGTTTTAGAATATTTTCATGTTTTAAGATTTGCATGGATGGTCTCAAATTTTAGAGTCATCCATGTAGTCTGTTTTTCTTAGATCTGTCATCTGTAAAGTGTGTTTCAAAATCTTATTTTGAATCGGGTTTTGAAGGTCATAAACCCCTTATGTCTTCTGCTTATGCTCCCTGCCCGTATGTCTCCCTGTAAAAGTTGTAAATTTTGGCTTTAAAACTATGTCTTACAGCTGACGTCATCAAAGTCATCTGCCCAGTGTATTTATGTCTTCCGGCTGATGTCAGCATAAGTCTTCCGCCCAGTTTAAAACTCCGTCTTTCGGCTGACGTCACCCAAGTCATCCGCCCAGTGTAAATATGTCTTCCGGCTGACGTCATCCCAGTTTTTCCGCCAGTATAATGCTTATATCTTCCGGTTGACGTCATCCATCTTCCGGCTGACGTCATCTCCTCATCCGATCTCATTTACTGTCTGTGTCTTCCGCCTGACGTCACCCATCTTCCGACTGACGTCACCACCTCTTCTGCCCAGTTTTACTCAGCCTCTTCCGCTGAATACTGTTCGTCTTTTGTCGTATCTGAATCCAGCGATAGCTCTAATCTTCCGCCTGACGTCATCTTCGCTTCTGTCTTTGCATTTACATCTTCTGGCTGACGTCATTCAAGTCTTCCGCTGCTCCTTTAAACTAAGTCTTCGTCGGTTATTCGCCTAAGTCTTCCGCTAATGTTTCCTGTTTCCTCCTTCGCCAGCCTTATGCTAATTTCTGTTCAGTTATCCATTATTGAAACCTGTTTTAAATTTCTACATCCGAGAACTCTCTCTCTCCTGTAAATGTTTTCTGTTACTCACTGTAGTTTCTCCCTCTCTGTAAAGTTACGTTTTTAGGGTTTGCGATGACAGTGCATGTTTCGTGTTATTTGATTCTGTTTCCCTGTGAATATTTTAAAAGTATAATGTCCACTGTTTTGGCCGATCTGTTTCAAAAAAAAAAATAGTCACCGTTTCCCGTTGACTGTCCCGGAGTGACGGCTCCGATCCCGGACTCCGATCGGGATCCGGTTTCGGGCTGTCACAGTTGTGGTATCAGAGAGACAAGGTTTTAAAACCGATTCTGTGAAATGTCTGACTGCACAACCTGCCACGTGAGATCGCTCCACCAACTGTAAGTGTCTAATGTTCTGTAAAAAGTTTCTGTTTATTAAATTTAGTTATTTCGTTTATAGGATTATTTTAGAAATGGTGAGAAGACATCAAGATGAAGCAAGTGACAGCGCCAGAACCATTGATCGTTTAACCGAGCTGGTGGAGGTACAATCCCGAATGGTGGAACGCATGATGGCCAGAGAAGATGACAGAAACAATAACCATGGAAATAACAATCACGCTAATGCTCCGCATGACACCAGTGGAGATAGATTCCGACGACTTCAACCGCCGGCGTTTGATGGGCTATCTACGGACCCGACTCATGTTGAGGAATGGATCTGGCAGATCGAGCGTATGTTCAATTGCGCAGAAGTGGAAGAGAATAAGAAGGTTGTATGTGTCACCTTTCATCTCATCAAAAGCGCTGGATTTTGGTGGGACTCGGTGCAGTCCACTACCGTGGCACTGACTGGGAGGGATTTAAGAAGATCTTTTACGAGAAGCATTTTGACCACAGCGTGAGGAAGGAGAAGTTAGTTGAATTCTCTCAGCTACGACAATACGGGTCGGTGGCTGAATATGTTCAGAAGTTCGAATCATCGTCCCGTTATGCACCTCACCTAGTGGCCACCGATGAGAATAAGGTACACCAGTTCATTCAAGGGCTGAAGATGGACTTATTATGCGCGATCGCAACCGGGGGTTTTGATGAGGCACCGTATACGAAGGTGGTGGCCAAGACTTATCAGTTGGAAGCCTTACAAATAAAGTCTCAGAGATAGAGGGATTCAACAAGAGGGATTATTCGAAGTATTCCTGTAACGACCCCGTTTCCCAGCAAGATATTGTCCGCTCTGGGGATCGGGCCGTAGCCCAATATCCTCCCCTCACGGCTTTGTTTGGCGAGAACTTCCCGGAAGGTCACCCAACCTGGAATTGCTCTCGCCGAAGCACTTTTAACTTCGGAGTTCTTATGGGATCCATTGTCAATTGTGCTCCAAAACGCGTCTTGCTATGTTGGGAGGGTCTCTTTACATATGTTTCATTTCCACATACTTCCCCAAGCGATGTGGGATTGTGACGACCCCCTTTTTACGACCTGTCACCTTCCGGTTCGCCCGCGCGGACGTACCGCCATCCGGGTTCCGGTTCGTGCAGCCATCGTACCATACTTACACATCTAGGTTATCACAATCACCCCCCCTCGGGGGCCCAACGTCCTCGTTGGCCACATTTCCGGTTGGGTACAGGCTCTGATACCATTTGTAACGACCCCGTTTCCCAGCAAGATATTGTCCGCTCTGGGGATCGGGCCGTAGCCCAATATCCTCCCCTCACGGCTTTGTTTGGCGAGAACTTCCCGGAAGGTCACCCAACTTGGAATTGCTCTCGCCGAAGCACTTTTAACTTCGGAGTTCTTATGGGATCCATTGTCAATTGTGCTCCAAAACGCGTCTTGCTATGTTGGGAGGGTCTCTTTACATATGTTTCATTTCCACATACTTCCCCAAGCGATGTGGGATTGTGACGACCCTCTTTTTACGACCTGTCACCTTCCGGTTCGCCCGCGCGGACGTACCGCCATCCGGGTTCCGGTTCGTGCAGCCATCGTACCATACTTACACATCTAGGTTATCACAATTCCTCAGCAGCAGCAGCAACAACGGAGGGGTCAAAACCTGCAACCTCAACAGCAACAAAACAGGGGCATCAAAAGGCCCAATGAGACTCTCACTTACCAAGATAAGGGAAAGAGACCGATGGGAGCTCCTCAACTCACCATATGTCCACGGTGCCAGAAAAGCCACCAGGGCGAGTGCAGGTTTATCACTGGCGCTTGCTTTTGATGTGGAAAGGGAGGCCATCAAGTTCGGGATTGCCCAATGCCCGACACCAGAACAGGTCAAGCCGTGCCAAGAGTCTTTGCAATTATGGAGGATGTTGATGATGCTGATCAGCACACAGCAATTACAGGTACAATTTCAGTATGTGATGCACCTGCCTATGCCTTGTGGGATACGGGGGCCACATATTCGTTTGTGGCCATGGACTTCGTAATCAGAAAAAAGTTTTGTAGTACATCATCGGATCAGCCTTACAGCATTATGCTACCGTCAGGAGAGTTTATGCACTCCGAGCAGGTTGTACGAGGTGATATAGTGTCAGTAGGAGACCAGAAGTTGTACGCCAACCTTATCGTCATCGGTATGAAAGGGTACGATGTCATTATTGGGATGGATTGACTGTTTAGACATCATGCCACCATCAACTGTAGGTCCGGGCTAGTGTCAGTTTAAACGCCCCGAATGGAGTAGAGTTCTCCTACCAGGCGATACCACAGAAACGTGGTATACCTGTTGTATCTACCTTGAAAGCTCAACGGCTGATGAAGTCAGGATGCATCGGATTTCTTGCCCACGTTGTGGATGTTCAAAGGCAAAATGAGGTGGAACTTCAAAACATTCCGGTAGTCCGGGACTTCTCAGAGGTTTTCTTAGATGACTTATCGGGATTGCCACCTGTTCGTGAAATCGAGTTTGAAATTGATGTATATCCTGGTGTGGAACCAGTATCGAAGAATCCGTACCGTATGGCACCAATTGAGCTGAAGGAATTGAAGGCTCAGCTGAAAGAGTTGGCGGACAAGGGTTTTGTGCGCCCCAGTTTCTCTCCGTGGGGTGCTCCCGTCTTATTTGTCAAGAAGAAGGATGGGTCCCTGCAGATATGTATTGACTACCGTGAGCTGAACAAGTTAACGATCAAGAATAAGTACCCGTTGCCGAGAATCGATGATTTATTTGACCAACTACAAGGGGTTCGGGTATTTTCTAAGATTGACTTGCGCTCCGGTTATTACCAGTTGAAGGTCAGGGCTGAAGATATTCCAAAGACCGCCTTCAGGACCCGGTACGGGCATTACAAGTTCTTGGTGATGTCGTTCAGGCTGACTAATGCCCCCGCGGCATTTATGGACTTGATGAATAGGGTATTCCAGGAGTTCTTGGACAAATTCGTAATCGTCTTCATCGACGACATCCTGGTTTATTCTCGGACTGAAGAGGGCATAGAGAGCACTTGGCTATTGTGCTGTCAACTCTAAAACAGCATCAATTGTTTGCCAAACTATCAAAGTGCGAATTCTGGTTGAACAAGATTAATTTCCTAGGCCACGTGGTGTCTGCAGAGGGAGTTTCGGTAGACCCGGCCAAGATTCAAGCTGTGAGGGATTGGCCCAGGCCGAGAAATGCCAGTGAGGTACGGAGCTTTATTGGGCTAGCTGGTTATTACAGAAAATTCATCAAGGGATTTTCTATGATAGCTAAGCCTATGACTAGCTTAACGAGAAAGGAAATCAAGTTCAAGTGGTCTGAAGCTTGTGAGCTAAGCTTTCAGACACTTAAGCAGAAATTGACTACTGCTCCTCTATTAGTATTGCCAGTTGAAGACGGTAAATTCAGCGTGTACTGTGATGCGTCCAAGGTTGGCTTGGGATGTGTATTAATGCAAGAAGGGAAAGTGGTAGCATACGCATCCAGACAATTGAAGGGCCATGAAGAAAACTACCCTACTCATGACCTTGAGTTAGCGGCGGTTGTATTTGCGCTGAAGGTATGGAGACATCACCTGTATGGACAATCATGTGAGGTGTTTTCTGACCACAAGAGTTTGAAGTACCTCTTTACTCAGAAGGAGTTGAATATGAGACAGAGGCGGTGGTTAGAATTTGTAAAGACTACGATGTTGAGATCAAATACCACCCTGGTAAAGATAATGTGGTAGCTGATGCACTGAGCAGGATGCCAGCTACTGTGCAACCAACTATGTCGGCCGTATCAATGCCTTTGAGGATGGAGATACAGAAGTTCAATATGGAGATAGTTTCTGGGCTATCGGCCATACTAGCAGACTTAACGCTACGGCCCTCCATCCTGGACCGAATTAAGGAAGCCTAGAAGACCAATTCAAAGGAGATGGCTGATATGGTGAGCAAGGTACCAATGGCCTCTTCCGAGTTTAGCTATTCGGGAGATGGTATCCTGAAGTTCAGAGATAGATGGTATGTTCCGAAGGATGAAGAGTTACGGAAGCACATCTTGTCGGAAGCCCACTCATCTTCTTTCTCTATACATCCCGGTAGCACGAAGATGTATCAAGACTTGAAACTTCACTTCTGGTGGCCGAATATGAAGAATGAAGTGGCCATGTATGTGGAGTCCTGTATGATATTTCAACAGGTCAAAGTTGAACATCAACGACCAATTGGAACGCTTCAGCCTCTTCCGATTCCCGAATGGAAGAGGGAGAACATCACAATGGACTTTGTTGTTGGCCTTCCAAGAACAGCTAAAGGCCACAATAGTATATGGATCATAGTGGACAGATTGACGAAGTCAGCCCATTTTCTACCTGTGAAGACGACATTCTCCATGGATCAGTATGCTGAGCTATATATTAGTGAGATTGTCAAGCTGCATGGTATTCCGGTGTCAATTATTTCGGACCGGGATCCTAGATTCACTTCCAGGTTTTGGAAAAGTTTGCAGAGCTCCTTGGGCACTAGATTAGACTCCAGCACGGCATTTTATCCACAGACTGACGGACAATTTGAAAGAACAATCCAAATACTGGAGGATATGTTAAGGTCGTGTGTACTGGAATTTCATGCTCCTTGGAGTAGATACTTGCCACTCGTGGAGTTTGCATACAACAATAGCTATCAGGCTACAATCGGTATGGCTCCGTATGAAGCTCTCTACGGCAGAAAGTGTAGATCCCCATTGTGTTGGGATGGGGTCGGAGAAACCAAGCTTATCGGCCCTGAGATATTACAGCAGATGTCCGAGGTGATAGCTGCTATCAAACAACGAATAAAGATTGCTCAGAGTCGACAGAAGAGTTATGCGGACAATAGAAGAAGAGACTTAGAATTCGCTGTGGGCGATAAAGTATTCCTGAAGGTGTCACCTTTTAAGGGCGTAATGAAATTCGGTAAGAAAGGAAAGCTCAGCCCACGGTTCATTGGCCCTTTTCCCATCAATGAAGCATGTGGGAAACATGACTTATAAACTACAGTTCCCAGCATCGATGGATGGGGTCCACAATGTCTTCCATGTTTCGATGCTGAGAAAATGTGTACGAGATCCAACTCAGATCGTGAAACAGATGGACTTTGATATCATACCGACACTGACGTATGAAGAAAGGCCCATACAGATATTGGACATGTCACTCAAAGTATTGCGAAACAAGGTGGTTCCACTGGTAAAAGTGTTATGGCGCAACCACAATGTGGAGGAAGCAACATGGGAAATTCAAGCGGATGTCAGGGCCCAGTATCCGAAGCTATTCGCTTAGGCAAATTTTGGGGACAAAATTTCTGTTAAGGTGGGTGGAATGTAACACCCGGCATTTTGCCATGTAATAGTTTTCCCGGATCATTTAATCGGGATTAATATTATATTAATACAAAGAAATATTTTGGTTGGAATAATTAGTGGAGAACTAAACTAATGTGTAACTAAACAAAACATTAAGTTTAAAATGCATGGAAGGGCAATTTGGAGAGAAATTAAGGTTGGTGGGAGTGAGCCAATGGTTGAATGACATCTGGCGACTTGATGAAGAAGCTAAGTTCTTCCTCCTACGTGAAACCCTCACTTCTCATCTGTTTCTTCCCACTGCTCTTTGTTCTCTCTTCCTGGCGATTTTGACAAAGCACCAACACTTTGTTTCCTCGTTTTTCTTCTGTTTCCTTCAACTAAGGTAATCATCTACGGAAGTTATTGATTTTGGACGAGATTAATGCGAGTTTTCACTGAGGTTTAGGGTTATTATTTCTGTGAAAACTCACTGTTTTGGATGAAAATACGTTAGTGTGTTTTCCTAAAGAGTTGAAATGAGCTTGCTGCATATTCTACAAGTTATTTGTTAGCATTTGCAGCTTGTTTAATTTCTCAACATTTCAGTAACAGATCCGAGCGTTCCAGGGACATTCGAGCATTCTACACTGCAGCAAACATGTAAGTTCATGACTGTAGGTTGGCCCTTAAGACCCTACATCACTGAGGTACTAGGTTTCATGTTCTGTCGGGTTGTTTTGGGTAGAAAGGTTATAGTCTATGTTCTGAAATGTCTGGCTTCGATTTACTTTCTGTTGTCTTATTTCTGCTGTCTGCCTGTTTAATTTCAAGCACCGTTCATGCATACACGTTTTACTAAAAATCCATGCAAAAACCGATTTCTGTACACTGTTTGAAACTAATAAGATAAAATCCGACTGAAATGTACCAGGTTAAATGCGAGACGGGGACTGGCCACAGAACTGTTTACTGTTTACCGTTTACTGTACTGTATCCCTGAATGTGCCTGATAGTGCACCCTCCCCCTCCCCCACTGTTTGTCAATTCCCCTATAAGCTCCACTTAATTCTACTGTCACTGTAACTTAATGCTCTGCACTGTCACCGTATTTCTGAAAACCGCATGCATGGCATTTTGCATCACTGCATATCTATATGTTCTTACTGAGTTTTAGACTCATAGGTGAACTCTCTGATGTAGGTACTGAACCCGAAAATGAGGACTTTGTGCCTCAGTCTGATGATTAGTTGCTGGTGGATCGAGTTCATGGGGGTTTGGTTGCTGCAGTCAGACATGATTCTTGTTTAGAGGTTTCTGTAAAGTTTTTCTGAAATCCTGATTTTTGTGTTAAAAACTCTGTAGAAAACTCATCTTTTGGTGAATTCTGTAATTATATGTTACATTCTGTACTGTCCGTCCGATTTTGAAACAATGTACAAGTTCTGATGTTTCAGTTTTAGGAACCACTGTATTTGACAGTTAAGTTTATATTCTAAAGTATTCTGAAATTTGTTTAGAATGTTTCTATTAGTTCATGCATGGATGAATTCTGGTTTTGGAACTGTCCATGTAATTTTATTTCCTTGAACCTGTCAATTTTAAAGTATGTCTTCAGTACCTTCAAATTTCGAAATACTGTATAGATTTTGAGTCAAAGTTTTCAAAACTGCTGTATTTGACAGTTGAACTCATGTTCTGAATGTTCTGAAATGTTTTAGAATATTTTCATATTTTAAGATTTGCATGGATGGTCTCAAATTTTAGAGTCATCCATGTAGTTTGTTTTTCTTAGATCTGTCATCTGTAAAGTGTATTTCAAAATCTTATTTTGAATCGGGTTTTGAAGGTCTGAAACCCTTATGTCTTCTGCTTGATGCTCCCTGCCCGTATGTCTCCCTGTAAAAGTTGTAAATTTTGCCTTTAAAACTATGTCTTCCGGCTGACGTCATCAAAGTCATCCGCCCAGTGTATTTATGTCTTCCGGCTAATGTCAGCATAAGTCTTCCGCCCAGTTTAAAACTCCGTCTTCTGGCTGACGTCACCCAAGTCATCCGCCCAGTGTAAATATGTCTTCTGGCTGACGTCATCCCAGTTTTTCCGCCAGTATAATGCTTATATCTTCCGGTTGACGTCATCCATCTTCCGGCGGACGTCATCTCCTCATCCGATCTCAGTTACTGTCTGTTTCTTCCGCCTGACGTCACCCATCTTCCGGCTGATGTCACCACCTCTTCTGCCCAGTTTTACTCAGCCTCTTCCGCTGAATACTGTTCGTCTTTTGTCGTATCTGAATCCACCGATAGCTCTAATCTTCCGCCTGACGTCATCTCCGCTTCTGTCTTTGTATTTACATCTTCCGGCTGACGTCATTCACGTCTTCCGCTGCTCCTTTAAACTAAGTCTTCCGTCGGTTATTCGCCTAAGTCTTCCGCCAATGTTTCCTGTTTCCTCCTCCGCCAGCCTTATGCTAATTTCTGTTCTGTTATCCATTATTGAAACTTGTTTTAAATTTCTACACCCGAGAACTCTCTCTCTCCCTGTAAATGTTTTCTGTTACTCACTGTAGTTTCTCCCTCTCTGTAAAGTTACGTTTTTAGGGTTTGCGATGACAGTGCATGTTTCCTGTTATTCGATTCTATTTCTCTGTGAATATTTTAAAAGTATAATGTCCACTGTTTTGACCGATCTGTTTCAAAAAAAAAAAATAGTCACCATTTCCCGTTGACTGTCCCGGAGTGACGGCTCCAATCCCGGACTCCGATCGGGATCCGGTTTCGGGCTCTCACATCTTTAGTCTTTCGCAAATCTTGTGGATCTTCTCAGTGGTCTCTCGGATGATATCAAGCCCAAGCGAAAATCGTTCCTCCTTTTTTGCCCAACACAAAGGAGAACGACATGGCCGGCCATACAATGCCTCAAACGGAGAGACTCCGATGCTGATCTGGAAGCTGTTGTTGTACACAAACTCCACCAGTGGCAAGTGGTTGATCCAACTGTTACCAAAATCCAGAACACAAGACCTTAGCATGTCCTCAATTATCTGAATGGTCCTCTCTGACTGGCCATCTGTCTGGGGGTGATGAGCAATGCCGAACTTAGTCTTAGTACAAACTCCTTCTACAATCCTCTCCACAACTCCGAAGTGAAGCGAGGATCATGATCAGACACATGCTCAAAAGTACACCATGAAGACGAACAATGGGCTGCACATATAATCGACTAAGCTTGGCAACCGAGAAATTCATCCGGACGGGAATGAAATGTGCCGACTTTGTCAGTCGATCCACAATAACCCAAATAGCATCCAGACGCTAAGGAGTCATCAGAAGATGAGTAACGAAGTCCATGGTGACTCCCTCCCACTTCCCCTCTGGAATAGGCAATGGCTGGAGAAACCCTGCTGGCCGTTGGTGTTCAGCTTTAACTCGCTGGCATGTCATACACCGAGCCACAAACTCAGCTACCTCTCTCTTCATGCCAACCCACCAATACTGACGCTTTAGATTCTGATACATCTTTGTACTGCCCAGATGAATAGAAAAACTGGACCTGTAAGCCTCATCTAGGATGGTCTGTCTCAAATCGGCGAGGTTGGGAACTGCTACCTTACCATAGTAGAACAGATCACTATTGGTGTTCACTGACCAACCCTTAAGCTGTTTCCCATTCTGAAGCTGTCCCACTTTCGCTACAAGTTCCTCATCTTGCCGTTGTAGTTGCTTCACCCCTAATAAGCATCGAAGGTGTAGCCACTACATGGTAGATATAAGCCGTACTCCCAGAATCATGATAATGAAACTCGAAATCTCAGATGGTCACTGATCTCTTACACTCGTCCTGTATCAAACAGGCTATGGAAGCACGAGTATGACTCCCCCAGACCCGATCGGGGCCGAGGAGCCATCACTCTGAACATTTAACAGAAAACGAGACATATATTTTTTTTGATAAATGGAGCAGACTGAACCTTTAAGAGCAAACCCTTAAAAGCATAGACAGAGAGAGAGAGAACTTTCTCTGAACTTGAAAGGAAAACGGAAAAACAGTTAAAATCGGATTACAGAATGAACGACAGAAGAAATCAGAAGACTGAAGAAAACAGGGAGATAGGACACTTTGAACGTTTAAATAAAAGGCTGGGTGGGCGACGAGCATGCAGAAGGAACGTGATAAAATACATGCAGTGAAAATAAATGAGAAATATAAACTGAAAGACATATTGAAAGAAAGGCTACAGTGAATACCGGAATCGGGTGATCTATGGCCGAAGGAGTAAATAAAACGGGGCGGAAGACGTAGGCATTAGATGGAGCAGAAAATGCAAGTAAATTGGGTGGGCGATATAGTCTAGCGGTGGATGTGAATAAGACAAAAGTTGTAATACCCGGCGGTACGGAACGTTATTATTTTAATGTAAATGATATTTTTGTAAATATATCAAATCAAGTCTATTTTACGAAAAGAAAGCGTTATTCCAATCCTAATAATTAATAAGGATTTTAGGAAAATTTTGGGAATTTTAGGAGCTTAACGCTAATTTTACGAGAATTACGTTTATCGTAATATAAATGATACTTTGGTTAAATAGTAAACGAGATTCGAATTTCGAACGGACAGTTTTAATGGAACCCTGATAATAAGTTGGAGTTATTGCCAAATATGGAGATTTGGAGAAACCGAATCGTTAGATAATTAACGAAACGAAGGACGAAACAAATAGAAAATCAAAGGAAGGGCAAAAAGGTAATTGCCAAGTCAAATTTTTAATTAAATTTCACACTTCTCTTCTCCTTCTCCATTTTCACTGTGGCTCCTCTGTGCTCTCCCCCTTCTCTCGCGACATTTCCGTCTCCCTCACGGCGTTTCTCATTCTAGGGACCGTTCTTCCCTCCGATCGTCACGATTCTTCACGTTTTCTTCCCCAATCCCGACCCTAGGTACGATTTTAGGGTTTTAGCTAAGTTTGTTTCGGTTTTTATGGAGTTTAAAGGATTAGGGTTCGTTTAGGGTTTCGTAAAAAACGTGGTTTAGAACTAGAAATCGATAGGTTTACCTTAGTTGTGAATATAATGGACGTATTGAACGTTATTGGACGAAGTTAGGTCGATTTATGAGAAATGTTAAAGTTCGAGCATTTAGGGGTTTTTGGAAAAACTCGGTAGTGGAAATTTTGAGATATTCGAGCGTGGAATGCTCAATAAAACGCTTCAATGAATCAAATTAAGGCTTTAAGGAATTTCCTTAGTTAAGGTTATTTCCTTAGTTAAGGTTTCGTTAAATTTGGACGTTTAATAGTTTAAACTCGTTTTAACGACAAAATTGTGAAATTGCCTTAGATGAACAGCGCTCGTGGATAGAGCTTGGATTGCAACGGACACGAGGTAAGTTCTTGTGACTTACTCTGGCCGATAGGCCTACACCGTACGTCGAAGTCGTCTCGAGGAGTTTTGGTGACCTGTTTGTTTAAATTGCTTTGGTTGGGTAGTTAGGTTTAGTTGTTTTATAGGTTATGTCTTTAATTGTTTTTATTGTCTTGATGGTACGTATGATGCACGTTTAAATTATGTTATAAATTGTTCACGCATCAAGTATTTTAAAAGAGCATGAAAATGAATTTTGGCACTATGTTTTAAAGAAAATGGCGATGTGGCCTGAAAGGGGGCTATTGATCTATTGTGTGGATCGATTACGGGTCTGTCACAATACCACATCTAATATGAATGGATGTATGTTTATGGTCATGCGAGGTGGGGCTCAGGCATGACTGTGCGTGTTGCAAGCATGTACCCCCCTCCTCTAGGTGGAAATGGTAGTCCAACCGCAGGATGTACCCTCTCTATTTAGGGGGTTGGGATCTCGATGACAACCTATGTAAAGATAAGAAAATGTTGCATGATTTACGAACTCATATGCACAGCATGCATTTGCATTTACGAAACTTGCTGAGATTTTTATTTCATAGATTGTCTGTATGGTGTAGGTGATCTTGACTTAGGTGAGGACGAGATCCCTCCACCCGAGGAGCGATGCAGTTGGCGGAGGATGGCTCGCGGGGTGTGCTGGTGCAGTCGATGCTTAACCTGACCCGTGGGGGTGTATGTATGTGTTTTGAGGGTTTTTGGGATATTTTGGGTTAACGGTGGATTAGATAGGTTAATTGTACAGCTAGACCCATTTTAGGATTGTTTGGATATGGATAACGGATTTATGTTTATGAAATGTTTTGTTAAAAACTGTCGTTTGATGAACTGCTGGATTATTGAATTTCATAGGATTTTGTTTAGATTTTAAACATATCCATACAGTTCGTTTTCATGAAAATGTATTTTGTTGAAATGCGTTTCGAGTCGGTTTAAATGAGGCTATGGAGGAGATACGAGTATTTGGGATTTTATGTTAAATTGTATTTTGAGTCATTTATTTGGTCGATGAAATGAAGTGATGTTGAAGTGTTTTTAGTTTGTGATTTGAGTTTAAATAGGTGTTTATGTTGTGTGCAAGAGAGAAGAGAAGAAAGGAGTAGATAATGAATGAATGTGAACGAGGAAAGGAAAGGAAAGAAGAGAGAATGATCACCGGTGGATGTGAACTACAGACAGAAATGAGTTCACCGGTGGATGTGAACTACAGACAGAAATGAGTTCACCGGTGGATGTGAACTACAGACAGAAATGAGTTCACCGGTGGATGTGAACTACAGACAGAAATGAGTTCACCGGTGGATGTGAACTACAGACAGAAATGAGTTCACCGGTGGATGTGAACTACAGACAGAAATGAGTTCACCGGTGGATGTGAACTACAGACAGAAATGAGTTCACCGGTGGATGTGAACTACAGACAGAAATGAGTTCACCGGTGGATGTGAACTACAGACAGAAATGAGTTCACCGGTGGATGTGAACTACAGACAGAAATGAGTTCACCGGTGGATGTGAACTACAGACAGAAATGAGTTCACCGGTGGATGTGAACTACAGACAGAAATGAGTTCACCGGTGGATGTGAACTACAGACAGAAATGAGTTCACCGGTGGATGTGAACTACAGACAGAAATGAGTTCACCGGTGGATTTCGATTCCGACATTAAAAGTTTTATTTCTGCGAAAACGCTAGGTTTAAAGTTTTAAGTATAAAAAAATAATACGGGAAAATTAGGTACAGTGTTAGGGACGTCACAAAAGTGAACAGTGACAGCGGCAGATGTGAATAAACTAAAAGCAACAGAAACAGTGGTGGAAGTAAAGCAGATGACGTCAGGCGGAAGATGTGGATGACGTCAGGTGGAAGATGTAAATAAACTGGGTGGAGGATATGGGCAGATGACGTCAGGCGGAAGATGTGGATGACGTCAGGCGGATGATGTAAATTTTAATGGCAGCGGTGGATACAGGCAGAAATGCACTGTTCACCGGTGGATGTAAATTGCAGACAATGAGTTCACCAGTAGATGTGAACTACGGACAGAATTGAGTTTACCGGTGGATGTGAACTACAGACAGAAATGAATTCACCGGTGGATGTGAACTACAGACAGAAATGAGTTCACCGGTGGATGTGAACTATATGCAGAAATGAGTTCACCGGTGGATGTGAACTACAGACAGAATTTGACAACCCTTTTACAGGAAAATGTATAAGCAGGGAACATCAAAACAGAAGGCATAAAGGTTTCAGACCTTCAAAACCCGATTCGAAACAATGTTATAAAACATATTTGACAGAGATTCAAAAAACACAGACTGCATGGATAGCTCTAGAATTCGAGACCATCCATGCACAACCTAAAGAGGAAGAACCCTAGCAGTTCCAGAATATTTTCAACACATTTCAAAACATATATACAACTGTCAAATACAGAGGTTTTAGACATCAATACAGAATTGAACCTACACTTCAAATGTTTTAAAACTTCAAAAGATGATACAGAACTTGATATAACTTCAGAAAATACATTCTCACAGGGTTAACTCTTGTCTGACTACAGCAACCGACTCCCATGAGCTCGTGCCACCAACCACCTATGCATCGGGCTGAGGCACAAAGTCCTCATCCACGGGATCCGTACCTACATCAGAGAGTTCAACTATGAGCCTAGAGCTCAGTAAGAACATATAAGAATGCAGTGATGCATATGTTGTGCATGAACATTTCGGAATACAGTGACATTATAGAACATTACTTTTTATCTATCAGGAAGTGGGGCTTATAGGGAAACAGGCGTAACAGAAGTGCACTATCAGACACTAGTAATTCAGAGCAGAACACCAGTCCCCAGTGGGAAACAGGTGTAACAGAAGTGCACTATCAGGCACTAGAAATTCAGAGCAGAACACCAGTCCCCGTCCCACACTTAACCGGTACATTACAGTCAGATTTTTATCCTTTTTAACTTCAAAACCTGTGCACAGAAAACTTTTGCATGTCTTTCGGGAAAATCGTGTATGCATGAGCATTTACGGTACTTGAACTTAAAACAGCAAACAGCCGGAATAAGACAGCTGAACATAAGGAAAAAGGCAGATAACTCAGAACATAACTCTAACCTTTTTACCCAAAACAACCCGATAGAAGTAAAAACCTAGTACCTCCATGATGTAGGGCCTTAAGGGCCAACCTACGGGTATGAACTTACCTGTTGCTGCAGAGTTGCAAGCCTTGAACGTCTCGATGAGTCTCAGCGATCCACAGATCTACATCATGCACGATCGGACATTAACCCTAAAACTTGATTAAAACTGGAGAATGACTTTCCTAACTTGTTAACTAGCATAAAACGTTTACCTTTACTGGAGGGACTGGAGAAAATAGGGAAGAGACGAAGTTGGAATGGTCGCACGTCGTCTGGAGAGAGAGCACAGAGAAGAGAATGGAAAGAAACAGAGAGATGAAATGAAGGTTTCACGTAGGAGGAAGAACATATCTTGTTCAGCAAGTTGAACACCTGGCAGCCATTCATTGGCTTCCTCCCACCAACCCTAATTACTACCTAGACTGCCCCTCCATTGGTTTTCTAACTAAATGAATGCTTTGGTTACTCCTATAGTTTAGTTTTCCACTAAATATTCCAACAATTTTCACCAAAACATACATTATATTAATATAAACCTAATCTCATTGGATAATTCGAGGGATAACTTCCCTAGCCAAAAATGCCGGGTGTTACAACAAGAATATCGGCTCAATGCATCAGCAACTGCATTAGCCTTGTTGGGATGATACTCCAGGCTAAAATTATAATCCTCCAAATACTCCATCCACCTGTGCTGCCTCAAGTTGATCTCTTTCTGAGTGAATAAGTACTTCAGACTCTTATGATCGGAGAAAACCTGGAAGCTAACTTTATATAAATAATTTCTTCACATTTTCAAAGTGAAGACAATGGAAGCGAGCTCTAAGTCGTGGGTAGGATAGTTCTGCTCGTGGGGTTTCAAATGTCGGGAAGCATACACCACTACTTTGCCTTGCTGCATAAGGACGCAACCCAGGCCAACACCTGAAGCATCTGGATAGACTGTATATGGAACGTCCCCATCGGGAACTGTCAGAATCGGAGCACTGGTCAATCTTCGCTTCAACTCCTCAAATGCATTCTGGTAATCACCATCCCAAACAAACCGCACATCCTTACGAGTGAGTTTGGTAAGAGGCGCGGCAATAGAAAAGAAATTCTCCACAAAACGCCGATAATATCCTGCTAGGCCGAGGAAGCTGCGAATCTCAAAAATGTTCTTGGGTGATTGCCAATCGATTACGGCCTCAATCTTCCAAGGGTCCACTGAAATACCCTCTCACGAAACCACATGACCCAAGATTTTTACCTCAGTCTGCCAAAAATCACACTTACTTCGCTTGGCATACAGCTGGTACTCCCTCAGAGTTTGCTGGACAATACGGAGGTGCTCACTATGTTCACGGTGGGTCTTCGAATAAATTAGGACATCATTAATAAAGACTACCACGAACCAATCTAAATATGGTCAGAAGATTCGGTTTATAATATCCATAAACACCGCTGGGGAATTAGTCAGCCCGAACGGTAGCACTAAGAACTCAAAGTGCCCATATCTGGTTCGGAAAACAGTTTTAGTTATATCTACCTTGCGAATCTTCACCTGATGATATCCCGTCCTCAAATCAATTTTTGAGAAGTACCGTGAACCTCCGAGCTGATCGAAAAGATCATCAATACACGGGAGCAGGTACTTATTCTTCACAGTAACCCTGTTTAGCCTCCGATAATCGATACACAACCTCAACGATCCATCTGCCTTCTTGGCAAATGAGACGGGAGAGCCCCAGGGTGACATACTCTCCCTAATAAATCCTCTGCTCTACAAATCATCTAACTGCTTTCGTAGTTCCACCAACTCAGCAGGTGTCATTCTATACGCGGGAATAGAAACTGGAGTAACTGCTTCCGTAGTTTCACCAACTCAGCAGGTGTCATTCTATACGCGAGAATAGAAACTGGAGTGGCTCCCAGAACGAGATTGATGCAAAACTCGATTTTCTGATCTGGAGGTAAACCTAGTATATCCTCGAGAAAGATGTCATCATACTCTCTGACGACAGAAATATCCCTCCCCGACACCGCGGTCTCAATGTCGAGTTCCATCGACCAAAGCCCTCCATACCGTTCTAGTCTACTCTTGCCTCCCAAGCATACTCTAAAGAGTGAGTTCACAATTCCCGCACAGAGACCTCTTTTATAAGCAACCACTCTGCTAGTCTTTGAGGTAAGAGTGACCTGCCTCACATGACAATCAATCAGAGCCTTATACTTCATCAGCCAATCGCAACCCAGAATGATGTCGAACTGACACATGGGCAAGTTAATAAGATCGGCTGAAAATTTACAGTCGTCGATAACCACACAGATTTGCTCGACATATATCAGTAACTCTACTTCTGTCGCCCAGCGGAGTGTTCAAAAAGAAAGGAACCTCCATCTTCTCGATGGGTAACCTCAACTATTCAACAAAAACAGTAGAAATAAAATAGTACGACGCCCCAGTGTCAAACAACACTCGTGTAAAAGTGTGAATGATAATAATCGTACCGTTAACAACTGCCTGCTGATTAGGCACTGGATAATAATCGGTTTGGTCCATTGCATAAGATTGGCAGGCAACTCCCTTGCCCTTATAATCGCAAAAACGACCGCTGCCCCTGGAAGTAGGTCCTCGAAATCCAACTGTCCTCTACTACTGCTGAGGAGGTGGACTGATAACAAAGGGCTGCCCAGTGGGTCAAGAAGAAGTAACACCGAAGGGCCTATCCTCTGCACGGCAATAGGGAGTCTGAAACTGTGTCTGCTAAAAAAGGGGTGTCCCCAGTTCTGACCTGGCGAAGAAAATGAACTAGTAGATGCATGAGGAAATAAGGAAAGTTGTGGCTGCTGCCCCTTGTGGCTGGCTAAGTGGGCAGTTCGAGCGGCTTGCACTAAAACTCTGGTCTGACCCCTACGGCTTGTTCCTTTTGGTCATCTTCCTCCCGGAAGGTCGGTTGTCTGACCCATGCTGGAAGGATACCACTGCCCGAGTTTCACATCCTCTCTATATGCAAGGCGGCCTCATACGCTCCAAGCAAAGAATCATATGGGTTGACCGCCACAATCCGCCTGATGTTAAAGTTCAGCCCCTGAACGAACTTGATAGCCTGTGCCTGCAAGTCAACTACACTAGAATAAGGCACCAGTTGGATAAAACGGTTGTAATAATCAGTCACTGACATGGACCCTTGGACAAGCTCATTGTACGCCCTGGTCATAATACCCCTATACTCTCTGCTGCTAAACTGACCTCGGAACAGAAAGATAAACTCGCTCCACCTCATAGTGTTGACGTTATGCTGGTTACAGATCTCATTCCACCAATGCCTAGCTGCCTCCCTCAGAAAATAAGCAGCTAGCGTAACCCTGGACCCCACTGGTGTCTGGAGAGTCTCGAAGTTGAACTTCATCACCAAAAGCCAGTTCTTTGCCTCCACCATATTAGTACCGCCAACAAAAATAGGAGGGTTGAGTTGGTTAAACTCCCAGAAATGAACCACCCTGGAGGTCATCTGAGTAAGGATTGGATCAGGTATCGGATCAAGGGTGTTCATCGAAGCCTGATCAGTGGTAGTAGCTGAAGTCGGAGGTGGATTCGGGCCAAAGGTAGATTTGGGGTACGGCTCACCAATTTTCGCACAGCCTCCACTAAAACAGCAATCGAGTTAGGGTCATTCTCTGGGTTAGAAGGAACTCTCTTTCGTGGCGGCATCTTGAAACTTCTGGACACACAAGATTGCACTACATTAGTATTTTACTAAGGCTTTATTAATCCACGTATTCTACCAACTGCTCATAATTTTTCTTAAACATTTGTCACTCAAAGGATTAAGGAACCTTGTGCTCTGATACCAATAAATTTCTGTCACGCTCCCGAGAGGGGGCCGGACAGAAATTCCAGGCTAAACGATCAACCTCGGGGAGGTCCACCGTCTAGCCTAAGGCTGAGTGCGGAAGTTTTTGCAATGATCCAAGACTCCTCAATGTAACAAATATGAGAAATGAGCAATAATAGAAATACTGGAAAAAGAAATATAGTTACAAACTCAAATATGTAGCAACATCCAGAATATGTACTTACATTTCACGAAATACTTAAATAGAAATAAACACGACTCCTAATCGATTGGTGCCAATCCAGCTCACTTCTGCTTCCTTCTTCTTTTACCTGTGGAGGGTGAAGTCGTTTGGGGGAGTGACAAACTCAGTATGAGATGTTATACCTACCACTCATGTTATAATGCATGCCAGTTTTAAAATCAATGAATGAGTATCAAATCTCAAAACCAGTTCTATATTATTCAATCTCTTCTCATTTTTAGATAGATCGATCGGGTTAACTTTTAAAATAAAGTGTATACAAACTATACCCTCATTATCCATACTGTACTACATAGTCAAGTGCACAATGAAAAAGGAGACCACACAAGGATCCTCTGCAACACACCACACAGAAAGATCGCAATAACATTAGGCAAGACCTCATAAGGAGAAGAGATATAGTCAACTACCAGGGGGATCACAGTCGGCATACCCTGGGCCTCGTGGATCACACGGTAGCTCACCAAGAGGGAATCAACGATCACTCTCGATCGGTTGGCATACCCTGGGCCTCGTAGATCACACGGTAGCTCACTAGGAGGGAATCAACGATCACTTTACCCTGGGCCCTCGGGGACACTGCACTAGGGACTTATCATACCGGGGGTAACAACGAACAGACATTGATCAGGTCGAGTAACAGGGCTAGTATTGCTCAGAGCTTAGGGCTAGCATAGCTCAGAGCTCATTCCTCCATTCGCGAAGAGTACCGCACAGGACTAGCATAGCTCCGAGTCCTTTCCTCCTATTACCAAGGGGAGTACCATATTCAAACAAGTGTGGGGACTACCACAGCAACCCTCAAACACGATTGCACTAGGAAAAATCCCTTGATACTCTTAGCTAGGCCCCGCTAAGAATGCCAAATGATTACCTCCAGAATCAACTCCAAATGACAATACAGAAAACTATACAATGCATCAGAAAACCAGTCTACAATAAAACATATCAGCATAGTATGATGATCAATCTTAACTCAAACCCGTTGGCAAGGCAAGAAAACATGACAGTAGGCAGTCAAATTAAGTTAAAAGTGTACATGTCTATTTAATGCAATATGCTCATGTTCTTAAAACAGCAGACATCAATATCGAAGTACTCCACCAAAATAATATATATGCATGTTATATAGATATATCGCAGAAATTATAATAACCCATACCACCGAGGCGAGTCCTCCTAACTTCAGTGGTCCGTGTCTCTTCTGGGATCGTCTCAAGGTCTGTAAAATCCTCCGAATCTGGGAATCAAAAAAGGAAGGAAACCCATTAAGACCCAATTGGGTTGATAAACGATATAAACTGCGAACCAGGGCAAAAACGAACCCAAACGGCTTGACTTGACATTTGGTCAAAGTCAACGATCAGTCAAAGTCAACGGTCAAGTTAATAGTTGACTTTGATTGACCGGTTCGGGTCGGATCGGACCAGTTTGGATCCAAACTGGTCGGATAAGACCAGTTCAAGTCTGGTTTGGTTTGGGTCAGACCACTTCGTGTCAGACCGATTTGGGTCAAGTTGGAACCAAACTAGTCAGGTCGATTCGTCCCGCAGTGAACTGGGTTGACCCGGCCTAATGGACTCATGTCAGACCCGGCCTGGAATGGCCTCGAGTCTAGCTTGGCCTGACTCAACCCAGGCCTGAGTCAACTCGGCCCAGTGCCCGAGTTGACTCAGCCCACAGCCGAGTTGACTCGGTCATCGACAGCCAAGTGCTGGCGACCTCGCAGTGTCAAAAAATTGCATTTTCTAACCTGTTTTTTGTCGAATCTCATTTCCAATGCGTTTCTTATCTCTTTTCCAGTCAATTCCTGCCAAAACACCAAGAAATCGACCTTAAATCTCAGATCGATGAAACCTAAAAATTTCAAACCTTCTCGATCGAAAATCGGGAGAAAGAGAGCTTACCGTCGAAAGTGCCCTTCAGCAATGTTGATCTACTCTTTGAGACGAAGAGTTTGATACCAAAACTTCGCCGAACGGAGGCGGCTTCGTCGTCGGATCTCCTCTCCCTCGCGACTGCTCTCGCTTTCTCCTTTCTGTTTTGCTTCTGCTGAACGAAAATTATAGGGTTTTCTTTGAAGACCTATTGCTTTAATATTCTATTTTATTATTTTATTTTAATTTTTTTAAATTTTATATTAAATCTATTATACCCATTTAATAGATTTTCGGTTTCAAATTTCAAATTCTCGAACAACTTCGCTTGATAATTTTGGATGTTCTACTCTCGTTGATTTAATTCACTTAAATTGTGCGAATGTCAACGTCTAATTTTTAGTTTACTTCGTAAATCTTACGTACGTGCTACACGTAACCAAAAACTCGTACATCACACGTTTCTAAAAATTTGAGCGTTCGTGAAAAATTTATTCAGAAATTTTCATTCACAAAATTTTTGCGGAGTTTACATCGTTTCTTTAGACTTTTAAACAACCACATGGGTGCAAGCCATGGAGGAAGAAATATCTGCTCTTCATGCATACAATACCTTGACTCTTGTTACTCTCCCACCATATGGTATAGTCATAGGCTGCAAATGGATCTATCGCCTCAAAACATACTCGGGTGGTTCTTTTAGTTATCATAAGCCGAGGCTTGTGGCAAAAGGTTATCACCAAATAGCCAGAGTAGATTACACTAAAACTTTCAGTCCCATGGTTAAGCACACAACCATAAGATTTGTTCTTGTAATTGCTTTATCTGAAAACTGCCATACTCACCAATTAGAAGTGAGCAATGCTTTTCTTCACGACAATCTACATGAAATCGTGTTTGGAACAATCTCTGGGTTTCGTCAACAATGAAAATCCATCTCTAGTGTGTAGGCATAACAAAGCAAATTATGAGATAAAACAATCCCCAAGAGTATTGTATACCAAGCTACAATAATCCTAACTTCAGTTTGGCTACTCTCTATCTCGAGCATGCTTCACTTTTCATCTTTAACTCGGGTTCTTTTAATCTTTGAGTGCTCGTTTAAGTTGATGATATACTTCTCGTTGAGACTTATACACCTACTATTACTTGGTTAATTTCCTTTCTCAAGTCTAAGTTTGCTATGAAGGATCTTAGGTAGTTCCATTATTTTCTGGGAATGGAAGTCACTTGCTCGTCTTCAATCATTTCTCTAAATCAGTCTAAATATATTAAGGCCCTTCTACAACAAGCAAACATGCACGTGCCTACTCCTATGGTGTCTGAGCGACTATTACTTTACTTCAAGTAATGACAGTGTTTATCAAAGTCTCCTTGGTGGACTACAATAGAGCAAGTTAACTCGCTCAAATATCTCATTTGTAATCATAAATTATGCTAATTTATTCATTGTCCCACTTATTTGCATTGGCAAGCTCTCAACTACGAATCACTAAAAAGAATATTTGACAAAGTATAGTAGATCATCAATATTATTTTAAGGAGAAACCCTACATTTTTCTTCAACAAAAACCGAGAGAGAGAGGAGGGCGTAAAAGATTTTTTGCCGCAAAAGTGAGTTTTAACGTCCTAATTTTTGTTCTTTATCAACAATGTTCAAGAATACGTAGAATCTAACCCTAATTTCATTAATTTTTGTTTAGTTCTTGTGTTTTATTGTTAGAATCCAACTTGAAGCCTTAAAAAACAAATTTGTTAGTTGAAATTGAACTATACTGATGATTTTAAGTTCTTTTGGTGTTGGTGTGGGTTTAATATCTATTTGTGGTAGAAATCGGCAAATATCGATATTTTTCGCAAAAATCTATTAAGAGAAATCTACTTTATGCGCTTTAGCAAAGTTTACAGTTGTTTTTTAGTCTTTTTTAATTTGTTTCCTATTCCTGGTATAGGACCTTACCACTAACCCTAGAATTTAGAAGGGTTCTCATGTTTGAATTATTGTAGATTCACATGTTGCTGATTTTGAACTTGTTTATGAGCATATCGTCCCCAACGGTAAGAAGCCTATAGGTCGAGATAGTGATTTCTTTCACTATATCGCACATGCATCACGGTTTTTAAAAACCCTACTTGGTAATAGTGTAACACTCAGAATTTTCGTGTTATAAATTCAAATTTCGTAACTGATATGTTGAAAATTTTAGATTTAATATTGGGTTCTTATTATTGAATTTAGAATTAGGAAGTGGTATTGGAAATGTAGTAGCCAAATTATGAGGCTAAAATAGATGAATGAATTGTGAGGTAACTAAATAGGTTGAGGTATTAGTTGAGAACAAATGGGAGGGCAAGTTTAGAAAGTGAAAAGTGGTAGGTGTGGAAGGCCAATAGGAAGATGACACTTGGCAAAGCTTCTAGAGGAAGCTTCCCTTTTGAAAACCATATGATGAAACTCTCTGCCCCCCAACCCCCCCGTCACGTAATTCACTCCCTCAATTTCCCCCTCTCCCATTTTCAGTTCTTCCTCTCCTCTACAAAGAATAGCATCTCTCTCTTCCTTAGGCGATTCTTCCCCCCATTTTCCTTCGGTTCTCCCTTCTCCTGCGACGTTCTCTCCTCTTTCTTGCAGCAACTCTCATCTTTCCTCAAAAACCTACGGTAAGACTCAATTAGGGTTTTGGATTTTGGGAATGTTGGATTAAATATTGGTTATTGTTGGGTGTTTGACGTTTGTAACGACCTTTTAACTATTCCTAGAATTACCCTTTTTTTTATTCAAGTGAATCCTTTCGTTAAATCGTTAAATCAAAGTATAAATTGTTGAAACATATTTAAAAATCAATTAAATAAAACCATTAAAATAGAAGAGGAATCGGCCAAGCAGAACAGAGGGCAAAAAGGGCCAAAGCCCAAAATTTTTCCTGTTCACATCTACCGCTCTACTCCACTGTTAACTTCTACCGCTCACTCACATCCATCGCTCACTTCTACCAAGCCACATCCACCGCTCAACAGTAACCAAACACACTTCTACCGCTCACTCACATCCACCGCTTACTTCTACCAAGCCACATCCACCGCTCAACAGTAACCAAACACAATTCTACCCGTTCACTTCTGTCAAGCCACATCCACAGCTCAACAGTAACCAAACACACTTCTACCGCTCACTCACATCCACCGCTCACTTCTGCCAAGTCACATCCACCGCTCAACAGTAACCAAACAAACTTCTACTGCTCACTCACATCCACCGCTCACTTCTGCCAAGCCACATCCACCGCTCAACAGTAACCAAACACACTTCTACCGCTCACTCACATCCACCGCTCACTTCTGCCAAGCTACATCTACCGTGCAACAGTAACCAAACACATTTCTACAGGTTGACTTTGACCAAACACTTATATAAACTTATGTCGATCACAAAACGACAGAATCTACCAAACACTTAACCGAAACCCATACAATATTCCCCATGTACTTACACATCATTCACTCAGGACTTCCAAAAACATTAAAAATAACATTCCCCATTTCCAGAAACATCAAAATGAACATTATACACATATATGTTCGCGAACTATCCATAATACACATCCAAACATCAAATGTTAACTATCTAGAAACGAAGCGTCCTAAAATGTTTCTAACTATACAAATATTATCTAATCCACCATCTGTCCTAAACATCTCGAAATGTTCCAAAGACGTTTACTTACATCCCCACTGGTCAAAGCGCACCGACTGCCCAGCACACTCCCACGGGCCATCTTTCTTTAACTGATCATTCCGCGGGTGGAGGGATCTCGTCCTCACCTGTATCAAGATCACCTACACCATAAAGACACCTATGAGATAAAAATCTCAGTAAATTCTACGTAAATGCCAATGCATGATCGTGTATGCTCAATGCTATAAAAACCGTCCATGTCATTTCATATTTCTGTACGTGTCAGTCTATGTGTATCGGAAACGCTCGACAGATGGATAGGGCACGTCAAGCGGTTAGACAGCCCACACCATCTGAAGGGAGGAAGACCTGCTCATCACAGAACGCCAGGTCTGAACCTTATCCCCGATAACCCCGTGCCATGGTTGTTTACATGATACTTTACTTGCCTTTACATGCATTTTCTTTTCATGAAATCAATGCATAAATTCATTTTGCATGCCGTTTTGGAAACCATGATACGTGGACAGTTCAATATGCACAATATAACATATATAATGCGGATACCATCAAAACCTCACAAATACTATCAAAGCATCACAATACTTAACCTATAAAACAACAAAACTTAAACTACCCAACCAAAGTAATTAAACACACAAGGCACCAACAATCACCAACAATCCTCGAGAGACAAATCTTAACATATGGTGTAGCCAATCGGCCACAGTAAGTCACGAGAACTTACCTCGGGTCCGTTGCAATTCAAGCTTCGTCTACGAGCGTTGTTCACCTAAGTCCTTTCACAACAAATCGTAATTAAATCGAGTCTAGACCTTTAAATCTCGAAAACTACAAACTCCTGGCTGCAGAAAACTTCCTAAAACTCTATTCTAGCTCATTGCGGCATTTCATCGAGCAATTTACACTCGACACCTCAAAACCGCTATTAATGGGGTTTTTCAAATTTTCCAAACCACCAAATTCTCAACAACCTTCATTAATTCAACTCATTCGCACCAACGACCATAAATACGTCCATCCGAGCCATAATGAAGGTAACTCTATCAATCTCAAACCTTATTTCACGTTTTTTACAAAACCCTAACAAAATCCTAATCCGTATAACCTTAGAAATTGAAATCTAAAGCTCCAAAATTATAGATTCATACCTAGAGTCGGGTTTGGAGGAGAAAATGTGAAGAAACTTCGAAGATCGGAGAACGAGGAGAAGCGCCGTGAGTAGGAAGAAGAATCACCGAGAGGGGAGGAGAGAAAATGAAGGTTTCGTTGAAGTGCTGAGGAAGGAAGGATTTTGTGATTTTTAATAAAATTTTGGTTTGCAAAATTACTCATTCGCCCTTCCTTATGATTATTTATTTGTTTTTCCACTTATTTTGTTATTTAGCTAACGGTCCGTTTTCTCCAAATCTTCATATTTTACCATAAATTCTAATTAATCATTAAGGCTCCATTAAAACTTCCCGTAAAACCGGGCGTTACATTTCATCCACCTTATTTAAATTTTGTCCTCAAAATTTGACTAAACAAATAGTTCAGGATATTTCGACATCATATCATGCTGTCTCTTTCAAGTAGCTTCCTCCACATCGTGGTTCCGCCATAGGACTTTGACTAGCAGAATCTCTTTATTACGTAGTACCTTGATAGAGGACTCTAGAATTTGTACCGGCTTTTCCTCATAGGTTAACGTTGGTTGCACTTAGATCTCTCTTGTTTCAACGACGTGTGATGGATCACGCACGCATTTTCTGAGCATGGACACGTGAAATACGTCATGAACACCTTCCATGGATGTGGGAAGCTGTAACCTGTACGCCATAGTCTCGATCCTCTTCAAAATAGGAAAGGGCCCAACAAAACGAGGGTTCAACTTGCCTCTCCTTCCGAACCACATAACGCCTTTGAACAGAGAAATCTTTAAGTACACTTTGTCACCTTCCTTAAACTGCAATTCTCTCCGTCTTGTGTCAACATAGCTCTTTTGGCGGCTCTGTGCTATCTCTATACGTTGTCTGATAACAGCGGTTTTCTCCGCTGTTTGCTACAAAATATCTGGGCTGATTATACTAGCTTCACCAACCTCATCCCAGTATAGCGGAGACCTACACTTTTGACCATACAATGCCTCGTACGGAGCCATGCCAATCGTAGCCTGGAAGCTGTTGTTGTAAGAGAACTCAATTAAGGGCAAATATCGACTCCATGAGCCCTGAAACTCCAGCACGCAAGCTCTAAGCATATCCTCAAGAATCTGATTTGTTCTTTCTGTCTGTCCGTCAGTCAGTCTGAGGATAGAACGCCGTGCTAAAATTCAACTGAGTTCCCATAGCCTTATGTAAACTCTTCCAGAACTTTGAAGCAAACCTGGCATCTCTATCGGAGGTAATTGAAATAGGCACTACATGTAATCTGACGATCTCCTGCACATACAGCTCGGCGGGCTGATCCATAGAATAGGCCATCTTCACTAATAGAAAGTGGGCCGTCTGTGTCAAACGATCCACAATCACCCAAATGCCATCGTGCCCTTTCGTCGTTCTTGGGAGTCCAACAATGAAATCCATAGAGATTTGCTCCCATTTCCACTCCGGAATCGGCAGTGGTTGTAAGGTTCTAGCTGGCCTTTGGTGTTCCACCTTAACCTGTTGGCAAACCAGGCAGGTTTCCACATACCGGGCAATCTCTCTCTTCATGTTCGGCCACCAGAAATATTGTCTCAGGTCTCTGTACATTTTTGTGCTCCCTGGATGCACTGAATACGCCGAGGAGTGTGCCTCGGTTAAGATTTCTCTCTTCAGCTCTTCATTGTTAGGCACGTACCTCCTATGCCCGAATCTCAATACACCATCATCCGACAAGCTAAAATCGGACGGGTCCTCAATGCCACGCTTAATCAATATCTCTTACACTCCAAGTCTTCCTTCTGAGCTTCTCGGAGTCTGTCAATTATTGTCAGCCTAAGAGAAATGTTCGTGAGCATAGTGGACAACTCAGCCACAATCTCCACATCAAACCTCTCGATCTCAGACCTTAGCATTCCCGGCATCGATGCAAGCAAAGGCTGACTAGTAGAAGGCATTCTGCTTAAAGCGTCTACAACTTTATTTGCCTTCCCCGGGTGGTATTTAATTTCGAAGTCATAATCTTTAACGAACTCCAACCACCTTCGCTGTCGCATATTAAGTTCTTTCTGCGCAAACAAATACTTTAAGCTTCTGTGATCGGAGAACACCTCACACTGCTGCCCATACATATAGTGTCTCCAGATTTTTAAAGCAAAGACAACCGCTGCAAGCTTAAGGTCGTGGTTTGGATAGTTTTGCTCATACGGCTTCAACTGCCGAGAAGCATAAGCGATGAATCTGCCTTCCTGCATCAATACACACCCGAGTCTGATTCTTGAGGCATCGCAGTAAATACTGAACTTATCACCCTCAACTGGCAATGTCAGAACTGGAGCCGTAGTCAATCTCTGTTTCAGCTCCACAAACTCTTTTCACTTGCGGTCGACCATACAAACTTCTCATTTTTCCTCGTCGACCGGTATAGAGGGACTGCCCTCTTTGAAAATCCATCAATGAACTTCCTGTAATATCCAGCCAAGCCGAGAAATCCTCGTACCTCTCGCACATTTTAGGCTGTGGCCAATCCCTGACAACTTTAATTTTTGTCAGATCTACCGAAATTCCCTCATGAGATATGATATGGCCGAGAAAACTAATCTGATCAAGCTAAAACTCGCACTTAGAGAACTTCGGATACAATTGATGATGGCACATAATTCTCAGAATAATTCGCAAATGCTCATCGTGCTCTTCTTTTGTCTTTGAATAGATCAAGATGTTATCAATGAAGACGACGAAAAATTTGTTTAAATACTCCTTAAACACACGGTTCATCAAGTCCATAAACGCTGCAGGAGCATTCATAAGTCCAAAAGACATCACAAGAAATTCGTAATGTCCATACCTTGTTCTGAAGGCTGTTTTTTGAATATCCTCTCTCCGGACCTTCAACTGATAATAACCCGAGTAGGTCAATCCTCGAAAACACTCGGCCACCCTGCACTTGATCAAACAGGTTGTCAATTTGGGGCAGTGGATACTTATTCTTCACTGTTAACTTATTCAACTCTCTATAATCGACGCACATTCGGAGAGTTCAATTCTTCTTTTTGACAAACAAAACTGGCACACCCCAAGGAGAGAAACTGAGTCGAATGAACCCCTTGTCTAACAACTCTTCCAACTGAGACTTCAGCTCCTTTAATTAAGTAGGTGCCAGTCTGTAAGGATTCTTTCGACACAGGCGCAGAGCCTGGATACACATAAATCACAAACTCAATCTCTCTGTCCGGCGGTTATCCGGGAAGATCATCGAGAAAGATCTCAGAAAATTCTCTAACCACTGGAAGGTCCTCTAGTTTACCTCGCTAAGCAACTGAGTATCAATCACGGTAGCCAGATAAATAGAGCATTCGCCCTTAAACTGCTCTTGAACCTTCATAGAATAAGAAATAGGTGACCCACTTGACCTATTTAATGCATGATATGAGAACTCTTCCTTATCCAGCGGTCGAAAAGTTACCAACCCGGATCGACAGTCAATGGTGGCAAAGTGACGTGAAAGCCAATCCATTCCAAGAATTAGATCGTACCGCTCTATGCCCATAACTATCAACCGGGCATAAAGGGTGTTATTCCCTACAGAGACGACATTGCCCTGAAAGATGTGATCTGACTGCATAAACTCCCCTGAAGGCAGCATTACTCGATATTCGTAATCTGCTAACTCAGGCACAATCTTCAGTCTAGCTACACATGCAGTAGAAATAAACGAGTGCGTAGCACCCGTGTCTATTAATGAAAATACGGCTACTCCTGTGACCAAAATAGTACCTGCTATAACGGAGGGCTGAGCCTCATCGTCAACATCACCGGGCTCGATAAATGCAAATATTCTCGGGGCCAACCTTTTTTGATCGGTAGCCGCCCTTGTACAGTTCTGAGCAAAATGGCCTACCTCTCCACATCTGTAACAATTGTTCGTACCCAATCGACAAGGGCCGTAATGTTCCTTCTGGCATTTAGGACAAATAGGCTTTTGAGTAGCCCCTTGGACTTGCTTCCCCTTGCCTTGGTCACTTTTACCATCGTAGGGCCTCTTTGCACCCCTCTGTTGTTCTTGTGGCTGTCCCCTTAGTTGCCAGCCCTTGTTCTGAGGCCGTGGCCGTATCTCCCGAAAGAACCCTCTAGCTGGCTCCCTTGGTTTGTCAAAAGTCTGTTCGGCGGCCTCAATGTCTAGCGCTCTCCTACAACGTCAGTATAGGGCACATTCCGCACCCCTGATATAATGACACTTTTTCTGATCCCCTGACTTAGCCCTTGCATAAACCGAGGCACCTTGTCCTCATCAACACTGACCTGGCGTGGTGCGAACCGGGATAGGGCTTCAAACCTTCTGACGTACTCGACAACTGAGCCAGCCTGTCTCAATTGCATGAACTCCATCATTTTTGCCTCCCGTACCGTATGGCTAAAATATTTGTCATAAAATATGGTTTTAAACCGCTCCCAGCTCATCACGGTCACATCTGTGGTCGCCTTGATCGTATCCCACCAGAAACGGGCATATAGTGCTAAGTGATAGGCAACGAACGCGACTTTCTCCCCATCCCCTATGCTCGCGTATGCCAACATATCCTCCATAGTTCAAATCCACTCCTCAGCTAAAGAGGGATCCGACGATTGTCCGTTGAACACAGGGGGTTGTAATTTCTGAAACCACTCCATTCCCCGATTACTAGGAGTTGCCACCTCCTGAGTTCTATTGCCCTCTCGGTTAATCAGCGTATCAAACTGTTAAGATTGTCTTTCCATATGTTGAGCCTGTCGTTCTAAGTGTTAGGACTGTTGGGCAAGGTTTTGAGACTTTTGGGCAATAATTTCCTTGAGTTGGTCTACAGTAGCATCTCTCAAGTCTCTATCATTTCCTTTTCACACCATTTTGCTACATAACGTACTTACAGTTAAAGAAGCATGTCCGTGTAGTGGCTTGCGCAGTCGAATAGTCTACAGAACCGTTTTTAAAACCCGAGGGCTCTGATACCATAACTGTAACGACCCTTTAACTATTCCTAGAATTACCATAACAATTAAAGACACCAATTTTAAGAATCAAAACAAGAAAGTATATAACGTACTACAGTTGAAGAAGCATGTCGTGTAGTGGCTGCGCAGTCGAACAGTCTACAAAACCGTTTTTAAAACCCGAGGGCTCTGATACCATAACTGTAACGACCCTTTAACTATTCCTAGAATTACCATTTTTTTTTATTCAAGTGAATCCTTTTGTTAAATCGTTAAATCAAAGTATAAATTGTTGAAACATATTTAGAAATCAATTAAATAAAACCATTAAAATAGAAGAGGAATCGGCCAAGCAGAACAGAGGGCAAAAGGGTCCGACCCCAAAATTTTCCCTGTTCACATCTACCGCTCAACTCCACTGTTCACTTCTACCGCTCACTCACATCCACCGCTCACTTCTGCCAAGCCACATCCACCGCTCAACAGTAACTAAACACATTTCTACCGCTCACTCACATCCACCGCTTACTTCTGTCAAGCCACATCCACCGCTCAATAGTAACCAAACACACTTCTACCGCTCACTTCTGCCAAGCCACATCCACCGCTCAACAGTAACCAAACACACTTCTCCCGCTCACTCACATCCACCGCTCACTTCTACCAAGCCACTTCAACCTCTCAACAGTAACCAAACACACTTCTACCGCTTACTCACATCCACCGCTCACTTCTGCCAAGCTACATCCACCGCTCAACAGTAACCAAACACACTTCTACCGCTCCCTCACATCCACCGCTTACTTCTTCCAAGCCACATCCACCGCTGAACAGTAACCAAACACATTTCTACCGCTCACTCACATCCACCGCTCACTTCTGCCAAGCCACATCCACCGCTCAACAGTAACCAAACACACTTCTCCCGCTCACTCACATCCACCGCTCACTTCTACCAAGCCACTTCCACCGCTCAACAGTAACCAAACACACTTCTACCGCTCACTCACATCCACCGCTCACTTCTACCAAGCCACATTCACCGCTCAACAGTAACCAAACACACTTCTACCGGTTGCATGCCCTAACACCAAAAAATAGCAATGCAATGGGAGATTACAATTTAGAATCTACACTCTTTTTTGATTTGACATTCAAGTCATTTTTTTTAATGTCGAAACGGTCTTTATCTTAAATACTCTAGGGGCAATGAGTTTTGAATGTATTGGGCGTATCCATTCTCTATTTATATACATTATTTCTGAATTTTCGTACTAGCTTATCCGGTGTAGTTTATGCATGGCGAAAGGGACTAGACATACGGGAATTGTCTTAGCTCATGAATATTCAGACGAAAAAAGAAAAGAACAACTACTTACCCCTTTCTTTCGTTTTTTTTTTTTATAATGGATTCCTTCTCTTATCTTCTATATAGCTCGTCGTTGGTCCTTCGCAAGTGCGCTCCGCGAGCATTGTACATCTTTCTTAGATGAGAACACGCAGACGCAGCAGTGCCTCTAAGCGGATTGAAACAAGAAAAGCAAGCGTGCTTTTCGTATACGTTATACGATGCCACCTCCCACTTGACTTGAGTCCCCCCGGCATAACCGCATCGCATTTCAACCACCTTTCAAATCACAAGCAAGAAATAGAAGCTCTTTCGAAAACAAAAGGACTCAATCGTATGGATATGGAAAATACAGGATTTTCAATCCTAGCAAGAAAGGGAGAGAAACGGATACTCAATTTAAAGTGAGTAAATAGAATTCCATACTCGATCTCATAGATACATATAGAATTCTGTGGAAAGCCGTATTCAATGAAAGTCATATATACGGCTTCGAGGGAGATCTTTCATATCTTTCGAGAGGTCAAAAAGCCAAAATAAATGATTTTAGCCCTTATAAAAAGAAAACTGATTCTCAAACACCTTTCACGCTCATGTCACGTCGAGGTACTGCAGAAGAAAAAATTGCAAAATCTGATCCAATTTTTCGTAATCGATGTACTGCAGACTGCTTAGGGTTAGGGTTCCTTCTAACCCTAGTTGTTTGCTTCATTTTGAGTTTCAAGTACTGATCTTGTATCATTATATTTAGCAATTGAATTACAAAGTTTTGCAGTCTATATTCTTTCAGCTCTTTATAGAAATAACGAATCCGCTACAGCAGGGCTCAAATCTTTCTTATTAGGTGCCTTATTTTCAGCTTTCATTTTATTAGGTTCTAGTTTAATTTATGGTTATACAGGATTAACAAACCTCAATGCCATCAGTAATTGAATTTATGTTCCAAGTGGAGAAGAAAGTTCTGTAACAGAGGGTGTAACTCTGGGTCTAGTAATTATGAGTGTCGGATTTTTATTGCCTGATCAAGTGGCTGAGGTGTTGCAAGAATTTGGAGACATGATGCCTGCCGAATTGCCTCAACGTCTCCCACCCCGACGCACAGTAGATCACAAAATTGAACTCTAGCCAGGCGCTCGACCCCCTGCCCAGGCCCCATACAGATTAGCTCCAGCGGAGTTGGTGGAACTTCGTAGACAGCTTGATGAACTGCTATTATCAGGGTTTATTCAACCGTCTAAGGCACCGTATGGTGCACTAATGTTGTTTTAGAGGAAGCAAGATGGGTCTTTGCGTATGTGCATGGACTATTGGGCATTGAATAAGGTGACTATGAAGAACAACTATCCAGTGCCGAATGTAGCTGATTTATTTGATCGCTTAGCCAAGGCGAGTTACTTCACAAAGCTCGATTTGAGGTTAGGATATTGACAAGTCAGAATTGCAGACGGGGATGAAATGAAGACCACTTGTGTGACAAGATATGGGTCTTTCCAGTTCTTAGTAATGCCATTCGGGTTAACGAATGCCCCAACAACTTTTTGTAATCTGATGAACGACGTGCTTTAAGAAATGTTAGACAAGTATGTCGTTGTCTACCTCGATGATATTGTCATTTACTCGGAGAGTTTGGCTGATCATGTAGAGCACTTGAAGCAAGTATGCTCACGGCTTAGGGAGTACGAGATCTATGTTAAAAAAGAGAAATGTGAGTTTGCTAGGTAGCAAATCATGTTTTTTGGGCATCAGGTGAGCCATGGGGAGATTCGGATGGATGGGCGCAAGGTGCAAGCCATCATTGATTGGACTCCGCCTACAAAGGTGCCTGAATTAAGGTCGTTCTTGGGTTTGGCCAACTATTACCGGAGATTCATCAAGGGTTATTCTAAGAAGACGACCCCGTTGACGGATCTACTCAAGAAAGAACAACAGTGGTTGTGGACTGAAGCATGTCAAGAGGCATTTGATAAGCTTAAGGAAGTTGTCAATAGAACCGGTGTTGAAGCTTCTAGACTTCATGAAACCGTTTGAAGTCAACACGGATGCATCTGATCGAGCAATGGGTGGTCTCTTGGTGCAGGATGGGCATCCGGTTGCATATGAGGGTCGAAAACTGAGGGATGCAGAACAACGTTACTCGACTCATGAAAAGGAGATGGCGGCAGTGGTGCATTGTCTTGATACTTGGAGGCATTATTTGTTGGGAACCAAGTTTGTGGTGGTAACAGATAACGTGGCCAATACCTATTTCAAGACGCAGAAGAAGCTGACTCCTAAACAAGCACGTTGGCAGGAATTTCTTGCTGAGTTCGATTTTGTGTGGGAGCACAAGCCTGGAAAACAAAACAATGTGGCAAATGCATTGTCTCGGAAGGAAGTGCATGAGTATGTTGCGGAATTGACTGTGGTGCAGTCATCGATGTTGGATCGAATCAAGGTACATGCTCAATCTGATTTAACATACAATAAGCTTATTCAAGATGTCAGAGAGGGCATAGTGAAGAGATATTGGCTGGAATCTGGTATGTTATATGCTAAGGGTGGATGATTATTTGTGCCTAGTACTGGTGGTCTAAGGCATGAATTGTTGAAGGAGACACATGATACACAGTGGGCGGGACATCCTGGTATAGAGAAGAATACTTATACCTTCAGCAATACGGGTTTGATTGAGAAAGATATGTGTTAGAAGGTGCAAAACGTTAGAAGCAAGTGGGCCTCTGGCCACACTACCAACCCTCGCTACGGCTTCTTTTGAAGCTCTAGTTCTCACACATCCTAGCTTCAAGATTTGGCTTTCGCTTTGAGTGCGAAGCGGTTTGCTGAGATCCAATGAGATATCCCAACCTTTGATTGTCAAACTTGCAGTTCCCATGAACCAAGCAGGATGGAAGGTGTACCAATCCATTTCGTTGGGAAGATGGCAAGGAAGGACGCGGTGTGAAGAAAGCAACCCTAGCCTCTGTCCGGCCGATCATTCCGCTGGCATCTTGCATTCACGCCTCTGTTTGACTGCCGCTCGGGGATGTAGTTGTAGATACGTTAATCTTAGTGGGTCCTTGGCTCCACCTGTGATCTCCTTCTACGACATGCTGTTGTCGTCGCCATATAGAATATGTCACTTAGTAATCTCTGCCTCGCTGCGGGTCAGCACCCCCGAAAGAAACGGAGGACTTCATTCAGTGACTCCGCGATCGCCCTCTGAACGATCAGAATAAGGTAAAGCTTGAAGATAAGTTTTGTACTCTATTAATTTCTCAGTCCCTCTAGTCGGGTGGGCGCCGGCCGGTCTTTCGACCAGATCCCCCTAAAAACCGTACGTGCGGGTCTCCCCGCATGCGGCTCACGCCATTCGAGGTGGCCCAGCCCCGCAGTCATTCGCAAATCCATTCTGTAGTGAAATTCAGCCCGTCGACCTCGGAAGCTAATTCGCGTGTAGGCAGCGCTGTCTAAAAATCGGAAATTATATGGCCGTTGACTTTATATATATCTATTCTATTTATTTAATAGACTTTCTTTATGTTATGCTCGCTCCCTCTTTTTCCAAGAATTCAATTACCTTTTATACTTTTTATATTATAATAGGGCCTTCTCTAATACTAATAGGAGAAAAGCCTTCCATTTCCGTCAAATGACTCGGCCTCCCCTGACTCTTCCACCGTCTGGGGTTCCTTTCCCTCCTATGCTATGCTCCCTCGGCGCAGGCCTACCACGCTTCGTGCCTACGGCGTTTTCACTAGACGGTCTTTGCCAGTAGTTCCATCCTCCCCGCTAGTTGTATGGGCGGGTTGCTCCTCACTTCTGCGTTCTGTTAGGCTATTGATTACAGGAACAAATGTAGTTGAATGAGATAGCAGGCGGGTTACACATTCCACTATGCCGAGATGTGAGGTGCAGGTGGTGATGATCACCCCGGGGTATGCGCTAGCACCCTTGACAGGCACTCCAGGACCTGCCAACGCTCATGAAAACCCAAGGTCGGTCGGTCCTCCATTCATCCGACCGTAGGTGTGGATAACGAGGCCACCTTCACAACCTTCTCCCTTCTGTCCGTAGTGAGGTAGTAGGCTTAATATTGTGTATTTCTTCAATGAGTTATTGGCCCTTGATAGAAGCCCGAATAGATACCTTAAGTGAGGGCTTCCCTTGACAGAAGCCCGAACATAGACCTTAAGTGACTGAAAGCGCATTCGCAGATTCGAGTTGTTGTCTCTTTCTTCTGGGTCTTTAGCATGCTAAGTGTGGAAGACGGTGCTAAGCGTGGAAGACGAGGAGCCGTCATAGACTGTGAGAGTGAAGGGACTAATGAAGGATTAGACACGAACGATCGGTATTAACCCATGTAGTAGCATATGAGTCATAGTGGACAGATTGACGAAATCGGCCAATTTCCTACCTGTAAAGATGACTGATACGATGACTCAGTTTGCAGAGTTGTATGTCCAAGAAATTATCTGGTTACATGGGATTCCATTGTTGATTGTTTTAGATCGGGATCCCAGGTTTATCTCGAGATTTTGGAAAAGTCTGCAAGGTTCTATCGGTACAAAATTGACCTTTAGCACGATATTCCATCCTCAGACAGACGGACAATCTGAGCAGACAATTCAGATATTAGAAGATATTTTAAGAGCGTGAGTGTTAGAGTTTCAAGCATCGTGGAGCCGGTATCTGCCATTGGTCGAGTTTTCATACAATAATAGCTACCAATCTACTATTGTATGGCTCCATATGAGGCGTTATATGGCAGGAAGTATAGATCGCCCTTGTATTGGGACGAGGTGGGCGAAGCGAAGTTGGTAGGTCTAGAAATTTTACAGCAATTATTTGAGAAGATTGTTGTTATTAGACAAACAATGGAAACTGTACAGAGCCGACAAAAGAACTATGCAGACAAAAGGATGAGAGATTTAGAGTTTGCTATTGGAGATGAAGTATTCTTGAAGATTTCGCCGTTCAAGGATGTTATGAGGTTCGGCAAGAAGGGGAAGTTAAATCCAAGATTTGTCGGGTCATTTGCTATTCTGGAGAGAATAGATGCTACGGCTTACAAGTTTCAGTTACCTGCGTCGATGGATGGAGTCCATAACGTATTCCATGTATCTATGTTGTGTAAGTGTATACGCGACCCGACTCATGTTGTAGAACCGGCAAACATCGAGGTACAACCATCTTTGGCATTTGAGGAGAAGCCGGTGCAAATTCTGGAGTTTGCTGTGAAGGTCCTACGTAAGAAAAAAATTCCTCTAGTGAAAGTTTTGTGGAGGAATCATAACATTGAGGAAGTCACATGGGAGCAACAACAAGACATGATGGACAAATATCTAGACCTATTCGGGTAAATAATTTTGGGGACAAAATTTTATTAAGGAGGGAAGGATGTAACACCTATAATTTTCATGTTATAAATTCAAATTTCGTAACTGATATGTTGAAAATTTTAGATTTAATGCCAGGTTCTTATTATTGAATTTGGAATTAAGAAGTGGTATTGGAAATGTAGTGGCCAAATTATGAGGCTAAAATAGATGAATAAATTGTGAGGTAACTAAATAGGTTGAGGTATTAGTTGAGAACAAATGGGAAGGCAAGTTTGGAAAGTGAGAAGTGGTAGGGGTGGAAGGCCAATGGGAAGATGACACTTGGCAAAGCTTCTAGAAGAAGCTTCCCTTTTGAAAACCATATGATGAAACTCCCCTCCCCCCTGTCACGTAATTCACTCCCTCAAATTCCCCTCTCCCATTTTAAGTTCTTCCTCTCCTCTACGAAGAACAGCGGCTCTCTCTCCCTTAGGCGATTCTTCCCTCCCTTTTCCTTCGGTTCTCCCTTATCCTGCGACGTTCTCTCCTCTTTCTTGCAGCAGCTCTCCTCTTTCCTCAAAACCTATGATAAGACTGGGTTTTGGATTTTGGGAGTGTTGGATTAAATATTGGTTATTGTTGGGTGTTTGACGTTAATGGATATTAATGATAGAGTTTTGATGGGTTTGGTAGATAGGAAATTTAAATGTCATTAATGCTTGAAAATGTGCTTTGCTGCAATCCAGATTGCTGAATTTTGGGCTGAATTGATAGGTTGTAATCGATTGTTGGTTGAGAGATTTTGATGTTAGAATTACATGTCATAGGTTCCAAGCTTGAAGAAAGTGAACCGAAACCACGTTAATTTGCTAAAGACGCCATGTAAGTGGGTGTTAGGTTCCGGCCCTTAGGGCCCTACATTACATGGGTACTAGGATGTTTATGTTTGATGGATCTCGTTTTGTAACGTAGTTTCCTTGTGAGTTATGTACTTCGGGTAGAGGAGGTTAGGTGATACGTTTGTTAGGTTGTTAAGTTCCCTATTAGAGTAAATTATGTGCTTTATCCCATTATCGTTACGAAGGTTATGTTTACATTAAGTTCTTATGTGCACGAGTCATGTGGCATGCATAATGTTTTAGCAAAGGCATGAAAAATGTTTTAAGTGCATGTTTTTGTATGTAACCAAGTAAAGAATATGTAATATATGTAAAGTTAAGTTGTGGGTCGTGGTCAAGTATGACTTATGTATATCCACTTCGGTGGCCCTGTTATGTATATCCACTCCAGTGGCCCTGTTACGTCATGTATATCCACTACGGTAGCCCTGTTAAACATGCTATGATATGTGCCCACTCCCACGTAAACTTCCCTTAACGTATGTCAAGTGAACTAAATGTGATGTAAAAAGAGAACATGTTTTAAGTATCATGCATGCACGTTTATTCATTTGCATTGTGCACCTCTTACTAAGCGTTAGACTTATAGTTTGAACCATGTGATGTAGATGACGAAGTAGAAGGTGAGGATGTCAAACCTCAAGATGATGTATAGGTTTGGTTGTTGGCTGGTGCTCATGGCAGGAGTTTGTGGCTGGCAAGGTGATTTTGACTCGTGGGTGATGCTCCAAGTAATTAGGTCTACGTTTACAAAGGTGAAGGTTAAGTAGAAAACGATTTTATGTTTTGACAAATATTGGAATTGCTTTGGAAATATGTGTTTTGAACTGTGTTTTGAATATATGGGTTTTCCACAAATTTTAAGTTTCCCCTATGTATTTTCTACTCGGTTTTACGAATCTTGAGATGGAAGTTATGTTTTGGATAAAATGATGTATGTTTTGAAAGGTTTTCAAGTGGATTATAGGTTATGAAAGTAGGGTGAAACGTTTTGATAAGATTTGGTGAAGTGTTTGTAGGTTTTAAAAAGAAGAAGAGGAAGAGAGTGCAACGCCGAGGAGGGACGATGTATCGCACATCCCTCTGCCAAGTTGAGAAATCGCCCCTCATAGGGCGATTGAAGAGTGCCAATCGTGGGCACTGTTCACATAAACAGTATCAGACACTGTTTATGTGAACAGTACCGTGGCACTGTTCACATGAACAGTGCGGTACTGTTCGTTCATGTCAGACGTGGTTCACGTGAACAATTCAAGTGAAAAAAAAAATTTAATAATAAAATCTTAAATTTTAATTATTCTTTTCTAAAGATGCTTTAATAATGATTTTCTATTTATTTCAAGAGAGATTGAAAGTCAATTATGTGTTTTAAAGAAAAATGAAAAAAATTTACGTTGAAAATATTTTAAAGAAATAAAAAATTTATGTCAAGTTTTGTGACGATGTACGAGTCGTTACAAATAGATCACTGTGAAAATCTAACATGTCTTTTATATATATATTTATATATATGTTGGTTTTACATGTTTATTTTTAATATGCATGATATTCCAGACTTAGTATCCAATTTTATTGAGCCTGTGATCTAGGCAATGAGTTTGATCTGCACCTTCTTTTGTGCAGTGATGTGTATTACACACAATATACACATTAGGATATCTTATGATGCCGTGTCTGTAACGATCATAAAATTTAAATTCTCTCAAATGTCAAACCCTAATTGTTTTCCAATTTAATCTAAACTAGAGTTATTAGGTTATTTGTAAACCCCAAATTAGTACATTCATAGATCCTCAAACAATAATGTAATTATCAATTAAAAAAAAGCTCTTACAATGCTGACAAGATTTATTAGGGATCACCTATTTAATTCTATGCAAGTTGTCATAAAATAGATAAAAAAATAATCAAATTGTTAAGTAAAATTTGATACAAAATATCCTCAAAAGTTACCAACCAAAATGCTAGACAAAGTTTATTCATTATAAACAATAATAAAACTAAAACGTGAATTAAAAATCTACTCATCTGTGCAAATATGATATCTAAAATATCAACAGACGAATATCGATAGTCTTCTCTATATGCTTGTCCACAAGTGCAATATTCTCGATCAACTATAGTTCCTCCTCAATTCAACTTCACCTATATCAAACAACTACTAGTAAAAAAAATAGTATTAGTAAGTAAACCAAGTATAGATGAATTAATATCTATATATTAGCTTATTCTATGCTTAAACGTTACATAAAGTTAAAATTTCTATTTCAAGTTTACTATGCATTTAGAATTTTCGACAACCAACGGCTTCTTTTCTCATAAGATTCTATCAGCCGTTCATTTCATGTGTATAGGACCTCATCAAATTTTTTAACCTAATAGACTTTCAAACAATTAGTTGTTTTTTATTCTCATAAAGTTTCATCAACCTACTGTCTAAGGCAATCGACCTAAATACGTCAATTTCAGTAGTTTCATTCATTCACACATTCATTCATTATGTCATACTAATTATTTCTTTCTACACTTCTATATCAATGTTGCGTCTCAATAAATTATGCGATTAATATAATTCTATAAAAATAAATATAAAAAATAATTAAAATAGTCACATTGTCATTCCAAAACTTGGCCAAAATATTTATTCACATCACAATTGGTAACAAGACAGTTATTTATATTTATTAAAAGGTTGATGAGTTGAAATTATTTTCATTGGAACTGTTTTATACGAAAATGGTGCTGACACTATTTTCTTTATGACCACGATACAATATGAAGTAGTGTTATATATATTTGCTCTAATGATGGTTATAGTGTTGTTTAACATAAGAACGTCCATGCACACATTTTCCAGTTCATAATTTTAAATGATAAAAATATTTTACTCATCCACTAGATGTAGTGACAGTATCTTTATTGAGTCTATTTATCTCACCACAATTAGCTATCTTTTTTCTCAGGGAAGAACAATGGTAGTTAGGATCAGGAGTAATCGAGTACTAGAAGTTCTGTTTTGTATTTCTTTATTCTAGAGTGTTTTCTTTTCCTTTGGTGAAGACTTGTTTAAATTTCTTTTTTAATTTCAGTCTGTATAACTTATATCTAGTGTTACATAATTATATTTCCTGCACATTATTTACATCATATGAATTTATTTTTATCACTATATTTATTTCTTGTGATCATTACTTAGATTTTGAACTATCTCGCTTGAATTATGATTTTACTTTGGTTTAAAACCTTTTGATGTGAACCATTAACCAAAGTCTTCGACCAAATAGTCGAGTTGTTCAACCTATCATTTCTAACTTGGCTTGTCTCTGAGTCTTGACATCTCGCCTGGTTGTAGCACATTGATTATTTCCTGAAAACAATATATTATTTAGAATAAGATGATTAAACTCAATAAAGATTTGTAATGCAATACTCCATGTTCAAAAACTAGTTTCTCAATTAAATTCTGCATGCATAGATTTTTAACTAAAATGATCATATGTGAGGCAAATATAAAAAAAAACAATATAACATACTATATGATAACATATAACGAAAACAACGTAACTATAATTTTCATAGAAAACATTCATAGTGAAAATAAAGTAACACATGAACCTTTCGCATAGGTTTACTTAGACGTAGTTGAAGGAAAGTGATTGTCTAGAGATGAGTGAGATGTATTCAAGTTTAGGAATTTTCACTTTGGTCCTCCATTAATTATCCACAACTACACACTCTTGAATTACTTCACACAGGAGGCTACAAGCAGACGCACGGTCTCACTGCCATTTTTGGGTCCTGATACCTTCTCCAACTAGGGAAATCCAACCATATTGTATTCCTTTGCCCAATAGATCACTCATCAACCTACAGATGCAATACCATTTATGGCCTATGGTAGTTTTTCTGTCAAAGGCATTCTACCAAATATTCGACAAGTCCAACAATTTTCATATGTTCACAAAAACACAAATTATTTCACGATTTTCTATTATTTTTATCACAATTATATCTTACACAAAATAATCCCAACATATGCAACAAATCAGATTTAAAAAATATATATATATGAAAGAGAACATCCACAAAAGAAAACAAGTTTGAAAAAATTTAATAAGGTTTTATACTAAACTTTGTAATTTAGGCCCTACAGGTGAAATATTTAACTTTGTGGCTACTTATGTGGATTCTAAGAGTGAGGTTTTGGAGTTTTTTTTTTTCAAGCTTTCGCACGACCTTCCCTTCATTTTTTACACGATATAATGTTAGGTCAATTTGTGTTAGGTTCGTCTCCACTCAAGCGACTTTTGAGATTATTTGCATTGACATGGAAGGCCCAAGTTGATCTCGGACCGTTAGCTGAATAATATATTAAATTTAATTATTTTGATGATGGACATAATTTATTAATTAATAATTCTAAGTTAATTAAATTTAAAATATATTTAATTGAATATTTCATATCATTACATTACATTGAAAGTACCCCTGTAAATGGGTATGGAGTTTCTAATGTATTATAATATCATTATATTACATTAAAAGTACACCATTGTAAATGGGTATGGAATTTCTAGTGTGTTTATTGAGTACTTACAACATTGATAGAGTTTTATATATAGAACTCAATCGAAAGTATCAAAGTTTACACTACCACAAACGTTTGTGGCTGTTGTAACACCCGGTATTTTTTCGTGTAATTATTTTCCCGAATAATTAAACGGAATTACTCCGATATTAATGCAATGACTGTTTTAATAAAATTATCGATGTGATTAATAGAATGAATGGGATTCGTGAGACTGAATCGACTGACTAAATAATGTATTAGTTAAAAACCAATAGAAGGGCAAATTGGTGAGAAATTAAGGTTGGTGGGAGATAGCCAGTGGATAACTGACACTTGGCAACTTGTTGAGGAAGCTAAGTTCTTCCGCCTACGTGAAATCTTCATTTCACTTCTCGGCTTCCTCTCTTTCTTCTCTCTATTCTTCTCTTCCAGGCGACTGAAACAAGTTCCACACTTTGTTTCTCCTGCATTCTTCTATTTTCTTCAGTGAAGGTAATATCTGTCAGTAGTTAACAAGTTTAACTACACTATTTACTGATTTTTGAGAGGTTTAGGGTTAATTATAATCACGTTTTAGGTTCACAAACTACTGAAACCGAGACGATCAAGAACATCAACCCCGCAGCAAACAGGTAAGTTCATATCCGTAGGTTGACCCTTAAGGCCCTACATCTCGGAGGTACTAGATTTTACATTCTGTCGGATGGTTTCGGGTAGAAGGGTTAGAGTTAAGTTCTGTGGTTTCTGTTCAGGTTCTTGTTGTTTTATCTTCTTGTTCTCTGCTGTATTAACTGTAAGCACTGTAAATGTCCATGCATACACGATTTTCTGAAAGTTCATGCAAAACTGTTTTCTGTACACGGTTTTGAAGTTAAGCAAGATAAAATCTGACTGAAATGTACCGGTAAAGTGTGGGACGGGGACTGGCCCCCAGATCTGTTTCTGTTCTGTTCTGTATCTCTGTTTGTGCCTGTCGTGCACTTGCCAGTTCCCCTACAAGCCCCACTTATACCCCTCTGCCACTGAAACGTAATGAAATGTTCTGTCACTGTATTCTGAAAAACCGTATGCATAACATTCTCCATCACTGCATTTATAATATGTTCTTACTAAGTTTTAGACTCATAGGTAAACTCCCTGATGTAGGTACTGAACCCGAAAATGAGGACTTCGTGCCTCAGTCTGATGAATAGGTGGCTGGTGGATCGAGCTCATGGGGGTGTGGTTGCTGCAACCAGACAAATTTTGTCCCAAGGTTTAAGTATTTAAAGTCAAGTCTATGTCTGTAAACCCTACAGGGACTCTGGTGTTTAGATTTAAAACTCTTCTAGGATTCTGTGTTTTTGTTTTAAAAACTCTGTAGGAAATTCTGTTGAATATTCTGCAAAAATATGTTAGGTTCTGTACTGATCCTCAGATTTTAAAACAATGCACAGATTTTGATGTCTAAGTCTCAAAAACTACTGTATTTGACAGTTTAATTCATATTCTGAATGTTCTGGAAATTGTTGGGGATATTTTCTGTTAGTTAGTGCATGGATGACTTCTGGTTTTAGGACTATCCATGCAGTCTGTTTCTTTGAATCTGTCAATTGTAAAGTATGTCCTACAACCTTGTGACAGCCCAAAATCGGAACCCGATCGGGGTCCAGGATCGGAGCCGTCACTCCGGGACAGTTATCGGAAAACGGTGACTATTTTTTTTTTACATATCGGTCAAAACAGTGGACATTATACTTTTAAAATATTTACAGAGAAACAGAATCGGATGACATGAAACATGCACTGTCATCGCAAACCCTATAAACAGAACTTTACAGAGAGGGAGAAACTACAGTGAGTAACAGAAAACATTTATAGGGAGAGAGAGAGAGTTCTCGGGTGAAGCAGAAAACAGAAATGAACTTAATTTAAAAGAATTCAGGCTGGCGGAAGACTTAATATAAAAAGAGCTTCAGTGAATAAAACAAATGTGTACAGTGATAATCGGAAGGAGGAGAGTAAAACTTGTTAATATAAAAAAGAGCTTCAGTGAATAAAACAAATGTGTACAGTGATAATCGGAAGGAGGAGAGTAAAACTGGGCAGAAGGTAAAAGCTATCGGTGGATGTGAACTATAAACAAGAATTAAGTTCACCGGTAGGAACAGACAGTAAACGAAATTGGTAGAATGAGATGACGTCAGCCGGAAGATGGTTGACGTCACCGGTGGATGCAGGCAGTGAACGAAATCGGTAGAATGAGATGACGTCAGCCAGAAGATGGATGACGTCACTAGTGGATGCAGGCAGTGAACGAAATCGGTAGAAGGAGATGGAAACAGTGGATGACGTCATCGGAAGAGGAGATGACGTCAGACGGTAGATGCAGGCATTAAACGAAATCGGATTACGTGATGACATCATCGGAAGATGTGATGACGTCATCGGCAGATAAAGGCAGTAAACATAATCGGCAGAAGAAAAGCTATGGTGACGTCATCGGAAGAGGAGATGACGTCGTCGGAAGATGAAGTTAAATTGAGAGACAGATGAAACCGGCAGAAGTAACTAAAACTGATGAAATCAACTGTTCACCGGTGGATGAGATAAGACAAAATGTGAACAGTGACTATCGGTGGATGCATTAAACGTGATCGGAAGATGCAATTTAAAAGGAGCAGAATTTGACAACTTTTAACAGAAAACATATAGACAGAGAGCTTAAAGAACAGAAAACATGAAAGTCTCAGATTCTCAAACCAATTCAAAACATGGTTCTCGAGCACAACAGAAGGCATACAGGTTTCAGACCTTCGTTACAAATGACAGATTTCAAGAAAACAAACTGCATGGATAGCTCTAAAATTCGAGACCATCCATGCATGACCTGAAAAGGGAGAACTCAAGCAGTTCCAGAATGTTTTCAAGACATTTCACAGGAAACAACTAACAACTGTCAACAGAGATTTAAAACTCGATCATCAGAACTTATACATTATATATACGTCCAACAGAATTTCCTACAGAGTTTTTAAGACAAAACACAGGACCTCGACAGAGTTTTAAAACAAACACACCAGAATTTCAGAAGATTTTACAGATATGAACATTTCTTAAAAGACTAAGACTTAAACCTCTGGACAAAAAATTGTGTCTGACTGCAGCAACCACCCTTCGAGCTCGATCCACCAGTTACATCAGATCGTCATTTTGAGGAACAAAGTCCTCGGTTTCAGGTTCAGTACCTACATCAGAGAGTTCACCTATGAGTCTAAAACTCAGTAAGGACATAATCAGAATGCAGTGATGCAAAATGCTATGCATGCAGTTTTTCAGAAATACGGTGACAGTACAGAGCATTAAGTTACAGTGGCAGTAGAATTAAGTGGAGCTTATAGGGGAACTGGCAAACAGTGGGGGAGGGGGAGGGTGCACTATCAGGCACATTCAGGGGATACAGTACAGTAAACAGTTCAGGGGCCAGTCCCCGTCTCGCACTTAACCTGGTACGTTTCAGTCGGATTTTATCTTGTTTAGTTTCAAACAGTGTACAGAAAACATTTGCATGTCTTTTAGAGAAAACGTGTATGCCTGAACGGTGCTTGAACTTAAACAGGCAGGCAGCAGAAATAAGACAACAGAAAGTAAATCGAAGCCAGACATTTCAGAACATAGACTATAACCTTTCTACCCAAAACAACCCGACAGAACAGGAAACCTAGTACCTCCGTGATGTAGGGCCTTAAGGGCCAACCTACGGTTATGAACTTACCTGTTTTTCCTCGATGCAGTTAGCCGGAAAGTCTTGGAAATGTTCGAACCTGTACATGTACGTTCAGAAAATAAACAAGCTGCAAATGCTAACAAATAAGTCAGAAGAGTCTGTTCCAAACTCATTCAAACCCTTAGAAAACAAACTGGTGTGTTTTCATCCAAAGACAGTGAGTTTTTCACAAAATACCATAACCCTAAACTTCGGGAAAAATCCACATTAAACTTGTCCAAACTTGTTAGCATTAGTAGATGTTTACCTTAACGGAGGAGCAGAAGAAAATCTGAGGAAACAAAGTGTTGGTGTTTTGTCAAAATCGCCAGGAAGAGAGAACAAGGAGCAGTGGGAAGAAACAGATGAGAAGTGAGGGTTTCACGTAGGAGGAAGAACTTAGCTTCTTCATCAAGTTGCCAGATGTCATTCAACCATTGGCTCACTTCCACCTACCTTAATTACTTCCACATTTACCCTTCCATTGGCTTTTTAAACTTAATGTTTAGTTTAGTTAGCCTTTAGTTCGGTTCTCTCTTCATTAAATGTCCCAAAGTTTACAATAAAATAGTTATTGTAATAATGGCAAATTAAATCCATACAATAATTCAACAGATTATTACATGGTCGAAAATGTCGGGTGTTACATTCCACCCACCTTAATAGAAATTTTGTCCCCAAAATTTGTCTGAGCGAATAGCTCCGGATACTGGGCCCTGACATCCGCTTGTCTTTCCCATGTGGCTTCCTCCACATTGTGGTTGCGCCATAACACTTTTACCAGTGGAACCACCTTGTTTCGCAATACTTTGAGTGACATATCCAATATCTATATGGGCCTTTCTTCATACGTCAGTGTCGGCATGATATCAAAGTCCACCTGTTTCACGATCTGAGTTGGATCTCGTACACATTTTCTCAGCATCGAAACATGGAAGACATTGTGGACCCCATCCATCGATGCTGGCAACTGTAGTTTATAAGCCATATTTCCCACACGCTTCAGGATGGGAAAAGGGCCAATGAATCGTGGGCTGAGCTTTCCTTTCTTACCGTATCTCATCACGCCTTTGAAAGGTGACACTTTCAGGAATACTTCATCGCCTTCGGCAAACTCTAAGTCCATTCTTCTATTGTCCGCATAACTCTTCTGTCGACTCTGAGCAATTTTTATCCGTTGTTTGATAGCAGCTATCACCTCGGACATCTGCTGTAATATCTCAGGGCCGATAAGCTTGGTTTCTCCGACCTCATCCCAACACAATGGGGATCTACACTTTCTGCCATAAAGGGCTTCATATGGAGCCATACCAATCGTAGCCTGATAGCTATTGTTGTAGGCAAACTCCACGAGTGGCAAGTATCTACTCCAAGGAGCATGAAATTCCAGCACGCACGACCTTAGCATATCTTCCAGTGTCTGAATCGTCCTCTCAGATTGTCCATCCGTCTGTTGATGAAATGCAGTGCTGAAGTCCAATCTAGTGCCTAAGGAGCTTTGCAAACTTTTCCAAAACCTCGATGTGAATCTAGGATCCCAGTCCGAAACAATCGACATCGGTATACCATGCAGTTTGACAATCTCACTAATATATAGTTCAGCGTACTGATCCATGGAGTACGTCGTCTTCACAGGTAGAAAGTGGGTCGACTTCGTCAATCTGTCCACTATGACCCAAATGCTATTATGGCCCTTAGCTGTTCTTGGTAGGCCAACAACAAAATCCATCGTTATATTCTCCCATTTTCATTCGGGGATCGGGAGAGGTTGAAGCGTTCCACTTGGTCGTTGATGTTCAGCTTTGACCTGTTGACATATCATGCAAGACTCCACGTATTTGGCCACTTCATTCTTCATATTCGGCCACCAGAAGTGAAGTTTCAAATCCTGATACATCTTCGTGCTTCCAGGATGTACAGAGAAAGAAGATGAATGGGCTTCCGACAAGATGTGCTTCTGTAGCTCTTCGTCTTTCGGAACATACCATCGGTTTTTGAACTTCAGAATTCCATCTCCCGAATAACTGAAATCGGAAGAAGTCATTGGTACCTTGCCCACCATATCAGCCATCTCCTTTGAATTGATCTTCTGAGCTTCCTTAATTCGGTCCAGGACGGAGGGCCGTAGTGTTAAGTCTGCTAGTATGGCCGATAGCCCAGAAACTATCTCCATATCGAACTTCTGTATCTCCGTCCTCAAAGGCATAGATACGGCCGACATTACTGATTGCATAGTAGCTGGCATCCTGCTCAGTGCATCAGCTACCACATTAGCTTTACCAGGATGCTATTTGATCTCAACATCGTAGTCTTTTGCAAATTCTAACCACCGCCTCTGTCTCATATTCAACTCCTTCTGAGTAAAGAGGTACTTCAAACTCTTGTGGTCAGAAAACACCTCACATGACTGTCCATATAGGTGGTGTCTCCATACCTTCAGCGCAAATACAACTGCCGCTAACTCAAGGTCATGAATAGGGTAGTTTTCTTCATGGCTCTTCAATTGTCTGGACGCGTATGCTACCACTTTCCCTTCTTGCATCAATACGCATCCCAAGCCAATCTTTGACGCATCACAATATACGCTGAACTTGCCGTCTTCAACTGGCAATACTAACAGAGGAGCAGTGGTTAATTTCTGCTTAAGTGTCTGAAAGCTCACCTCACATGCTTCAGACCATCTGAACTTGATTTCTTTCCTTGTCAAGCTGGTCATGGGTTTTGCTATCACAGAAAATCCCTTGATGAATTTCCTGTAATAACCAGCTAGTCCGATAAAGCTTCGTACATCGCTTGCATTCCTCGGCCTTGGCCAGTCTCTTACAGCCTCAATCTTGGCTGGGTCCACAGATACTCCTTCAGCCGACACCACGTGGCCAAAGAAATTAATTTTGTTCAGGCAAAATTCACACTTTGATAGCTTGGCATATAGTTGATGCTGCCTTAGAGTCGATAGCACAATTGCCAAGTGCTCTTCATGCTCGGCCTCACTCCTGGAATAAATTAGGATATCGTCGATGAAAACGATTACAAATTTATCCAAGACATCTTGGAATATCCTGTTCATCAGGTCCATAAATGCTGCCGGAGCATTAGTTAATTCGAACGACATCACCAAGAACTCGTAGTGTCCGTATCGAGTCCTGAAGGCGGTCTTTGGAATATCTTCAGCTCTGACCTTCAACTGGTAATAGCCAGAGCATAAGTCAATCTTAGAAAATACCCGATCCCCTTGTAGCTGATCAAACAAATCGTCGATTCTTGGCAACAGGTACTTATTTCTGATAGTCAACTTGTTCAGTTCACGGTAGTCAATACACATCCGCAGGGACCCATCCTTCTTCTTGACAAATAAGACGGGAGCACCCCACGGAGAGAAACTAGGGCGCACAAAACCCTTGTCCACTAACTCTTTCAGCTGAGCCTTCAATTCCTTCAGTTCAATTGGTGCCATACGGTATGGATTCTTCGATACTGGTTCCGCACCAGGATATACATCAATTTCAAATTCGATTTCACGATCAGGTGGCAATCCCGGTAAGTCATCTAAGAAAACCTCTGAGAAGTCCCGGACTACCGGAATGTTTTGAAGTTCCACCTCATTTTGCCTTTGAACATCCATAACGTGGGCAAGAAATCCGACACATCCTGACTTCATCAGCCGTTGAGCTTTCAAGGTAGATACAACAGGTATACCACGTTTCTGTAGTATCGCCTGGTAGGAGAACTCTACTCCATTCGGGCGTTTAAACGACACTAGCCCGGACCTACAGTTGATGGTGGCATGATGTCTGAATAGCCAGTCCATCCCCAGAATGACATCGTACCTTTTCATACCGATGACGATAAGGTTGGCATACAATTTCTGGTCTCCTACCGTCAATATATCACCCCGCACCACCTGCTCGGAGTGCATAAACTCTCCGGACGGTAGCATAATGCTGTAGGGCTGATCTGACGACGTACTACAAAACCTCTATTTAACTATGAAGTCCATGGCCACAAACGAATGTGTGGCCCCCGTGTCCCACAAGGTATAGGCAGGTGCATCACATACTGAAATTGTACCTGTAATTGCTGTGTGCAGATCAGCATCATCAACGTCCTCCATCATCGCAAAGACTCTTCTTCTGATGACGTCACCATAGGTTTCTCTTCTACCGATTACGTAAATGTCTGTATCTTCCGGTTGATGTCATCCATCATCCGGCTGACGTCATCACCTCATCCGATCTCATCTGCTGCCTGCATCTTCCGTCTGACGTTATCTCCTCTTCCGATGACGTCACCCATAGTTTACATTCTCTGAATTCCGTCTGCTGCCTATATCTTCCGGCTGACGTCACCACCTCTTCCGCCCAGTTTTACTCAGTCTCTTCCGCTGAACACTGTTCGTCTTTTATCTTATTATATCCATTGATTGCACTGTTTCATTTCTCTTTGCTCCCAATTTTCCTGCTCTCCTTCTGCCATTCATTCTGTAGTCTAGTTTTAATTGTTTCTTTTTCTCTGTTTTGATTCCAAATTCCAAAAATGTTTTTCTTCTCTGTTAAGCTTTAAGGTTTTACTCTTAAAAGTTCAGTCTGTTTTCTGTTTGTTTCCTAATGTTCTGTTCACTTATGTTCGAAAAATATGTGCCCGTTTTCTGTTAAATGTCCCGGAGTGACGGCTCTCGGACCCTGATTGGGTTTGGGGCTGTCACAGTTATGGTATCAGAGAGACAAGGTTTTAAAACCGATTCTGTGAAATGTCTAACTGCACAACTGCCACGTGAGATCGCTCCACCAACTGTAAGTGTTTAAATCCCTGTCAAAGTTCTATTTATTAAATTAGGTTATTCTGTTTATAGGGTTTATTAGAAATGGTGAGAGGACATCAGGAAGGGTCAAGCGAAAGCTCTCGTTCCATTGACCGACTAACTGAACTGGTGGGAGTACAGTCCCGCATGGTGGAACGTATGATGGCCAGAGAAGACAGCGGGAACAATAACAATAACAACCATGGAAATGCTTCACGTGACAACAGTGGAGATAGATTTCGGCGACTCCAGCCGCCTTCATTTGATGGACTGTCTACAGACCTGACCCGTGCTGAAACCTGGATTCGAACAATGGAGAAGATGTTCAGTTATGCAGAAGTGGAAGACAACAAGAAAATTAATTGTGCCACGTTCTATCTCATCGAAAGTGCTGGATTTTGGTGGGACACAGTGCAGTCGACTACAGTGGCATTAAGCTGGGAAGGATTTATGAAAATCTTCTACGAGAAGTACTTTGACCGAAGAGTGAGGAAGGAAAAGTTGCTTGAGTTCTCTCGGCTGCGACAATATGGGTCAGTGGCAGAATATGTTCAGAAGTTCGAATCATTATCCCGATATGCAACACACCTGGTGGCCACTGATAAGAATAAGGTGCACCAATTCATTCAAGGTTTGAAGTTGGATCTCTTACGAGGAATTTCATACGGAGGATTTGATGAGGCCCCGTATACGAAGGTGGTGGCCAAGGCTTACCAGTTAGAAGCCTTGGAAATGAAATCCCTGAGACAAAGGGATTCATCAAGGGGAATTATTCGGAATGCCCCTCAACAGCAACAACAACAAAGAGGTCAGCATTTACAACCTCAACAGCAGCAGAATAGGGGCATCAAGAGGCCCAATGAAACCTACTTTATCAAGATAAAGGAAAGAGACCAATGGGGGCTCCTCAACTTTCTATATGCCCGCGGTGCCAGAAACCTCACAGAGGGAATGCAGACTTGCTACTGGCCAATGTTTCCGATGTGGCAATGGAGGCCATCATGTTCGGGATTGCCCGATACTGGACACGAAACCAAGCCTTGCCATACCTAGGGTGTTTGCAATGATGGAGGATGTTGATGATGCTGATCAGCACACAGCAATTACAGGTACAATCTTGATATGTAATGTACCTGCTTATACCTTGTGGGACACGGGGGCCACACATTCGTTTGTGGCCATGGACTTCGTAGTTAGACAGAAGTTTTGTAGTACGTCGTCAGATCAGCCCTACAGTATTATGCTGCCGTCTGGAGAGTTTATGCACTCCGAGCAGGTTGTACGGGGTGATATAGTGTCAGTAGGAGACCAGAAATTGTATGCCGATCTTATTGTCATCGGTATGAAAGGGTACGATGTCATTCTGGGGATGGACTGGCTGTTTAGACATCACGCCACCATCAACTGTAGGTCCAGGCTTGTGTCGTTTAAAAGCCTGAATGAGGTAGAATTCTCTTACCAGGCAATACCGAAGGAACACCGTATGCCTGTTATATCTTCCTTAAAAGCTCAACAGCCGATGAAGTCAGGATGCATCGGATTCCTGGCCCACGTAGTGGATGTCCAAAGGCAAAATGAGGTGGAACTTTGAAATATTCCGGTAGTTCGAGACTTCTCAGAGGTTTTCTTAGATGACTTACCGAGATTGCCACCTGATCGAGAAATCGAGTTTGAGATTGACGTATATCCTGGTGCGGAACCAGTATCGAAGAATCCGTACCGTATGGCACCGATCGAGCTGAGGGAGTTGAAGGCTCAGCTAAAGGAATTAGTGGATAAGGGTTTTGTGCGTCCTAGTTTTTCTCCGTGGGGTGCTCCCGTCTTGTTTGTCAAGAAAAAGGATGGGTCCCTACGTATGTGCATCGATTACCGTGAGTTGAACAAGTTGACTATCAAGAATAAGTACCCGTTGCCGAGGATCGATGATTTATTTGATCAGCTACAAGGGACTCGGGTATTTTCTAAGATTGACTTACGCTCCGGCTATTACCAGTTGAAGGTCAGAGCTGATGATATTCCAAAAACCGCCTTCATGACCCGGTATGGGCATAACGAGTTCTTAGTGATGTCGTTCAGGTTAACTAATGCTCCGGCAGCATTCACGGACCTGATGAACAGGATATTCCAAGATTTCTTGGATAAGTTTGTGATCGTTTTCATCGACGACATTCTGGTTTATTCCAGGAGTGAGGCCGAACATGAAAAGCACTTGGCTATTGTACTGTCCATCCTAAAGCAGCATCAGTTGTATGCCAAGTTATCAAAGTGTGAGTTCTGGTTGAGCAGGATTAATTTCTTAGGCCACGTGGTGTCTGCAGAAGGAGTTTCGGTGGATTCGGCCAATATTGAAGTTGTGAAGGAATGGCCCAGGCCGAGAAATGCCAGTGAGGTACGGAGCTTCGTTGGGCTAGCTGGTTACTATAGAAAGTTTATCAAAGGGTTTTCTATGATAGCGAAACCAATGACCAGCTTAACGAAGAAAGACATCGAGTTCAAATGGTCTGAAACTTGTGAGGTGAGTTTTCAGACACTTAAACAGAAATTAACCACTGCTCCTCTGTTAGTATTGCCAGTTGAAGATGGCAAGTTCAGCGTATATTGTGATGCTTCCAAGATTGGATTGGGGTGTGTACTAATGCAAGAAGGGAAAGTTGTAGCATACGCATCCAGACAACTAAAGAACCACGAGCAAAACTACCCTACTCACGATCTTGAGTTAGTGGCAGTTGTGTTTGCGCTGAAAGTATGGAGACACCACTTATACGGACAATCATGCGAGGTGTTTTCTGATCACAAGAGTTTAAAATACATATTCACTCAAAAGAAGTTAAACATGAGACAAATGAGGTGGTTAGAATTTGTAAAAGATTATGATGTTGAGATTAAATACTACCCAGGTAAAGCTAACGTAGTAGCCGATGCATTGAGCAGGATGTCAGATACTATGCAACCAGCTATATCGGCCATGTCAATGCCTTTGAGGACTGAGATACAAAAGTTCGATATGGAGATAGTTTCTGGGCTGTCGGCCATACTAGCAGACTTAACACTACGGCCCACCGTCCTGGACCGAATTAAGGAAGCCCAGAAGACCAATTCAAAAGAGATGGTTGATATGGTGAGCAAGGTACCAATGGCTTCTTCCGATTTCAGTTATTCGGGAGATGGAGTTCTGAAGTTCAAAAACAGATGGTATGTTCCGAAAGACGAAGAGCTACGGAAGCACATCTTGTCGGAAGCCCATTCATCTCCTTTCTCTGTGCATCCTGGAAGCACAAAGATGTATCAGGACTTGAAACTTCATTGCTGGTGGCCGAATATGAAGAATGAAGTGGCCAAGTATGTGGAGTCTTGTATGGTATGTCAACAGGTCAAAGCTGAACATCAACGACCAAGTGGAACGCTTCAGCCTCTCCCGATCCCCGAATGGAAATGGGAGAACATAACGATGGATTTTGTTGTTGGCCTACCAAGAAGAGCTAAGGGCCATAATAGCATTTGGGTCATAGTGGACAGATTGACGAAGTCGGCCCATTTTCTACCTGTGAAGACGACGTTCTCTATGGACCAGTATGCAGAACTATACATTAGTGATATTGTCAAGTTGCATGGGGTACCAGTGTCGATTGTATCTGACCGAGATCCTAGATTCACATCGAGGTTCTGGAAAAGCTTGCAAAGCTCCTTGGGTACAAAGTTGGATTTTAGCACGGCATTTCATCCACAGACTGACGGACAATCTGAAAGAACGATTCAGATATTGGAGGATATGCTAAGGTCGTGCGTATTGGAATTTCATGCTCCTTGGAGTAGATATTTGCCACTTGTGGAGTTTGCATACAACAATAGCTACCAGGCTACGATTGGCATGGCTCCATATGAAGCTTTTTACGACAGAAAATATAGGTCCCCACTGTGTTGGGATGAAGTTGGAGAATCCAGGCTAATCGGCCCTGAGATATTACAGCAGATGACCGAGGTGATAGCTGCCATCAAACAACGAATAAAGATTGCTCAGAGTCGACATAAAAGTTATGCGGACCATAGGAGGAGAGACTTAGAGTTCGCTGTGTGCGATGAGGTATTAATGAAAGTGTCGCCTTTCAAAGGCGTAATGAGATTCGGTAAGAAAGGAAAGCTCAGCCCACGGTTCATTGGCCCTTTTCCCATCTTGAAGCGTGTGGGAAGCATGGCGTACAGGCTGCAGCTGCCAGCGTCTATGGATGGTGTTCACAATGTTTTCCATGTTTCGATGCTGAGGAAGTGTGTACAAGATCCAACTCAGATCGTGGAGCATGTGGACTTTAATATTATGCCGACGCTGACATATGAAGAAAGGCCTATACAGATATTAGATATGTCACTCAAGGTGTTGCACAACAGGGTAGTCCCATTGGTGAAAGTTTTGTGGCGCAATCATAATGTGGAGGAAGCCACGTGGGAAAGACAAGAGGATGTTAGAGCTCAATATCCGGAGTTATTCGCTTAGGCAAATTTTGGGGAAATTTTTTTTGTTAAGGTGGGTGGAATGTAACACCCGGTATTTTTCCGTGTAATTATTTCCCCGAATAATTAAACGGGATTACTCCGATATTAATGCAATGACTGTTTTAATAAAAATGTCGATGTGATTAATAGAACGAATGGGATTCGTGAGACTGAATCGACTGACTAAATAATGTATTAGTTAAAAACCAATAGAAAGGCAAATTGAAGAGAAATTAAGGTTGGTGGGAGATAGCCAGTGGATAACTGACACTTGGCAACTTGTTGAGGAAGCTAAGTTCTTCCTCCTACGTGAAATCTTCATTTCACTTCTCGGCTTCCTCTCTTTCTTCTCTCTATTCTTCTCTTCCAGGCGACTGAAACAAGTTCCACACTTTGTTTCTCCTGCATTCTTCTATTTTCTTCAGTGAAGGTAATATCTGTCGGTAGTTAACAAGTTTAACTACACTATTTACTGATTTTTGAGAGGTTTAGGGTTAATTATAATCACGTTTTAGGTTCACAAACTACTGAAACCGAGATGATCAAGAACATCAACCCCGCAGCAAACAGGTAAGTTCATATCCGTAGGTTGGCCCTTAAGGCCCTACATCTCGGAGGTACTAGGTTTTACATTCTGTCGGCTGGTTTCGGGTAGAAGGGTTAGAGTTAAGTTCTGTGGTTTCTGTTCAGGTTCCTGTTGTTTTATCTTCTTGTTCTCTGCTATATTAACTGTAAGCACTGTAAATGTCCTGCATACACGATTTTCTGAAAGTTCATGCAAAACTGTTTTCTGTACACGGTTTTGAAGTTAAGCAAGATAAAATCTGATTGAAATGTACCGGTTAAGTGTGGGACGGGGACTGGCCCCCAGATCTGTTTCTGTTCTGTTCTGTATCTCTGTTTGTGTCTGTCGTGCACTTGCCAGTTCCCCTACAAGCCCCACTTATACCCCTCTGCCACTGAAACGTAATGAAATGTTCTGTCACTGTATTCTGAAAAACCGCATGCATAACATTCTGCATCACTGCATTTATAATATGTTCTTATTGAGTTTTAGACTCATAGGTGAACTCCCTAATGTAGGTACTGAACCCGAAAATGAGGACTTCGTGCCTCAGTCTGATGAATAGGTGGCTGGTGGATCGAGCTCATGGGGTGTGGTTGCTGCAGCCAGACAAATTTTGTCCCAAGGTTTAAGTATTTAAAGTCAAGTCTATGTCTGTAAACCCTATTGGGACTCTGGTGTTTAGATTTAAAACTCTTCTAGGATTCTGTGTTTTTGTTTTAAAAACTCTGTAGGAAATTCTGTTAAATATTCTGCAAATATATGTTAGGTTCTGTACTGATCCTCAGATTTTAAAACAATGCACAGATTTTGATGTCTAAGTCTCAAAAACTACTGTATTTGACAGTTTAATTCATGTTCTGAATGTTCTGGAAATTGTTGGAGATATTTTCTGTTAGTTAGTGCATGGATGACTTCTGGTTTTAGGACTATCCATGCAGTCTATTTCTTTGAATCTGTCAATTGTAAAGTATGTCCTACAACCTTGTTTAGAATCGGGTATTGAAGGTCTATAACTTTCATGCCTTCTGTTTGTGCTGTATTTGACAGTTGGATTAAGTTCTGAAGTATTCTGAAATGGTTTGAAATATTTTTTGTATCCTTAAGTTTGTGTTATACCTTCTGTTGTGCTCGAGAACCATGTTTTGAAGTGGTTTGAGAATCTGAGACTTTTGAGTCTTCTGTTTTATGTTCTCTGTCTGTTTGTTTTCCTGTCAAAAGTTGTAAATTCTACCTTTGAAACTATATCTACCGATTGATACTGTTCATATTTTGTTTTATTCATATCCACCGCCAAACAGTGTTTCTGCCTTAGGCTTTCTTCTGCCGATTACGATTAATGTCTGTATCTTCCGGTTGACGTCATCCATCTTTCGGCTGACGTCATCACCCCATCCGATTCCATCTGCTGCCTGCACCTTCCGTCTGACGTCATCTCCTCTTCTGATGACGTCACCATAGGTTTCTCTTCTGCCGATTACGTAAATGTCTGTATCTTCCGGTTGACGTCATCCATCATCCGGCTGACGTCATCACCTCATCCGATCTCATCTGCTGCCTGCATCTTCCGTCTGACGTCATCTCCTCTTCCGATGACGTCACCCATAGTTTACATTCTTCGAATTCCATCTGCTGCCTGTATCTTCGGCTTGACGTCACCCATCTTCCGGCTGACGTCACTACCTCTTCCGCCCAGTTTTACTCAATCTCTTCCGCTGAATACTGTTGGTCTTTTATCTTATTATATCCACTGATTGCACTGTTTCATTTCTCCTTGCTTCCAATCTTCCTGCTCTCCTTCTGCCATTCATTCTGTAGTCTAGTTTTAACTGTTTCTTTTTCTCTGTTTTGATTCCAAATTCCGAAAATATTTTCCTTCTCTGTTAAGCTTTAAGGTTTTACTCTTAAAAGTTCAGTCTGTTTTCTGTTTGTTTCCTAATGTTCTGTTTACTTATGTTCAAAAAAATATGTGCCCGTTTTCTGTTAAATTTCCCGGAGTGACGGCTCTCGGACCCCTGATTGGGTTCGGGGCTGTCACAGCTGTGCTGCGGAAGACCGGTCCCGAATCATGCATAAAATGGAAGGCTTAGGGGTTCCTAGTTCCAAAAGCACGTCTTGGTTGCGGACACCCACCTTGGATGCCTGCGATGGAGTGCAAAAGTCCTATCTCTAGCCATGTGTATAATAGAAGCAATCATGGACGTCCTATCCTGCGACACATTTTGGCCAATGACACCCTATGCGGACACCTGGTGACACGTTCAGATGCCCGGTGCAGATATCTATATAATTGTGAAGGTCTCTGTTAGATTGAATAATTTAAATTTATACTTAGGTGGATGCCCTCTCAAAAAATGTGGACTTTCGATGCAGTAGGCCACAACTTAAACTGCAGACGCTCATCATCTATTTCGTGTGTCTAACTGCTATTCAATGAACACCTTACGTATGCTCGTTGCCAGGAAGAGGGAGGCGGAGGGGGAAAGACTACGGTATTTTCACTCACATGACAAATTTAATGACTTGTTAACTTAGAGTTTAATTTGTTCCCAATCATTCTTTAAAATGAACTCTACCCCAAATTTAATCTATATGGCACTATTTAATCTTTTAACCACATGATAATTTTTTAGTTTTTACCAATTTGACCATTTAACAAAAATTATTAATTTTACGCGATTAATTTCAAAAATTAAAATTAGAAAAGATAATTCAGCTTAGCTAATTACGAAAAATTTATTTGGATTTATTAATTTATAAAAATTAGTATTTTACATAGCTAAATAGGATTAATGGCAAAGGATCAAATTAGCATTACAAGACTAAATTTAATTCTCTACTTTTAGAAATGATAAATATAAATCAATGAAAATCTTCAAATTAACACAAAGAAAGATAAGTTCGAGTATAAGATTCAATCTCTGTAATCATAAATTAATTTCTTTATTGAAAATTAAATGTCAGGGGCCCAAACTCATTAAGACTCAAAAAGTGTGACATTCTGTGGAAGTGGTCCAAGAAACGCAATCCTCAAAACCCTAATCCCAAATAAATGCCATATTTTAACCAAGCCTTAAAGTAAAGGTTTCTGACTTTGTCCTTGCCATTTCTTTCCAGCTTGAGCAGCCATTAATGGCGTCTCTGCTCTGGTGTTCTCTTCACATGTAGATGACAATCCCGAACGCTTTTGTTCAAGCTTTCTCTCATAAATCATGGCCACTGCAGTGAATTGCCAAGTGGTTTGTTTTCTATTCCTTTCCAGCTTAATTTTGGTAACCCTAATCATTTAGTCTTTATTGCGAGTGTGTTTCGAGAACAATGCAAGACCTACATCCCGCTTGTACATTTTTAATTGTTATCTGATGTGACGCTGACAACCTGTCGTCACTCATGTTCTAAGGATCATTTTTCACTAATTTTAAATGATTTTTATTTTTATTTTAATGAAATAAAGACTTTAAACAAATACATCTTTAGTTTCTATTAGCTTTTTTACAAAATGACATCATTATGTTACGTAGATTACTCACTTCAATAAAGATTAAACAAAATGTTAGGGTCACCTATAAATTTACTTATGTGACATTCCATGTGACATATATCTTTATTTTTAGATGCATTGCATATATTATAAAATGACATCATTCCATAACTTTATAGCAAAAAAATAGTAAATATACCTAGCATTTGTAAGATTGAAGACCCTTAAAGTTATCTAGTTAGAGCAATCTTATGGTAAGCCCCAATCGCACAAATTAAGAAATTGAAATACATTTGTTAAATGATGGTTAGATTTTTAAGCCTTAAACTAAGGAAGAGGCAGAAGATGGTGGCAGTGTGGAGGTCCAAAACTGTGCATTCTTGACCTTGGATACACTTTCCAGCACATTCAATGGCACAATATCACCCATAATTGTCACCTTCTTTGAAGCAAAGTCTATGTTGAAAGACGTCACTCCTGCTCGATAAAATATTACGAACACACGAACAAAAACTTTGAATCGTGATCGACACCGACAATTATGTTTAACAAAATAGAAAAACTATATATCATACCTTCCATTTTAGAGATATGCTTTCTCACTTTTCCCTCACAGCCTTTGCAGTGAAGTGAGACCCTCAAAACCACAACCTGCGAGGAAGTTCAACTCCAAAATTTTATACATTGTAGTTAATTTGGTTATATTAACAGAGTGATGTGTCATCTTACATGTTAAAAATGGCATATGACGTATTAATGTGTCACGCTAGGTTTATGAAGTTGTGAAACACATGCTTTACTTGAACGTGTAATTAGTTCATAAAGATACAATGAATAATTAAGTTGTTTTTTGAGTACTGTAGCAACTAACAAACCTGGTTTGAAGAGGAGGGCTTGGTGGGCTGTGAAGAAGAGAAGTCCATGGCCTTGTCTTCATGTTTTGTAACGATGATAGTGCTTTTGCTTTCAGACGGAACTATGGCTAAGACAGGGTCAACGTCGGACAACCCATCAAAGAATGGCGAGTTTCTTAACAGATATCTAGAAGAGCCAGGAGGAGTAGCCAAATTGTCGGGCTTAACGCAGCTCCTCCTCACAATATCAATCGCCATGAAAGAACCTTTCTTAACAGTGTCATCCGGTTGTTTAGAACCTTTCTCGTTCTTCTTCTTTTCTTCGTTTCGATTCGATGAGCTCTTCTGAGTTTGCTCTTTGCTGGGTTTCGAATAGCTTTTTCTGCTCTTGTGGAGTTGGTGATAAGGTTGTGGATGAATGGGAGAGTGAAACGAGCAAGGAGGGTTGGTGGGCAGAGCTCTGTTTCTGGTTCTAACTCTGTCTAAAATTATGGGATTATGGCGGTCGAGAGCTTTGCCTCCAAGCTGAATTGTGGATGAGGAAGAAGATGACTGATCCACGCTTAAACATATGGCTGTTGAAGCTTGGGAGGCGCAGAAAATGTCCATTCTTTTCATCTCTGCTTCACATATTACAGAAGACTACAAGTTGCCTAGTTTGAAGAAATCAGCCCCGGAGAGAGTGAGAGAGAGAGACGAACTGCGTTGAATCACGAGTTAAAATACAAGACAAATTGCAGGTAAGCCACGAGGCGTTTTCAGTAGGATGAGTATCACATAGTACAGAAGAAAAACCAGTGGCCCAGAGAGAGAAGAGAGGGAGAGAGAGAACTGCACTAAACGCAGATAATCTACTAGAGAATGAAGGAGAGAAGTGTTTTTTTTTTGTTGAAAGACGTTAACTTTGATATGGGTTTTGATCGGAGAGCCTCCTCAGAATTTCCAAATACTAAAATTGAGGGTCCTTAAAACATTTGATTTAAATTAGGAGAGAGAAATGAGGCTGTCGTTGGTGTGTTTCCCACGCTGGTTATGGATGGCCATGGCCTACAAAATTAATGTTTTACTGGTTGCCTTATATCAGAAGCCATGGCTCATAGCTGTATCTCATCCAACACGAAGTTAATATTTTGTTTCTCAGATGAGACAAAGCAACGGCTGAGAAATCAGCAACACCCAGTTGGGGTCTCAGACTCTGTGCATTTATTCAAATCTTCGCACTATTCTCACAGCACTGAATCACTGACTAGGGTTTTGTTAATCATGTTATTAGGATAAGTATGCCTTTAATTATTCTGATTAATATTACGTCTCTTTATTTTCCCAAGATCTTAACTTGAGTTTATCTATTAACTATGAATAATTATTACAAACAATGCAACAAATATGAATAAAATACCTAACATGAGAAGTTTTTTAAAATCTAGTTAAACTAATCCTAACCTCTTCCCGTCACAAACTGTTGTTCACTAAGGTAAGATAATTTTATCTCGTTAAACTTTGGTATGATCTGAATTTTACTTGGATCAGACCAGTAACCCACATTGTAAATTTTATTTATAATTTTTTTTCTTCTCTATAAATTAATATAAATTAGAATCGCAAAACTCACAATTATATTTCAGTTTTTAATTAGTGATATTATCTTACGTGGTTTTCCACTAAAAGATTTTTCATTTAAATCATGTCCTGCATTCCTATTTTATTTTTCTGGGATTTGTTCGAAATATATGCAGCAACTATACAAATTTGTAAGTATTTTTTTTTTTTTCATATTTCATCAATAAATGTAATAATAATATTGTTTTCTTTATTAATGACTTCTTTTATTGGTTAGACCAGGAGAGATTTGTAAGAAATAGTTCTATTGGCTTGGGAAGATTTTGTCGACATGTAGTTTGAATGGTGGCCTACAAACTACAAATAGTTATTCCATGCTGCAGACAGAATTCCTGTGCCTTTACTCGTAACTCAAAATAGCCATACGACAAATTACTCTCGTTACAAGAACCACAATGAAATGGCAGATGGAGGTGAAGAAACAATGGCGGATGATAATTTAGGACACTGAATGTGAACTAAACCAAACAAAGAAGCATGAAGCAACTACAGTGTATGATCAAAATTAAGTTTGATTTCTGCATCAAAGGCCCTTCCCTTCGTCTTCGTTCAATATCCGGTTCTGAAAATCACTCACCATTAGTGGCAGTCCTTCCTTGAGTGAGATTTTAGGCTCCCAGTTGAGAAGCTCCTTTGCTTTGCTGATGTCTGGTTTCCTCTTATGCGGGTCGTCTGCCGTGTTCGGCCTGAATTCAATCGTCGCACTCGAGTCAATCGTTTCTTTTACAACCTGAACGTTTAAAGGAACAAAATTTAGAAGGATAAAGCTCAATCTCTCTCTCTCTCTCTCTCTCTCTCAAACACACAGACCTCTGCAAGTTCGAGCATGGTGAACTCTCCAGGATTTCCCAGATTGAAAGGTCCGACATGTTCGCCTTCCATTAGTGCCACCAATCCATCAACCTGAAGTTGAAAACTGTCCTTTTTTACATGATTTATAACCTTCTAAGCACGAGAAGTGTAAAAAACAAAGAACAGAATTTGCATCCAAAATACAACAAAACAGAGTTTAATAAACTAGTTTAAGAAAGAAAATACAGAGTAGACATCAAAAGTGAAAGACTGATGAAGAAAGAGAGAAGATTTGACGTACCAAATCAGAGACATACTGGAAGCTTCTGGTTTGCTTTCCATCCCCATAAACAGTCAAAGGTTGTTTGCGAATGGCCTGAAATTACAAACCACTTAGATGGAAGCTGCAAATGATCAAACTCTAATTTACATTTCACATTCTTATGGTTCAATTGATGGGAGAAAACGAGTCAAACCTGGGCAACGAAATTGCTGACAACTCGTCCATCATCTAAACACATACGAGGCCCATACGTGTTGAAAATCCGAGCTATGCGCACCTGTAAATAACCAGCCGAGCCATTAGTCAGAAGGTAATGCTATTAAATAGGAATGGCCACTTTGTATACAGAAACAGATATAAGCCAAGCTTGCACAAACATAAACAAGATGATATTATAAATGCTACACTGTTTTGCTAAACACTGGTTAGTTCTTCATATCTGGCATTAGAGGAGCTTCTTGACCCATCGTCCTGAATCTATATATTGCTCATACTCCTCAAATAGGGCACCTTTTATGATCATTTATTGATGAAAATCACAATGAGATGAAAAAAAAAATTCAATTTGAACACCAAAATTTAACGTGAAAAAATCCAATGAAAAAAAACTATAATGCGAAAAATCACAGTATCAGTTCAGTTTATGCAACTAAAACATATATTTATAATATAAATTTAAATTAATATCCATAATGCGGGTAATCTACCCTATCAAAATAGAATTCTGATCATGGAACTTCAACATTAATCTTGAATCCTGATGTGTAAATCATAAAGATGTTGTTTATACTGTTCAATCTACAAGAATGGCCAATTTGACACACTAATACGAAACAATGTTCTTCGCAGAAAGTGGATGCTCTTTGTATCATAGAATAAAAGAAACGTTTCATATCATTTCCAACCAAAGGTAAGATGTGCTCACCTCAACATTGGCCCCACGATGATAGTCCATCGCTAAAGTTTCTGCTGTTCTCTTCCCTTCATCATAACAGCTTCTCTCACCTTAAATTAAGATTAAACAAACAAATTAGATTTAAGAAGGTATGATTTAGAGATAATCATGCTACATAACACATGCTCTAACCTATTGGATTCACATTTCCCCAATATGTTTCCTTCTGTGGGTGCTCGAGTGGATCGCCATAAACCTCACTCGTACTAGTGAGCAGAAATCTCGCTCCGATTCTCTTGGCCAATCCCAACATATTCAAGGTGCCCATCACATTTGTCTTGTGAACATTAGTCAAGGAACCCAAACATTAGCACAATCATGAAAAAACAACGTTGAATTCATAAAGATTTGAGCCAAAAATGGAAATTTTTGGCTGAGTTCATCGATAATCATACAGAAAAAGGATATGATAGTCTTGACAGGATTATACTTGTAATGAACAGGAGATGCCGGGCAAGCCAAATGGTAAATCTGATCCACCTCCAACAGGATTGGCTCAACAACATCGTGTCGAATCAGCTCGAATCGAGGTTTTCCAAAATGGTGCATAACATTTCCCTTCCGCCCAGTGAAGAAATTATCAATGACAATCACATCATTTCCTCTATCAATCAATTTATCAACCAAGTGGCTGCCCACAAATCCAGCCCCTCCAGTTACGACAATCCTCAATCTCTTCTGCGCAATCCCAGCAGAAACCCGACCCACCTTGGGCAAGCCACGGCCTTCGTAGGTCGAACCGCCTGAAATCAGGTCTCGATTTGTTATCTCGAGGGAATCCGATGTGGATATCGCAGTAATTTCGGAAGGAGAGGGGCGGGTTAGAGTCGGCTGAAGGAATGAAGAATGAGGAACCAATCAAAATTCCGACCAAGATGAAGAGGAGGCGCTGTTCCTTCAAGAGGTAATTGATGGATCTAGGAAGAGATCTGGGGTGTTTCAGAGCTTTAGGAGAGTACGGAGATATTGGGGACGTTAGCGTCTCTTCGTCTCGCCTGTGATTGACGCTGGATTGTTTATGCAGCAGTTTCATCCTGGAAATCCCTCTCGGAATCTCTGATTACAAACAAAACCTCCTGATTCTCAACGATAGAAGATTGAAAAACAAAAGTTGAATTTGAATTATTTGAATTTGAATTTGAATTTGAATTTGAATTTGAATTTGAATTTGAATTTGAATTTGAATTTGAATTTGAATTTGAATTTGAATTTGAATTTGAATTTGAATTTGAATTTGAATTTGAATTTGAATTTGAATTTGAATTTGAATTTGAATTTGAATTTGAATTTGAATTTGAATTTGAATTTGAATTTGAATTTGAATTTGAATTTGAATTTGAATTTGAATTTGAATTTGAATTTGAATTTGAATTTGAATTTGAATTTGAATTTGAATTTGAATTTGAATTTGAATTTGAATTTGAATTTGAATTTGAATTTGAATTTGAATTTGAATTTGAATTTGAATTTGAATTTGAATTTGAATTTGAATTTGAATTTGAATTTGAATTTGAATTTGAATTTGAATTTGAATTTGAATTTGAATTTGAATTTGAATTTGAATTTGAATTTGAATTTGAATTTGAATTTGAATTTGAATTTGAATTTGAATTTGAATTTGAATGGTCTGACCGGATTATACTTGTAATGAACAGGAGATGCCGGGCAAGCCAAATGGTAAATCTGATCCACCTCCAACAGGATTGGCTCAACAACATCATGTCGAATCAGCTCGAATCGAGGTTTTCCAAAATGGTGCATAACATTTCCCTTCCGCCCAGTGAAGAAATTATCAATGACAATCACATCATTTCCTCTATCAATCAATTTATCAACCAAGTGGCTGCCCACAAATCCAGCCCCTCCAGTTACGACAATCCTCAATCTCTTCTGCGCAATCCCAGCAGAAACCCGACCCACCTTGGGCAAGCCACGGCCTTCGTAGGTCGAACCGCCTGAAATCAGGTCTCGATTTGTTATCTCGAGGGAATCCGATGTGGATATCGCAGTAATTCGGAAGGAATTTGAATTTGAATTTGAGATCTTATCTTGAGTCCCACATACCTATCGAGAAGAACCCAGCTTGCTGATGCAGTTGCTAATACGACCGCTGCAACAACAGCTACAGAGGAAGAGAGGTTCCACAAATGGTGTCGAATGAACGAAACTAAAAAATATTTGAATCTGATAGAGTAAGTTGTAAGAATCTGATGACCCAAATTTTGTTTTGGATTTTCCTCGTCCCATCTGTCACAAAGAACCAATCTAGTTGAATCAACGTTTAATAGCTGTGTATAATTACGCAATACCAGATAAACTAATTATGATTTTAACTATATCTCAGTTGAATTAAATTCTAATAACACTCATTAATCTTTATTTTTAATTGAACAATGGCTTCCTAAATTATAAGCAAAATGCTATAATTGAAGTAATATTTATACTCTAATTTTAACTTTTTATTTTATATTATGACATAATATTTATTAATTAGCCTTTAATGAACGATATGTAAGCGCGTCATCGTGAACAAAATAGAGTGTAAAATTAAATGATAATTTAACATTATTATTTTCTCAACATCTTACTAATTAGTATTTAACACACAAATGACAACTTTTAATACCTAATGTGCTATACCCATTGTATTATAATTTTCAAATATACCAAAAACTAAAAAATTAGGTGTTGTTTTATGTCACGTTTTATAAAAATTCATGATATTTTGGATCACAATGATACAAGTAGAATGTGATTGATATAATTTTCTTAACTATAAATATCTATTAATCAAACTGTCAATTAAAAGAGCAATATTAGACTATAGATGGACCATTTGAATACTATTTGAAATTTTAATTGTACTAATAATAACAAGAATAAGTGAAATTTGCACCTCTAACGTTTGAGATCATTTACATATGAGACCTTAAGTATTTTTTAGACAAATTGAATCTCTATCTTTCAGCTATTAATAGTTTAAACATTATTGTCAATTTATCTGTTAAATCCAACATATGTGTATCACAATTTTTATTTACTAAGGTGTTTTAAGCTAACATTTAATGTTTTCAGCGATTTCTAGCTTGATTTCAAACTCTATCGTGTCATTGACGGTTCAAAATCATCAAATAAATTATCGAAATTGTAACACCTGGCATTTTTACCATGAAAATATTCATTGAATTATTAAACGAGAATTATTTGCCATGTAATTATCCCTTGAGTTATTGTACGAGATTATTTTGCTATTAATATAGTAGATGTTTGTTTGGAATGTGTTGAGATGTTAGTAGAAAACTTAACTAGGGGCAACCAAAACAAAACAATTAGTTAAAAACCAATGGAAGGGCAAAATGAGAAGCCAATTAAGGTTGGTGGGAAGAAGCCAATGGATAATTGACACTTGGCAGGCTTGTGGAAAGAAGCCATGCCTTCTCTCTTCCTCTTCCTCTCTTCTCTTCACTCCTACGTGAAGCACTTCTCTGCTTTCTCTCTTCCAGACGACTGAGACAAATTCTAAAACTTTGTTTCTCCTGTTTTCTTCTATTTCCTCTAGTAAAGGTAACCCTCTATGATAGTTAACGAGTTTAGGTTAGTTACTTATTAGTTTTGTTGAGGTTTAGGGTTAATGTCCGATTGTGCATGATGTAGGTTCGTGACTCGTCGTGACAACACAAACAAAGCTTACAACTTTACGGACAACCGGTAAGTTCATACACGTAGATTGGCCCTTAAAGTCCTACATCACGGAGATACTAGGCTAAAAATGTCGTCAGGATTATCGTTGGGTAGTTAGGTCGATGATTCGGCCATAAGTTTAGTGTCATGCTCAATGCATGGTTTAGATTTCTTGTTATATATGTGTGCTTTGAACTGTTATTTTTCAGAATGTTAAGTCTGTGCACAATGAATGTTCATGCATACACGTTTTTCCCGAAAGTCATGCAAAGGTTTTCTGCACACGGTTTGAAGTAAGAAAGATAAAACATGTAATATAATGTTCGGTTAAGTGTGGGACGGGGACTGCCATTCTGTTCTGTATCTTGTAATGTGCCTGAAAGTGCACATCTGCTGCGTCAGTTCCCCTATAAGCCCCACTTATACCCCCCTGACAGATAAAAGTAATGTAATGTAATGTCACTGTATTTCGAAAGTTCATGCATAGCATATGCATCACTGCATTATATGTTCTTACTGAGCTATAGGCTCATAGTTGAACTCCCTGATGTAGGTATGGACCCCGTGGATGAAGATTTTGTGCCTCAGGCCGACGAATAGGTGGTTGGTGGCTCGAGCTTTCGGGGGAGGTTGCCGCAGCCAGACACACTTCTGACCCGAGAGAGTGAAGTTTAAAAGTGAAGGTCGTGTGTGTAGATTTTGTGTTTATGTTTTTAAACCTTCTGTTTGGTGAATTCTTGAAGTGTATGTCAAGTTCTGTATAGCTTCTGAGATTTTTAAAACGGTGTATAGACTCTGTGTAAATGTTTTTTTTTAAACCTCTGTTATAAAAGTTGTACTTTCTTGAAATATTCTGGAACTGCTTGGAGTCTTTTCCTTTATGTTGTTCATAGGTTGTTTCAGATTTTAGAGCTATCCATGTAGCTAGATTTTTGAATCTCTGTCATGTTTAAAATTGTGTTTTGAATCGGGTTTTTGGGGTTTTTATGCCTTTTGTGTCAAAGAAGTCAGTCGTCAAATAGAGAGGTAGCTGATCGATCGCCTGGGGTAACCGATCGATCGGCGGAGTATACGTTTATGTCTTTCAAGTTTTCAAGTTTTTCCAAAAGAAAACAGTCGTCCACGCCTTTTGTAAAAACAGTCGTCCACGCCTTCTATAAAAACAGTCGTCTACACCTTCTGTAAAAGAGTTGTCCATTTTGTTCTGTGAACAGTCGTCCACGCTGTTCTCTAAAAATAGTCGTCCATTCTGCCATTTAAAAAAAAACAGTCGTCCATTCTGCCCTTAAAAAAAAAACAGTTGTCCATTATGTTGACTATTTTTGTTGTCCACAGCTTCTGCACTTCTGTTGTCCATAGCTCCTGCACTTCTATTATCCACAGCTCTTGCACTTCTGTCGTCCACAGCTTTTGCACTTCTGTCGTCCACAGCTCCTGCACTTCTGTTGTCCACAGCTCCTGCACTTCTGTCTTCCACAGCTCCTGCACTTTGTTGTCCACAGTTTCTACACTTCTGTTGTCTATAGCTTCTGCATTTCTGTTTTCCATTTTATGCCTTTGATTTTATGTCTGGCAATTTTAAATGTTCAGAAAAAAATACTTCATATTTCTAATGTCTGGAGTGAGGCTCGCCGACCCCGATCGGGTCGGGGGTCGTCACAGTTATGGTATCAGAGCCGCTAGGTTTTAAAAGTGGTTTTGGAGAATTGTCTGGTTGCGCAACCCACCACGTGAGATTGCTCCAATAACTGTAAGTGTTTAAGTTTCCGTAAAAGTTCTGTTTATTAAATTTGGTTATTCTATTTATAGGGTTTTCTTAGAAATGGTGAGAGGACATCAGGATAAAGAAAACGATAGTTCTTATGCCATTGATCGATTAATCGAGCTGGTGGGTGTACAGTCTCGCATGGTGGAACGCATGATGGCCAGAGAAGATAACAGAAATAATAATCATGGGAATGCTCCATGTGACACCAGTGGAGATAGATCCAGGCAACTCGAACCGCCTACGTTTGATAGGCTATCTACAGACCCGACTCACGCGAAGGAATGGATCCGGCATATAGAGAGAATGTTCATCTACGCAGAAGTGGAAGAAACTAAGAAAGTTGTATGTGTCACGTTTCATCTCACCAAGAATGTGGGATTTTGGTGGGACACTGTCCAGGCAACAACGGTGGCATTGAGCTGGAGGGATTTAAACGAATATTCTATGAGAAGTATTTTGACCGAAGTGCGAGGAAGGAAAAGTTGTTGAATTCTCTCGGCTACGACAATACGGATCAGGGGCTGAATACGTTCAGAAGTTTGATTCCTTGTCCCGTTATGCACCTCATCTAGTGGCCACTAACGAGAATAAGGTACACCAGTTCATTCAGGGTCTGAAGATGGACTTAATACGGGGATCACAACCGGGGGATTTGATGAGACACCGTATACGAAGGTGGTGGCCAAGGCTTATCAGTTGGAAGCCTTGGAAATGAAGTTCCAGAAACAGAGGGATTCGTCGAAGAGATTCCTTCCTGATGCCCCTCAACAACAACAACAAAGGGGTCAAAATTGGCAACCACAACAGTAGCAGAATAGGGGCATTAAGAGGCCCAATGAGATTGCTGCTTATCAGGATAAGAGGAAAGACCAATAGGGGTCCTCAGCTTCCTGCATGCCCGCGTTGTAAGAAACGCCACAGAGGTGAATGCAGGCTCCTTATCGGCCATTGCTTTCGGTGCAGCAAAGAGGGCCATCACGTCCGGGATTGTTCAATGCCCGACACGAGACCGAATCGTGTCGTGCCAAGGGTTTTTGCATTAATGGAGGATGATGATGCCACCCAGCACACAGCGATCACAGGTACAATTTTGATATGTAAAGCACCTGCTTATACTTTGTGGGACACGGGGGCCACACACTCGTTTGTGGCTATAGACTTCGTGGTTAGAGAGAAATTTTGTTGTGTGTCGTCAGATCAACCCTACAGCGTTATGCTACCATCTGGAAAGTTTATGCACTCCGAGCAGGTTGTACGGGGTGAAATAGTGTCAGTAGGAGACCAGAAGTTGTATGCCAATCTTATCGTCATCGGTATGAAAGGATACGATGTGATTCTGGGGATGGACTGGCTATTTAGACATCACGCCACTATCTACTGTAGATCCGAGCTTGTGTCATTTAAGCGCCCGAATGAGAAAGAGTTCTCCTATCAGGCTATACTGGAGAAGCGCAATATGCCTGTTATATCCTCCTTGAAAGCTCAACAGCTGATGAGGTCAGGATGCATTGGGTTTCTTGCCCACGTTGTGAATGTTCAAAGGCAATGTGAGGTGGAACTCCAAAACATTCCGGTAGTTCGAGACTTTTCAGGGGTCTTCTTGGATGACTTATCGGGGTTGCCACCAGATCGTGAGATTGAGTTTGAAATTGATGTATGCCCTAGTGCCGAACCGGTATCGAAAAATCCGTACCGTATGGCGCCAATAGAGCTGAAGGAGTTGAAAACTCAGTTAAGGGAGTTGGTTGACAGGGGCTTTATACGCCCTAGCATTTCTCCGTGGGGTGCTCCAGTCCTGTTTGTTAAGAAGAAGGATGGGTCCCTACGTATGTGTATTGACTACCATGAGTTGAACAAGTTGACTATCAAGAATAAGTATCCGTTGCCGAGGATCGACGATTTATTTGATCAACTACAAGGGGCTCGGGTATTCTCAAAGATTGACTTGTGCTCCGGTTATTATCAATTGAAGGTCAGGGCCTTTGATGTTCCAAAGACTGCCTTCAGGACCCGATACGGGCACTATGAATTCTTAGTGATGTCGTTTGGGTTGACTAATGCCCCTACGACATTTATGGACCTGATGAACAGGATATTCCAGGACTTCTTGGATAAATTTGTGATCGTCTTCATTGATGACATCCTGGTTTATTCTGGAGTGAAGCCGAGCACGAGGAGCACTTAGCAATTGTGCTAACAACTCTGAAACAACACCAATTATACGCCAAGCTGTCAAAATGTGAATTCTGGTTGAGCAGGATTAACTTCCTAGGCCACGTGGTGTCTGTAGAAGAAGTTTCGGTGGATCCAGCCAAGATTCAGGCTGTGAAAGAATGGCCGAGACCGAGGAATGCCAGCGAAGTACGAAGTTTTATCGTGCTAGCTGGTTATTACAGAAAGTTCATCAAGGGATTTTCTGTTATAGCAAAGCCTATGACCAGCTTAATGAGGAAAGACATCAAGTTCAAGTGGTCTGAAGCTTGTGAGGTGAGTTTTCAGAAGCTTAAGCAGAAATTAACCACTGCTCCTTTGTTAGTATTGCCAGTTGAAGATGGCAAATTCAGCGTATACTGTGATGCGTCCAAGGTTGGCTTGGGATGTGTATTAATGCAAGAAGGGAAAGTGGTGGCATACGCATCCAGACAATTGAAGAGTTATGAGCAAAACTACCATACTCAAGATCTGGAGTTAGCAGCAGTTGTTTTTGCGCTAAAAGTATGGAGACACCACTTGTATGGACAGTCATGTGAGGTGTTTTCGGATCACAAAAGCTTGAAGTATATATTTACTCAGAAGGAGTTAAACATGAGGCAACGACGGTGGCTTGAGTTTGTGAAAGACTACGATATCGAGATTAAGTACCACCTTGGGAAAGCCAACGTGGTAGCCGATGCGTTGAGCAGGATGCCGGCTACTATGCAACCGACCTTGTCGGCCATATCAATGCCTTTGAGGACAAAGATTTAGAGGTTCAATTTAGAGGTAGTTTCTAAGCTATCGGACGTGCTGGCAGATCTAACATTACGGTCAACTATTTTGGACCGAATTAAAGAAGCCCAGAAGACCAATTCAAAGGAAATTACCGATATAGTAAGCAAGTTTCCAATGGCCTCTTCCGAGTTCAACTATTCGGGAGATAGTGTTCTGAAGTTCAGAGACAGATGGTATGTTCCAAGAGATGAAGAGCTACGAAAGGACATCTTGTCGGAAGCCCACTCGTCTTTTTTCTTAGTGCATCATGGAAGCACGAAGATGTATCAAGACTTGAAACTTCACTTCTGGTGGCCGAATATGAAGAATGAAGTAGCCAAATATGTGGAGTCTTGCATGATAGGTCAACAAGTCAAGGCTGAACATCAACGACAAGGTGGAACGCTTCAGCCTCTCCCGATCCCCGAATGAAAATGGGAGAATATCACGATGGATTTTGTTGTCGGCCCTCCAAGGACGGCTAAGGGCCATAATAGCATTTGAGTTATAGTAGACAGATTATGAAGTCGGCCCATTTTCTACCTGTGAAAATGAAATTCTCTATGGACCAGTATGCAGAGCTATACGTTAGCGAGATTATCAAGCTGCATGGTATTCCGGTGTCGATCGTTTCGGACCGGGATCCTAGATTCACCTCAAGATTTTGGAGGAGCTTGCAAAACTCCTTGGGCACTAAATTAAACTTCAGCACGGCGTTTCATCCACAGACGGATGGAAAATCTAAGAGAACGATTTAGATATTGGAGGATATGTTAAGGTCGTGCGTGTTGGAATTCCATGCTCCTTGGAGTTAATACTTGCCGTTAGTGGAGTTCGTTTATAACAATAGTTACCAGGCTACGATCAGTATGTCTCCATAAGAAGCTCTTTACGGCAAGAAGTGTAGATCTCCATTGTGTTGGGATGAAGTTGGAGAAGCCAAGCTTATCGGCCCTGAGTTATTACAGTAGATGTCCGAGGTGGTGACTGCTATCAAACAACAAATAAAAATTGCTCAGAGTCGACAGAAAAGTTACGCGGACCATAGGAGAAGAGACTTGGGGTTTGCTGAAGGCGATGAAGTATTCTTGAAGGTGTCGCCTTTCAAGGGCGTGATGAGGTTCGGTAAGAAAGGGAAGCTCAGCCCAAGGTTCGTTGGACCTTTTCCCATCTTGAAGAAAATAGGAAGCCTGGCTTACAGACTGCAGCTGCCAGCGTCCATGAATGGAGTTCACAACGTCTTTCACGTTTCAATGCTGAGGAAATGTGTGCGAGATCCTACTCAGATCGTGGAACTGGTGGACATAGATATCATGCCGACGGTGACGTATGAAGAAAGGCCTATAAAGATTTTGGATTCCTCGCTCAAAGTGTTGTGCAACAGAGTGGTCCCATTGGTGAAAGTTTTATGGCGCAATCATAACGTGGAGGAAGCCACTTGGAAAAGACAACAGGACGTTAGGGCTCAATATCCGGAGCTATTCGCTTAAGCAAATTTTGGGGACAAAATTCTGTTAAGGTGGGTGGGATGTAACACTAGGCATTTTTGCCATGAAAATATTCTTTGAATTATTAAACGAGATTTATTTGCCATGTAATTATCCCTTGAGTTATTGTACGAGATTATTTTGCCATTAATATAGTGGATGTTTGTTTGGAATGTGTTGGGATGTTAGTAGAAAACCGAACTAGGGGCAACCAAAACAAAACAATTGGTTAAAAACCAATGGAAGGGCAAAATGGTAAGGCAATTAAGGTTGGTGGGAGGAAGCCAATGTATGATTGACACTTGGCAGGCTTGTGGAAGAAGCCATGCCTTCTCTCTTCCTCTTCCTATCTTCTCTTCACTCCTACATGAAGCACTTTTCTGTTTTCTCTCTTCCTCTTCCTCTCTTCTCTTCACTCCCACATGAAGAACTTCTCTGTTTTCTCTCTTCCAGACGACTGAGACAAATTCCAAAACTTTGTTTCTTCTGTTTTCTTCTATTTCCTCCAGTAAAGGTAACCCTCTAAGATAGTTAATGAGTTTAGGTTAGTTACTTATTTGTTTTGTTGAGGTTTAGGGTTAATGTCCGATTGTGCATGATGTAGGTTCGTGACTCGCCGTGGCAACACGAACAAAACTTGCAACTTCACGGACAACAGGTAAGTTCATACACGTAGATTGGCCTTTAAGGCCCTACATCACGGAGATACTAGGCTAAAAATGTCGTCGGGATTCTCGTTGGGTAGTTAGGTCGATGATTCGGCCATAAGTTTAGTGTCATGCTCAATGCATGGTTTAGATTTCCTGTTATATATGTGTGCTTTGAACTGTTAGTTTTTAGAATATTAAGTCTGTGCACAACGAATGTTCATGCATACACGTTTTTCCCGAAAGTCATGCAAAGGTTTCTGCACACGGTTTGAAGTTAAGAAAGTGCACTGTGCCTGAAAGTGCACTGTGCCTGAAAGTGCACTGTGCCTGAAAGTGCACTGTGCCTGAAAGTGCACTGTGCCTGAAAGTGCACTGTGCCTGAAAGTGCACTGTGCCTGAAAGTGCACTGTGCCTGAAAGTGCACTGTGCCTGAAAGTGCACTGTGCCTGAAAGTGCACTGTGCCTGAAAGTGCACTGTGCCTGAAAGTGCACTGTGCCTGAAAGTGCACTGTGCCTGAAAGTGCACTGTGCCTGAAAGTGCACTGTGCCTGAAAGTGCACTGTGCCTGAAAGTGCACTGTGCCTGAAAGTGCACTGTGCCTGAAAGTGCACTGTGCCTGAAAGTGCACTGTGCCTGAAAGTGCACTGTGCCTGAAAGTGCACTGTGCCTGAAAGTGCACTGTGCCTGAAAGTGCACTGTGCCTGAAAGTGCACTGTGCCTGAAAGTGCACTGTGCCTGAAAGTGCACTGTGCCTGAAAGTGCACTGTGCCTGAAAGTGCACTTCCTCCAGTAAAGGTAACCCTCTAAGATAGTTAATGAGTTTAGGTTAGTTACTTATTAGTTTTGTTGAGGTTTAGGGTTAATGTCCGATTGTGCATGATGTAGGTTCGTGACTCGCCGTGGCAACACGAACAAAGCTTACAACTTCACGGACAACAGGTAAGTTCATACACGTAGATTGGCCCTTAAGGCCCTACATCACGGAGATACTAGGCTAAAAATGTCGTCGGGATTATCGTTGGGTAGTTAGGTCGATGATTCGGCCATAAGTTTAGTGTCCATGCTCAATGCATGGTTTAGATTTCCTGTTATATATGTGTGCTTTGAACTGTTAAGTTTTCTAGATATAAGTCTGTGCACAATGAATGTTCATGCATACCTGAAAGTGCACCTCTGCTACGTCAGTTCCCCTATAAGCCCCACTTATACCCCTCTAACAGATAAAAGTAATGTAATGTAATGTCACTATATTTCGAAAGTTCATGCATAGCATATGCATCACTGCATTATATATTCTTACTGAGCTTTAGGCTCATAGTTGAACTCCCTGATGTAGGTACGGACCCCGTGGATGAGGATTTTGTGCCTCAGGCCTACAAATAGGTGGTTGGTGGCTCGAGCTTTCGGGGGTGGTTGCGGCAGCCAGACACACTTCTGACCTGAGAGAGTGAAGTTTAAAAGTGAAGGTCGTGTGTGTAGACTTTGTGTTTATGTTTTTAAAACTTCTGTTTGGTGAATTCTTGAAGTGTATGTCAAGTTCTGTACAGCTTCTGAGATTTTTAAAACGGTGTATAGACTCTGTGTAAATGTTTTTTTTAAACCTCTGTTATAACAGTTGTACTTTCTTGAAATATTCTGGTACTGCTTGAAGTCTTTTCCTTTACGTTGTTCATAGGTCGTTTCAGATTTTAGAGATATCTATGTAGCTAGATTTTTGAATCTCTGTCATCTTTAAAATTGTGTTTTGAATCGGGTTTTTGGGGTTTTTATGCCTTTTGTGTCAAAGAAGTAAGTGGTCAAACAGAGAGGTAGCCGATCGATCGCCTGGGGTAACCGATCGATCGGCGGAGTATACGTTTATGTCTTTCAAGTCTTCAAGTTTTTCCAAAAGAAAACAGTAGTCCACGCCTTCTGTAAAAGAGTTGTCCATTTTGTTCTGTGAACAGTCGTCCACGTTGTTATCTAAAAACAGTCGTCCAATCTGCCCTTAAAAAAAAACAGTCGTCCATTCTGTCCTTTAAAAACAGTCGTCCATTCTGCCCTTAAAAAAAAAAGCAGTTGTCCATTATGTTGACTATTTCTGTTGTCCACAGCTTCTGCACTTCTGTCTTCCACAGCTCCTGCACTTCTGTGGTCCATAGCTCCTGCCTTCTGTTGTCCACAGCTCCTGCACTTCTGTCGTCCACAGCTTCTGCACTTCTGTCGTCTACAGCTCCTGCACTTCTGTCGTCCACAGCTCCTGTACTTTTGTTGTCTACAGCCTTCTGTTGTCCACAGCTTCTGCACTTCTGTTGTCCACAGCTTCTGCACTTCTGTTGTCGACAGTTACTGCAATTCTATTTTCCATTTTATGCCTTTGATTTTATGTCTGGTAATTTTAAAAGTTCAAAAAAAAAATACTTCTCGTTTCTAATGTCCGGAGTGAGGCTCGCCGACCCCGATCGAGTCGAGGGTCGCCACAGAAATAGTTTGAATTGTCGAAAGAAAAATCGAATTAAAACACCTAATTAAATGAAATAAGTGATATGTACGTATTAAATTTAACAGATCAATTAACGACCGAGTCAAAATTATTGATAGCTAAAAGGTGAAAATTTGATTTGTCTGAAAAATATAGTTTAAAATCTAATTTGTAAATGGCTTCAAATTTTAGATTTTGAATTGTTCTTCATCCTAATAATAATAAATTAGGCTAAAATAAATTAATCAAAATATCTATTAACATAGGCGAGAGCTGTTTATTTATTGGATGAGATTATTTGGTCTATCTATTGTAGAACAGTTGGTCTATAATGAGAAAAACTCATTGCATCCATTTTCGAACTAACTAAGAATAAAATAAGAGCAATAAGAACTTAACTAAAAATGAATCGAGCAGAACTGTGACTAATGTATTAGTCTCCGTGTTCTATTCTTCTTATACTTGAGAGAAACAAAAGATCTTATTTAAGGCAAAAGCAAACAATCCTTAAACCAATACTTGAAGTTAGTTATATGAACATATGAGCAAACAAAAAATTAAATCAACAAGCTGAAAATGATGAGCAATACTAAGTAGTTATAAACGTTGCATTTTGTGAGGTCCCTTCTTTATGATGAGGGACCTCCTCATTTAATTTCAATGTGAAATTAAATGGAGAAAGAGAAGAAGTACTCCTTTCTTTCGGTGCCTACAAACACATCTCATTTAATGAGATGTTGAAAATTCAATTCCGGGTGTTCACATTGGAATGTGTTCCTTCAGGGACTCTATAAATAGAGGCCTGAAGGAGCTTTGAAGATTATCCGAAGCAAGAAGAAAAACAAGCTTTAGTGAAGAGGGAGAGTGTAACAACCCCTTTTCCCAGCAAGATATTGTCCGCTCTGGGGATTGGGCCGCAGCCCAATATTCCTCCCCTCACAGCTTTGTTTGGCGAGAACTTCCCAGAAGGTCACCCAACCTGGAATTGCTCTCGCCGAAGTACTTTTAACTTCGGAGTTCTTATGGGATCCGTTGCCAATCGTGCTCCTAAACGCATCTTGCTATGTTGGGAGGGTCTCTTTACATATGTTTCATTTTCACATACTTCCCCAAGCGATGTGGGATTGTGACGACCCCTTTTTACGACCTGTCACCCTCCGGTTCGCCCGCGTGGACGTACCAGCCATCCGGGTTCCTGGTTCGTGCAGCCATCATACCCATACTTGCACATTCGGGTCATCACAATCACCTCCTCTAGGGGGCCCAACGTCCTCGTTGGCCACATTTCGGTTAGGTACAGGCTTTGATACCATTTGTAACGAACCCTTTTCCCAGCAAGATATTGTCCGCTTTGGGGATTGGGCCGCAGCCCAATATCCTCCCCTCACGGCTTTGTTTGGCGAGAACTTCCCAGAAGGTCACCCAACCTGGAATTGCTCTCGCCGAAGCACTTTTAACTTCGGAGTTCTTATGGGATCCGTTGCCAATCGTGCTCCAAAACGCGTCTTGCTATGTTGGGAGGGTCTCTTTACATATGTTTCATTTTCACATACTTCCCCAAGCGATGTGGGATTGTGACGACCCCTTTTTACGACCTGTCACCCTCCGGTTCGCCCGCGCGGACGTACCGCCATCCGGGTTCTGGTTCGTGCAGCCATCGTACCCATACTTGCACATTCGGGTCATGACAGAGAGAGAAAAGAGTGAGGATTTTTGGAGGGAGAGAAAAGAAAGGTATGAGAGAAAAATAGGTGTGGTGCTTTTGTGCACAGTGAGAATTCTAAGAATGGTGATTTCTCTTAGTGAATATTTTTTAGGATATTCGATATCTAGAAAATTATTGTAAATCCTATTTTTCATAGTGAGATCTTTCTGGACTCGGTCCCCGTGGTTTTTTTTCCCGATTTGGTTTTCCACGTAAAATTCTTGGTGTTCATTTTAATTCTTATTTCTCTTACTTCTTGGCCGTTATAATTTTACGGCAGTGGAAAAATATTCCTGGTATTTTTCAGGATCGCATCTGCTATCGTTTCTCATATCGCTTATTTAAGTGGGGTTCCCGTCGGAATTTCGTTATTATTTTTCCCAACAATTGGTATCAGCGCCTGGGTAATTTCTTTAAATCTAATATGCTCTGTGGTTGCAGTTTTTAAACTAATCGTCCGCATCAGAAAAATTTTTAGAAGTTATTATGACAGGAAAGATTGAAATCGAAAAATTCAACGAAAATAATTTCTCTTTGTGGAAATTAAAAATGAAGGTGCTATTGCGGAGAGATGATTGTGTTATGGCCATCGGCGACAGGCCTACGAACGTTGAAGACGAGAAATGGAACAAAGCTGATGAGGATGTAATGGCCATTTTGCATCTCACTCTAGCAGATGAAATTTTGTCAAGTATCTCAGAAATGGTAACGGCAAAACAGATCTAGGATACGCTGACAAAATTGTACAAGAAGAAGTCGTGGTATAATAAAATTTTCTTGAAAAGAAAATTATATACCTTCGGATGTCAGAATCTACAACAGTGACGGACCACGTCAATACTCTGAATACATTATTTTCTCAACTTACAGCAACGGAGCACAAAATCGACGAAAATGAAAGAGCTAAACTTTTACTTCAAAGTTTGCCAGATTCATGCGATCACCTCATCGTAAATCTACTCAATGGTAGTACAAAAACTACATTTATGTTCAATGATATTGCAGCCGCCGTTCTTGACGAAGAAAGTAGGCAAAAAAATAAGGAGCAATCCTCTGTGGAGGCTTTATCAGTAACGAGAGGGAGATCAATAGAACGTGGGGCCTCTGGAGCTAGCACGTGAGGAAGATCAAAACCAAGAAGTAAAAAGGGCGTCAAGTGCTATCATTGTGGCAAGACGGGCCACATGAAAAAGGATTGCTAGAAACTAAAAAAAGAACAAGGCATAGAAGGTGCTAAAGAAGAAATGAAGGGTACGACTGGAGCTGTCTCTGAAGGTGAAGATGTGATTGTATGCGAAGATGCTGTCAACCTTACGATGAATGAATCATGTTGGGTGTGTGACTCTGGAGCATCTTACCATGTTACTTCGAAAATGGAGTATTTTTCATCTTACACCGGCAGTGATTTTGGCATTGTCAAAATAAGGAACAGTCAGGTTTCTAAAATAATTGAAAAGGGCGACATCTGTATCCAGGCCAACACAAGATGTGAGTTGGTGCTTAAAGATGTCAGACATGTTCCGGATATTAGACTGAATCTAATATCAGTTGGTGCTCTTGATGAGGCTGGCTACAAGAGCAAGTTTGCTAGGCGGTAAATGGGAGCTCAACAAAGGTTCGCTAATCATAGCGAAAGGGATCAAAGAGTCTAGCTTGTATGTGACACAAGTGACTGTGAAGGAAGCATCAGTAAATGCTGCACAAGATGACTCATCCATTGAGTTATGGCACAAACGACTTGGTCACATGAGCGAAAAGGGACTTCAATTGCTTGGCTAAAGAGGTTGTTTGTCACATCTCAGAAATGAACCTCTGTCAAGTTGTGTTCATTGTTTGGCGAGAAAACAACACAGAGTTTCCTTTCAGAAGAATTCCGCATCAAGGAAATCAGAAGTGTTAGAAGTTGTCTAATCAGATGTCTACGGTCCCATGTCCACAAAAATGTTAGGCGGTGCCCAATATATGGTCACATTTATTAATGATCACTCAAGGAAGGTTTGAGCTTATTCACTCAAGACCAAAGATGAAGTGTTTAACGTTTTCAAACAGTTTCATGCCTACACAGAGCGAGAAACTAGAAAGAAGCTATAATGTATTCACACTAATAATGGTGGTGAATATATGGGATTATTTGACAATTACTACAAATTGCACGGAATCAGGCACGAAAGATCTGTTCCAAAGACTCCTCAACAAAATGGCTTTGCAGAAAGAATGAACCGAACTATCATAGAGAAGATAAGGTGGATGATATCACATTCAAAGTTTCTTAAAACATTCTGGGGAGAAGCAATGAATACTCCAGTAAATATCATCAACTTGTCTCCATCAACACCTCTGAATGGGGAAGTGCCAAACAGACTATGGATCGGAAAAGACATCTTTTATAAACATCTAAAGGTGCTTGGATGCAGAGCATTTGTCCATATTCCTAAAGATGAGAGGTCCAAGCTAGACAGCAAAGCTAAGGAATGCATATTCCTCGGATACGGAAGTGATGCATTCGGATACAGGCTTTGGGATCCGGTTGTTAAAAAGATTATCAGAAGTCGAGATGTTGTCTTCTTTGAAGATCAGACCATTGAAGACAAGAAGAAAGATTTGGAGATCACTGAAGAGCATCCAGTAAGAGTTGGTCTGGAGAAATCAACTTTTGACGGGGGAGATGCTGGAGAATCTAGTGATCAAGCAGCTGATGATGTTGACCATGGAGAAACAGAGACTTCTCCTGAATCAGTTGCAGAACAAGAGTTAAGGAGGTCAACAAGAGATCGTCGACCATCGAGGAAATACTCTGTGAACAAGTATGTGATGATAACTGACGGCGATGAACCTGAGTGCTATAAGGAAGCAAAAGAAGAACTGGTTGGATGCAATGAAAGATGGGATGAGATCATTGCATGAGAACCATACTTATGAGTTGGTTCAGCTTCTAAAGGGGAGAAAGGCACTCAAGAACAAATGGGTATACAGACTCAAAGACGAAAATTCACAACCACAGTATAAGGCACGACTGGTCGTAAAAGGCTTTGGACAGAAGAAGGGAGTTGACTTTGAGGAAATTTTTTCACCTGGTAGTGAAAATATCATCCATACGAGTGGTACTGGATTAGCCTCAAGTCTTGATTTGGAGATCGAAGCAACTCGATGTGAAAACTGCCTTCTTGCATGGTGAATTAGAAGAAGAGATTTACATGGAACAGCCAGAAGGGTTCGTTGTTAAGGGAAAAGAACATCTTGTGTGTAAATTGAAGAAGAGTCTGTATGGATTAAAGCAAGTCCCAAGACAATGGTACAAGAAGTTTGATTTCTTCATGGAAATCAAGGGTACAAGAAAACTTCCTCAGACCATTGTGTGTTTGTGAAAAAGTTCACGAATGGTACTTTTATAATCCTCCTACTTTATGTCGACGACATGCTGATTGTGGGTCCAGACAGAGAAAAAATTTCTAAGTTGAAGAATGAACTTAACAAGTCTTTTGGCATGAAAGACTTAGGACCGGCGAAACAGATGCTTGGGATGAGAATCACTCGTGTTAGAAAGAATAGAAAATTATGGCTATCATAGGAGAAGTATATCCAGAAAGTTCTCAGCCGATTCAATATGAATAAAGCGAAGCCGGTCAGTACTCCTCTTGCAAAACAGTTCAAACTTACTTTCAAACAAAGTCCTTCCACTGAAGAAGAAAAAATAGAAATGCAGAGAATTCCATATGCCTCAGCAGTTGGCAGCTTGATGTATGTCATGGTTTGTACGAGACCTGATATTTCACATTCTATTGGAGTAGTCAGCCAATTTCTTACAAATCCGGGCAGAGAGCATTGGAATGCAGTGAAGTGGATTCTTAGGTATCTTAAAGGTACTTCAGAATTCAGTTTGTGTTTCGGAAGTAAGAAGCCTTCGTTGGTAGGTTATACTGATGCAGACATGGCTGGAGACATCGACTCCAGAATATCAACATCAGGGTACTTGGTTACATTTGGAGGGAGCTGTGTCATGACAATCTAAGCGGCAAAAATTCAGTGGCATTGTCTATGACAGAAGCTGAGTTTATGGCGACTATAGAAGCCTGTAAAGAAATTTTGTGGATGCAAAAATTTTTAACAGAATTGGGTTACAAACAAGATAAGTATATCTTGTATTGCGACAGTCAAAGTACTATTCATTTGAGCAAGAACCCAAGCTTTCATTCGAAGTCAAAGCATATAGATATCAAGTATCATTGGATACGGGATGTGTTGGACAACAAGCAAGTGTATCTTGAGAAGATCACACTGGATGACAATGGCTCTATCATGATGACGAAGACTCTACAAAGGAATAAGCACGAATTCTGTATAGACTCAGCAGGATTGAAGATACCTCATCATAAGTCGGGAGGGGGAGATTTGTGAGGTCCCTTCTTTATGATGAGGGACCTCCTCATTTAATTTCAATGTGAAATTAAATGGAGAAGGAGAAGAAGTACTCCTTTCTTTCGGTGCCTACAAAAACATCTCATTTAATGAGATGTTGAAAATTCAATTGCGGCTATTCACATTGGAATGTGTTCCTTCAGGGACTCTATAAATAGAGGCCTGAAGGAGCTTTGAAGATTATCCGAAGCAAGAAGAAAAAAAAGCTTCAGTGAAGAGGGAGAGAGAAAAGAGTGAGGAATTTTGGAGGGAGAGAAAAGAAAGGTGTGAGAGAAAAATAGGTATGGTGCTTTTGTGTACACAGTGAGAATTCTAAGGATAGTGATTTCTCTTAGTGAATATTTTTTAGGATATTCGATATTTAGAAAATTATTGTAAATCCTATTTTTCATAGTGAGATCTTTCTGGACTCGGTCCCCGTGGTTTTTTTCTGATTTGGGTTTGCACGTAAAATTCTCGGTGTTCATTTTGACTCTTATTTCTCTTACTTCTTGGCCGTTATAATTTTACAGCAGTGGAAAATATTCCTAGTATTTTTTAGATCGCATCTGCTATCGTTTCTCATATCTCTTATTTAAGTGGGGTTCCCGTCAGATTTCGTTATTATTTTTCCCAACACATTTTTGTGAGAAAAGTCTTCGAGAAGGACAAAATAAATGGTCATGTGAAGTTGGATTGAACCACGAAGGTTTTACATATCAATCTTTTAGATTTTTATGTAACCTGAATTTTATTTAATGTAAAATAGAGTCACAAAATTTGAGGTTGTAGATCGATCTTTATAGTAATATTATTCTCTACCCGTGATTTATTTCCTCAAAAGGGTTTATTCATGTAAATTTCGATGTTCCACTTTTTTTTTTTGTTATGATTTGATTTTTGAAAATAAGTATTAGAGTGAGGTTTCTTAATCTGTGTTTTGACTCTCCCGATCTTTGAACAGATTTTGGATTTTCAATTTTTGAAAAATTTCAATTTCGTAAAAAGAGAAAAAAAAAATTCAAAAGGGATTTCCCTTGCTTCGCAAGTCTTCTTCATCAGGAAGTAAGACACTTTCATTTGTCTGTCACTCATCAAACGTTGCTCTTCTGTCTTCCACAATCCGAAGAAGATAGCCATCACACAAAGAAGCCAAGTTGCCGCTTTGTCACATAGAATGTCGTGACTCCGCTCGTCAACCTCCGTCGCACCTCTGAAAAAATGAAATCTAGCCACCGGTCACTCTGTTTGCACAAAAGCCTCGTATTCAACTTGCCTTAGATATATCAGAGCAAACTCTGATTTTCCCAGTTTCGAAGCCAATTAGCCGATTGCTCGCTTCTGCTCAATTTGCAAGCTCAAAATTGCCAGCTATTTGAAGTGTCAGTCTTTGTTCTCTCCGATTGTCCCGTTTTGCATCGCCATTTCCCATTCCTCCGACCTCAGCCGTACCTCCTGTAGCCACCGTAATTTTGATGATTTTTACTCAGATTCTGGAAGCTTGGATTTCTCGTCAAAGACATGTGATTTTATAGGGAACTATTATTTGCTTCAATTATTGGGAATTCTAGAATTTTTTGGGATTTAGGGAGAAGATTTGATTATCCTTTGGGATATCAATATTTTTGGGCCTTCAACTTTTGGGTCAAATATATATATATATATTTTTTTTTTTTTTGTTGAAGCTGATAAGTTGGTGCGATGAGTTCGCCGAAATCTGATATCCCGTTAAGATTTCTATTATGGCAAGTGAAGATGAGATATGTGCTTGCATAGATATATGTAGATGATGCGTCGCTAGGAGTCGATATAATACCCATATCTTGGAGTGAAGAGAAAATTTATGTGGATTGAAAAGTCTTATCTTTGATACGTGTACATTTGTCAAATCAGATTTTGCAAAACGTCTTAAATGAGAAATTTACAGTTGCATTGTGGTTAAATTTGAATCAGCTAATGTATGAAGAAAACTCTGACTAGCAAGTTAAATTTGAAGTAGAGAATTTATTCTCATCAGTTGATAGAAGGTACTTCAATTTAAGAATATTTGACCGTATTCAAGTAAATAGTTTTGGATTTGGAGACTATGAGATGCAAATATGATGAGAAAGATTGAAAGTTTGTGTCTTGTTATCAAAGTAGAAGATGAAACAGATCATTGTTTGATCATAGTTTCAAAGAGAAAGACTAGTTGTTCGGGGTAGAACACAATAGTCAAACAATATTGTTAATGACAATGTTCAGGGTTTGATAGGAGCTACTACTTTTGTCAAAAGAAGGTGCACTGAGTGCTATAAATTGTAGAATGATACTAGGAGAGAAGTTGAGAAGGAAAGAGAATCGATGACTTCCGGTGAAGTTGTCATTGCAGAAGAAGAAGACCGTGGTGATAAGGATCTTCTAGTGTCTGAAGGAAACTAAAAGTCAAGCAATGATTGGATTATAGATTCAACTTGTTCGTTTCATAGATATTTCAATTAAAATTGGTTTTTAATATATAAAACTGTGTCTAAAGGTCTTGTGTTGATTGATAATAACACAACTTATAAGATAGTTGATATTAGCACAGTTAGAATAATAATATTTGGTAGAGTTGCCAGGACACTTGATAATGCGCGTCACATTCTCAATTTGAAGAAGAATTTGATTTTGTTGAGTACTCTTGATTCGAAATGGTACAAATACACCACTATAGGTGTGACGACCCTTAATCCTATTCCCATAAATTCCCGTAAAATTTTTTTTCATTTTATAACGCTCATAAAGTTTTGACTTCTAAACTCTAAATTGAAGTCTCAGATTGTTAAAATTGTTTAAAATCATTTGAATAAAGCAATATATAAAACTGAAGGAAACTACAAGGCAAAACAAAGCCGAGGACAAACCTGTCCGAAGCAAGAAACAGAAGGGGGCGATCGAGAGGCCCTTAAACAGCCAATCGATAGGCCCATAGACAACCGATCGACGCCCCTCTCTCTGGCGATCGATCGGCTACCGCTTTGGAATTATTTCCAGAGTGTAGCCTGAGAGAGCCGATCGTTCGCCCCTTTGCAAGCGAACGGTTGGGAAACTCTCTAGAAAACCAGAGGGTCTGGCGATCGATCGCCCCTCTTCTGACGATCGATCGCCCCTCTTCTAGCGATCGATCGGCTAGCTCTCTGGAATCCGAATTCCAGAGAGCTGCCCCTCCTTTTTTCCTCTTTCCCTTCACGCCCTGCACACACACACTTCACTATTTTTCCTTCCTTACCTTCATCCCTTCATCAATTTACCTCTAAACACAATTCATAACAAACACTTCAACGTAAAATGATTCATAGCCTCATTCGTTCCCCAATTCATCGATCACTATAACACGACTCAAAGCGTTTAAAACAGAGTAAATTTCACGAAAATGAACTGCGTGGATCTATTTGAAAACTAACCAAATCCCTATGAAGTTTGACAACCAAGCAGTTCCAGTATAAATTTTCAAAAGTATCAACGGCTAATCTATAAAAATTGGAAGCTAACAATTGTACGAAAGCTACTCAAAAGAAAACTCATCCATAATTCATCAAAATAACTTCTTTAACATCGCAAACTCCCAACCGAACACTACATTGACCTAAATATACCATCTATACATTTTCTACCCATCTCTAACCCAAAATACCTATACGTCGTTCCCCACGGGTCAAAAGTCGCTCGACTGCGCCAGCACACTCCCACGGGCCATCCTCCATCAACTGCTCATGCGTCGGGTGGAGGAATATCATCCTCACCTGTTTCGAAGTCACCTACACCATAGAATCATACATCATTTTCATTCTTTAGTCACATATCATGGGCGTGTCACCGGGGGTTTACTCTCACCAGATGGAAAGGGCACATCTGGTGGTTAGATAGCCCTTTTCATCTACCAGGGGGAAAACATGCTCCGCCTCTCAGGACAACCATGTCTGAACCCTACCCCGACATGACCGTAATAACATACATTCATATCTTTCTTTAGTCGTTTCTTTTCATGAAAACGTATGCAAAAATTCATTTTTCGTGCTAGTTCGTAAAACATGATGCATGGACATGAATTTGCATTAAAGTAAGAAAACATAAAGCAGTACATAAAAACTTAGGAAAACGTTCTAACATAACAATTTTACTAGACTACCCATCCAACCTACACACTAACAACACATCACCAAAGATCCTAAAACAATTTACTCTCGTATGGTGTAGGCCGGATCGGCCAAACAAGTCACGAAGACTTACTTCGCGTCTGTAGCACACCGAGCTCCGTCCATGAGCGTTGTTCACCTAAAACATTTCACAATACACGGCATTAAACCGAGCATAAATCATCGAACTTTGAAATCTAACGGAACTCCTAGTTAAAGGAAATTTTCTAAAACTCTAATTTAACTCGTTGAGGCATTTTATCGAGCAATTCGTGCTCGTGAATCCTTAACCTCCATTAATGGAGTTTTCAAAACTTCCAACCACCCAAAATTCACATTAATGACCATTAACTCGCCCAACTACTTACAATGCTCACTAATACATCCATCAAAGTTATAAATAGGGCAACCCTTAGCCGTTTCTAACATGACCCGACTAACTCTGGCACTAACCCCAATCTAGACAGACATGCGGTTGAAATAAAGGAGTGCGTAGCCCCCGTGTCTATCAGTGAGAATACCGCAACACCAGTGATTAAAATAGTACCTGCTATAACAGAAGGCTGAGCCTCGTCGTCGACATCACCAAGCTCGATAAAGGCAAAGATCCTTATCATGACTTTTCTCTGATCTTTGCCTGGCTGGTCTCTATTTACCTTCAGGCAGTCTCTACATAATGGCCAACCTCACCACATCGATAGCACATATTTTTGCCAAACCTACAATTGCCGCTATGTTCTTTTTGGCACTTAGGGCATAGAGGCTGTCGAGGAGCCTCCTGCACTTGCTTTCCTTTCCCCTGGTCACCCTTTCCATCATAAGGCCTTTTCACTCCACGTTGTTGTACTTGTTGTTGTTGCCCTCTCAGTTGCCAACACCGATTCTGAGGTCGAGGCTGAATTTCACGAAAAAAGTCCCTAGCAAGCTCTGTTGGTTTAATACATGTTAACTCTGCAGCTTCAAAGTTCAAAGCTCTTGCTGCGATATCTGAATATGGTACGTCCAGAATCCCAGATACTATAATGTTCTTTCGAATCTCCGAGTTCAGCCTATCCATAAACTGGTGCACCTTATCTTTGTTATCGCTTACCAGGCGCGGTGCAAATCGTGATAAGGCCTCAAACTTCCTAATATATTCCGCAACCGAACCGGTCTGCTCTAGCTGTGTGAATTCCACTCTCTTTGCCGCTCTCACTGTACGGTTGTGTAACACCTAGTTCCATTGAACCAATTTACCTTGTCAAAATAAAGTGTATAATTATGGGGGGGATTGTGAGAATTATTAATTAGGGTAATGTGTGATTAATGTAAGGGCATTATAGTAATTAGCTAGTAATAAGGGAAAAACATATTTAAGGAAAGCGTTAATGCGGTAGCCGCCACTGTTCACCATTTCCCTTTTCAACTCTCAGCTCCTCAGCTCAGTAGAAAGCTTTAGGAGATTCCCCTTCGATTCCTCTAGCAATTTCTTCGACTTAGGTGAGTTCCTTCATTTTCCCTTAAGACTTGACGGTTAGTTAACCGAGGGAGTGCAATGTATGTGTTTCGGGAGCGCTGTGAATATGTGTAGTTTCGGGTTTAGTGCAGAATCGGGAATGCACGATGATCTGAGCTCCCAAGCTAATTTCCCTAGACTCCTGGTTAGTTTAGAATGAAGTTTAACTAATACATTGTCTACGATTTTAGGTTTGAGCAAAACCCGAAGTGGTTAGCAACCAAACAATTTCCAGGAATCCAAGTAAGTAAAGTTTGCTTGTGCCTTCGGGCCTACATCACAAAACATTAGGGTTTGTTTGCTGGAATGTATTGGTATGTCATGCATCATGTTTTCTAAAAGTATATGAAAATGAATTTGAATGCATGTTGGCATGGTAAGGATTGAACATATTGAAACAGCTATGTGAATCAGTTTTACTATTAAGGGAAGTAATCCGCCCCTTAATGAGACAGTGGATATTTATACTTTGGGAGAGTTGATCCAACTTCCAATTTCACAGGGGGATCTGAACATGTGAATCAGATTTACTGTTAAGGGAATTAATCCGCCCCTTAATGAGTCAGTGGATGTTTATACTTTGGGAGAGTTGATCCAACTCCCAATTTCACAGGGGGATCTGAACAGAAACGATGAATGAACAACTGAGATGAGAAAGTAAAAATTGCATGTTTAGGAATTCATAATTCAGTATTTCATTTCATTACTACTTTACTTACTTAGCATTAGGCTAATAGATGAGTTTTGTGATGTAGGTGTTGAGGATACTGCAGGTGAATTTCCTGAATGCACAGATGATTAGATGTGGTTGGAGGAGTACATTCATGTCTCGGCCTGGTAAACTGATGAGGCGGGTTAACTGATGTCAGCAATTGTGGGGGTTTAGTTGATAATGATTTAATCTGAGTATGTCGAGTTTTCATGACAGTAGAGATTTTAATATTTTGATTACGTTTTGAGATTTACTGATACTAGTGATCTGTTGGGTTTTAAATGTTGGTTTTATTAGATTTGAACAATATAATGATTTGAATTGTTTCTGAATGGTCTTGGTGAAGTAAGTAAATTCCTTTCTGTAATTAGTGTTGTGTATGTATAGCGAGAAGTAGTTTAAATGTTGTTCTGTTCTTTGTCGGTAGATGAAGTCTACCAGCAGATGTTGAGTTGTGTTGTTTATCGGATGATGTCTCAGTAAAGTCATCGGTACATAAAGTTTATTCTATCGGAAGATGTAGATTTTGCCCTACCGGTATGAGTGGGTATCATGTTTTGTCGTTTAGTAATCGGTATATGTAGCTTGTTTTACCGGTGGATGTAGGAGGTGTTTTGTCGACTAGTGATCGGTGTATGCAGTTTATTTTGTCGGAAGAAAGGAAATGAGGAATTTTGTCGTTTAGCCATCGGTAGATGCGAGTCGCAAAACTTGTCGTTTTGCGATCGATTGATGTTGGATAATTGTTTTATTTGGCTGACGTCATCGGTAGATGCAGTCCACTGAGAAATGTCTTTTGTTTCCAACTCTTCTGGTCCACAGTCATCGGTAGAAGCCTTCTATTTGCTATTTCTGCTTCTTCCGTTGACTTTATTCATCGGCAGATATGTTTGACTTCTGTGACTTCTCAAGTATTTCATGCTTTAAACCTTATTTCCTATTTGCCGATTGTTTCTTAACATTTCAAACAATGTTTCGTGGTATTGTTTAACTCCATTGTTGTTCAAATGATTTCCGCTGCAAGCATTTAAATGTTTTGAAGTTTTAGAAAAATGTCAAACCCAGACTTTCAAGTGAAATTTTAAATTTAGTTCAAAGTTTCTTAGTTAGGTTCGAGCTTTGTGTAACGAATCGGGTTCAGATAACTCGGGGCGTTATAATTCGCCTACAAAGGGGCGAACGATCGGCTCTCTCAGGCTACGCTCTGGAAATAATTCCAGAGCGGCAGCCGATCGATCGCATAGCAAGGGCGTCACCAGGGGTTTACTCTCACCAGATAGAGAGGGCACATCTGGCGGTTAGATAGCCCTTTCCATCTACCGGGGGAAAACATGCTCCTCCTCTCAGACAGCCATGTCTGAACCCCACCCCGAACATGATCGTAATTACATATATTCATATTTTTCTTTAGTCATTTCTTTTCATGAAAACGTATGCGGAAATTCATTTTTCGTGCTAGTTCGTAAAACATAATGCATGGACATGGATTTGCATTAAAGTAAGAAAACATAAAGCAATACATAAAAACTTAGGAAAACGTTCTAACATAACAATTTTCCTAGACTACCCATCCAACCTACACACTAACAACACATCACCAAAGATCCTCAAACAATTTACTCTCCTATGGTGTAGGCCGAATCGGCCAAACAAGTCACGAAGACTTACCTCGTGTCCGTAGCAATCCGAGCTCCGTCACGAGCATTGTTCACCTAAAACATTTCACAATACACGGCATTAAACCGAGCGTAAATCATCGAACTTTGAAATCTAACGGAACTCCTAGCTAAATGAAATTTTCTAAAACTCTAATTTAACTCGTTGAGGTATTTTATCGAGTAATTCGTGCTCGTGAATCATTAACCTCCATTAATGGAGTTTTCAAAACTTCCAACCCCCCAAAATTTGCATTAATGACCATTAACTCGCCCAACTACTTCCAATGCTCACTAATACGTCCACCAAAGTCATAAATATGGCAACCCTAGCAGTTCTAACATGATCCAGGCTATTTTGCAAAAATTCTAAACGAAACCCTAACCGTTTAACTTCGCGAAAACAGAAATCTAATGTTCGAAAACTATAGTATCTTACCTAGGGTCGTGATGGAGAAGAAAACACGAGGGAAATTCGTCGATCGGAGGAGGAATCGCCGGCGACTTGAAGAAGGTGGAGGGGAAGCCAAAAATTGCCAGAGTGTTCTGGCGTTCGTGGGGGAGGAGAACTGAGGGGGGGGTGGAAAGGAGTTTTTGTGTTTTAACATAATTTGACTCGTCAAATTACAAGTTTGCCCTTTTTGTTTAATTTTCTATTTGTCTTGTTATTTAACCATTGATTCGGTTTATTCAAGTTTTCTTATTTCACCAATAATTCTAATTTATTGCTAGGAATCTGTTAAAACTTTCAGTTCAAAAAACAGACTTAATTTGACATATTTATAAAAATACCATTTTATATTGGAATAATAAAGTCCCGTAAAACAGGGTGTTACAATAGGTGGAGTTGTGAAGATAATAGGAATACTCTTGTGGTGTTGAAAGGACACAAAAGATATTCAAATTTGTATAGGTTGCAAGGTTCTATTGTTATTGGTAATAAGGTTTCTATATGTGGTAACTCACATGCTAAAGAGTTATTTGTGATGACTCAAAAGAGGTCAAGTTCTTATATGAAGTTTAAGTTTGGATATGGATCTACATTAGAGTCAATATGTCATCTTAGATTAGATGTTTGGGGTGATGTCATCACCATATCATCACAAATTTTGTTTCACGTTAGAGTTCTATCGCAAAAGACAGATTCTAAGAGGAAGGTTAAACCTCTACAACGATATGGTGAAATTAGTTCAGTGGGTTAGGCGTTGCATGTGTTTGAGGATATTGATTCAAGTGGGTAGTTTCAACATATTCAGATATAGTTAGTTATGATGATTCTGATAGTTTGATGATACCATAGAAGAAGATGTAAGATTTCTTATCGAATATGTCTCTCAAGTTTAAATAGTGCTTAAACGTCGATATCAGTTGTTGAGATTGCACTTCAGGGGCATTTGTGTAAGAGGAGATTGTTTTTTTGCTGGAGTTTAGGAAGATATATTTATGCAGTAAAATTCGTATCAAGGTAGTGATTGTTAGAGTTCAATGTGACCCAAATTTTATTTGGGTCCAGCGGGTTGAGCACTGCTCTGTGAATCTCATTTAGAGTTTTATTTTATAAGACCATGTAAGATAAAGTCTCAAAACTCACGGTTGTACTTCGATCGTGATATTATTCTTTGCCCGTGGTTTTTTCTCAAATGAATTTTTCTACATAAATCTAATCTCTCACTTTTGTATTTTATTTTTTGGTTGTCCTTTGATTTCTAAAACTATTAAATAAGTAAATAACAACTTTGTTCTTGCTAAAGTAAGTCTTTATCATTATTATTATATTCAAGCCAAGTAACAACGAATATGTGTCATGATGAATTTGTTCATTTTAAACCATAAACTATTAGAATTAATCCATAATTTTATTTTTTATGATCTCAAAATCGTAATGTGATTAACGTCAAGATAAAGCAAATGTTAAACATAATGGAATCAATTAAATGATCTTCTAGGTCACAATAGTTTCCTTTAAAGAAACCTCAACTCTATGTATTCTCTTAGCAGATGGGAAATTGATATAACAAAAATTACCAATTATCTAAATGTTTGACCTAAGGACCATAATTTCATATTTATAATTTGTGAGTTGAGCTTAAGTTTGACATGTTATGTGACGATTATCTTATATTTGTTCACTTTGCTTCTTTGCCTCTTTTTTATGTAGTGATATGATGATGAATGATATCATGATTGATATTTTGCTATTTTACTGTGTAAAGTGGTATTATTCACTTGTGATTAGTGCTGCTGCATAATTAATGACTATAACTTAAAATGATATAGTTTAGCTCATTTGGTATTGTCACGCCCCGTAGCGCACCGTTTTTACTTTGTTTTTACTTTAAAAGAGTTCACTTAAAATTTTGAAACCGCTTAATTGAAAACGTAAAGTGAAAGTGTTAAAATCCATAAGTATTCATTATAATCAAATCAACAATTTTAAATAGTCATTTGAAAACACTACTTAACAAATTCATCCATAAACATAACAAAATAATGAGTGATATAAATCTCTTTTAACTTAGTTAGAAATAAAACCCATGTTTTCCTCTTCATAGCCATTTAAATCGATATTTGCATTAATACCACATAACCTTGCCATGAGAGCACCTCTTCAACTGCATATTTCATTTGTTTCCTTAATCGTATACATCATAAAGTTCACCACCTATATTACAAAGTTCAAACTATGAGGCTAACGTTAAGTAAAAGATGCATAAACTATCATGAACATGTATGCAAATGCAATTTTTGTTAAAACAATCTTCTCGCAGTTCTTTCTCAATGGACCTTTATTTTTACTTTAGTTTCGATATACAGTTCATTTGTTGGACGTAATTCAATCCAGGGAAGCGAGAAGACACCTCATGATCCCGTCTTATGGGACAACCAACTCATAATCCTACTTCACAACAAAAGCTACGTTTATTCATTCATTTTCTCATATTTTCGTCTTTTTGTCTGTCTTTCTTTGTTCTCTTTAAATCTTTTCTTAACATGAATTCTTTTTCATGATGCGTGAGTCATACATAAATATACGATGCAAGACATAACATATCATCGAGTCAATTAATTTGTTTCTCTCTAATTAATAATAACATACTACGTATCATAAAAGCATCAATATTTTTATATCTATCAAGTAATCAAACGAAGCATATCCTCTAGCGACATCATTGTTAACACAATAATATCATCTAGCAATACATCACAGTCAAAAGTCTAGACTAAAATACATCCTCGAGTGACATCATTGTCCCTATAATCTTAAAACATAATATAAATCATAAATCTCATTCTATTATAACGATTAAACAAATTTTCAAGTTATTAATGTTATAACGTACTAACAAACAAGTCCTCATAGTCTTATCGAAATGAAACTACTTAATCTAGCACTTTGTGAAGCAGACCAACTGGTCAACGAATAAAATATCACTTACCTGGATTCCTTAAAGTGATAACAGTCGCTTCGCGATAATTATCCTTCTATTTAGATCGACCTATTCATAAAGATTCTCATGTATTATTATTCTTGATAGATAGAAATTACGAATCTCGAACATTAGGAATCGAAACCCTAATCGATTTTGCTTACTCTTATGGTCATTCGGGATCGATGCCTAATCGATTTCAATGTGAAATAGACTTAACTCGACAAAGCTTGAGAGAGGCTGGGAGGTGGCCTACTGCTCTAGGTCGAAATAATATGTTTTTAGGGTTAGGTTTTTGTATATATATGTGATTTTTTGCATCACTGGTCGACACTGCATTGGTTTTGGTTGATCGCTAGTTAATTCGAAATGCGGGAACGTCGTCTCGTTCTTCTTGTAATTCTTTTTCTCAGTTCGGTCGACTGCTCTTTCAAATTATCAACACTTCAACATTGTTGTTTTGTTGTTCGACCGGTGTTCGTACAAGTGTCAACCGATTTAGAATATTCTCGAGAATATTTCCTTCGATTTTGCCTTTAATTTCTGCTCTTTATTTAATTAATTTCACAACACCTTTGCATCCTTGAATTTTATGATAATAAGTCATCTCTTAAAATACTCCATTAGGAACAAAAGTAACTTCCATTCATATTACATTCTTAAACTCCCACAACATTAATTCACTTTCTTAACACTTTGTTAGAAACAAAAGTAGTTTCTATTCATAGTACATTCTTAAACTCCTTATAACATTAATTATTCGACGTTGAACATATCTTTATACGTAATGGGTTACTCTAACAAAGGTTCTCAACTTTACTTATTTAAGTAACCCTCCTTTAGATTAATTTTTTAATCCTTTTTACTTGAATAAATTCACACTTTCGCCCTCAAGTCATTCAATTACCTTCATATCCACCTCATTGGTCGTGAAATGACTTACATAAAATAAAACATGTCATTATATGCAAGGCTAAGTGTTCCCAAAATTCATGGGTGTTACAGGTATGCTATTCTCTTCTCTTTCATTTATATCATATTATCTTGTTTAATATTTGCAATTATTTTTATTGATTAACTTATACCATTTTAGTCTCAATTGTATTTATTGTTTTTCAAATCTCTTTTCTTGGTGAAGTTTCTTTATTTGCTGAATTGATATTTCCGTTTCATACCTAGTCTAATGGGATTCCTATAGCTGGGTCTTTTAGAGAGGCATCATGGTCTCCATATAGCATTTGGGGGAGATGACTTCTTAAGATGAAGTTCTTCAAGGTTTTAGATTGAGAAGAAATGAGCAGATGTCGGAGATGAAAAATGGGGTCGCCAGAGGGGAAGGTTCTGGAAAAATAATAAATTAGGTGGTATAAAAACAATAGAAGCTGTGGTCTGAAAATACAATGAATATTTTCTAAACACTGAGAATTTTACATGGAAACACTAATGAGGAAAAAATCACATGAATCACGTCCAGAAAGATCTCACTATGAAAAGTAGGATTTTTAATATTTTTTTTGAATTTGAATATTTTAGAAAATATTCACTAAAAGAAATTCACAACTCTTAAATCACAGTGTGCACAAAAGCATCTCACCGATTTTCCTTCGCATTCTTTCTTTTTCTCTCTCACAAAATTTCTTACCCTCTCTACTTCTTTATCTCCCTTTTCATTGCTTCTCTTCGAATTTCGAATACCAGGATGTAGAAGCTCTTTTGCACGTCCGTATTTATAAGCAAAGATTACAAAAGAAAAAAAAAATTTATTGTAGCCCACAAACAACTTAAAATCTTGTATCTTTCAAATTTCTTTTCGGCCATTCACATTCACTTTTCTTCTTCCTTCATTTGATGCCTCGACAATTATTTCTTCTCATTTGTTTCTTTGGCAAGGGGTCCCTCATCATAAAGGAGGGATCTCACAAATCTCTCATCTCGACTTATGATGAGGTAGGTCAAAGTTCTTCTAAGCTTCTACAAAATTCATGTTTCCTTCTCTGCAAGATCTTTGTCACATCTTAGTCGTTTTCATCTGTGTAAAGTTTCGCAAGCTTTACTTTCTTTATGTCTAATGCATAAGGAATCCAACAATATCTGATATCAATGTGTTTTGATCTCAAATGAAAGCTCAGATTCTTGCCAAATGAATAACACCTTGACTGACATAAAACAAGATACATTGTTTTATGACCCACATTTGTTAGAAATTTTTTATTTCATAAAATTTCTTTACATGCTTCTATAGTCGTAATAAATGTAGGATCGATTTAATCTAAGAGGGAGAATGAATTAGATTAAATTTTTTTTTGATTGAATACCAATATTTCTTAATTTATTTTGAATTTTCTAAAACTTTATAATGATCACAACTAATAAATTAAGAGATAGGGAGAGAAAGTGCAAACACTTTGTTAATGCGGTTCGACGAATATTGCCTACGTCTGTGCTTAGGCTCATTCTTGAAGATTCATTTCCAACTGAACTTTTCAATTTGATGGATTGATGTAACGGTTTGAAAATATGTAGAACTCAATTTTAATAGTATTTTGAGGATATTTTGTGGAAATGAATGTAAAAATATACATTTTAATTTGTGGATTGATGAAAGGATAAATTAAGAGGCGAAATTTGACGAATTCATATATATTAAAAATATAAAAATTAAAACTAATTTAATTCGGTTAGATTAAAATTAAGAAGGATTAAAGGTTAATTAAGTTGGATTTATGATAAAATTTAAAGGATAAGTAAGGTTTAAGGGTAAATTACCCTTAAACCTTACTTATCCTTTAAGGTTTAAGGGTAAATTACCCTTAAACCTTACTTATCCTTTAAATTTTATCATAAAAGTAAAAGGAGAAGTCAGATTTGACGATCCGTCCTTTAGGGAAAGTTGTTCAATGCATCGAGAGGAGCGTTTTGGCATATAATGTAACACCCGGCATTTTTGCCATGTAATAGTTTTTCCGGGTCATTTAATCGCGATTAATATTATATTAATACAATATATGTTTTAGTTGAAATGATGGAATGTTTAAGGAAAAACCAATCTAAGTGTAATCAAAACAAGTCAATTAGGTTAAAAGCTAATGGAAGGGTAAATGTGGAAGTAATTAAGGTAGATGGAAGCAAACCGATGGATGAGTGCCAAGTGGCAACTTGTTGAAGAAGATATGTCTTCTCTTCCTCCTACGTGAAGCCCACTTCTACCTCCCCTTTCTGTTTTCTCTGTTCCAGGCGACCAGCAACGATTTTAACCTCAATCTTTTTTCCTGATTTCTTTCTGTCTCACCAGCAAAGGCAATCATCTACTAAGGTTATCGATTTTGGACAAGTTTAATGCGGGTTTTCACTGAGGTTTAGGATTTATTGTTTCTGTGAAAACCAACTGTTTTGGATGAAAATACGTTAGTGTGTTTTCCTAAAAAGTTAAAATGAGCTTGCTGCATATTCTACAAGTTATTTGTTAGCATTTGCAGCTTGTTTAATTTCACTACATTGCAGCAAACAGGTTCGAGCAGTTCCGAGACTTTCCAGCTGTCTGCATCGAGGAAAACAGGTAAGTTCATACGTATAGGTTTGGCCCTTAAGGCCCTACAATACGGAGGTACTAGGTTTTATGTTGTCGGGATTTCTGTTGGGTAGTTAAGCCAAGGTTATGTTCTAGGTTAAGTGTGTTCTGTTTTATATTCTGCTTATTATTCTGTTGCCTGTCTATAAATGTTCATGCATACACGTTTTTCTCTGAAAGTCATGAAAAGGTTTTCTGCACACGGTTTGAAGTTAAGTAAGATAAAACCTGTAATGTAATGTATGGTTAAGTGTGGATGAGGACTGGCATCCTGTCATGTACTCCTATTATGTCCTGTTGTGGCATGTACTCCTGTTGCGCCAGCTCCTCTTCCCACTTATACCTTCATGTCCAGTGAAATGTAATGTAATGTTCATGTATTTAAAAAAGATTCATGCATAGCACGTTCATCACTCTGCATTGTATGTTCTTACTGAGCTCTAGGCTCATAGATGAACTCCCTGTTGTAGGTACGGATCCTCCAGATGAGGAGCTTGAGCCTCAAACTGATGAGTTGATGTAGTTGGCGGGAGGAACTCACGGGATGGTTGCTGCAGTCAGACAAATGTCATTCCTGTGAGAATGTGTTTTATGTAAAGTTATGTCAAGTTTTGTACAAGTTGTTTTGGGGTTTTAAAACATTTGAAGTGTATGTCAAGTTCTGTAAAACTTTTGGGATCTTCAAAATGAGGTATAAAATCTGTGTTGATGTTTTTCTTTAAAACTTCTGTCTGACAGTTGAATGTATATTTTGAAATATTCTGGAACTGCCTTGAGTTTTCTCTGTTAGTGTGTGCATGGATTGTCTCGAGTTTTAGAGCTATCCATGCAGTTTGTTTTCTCGAATCTCTGTCATGTTGTCTGTCATGTTGTCAAATATGTTGTTTTAAAACTATGTTTTGAAATCGGGTTTTTAATAAATTTTGAAGTTTTATGCCTTCTGTTGTTATGTCTTCTGTTGATTTGTCATCCTGTTTCGTCAATTCAGTCATCCGCCCCAGTCAAAGTCAATTTAGTCATCCGCCCAGTTATATGCCTTAGTCATCCGCCCCAGTCAAAGTCAATTTGGTCATCCACCCCAGTCAAAGTCAATTTAGTCATCCGCCCCAGTCAATTCAGTCATCCGCCCAGTTTAAAACCCCGTCTTCCGGTTGACGTCACCCAAGTCTTCCGCCAGTATAATGCTTATATCTTCCGGTTGACGTCATCCATCTTCCGGCTGACGTCATCTCCTCATCCGATCTCAGTTACCATCTGTGTCTTCCGCTTGACGTCACCCATCTTCCGGTTGACGTCACCACCTCTTCAGCCCAGTTTTATCCAGTCTCTTCCGCTGAACCCTGTTCACATTTTTATCCACCGGTCACTGTTCAATTTTGTCTTATTCGAATTCACCGCTGCCCCTCTTAAACTAAGTCTTCCGCCAGTTTATTTATTTCTGCTTCCTGCTTTATCCTGTAATTCCGTCATTTATTTCTGAAGCCCGTCTTTCCCTTCCTCTGAAAAGATTACGAGTTTACTTTAAAAGCTCATCCTGTTTATGTTAAAAAAAAAAAAGAGTCCCCATTTTTTGTTATCTGTCCCGGAGTGATGGCTCCGATCCCGGACTCCGATCAGGTTCCGGTGTTGGGCTGTCACATATAAATCGATTGATTCGGTGGAGATTTCGAGAAAAAGAGGTGGAACAGACCTATGGTAAATATCTCTAACGATTAGAATAGCTAGTTAAGACTTTATTGCCTTGATAGGTAGAGATAGATTTTAATTTCGTTTGGATCTGGATAGATTGAGATTTTTGGGTAAATTAAATGGAGAATTGATTGGAATGATTGAAGTGAAATTGGATGTTGAAGTTGAGAATTTCATATTGTTTTTATTCAAATGGATAATGAATTGTGAAAATTATTTATTTCAAATATTTTATTGAAATGTGTTGAAACGATAACTTGCGTTGAATTGAGCATATTTGGTTTTCAAAACTATTGCATTGAGTTGAACCCATTGATTTCAAATATCATTGCATGGGTGAGTGTGTTGTTTTAAAAATACATGACACGTGCTTTATAATTGTTTTAAAGCATGCATTTAGGAATGAGGGAGAAGGAAAACAGTGGTAACATAAGAACCCATTGAGCCCTATTCGTGTGATGATATAACTATGAAAATACTGGAAGACTAACTGTATGTCCTTCTTAGGTTATAAGTCACTAAACCTCGAGGGAAAGCAATGTGTGGGTCTTACAGTCCTACCGGTGAAAGTCCGAGAACGTGTAGGTATGTGATGGTCATATGAGTCAATTAAAGTGAATTACATTTTTGACATATCAATTTGAATGTTAAAAACTGCTGTTTTAGAAATGTGATAGAAGGAAAAATGATTTTAAATCCTGCATCATTATTTTAATTGCATAAGATTTATTTAATTGCTGAGAATGATTTTTAAACTGTGGTTGGATGGTTTTGAATCATGCATGTTTATTTAAATGTATTGGATTTATCTATTTACTGAAAACGATTTTAAAACGTGGATGATGGATTTTAAACGGTTCGAATTACAAACCTAAATGTATTTTTATATAAATGAAATTGATTTCAAATCAAAAACGTATTTGATTTAAGATGATTTCAAAATAATCATGATTAGGTGGAGGATGGCGTATGTGTCTGGATAGGGTTTAGACTAACTACTTTAGTTGTTAAATTTATTTGTTAGGCCAATGTCTCATTTCTTGGATATTCATATTTTTTAGATAGCAAGGACGTTCATTTGTTCGGAGAAACCAAGGCAAGGTACAGTGTACAAAGAGGCATAGGATTTTTGGGTTGTAAAGTCACATGTTGTGACTGACTTATGTATTTATTTTGTTTAGCTTCCGCATGAATATTCTGATGTATAGATTGATGAGAATGATGATGTGAATATTTCAATTTATGAAATATATATCTTTTGGTTGGATTGAATTAATGATGATACCCTAATTCGGAATGCCAGGTAGGATTGTGTGTGAAGGTTCCCACTTAGGGAACGTCAGTTAGTTGACCAGGTCATTGTTGGTTTGAATTTCTCACCTTAGGAATCCTGATTCGTCGGGATCCGGTTCGGAGGGGAATCGGGCCCTGACAATTGAACTTCCAAGCGTCAATCAACTGCCTCTATAATGACTCTTTCGTTGAGCGTCACCCTTTACTTTTCATCAAGATACAAGAGTTATTGCAAAATGAAAACACAAGATTCAAATCTCTCACAAACACAAATCTCAAATGATTGGAAGATAGATGAAGTTACTATGTGGGAGAGAGTAGGTTTCTCTTGAAAATTTGACAGCACTTCGTGTAAAATTCTCAAGTTCGGTGTCTTTTCCAATTTGAAGTGTGTTTCTATTTAAGACTTCTCCAAACTTCTCGATGAGTGGAACTCCGCATGTACATCGCGGTCCTCCGCAATAGATCCGTTAGGTATAACAAAAGGGAGTGTAAACTTATGATTTCTTACAAAAAATCATCTGTCCTAACTCGGAACTCCACGTTTGTACAAAAATAAGATTTTTATCTCTTTGCGATCTTCCGCGCAAGATGGCTCTCGGATTCAGAACTCCGCAAATGTTAATATTTTTTTCTAATTCTTCAGAGTGAGAGACTCTGGATTCGAAACTGGAACTCTACATTGGAAGTCCGCAAGAATATGTTTTCAGGGCTGGAACTCTGCATTCGTTGATCTCTTTAAGCTTTACTTTGACGCGGTCTTCCGCTTTTCAACTTGGAACTCCAGAAAGGCAAAATATAGGAGTTTCGTAGTGTTCATCGCTCTAGACATGAACTCTACAATCTCAATGTTGTATTTTTCACTACAAGCAGTCTTCTGCTTTGAAGGACAGAACTTTCGCAATTTATGAGATTGGGAAATATAACTCATTAAACTTGTTAGAAATTTCAAATATCTTTTCTCAAGAGTATTTTTTTATTAGTATAATTATATGTAATGACAAGTTATGCATATACAAATTCATATAGTTATAACTAATAACCACACTTTGTCAATAATCAAAATTATAAATATAACAATAAATTCAACTTTTGTCGTTAACAATGCAACTAGTTTTTGTTGCCTAGATTATCATGACTTAGCTCTTCCTCCAAATATAATCAAATACTATGACATTGATCTTCTAGAATCGACATTTCTAGTCATGTCTGCATCAGTATAGCTTCTTAAAAAAGATTTTTTAATTGCAACCATAAACGAAATTCAGATGTACTTCTAAAATATATAAAAATCCATTTCACAATATTCTAATGTTCTTGCTTGGATTTGATAAAAATTTACTGACTACTCCAACAACATGCGAAATATTACGTCTAGTACAAACAATGAAATTTATCAAACTACCAATTGTTGAGGTACATGAAATTGTCTACATTTCCACTTTTTCTTCTTCGAAATAAGTTTGAAGTGATTAACAGAAAAGGTATTGACCAATTTGGCCTTATACATATAGAATTGACTAAGAGCTTTCTCAATATATTTCTGATGTCTTAGCCATAATTTTTCATTTTTCATACCTTGAGTGATAGTCATCCTAAGTGTGTTTAACCAGTTTTATATCTTTCATGGCAAAAGATTTATTAAGCTCTTTCTTCAACTTAACAATTCTTTCTCCATTTGGGCATACAATCAACATATGATCAACATAAAGTAAGAGGATTACAAATGTGTCGTTCATAATCCTTTTTATGAACACATGATGGTCTGAAGAAATTTTTGTGTATCATTGTTTATCATGAAGAAATCAAACTTCTTCTACCAATTTCGTGGGGATTGCTTTAATCCATTAAGGCTTTCTTCAATGTACACACTAAACGTTCATTTCCTTCAACAACAAACCTTTCTGACTGCTCCCTAATAACTCTATGAAATTTAGAGTTATTTTCATCATTCTAAGCAAAGTTGGATGTTTATCCTCTAGTTTTGGTAATTTTAATCTATTTTAAGTTATTATGCAGGTAAATAATCGAATCAGAGAAATAAAGATGAAAAAATAATGAATTTTGAAGTTAAGCCGCAAAACCAAAATCTTGAGCCGTGACCTCGACCTAGATGAGCTTACCAAAAGTGCAAAATTCTACGCGTTTTGAAAGATTTTTCGGTGATTCTGAAAACCCTAATCGAGAATCTTTAAATACAATATTATATGACGAAAGAGTGAACCTTGGGCAGCCTCAAGACATATTTTGGAGCTAGATCGAAGAGGATTTTCAACCCCGGACGAAGAGACGAATACACGTGTTACGCCATTACGGTGACATCAGAGACATATTTTATTCTTCTACTTCTTTCTTCTATTTGATATTAATATGTTCAACAATTTTTCTTCTATTTTTTATTCAGTTATGTTAAACTAACTCTCTCCCTCCAGAGGAGAGATGGATCGTTTATTTATAATATTATTTTGATGATTGATTATTTCATTAGATGAATTTATTATTTATTTGTGATATTCTACTCTTAATGCTCTCAATTTGTTGACCACATGTTGAATGATCTTATATTTAACGTTTGACACTTGAGAGAGGTAATTTCTGAGGACGATCTGAATATTACAACATAAAATTTAAATACCTAGAGAGAGTATTAGAGTTTTATGAAATCAAATAGAAAACCATTGCATGTTATTGAATAACTAAAAGAACAATTTTTATAGAGATATTGAAATTGTGATTTTAGGAATTAATGTTGTTAACTTAAACTATGTTTTAAGGTTAATATATTTTTTATGATGAATCTTTCTATTACAACTTTTGTTGATTGATGATTATGTCGATAATAAGTACAGGAAATATTTTACTATTGTTTCTCATTGACAATACCCTTTAAGAAGGGTATATAATCTTTCTAATGTGTGAGCTCAAGATTTTTCAGTCTTCAATAAAGTTTTAGAAGTCGAAGTTAAATTATTGCAAAAATGCCTTCAAAGTGTCGACCGAAATGACAGAGTGTTGACCGCTATTCATCTTTACGAAACTCCAGAGAGTTACAAGTGTCGACCAGACAGTGCTAGTGTCAACCGCCGAAACAAATGCAAAAATTTTCGAGAGCTTCAAGTGTCGACAGTGTTGACCGCTATTCATCTTTACGAAACTCCAGAGAGTTATAAGTGTCGACCAGACAGTGCTAGTGTCAACCGCCGAAACAAATGCAGAAATTTTCGAGAGCTTTAAGTGTCGACCAGACAGTGCTAGTGTCGACCGCCGAAACAAATGCAAAAATTATAGAGAGCTTGTAGCACCCGGTTTCGTTTAACCAGTTTACTTTATTAAATTATAGTGAATATTTTAAGGATGGGATTGAGAGGTTTAGTGATTAGGTTAATAAATGAGTGAGTAAGGGCATGGTGGTAATTTGAGATAATATACTGGATAACGTATTTAATGGAAGGTTCAATGAGGTTTAGCCGTCACTGTTCTCTCATTTTTCCTTTCTTGGTATTCAGCTCAAACTCAGCAGAGCTCCAGGCAATTTTCCCCTCCGACCTTCATTTCTCGGACTAGGTAATTCTTTCCTTTTTGTTTTCTTAAGATCTGAGTGGCTAGATAGCAGAGGAGTGCAATGTATGTACCTTGTTAATGCAGTGAGTGAGTTGAGTTCGGGTTTAGTGTTGAGCCGAGAATGTACGATGACCAGAGCTTCCAAACTAGCTCCTTAGGTTTCTGAATAGTATAGGATAAGGCTAGTGATGATCTAATCGGTATTCTGCTTATGACATTAGGTGAGCAGGACTTCCAGTGTAGTTGAAAACGAGCGATTTCCAGGAGACCAGGTAAGTAAAGTTTGCTTGTGCCTTCGGGCCTACATCACAAAACATTAGGGTTTGTTTGCTGCAATGTGTTGGTATGTCATGCATCATGTTTTAAAAAGTATACGAAAATGAATTTGAATGCATGTTGGCATGGTAAGGATTGAACATATTGAAACAGCTATGTGAATCAGTTTTACTGTTAAGGGAAATAATCCGCCCCTTAATGAGACAGTGGGTATTTATACTTTGGGAGAGTTGATCCAACTTCTAATTTCACAGGGGGATCTGAACATGTGAATCAAATTTATTGTTAAGGGAATTTATCTGCCCCTTAATGAGTCAGTGGATGTTTATACTTTGGGAGAGTTGATCCAACTCCCAACTTCACAGGGGGATCCGAACAGAAACGATGAATGAACAACTAAAATGATAAAGTAGAAATTGCATGTTTAGGAATTTATATTTTAGTATTTCATTTCATTACTGCTTTACTTACTTAGCATTAGGCTAATAGATGAGTTTTGTGATGTAGGTGTTGAAGAGACTGCAGGTGATTTCCTTGAGTGCACTGATGAATAGATGTGGTTGGAAGAGTACATCCATGTTTCGGCCTGGTAAACTGATGAGGCAGATTAACTGATGTCTGTAGTTGGAATGGTTTAGTTGACAGTGTTTCAATCTAAGTACGTTAAGTTTTCATGACAGTAATGGTCTTTAATATTTTGAATACGTTTTGAGATTTTCTGATGATAGTATTCTGTGGAATTTTAAATGTTGGGTTCTTACTGGATTTGAGTAATGCAACGATTTGAATTGCTTCAAAATGGTTTTAGTAAAGTGAGTAAATTCCTTTCCGTAGTTAGAGTTGTTGTTTTGTTCCCTGTCGGTAGATGAAGTCTATCAGCAGATGTTGTGTTGTTAATCTGTTCTCTATCGGAAGATGTCCTCAATGGAAGTCGATCGGATGAATGAATCATCCGGCTGACGTCACCGGTGGATGTGTGACAAAGTCGATCGGATGAATGAATCATCTGGCTGACGTCACCGGTGGATGTGTGATAAAGTCGATCGGATGAATGAATCATCCGGCTGACGTCACCGGTGGACGTGTGATAAAGTCGATCGGATGAACGAGTCATACGGCTGACGTCACTGGTGGATGTAGGAGGTGTTTTGTCGTCTAGTGATCGGTGTATGCAGTTATTCTGTCGGAAGAAGGGAATGAGGAATTTTGTCGTTTAGTCATCGGTAGGAGCCTTCTATTTTGTCTGCTCCTTCCGTTGACTTTATTCATCGGCAGATGCGTTTGACTTCTGTGACTTCTCAAGTATTTCACGGTTCAAACTTCAGTTCCTATTTTCCGATTGTTTCTTAACATTTCAAACAATGTTTCGTGGTATTGTTTAACTCCATTGTTGTTCAAATGATTTCCGCTGCAAGCATTTAATAAATGTTTTGAAGTTTTAGAAAAATGTCAAACCCAGATTTTCGAGTGAAATTTTAAATTTAGTTCAAAGTTCCTTAGTTAGGTTCGAGCTTTGTATAACGAGTCGGGTTCAGATAATTCGGGGCGTTACAGAGCTTGAAGTGTCGATCGGACAATGATAGAATCGATCGTAGGATCAAATCCAGAAATTCCAAAAGCCTTAAAGTGTCAACTGAAAGCCAAAGTGTTTACCGAGTTTTTGAATGACTTTTAAAATAACACACAACATCAACAAAGTGTCGACCAAGCAAGAGGAAGTGTTGACTGCACTAGCTATTTTCTGAAGACACTTATAAATAAAAGAATGAAGGCTCATGCAAAATTACTGAATTTGAAAAGTTGCAACAAAGTTCTGCTGGATCAAAACTTGAGAGAATCTCTTCCTTCAATTGATCCTTCACCTCTCCTAGCTCATCAACTTGTGATTGTATGCATTGAGAGTGTGTGAAATTTGTATTAATCATTATTTCAATCTTATTACTATTTGTGAACGTGTAAAGGGTGACGCTCTAAAGAAAAGTCTTGTAAGACATTAATTGACTCCCGGAAGATCAATCGAGTGGACTCAAGAAGTTTAGATTGGAAGGAATCTTCAAGGAAAAACCTTGAAAGACGGACGTAAGCAAGATTGGCCAAACCAAGTTAACAATTCGATTACATCTCTTCTTTCTAAACTCCTTAGATTTTGCTCACTCTAAGTTTTAACTCTTAAAAACTAATGTTATGCTTGAGAATATCATTAAATTTGAACTTGTGCAAATTAGTAAGCTAATCACGAAAAAAATGTTAATAACCTAATTCACCCCTCTCTTAGGTTATTTTCGATCCTACAAATGTTAGATTGACTCTCGAGAGAGGTAGTTTAAAAAATTAAGGTTTTCAATTTATAAATAATTATTCAACTAAAGAATATTGCTCTAATAAATATTCATGAAATCAATCATCTGAATCTTTTCTGAATTAAAAGCGTTTCATTGGTGATTTGATTTATTTGATTTATTTCGTTTTAGTTTTCAAAATCATATTTATAATTGTCCAGATAAAGTTAGAATTGATTAGATCAGTACTCGGTGAAAATTGAAACATTACGTATTCTTTATGGATTCGACAATCCTATTCATCATTATTATACTACAAAACCTGGCACTGCACACTTGTAGTAATTTTATTATAATATAATTTTTTCCGTACACTCTCTATATATCTCTTCTTCTAGTTCCCCATGTAAGAAAGCGGTATTCACATTGAGTGACTCGATATTCAATTTGACACTTGAGGCTAATCCATGTGCAATTCTTATGGATGACATTTTCAGGACATGTATTTCCTCAAAATCAATGTCTTTTTTCTGATCAAAATCTTTCATGACTAGTTGTGCCTTATACCTTGATTGTGAACTTTTGTTTTAAGCTCTGACGCTGTATACCCATTTGTTCTTGAGAGTCTTTCTCCCCTTTGGAAACGGAACCAACTCATATGTTAGATTCTACTACACTAATCTCATCTCATTTGCATTGCATTTGATCATTTCTTTTCCTGTTGATGCTTCATAGTTTTTTCATAGCATTTAGGTTCATTACTATCAGCAATTGTCACATACTCATTTACATAGTATTTTTTTATGGTCGACAATCCCTTCTTGACCTTCTTAGCTTAGGTTCTGTAATTGATTCAGGAGAAATCTATATTTGGTCAACATTATCCTAAACATGATCAGAATTGTTATTTTATTACGATCGTCGAATATAGCCTTTTTCTTATGTAACGCCCCGAAAACCCACCCGGGTTCCCGGTGCGCACAGGGACTACTTTGTACTAAACGACTCCCTTTGACTACTATCTCATTCGCTTAACTACTAAGGCAAGGAATCCATTTTAGTTAAACGGACGCAGCAGAATTTAAAGTTAAGTCTCCTGAAGGTTTCACTCATGCCATACCTGGTTTCATTAACTCACTAAGTTCTTCTAATCGCATTCGCTTAAAGTTCCAACATTGGAAATACCTCCCAATGAGACTCACACAACAAAATCAAAACTAACCTCCTGAAACTCTCTTATGTCTTACCTAGTTGCCTAGACTCGCTAATTTCTCTTAATCCTAACTGTCAAGCACCACGGCGTCCTCCCCAAAAATTTCGGCAGAGTAACACCTAAAAATGGCGCCTCCAAAATGCTAAGTACCTACAAACAAATAAATCCCAACCAATCCAGAATGTTCCTACTCAACTATCTAGCATACGAAATCTCCAAATAGCAGTAACGAGAGAAAGTAAAGTACTATCATCCATGAGCGAAGATAATTCATAGTATAAGGCGACACATCACCCTTAACTATGAATACATACAACGAATACAAAATACCCACACAAAAGACAAAAAAGGTCCTACTCCCGATCAACACTATACGACGGCTCCATGGGTCGGGTCGCCCTAACACTGCCATCAACCGGGGCCCTGGTCGCACGCCACCAACTGCCACCTACTCCTGTACAGGCGCTTGGTACTCACCCTCCTGCTCAGCAGTGCCTACACCACAGAACACACTATAAGCTCAAAGCTTAGCAAGTAGAGTGCTAAAAATAAACGTGAAACATGAAAACTAGTTATGCAATCCTAACACGTGCACGTCACCTCCGGCCCGAGTCCAACCCGGGATTCGCGGAGCACGTCACCTCCGGCCCGAGTCCAACCCGGGATTCGCGGAGCACGTCACCTCTGGCCCGAGTCCAACCCGGGATTCGCGGAGCACGTCACCTCTGGCCCGAGTCCAACCCGGGATTCACGGAGCCACATCACCTCCGGCCCGAGTCCAACCCGGGATTCGAGCCACATCACCTCCGGCCCGAGTCCAACCCGGGATTCGCAGAGCCACATCACCTCCGGCCCGAGTCCAACCCGGGATTCGCGGAGCCACGTCACCTCCTGCCCGAGTCCAACCCGGGATTCGCGGAGCCACGTCTTGCACAAGACCCCTAACGTACGTACAACTGACCCACGACCGGCACGATACTCACAACCTACGTACAACTCACCCACAGCCTGCACAAGTCTCACAGCCTACCACGACTGACCCACAACCTGCACCAGACTCACGACATACATACAACTAACCTACAACATGCACCAGACTCACAATATACGTCTAACAACGACTACACATACACATCACATACAAAGCACTCACGACGTACACAACTCACAACAAGCAAACAACCGTGGTGTAGGCCCTTCTGGGCGACTCTCAAACATTCTCAACCACACTACTACTTACCTGGCGTCCCAGCTCGCTGAGGATGCTCGGTTCCCTGCCCACCTACGGCTTGACCTACGACAAAAATTAACCTTCATTAAAAATCAAGCTTACATTCACCAATTTACTCTCAAACTAATATTTCTAACTTAACCTAACTAAAGCCTAACGAAACGGGCCACTAATTTGGGCTCGGTAAAAACCGACCCTAAACTTCAGACGTGCGTAACTTTCGCGTCGGTTAACGGAATCGAACGATTCTAGCGGCCACGTACTCCTCTATTAATCTAGTTTAACATACCAAGAAAGAATTTAAAACGAATAATTATAACTAGGTGAAACTCTCCAAAAACAGAACCAGATTTTTGCCTTAAAACGACCAAAATTTCCACTTCAATCCGATTCCACCAATTTCCTCACTAATCGATCCCTCTCACACTCAGTTAGCGTAATTTAATGAAATTCTCAGGCTTCACATAGAAAACCCGAACCCCACACATTGGGAGTTCTCGGTTTTCAACTCAACCCGTGCTCTCCCTTGCCTGAAAATTCACACTGGCCTAAGCCCGTCCATTTGTCGCTGAGACTGGCCAAAAATGGCCGGTGATCGGAGCCTAAGTTGGGTCGTCACTCCCGGCTTCAAGCAGAAGCGAAACAGGGCAGAGAACTGAGCTTACCAGTCCGTTCGCGCGTGGAGACAGCCAGAAATGTCAGCTCTGGATTTGCCGTCGTCGCCGGACCAGAAACGTCAAAATCCGCCAGTGGTTCGATCGGTGATCGTCGCCGCTTCTCCCTCCCCCTCTGCTCCGCCCCCTCTCGTTCGCGGTGAAAGAAACCCGAATGGCTTCTTCACGAAGCCATTCTGTTGTTTTAAAGAAAACAATTAAATTGTTTTCTTTTAAAACAATTAATTTAACTTAATTAATTACCGTTTTGCCCCCTTCGAAATCCCATCGAATTTCGTTCTTCATTTGTCAATTTCTCTTAAATTGACTCTCACTCCACGCTCGGTTTAAACCTATTCATCGACGCTCCCGAAAGATCCGACAATTAACCGAATAATTAACTCTAATTAAATAAATTAATTTACTGGGTATTACATCTTACGTCTCTGGCATTGTCGGAGTCCATGAGTAACTCTATTTTCTCTTAGATTTTATATTAATTACTAGTGGTCTATTTTATTTGTGTACCATGTTATAATGAGATATTTTAACTCAAGCCCTCTAATGTTTTCTTCTCCGATTTTATTCACATGTTTTTATTGTAGCATGCTCACCTTTTTTATATATATAAAATTTAATCACTACTGAGTTCAATTGACTCACCACAATGACATCCCCTTTCGGGTCTTAATAATTTATGACCATTAGCAACCAACTCAAGAGTAAGCTCGAAAGTTATTTCGTTTAGTATTTATTTATTTTTTATTTGGTGAGACTATGATACTAATTTTCTTTTTCATTACATTACTATGTTGGGGTCGTGACATATCATTCAAATTATTTGAATAAAAAAAATTCTCTAAGATGGAATCAACATAATATTATATTTATGAAAGGCCGGTTAGGGTTTTCCTTTTGGACCACCACTACAAAAGTACAACCTTTATGTAAAGAGACCTTCACGACCAACTTTCACTTAAAAAGAGTAGACTAATGACTTGCTTTGGAAGACGATCATGTTGATTAAGAATTAGTATTTTAAAAGTCTGAAAAATAATTCCAAAGTCAATTGGCGAATGTGAATGTGAATGTGAAGCACTAACTAGTACCAATTCTCTTTAATTTCTACCATAATAATGCCATTTTATAGATTAACATGAATATCAAAAACAAAGAATTCATATATCAATACACTAGAAGTGGCAAACGAGATTAATGAGCCGAGTTGAGGCAGAAAAAATTTGACACAGTCTAATCAACAACACAAAATGAGACTAACAAAGCAATTAGAAAATATTAAATTAAACTAGTTCACGAGTCACAACAAACCTAACGAGGTGTCATGAAATATAAGTTTACAATATTTCTTTTTTTATTTATATCATCTTATTACTTATTAATTTATAATTTTTACAATAATTATTTATAATTTTATTATAGTATTAGTGTATATAATTTAATTGATTCATATTTAAAATTACTCACATAATTAAAAAAATATGAGACAAGTACAAAAAATTACATTGAACTAACTAAAAAAGTTGGACAAAAATTAACTCAATCAACTCACAAGCCATAGAATATAAGACCTATGCTAAATAAATCACTATCGCCACAAAATTTTAATACATTTTCAATTAGATACAAATATTGGTTTCCATATTATGTAAATTATTATTTACTTTATGATATTTATTCGTACTAATATTATCAATTAACTAATTAGCTTTTACATTACTCATCATCACTAGGGAAAAATATACGTGGAACAATTATATTTAACTTATATCATTATATATATAATAATTATAGTTACAGATATAAAAGTTAGAATTTAAATATAGTGTTTATATGCAAAGCATTACAATAAAAGTGATATTAAAAAGATAAAAGTGGTTTTATTTTGTATCACATATAAAATTATGGACCATGAACCACCCTAAGATAAAGTAGATATTTTATTTTATATTTTTAATTTAAAAAAATAAAAATTAAGGTAAATATCAAATTAGATCATGAAATACGATAATATTCATAACAGATAGCTTAAACTTTTAATTTTGTCAATTGACACCTCTGATTTGAGGCGCTATCAACTGGTACTTTATCATTAATGGTGTTAATTCTCTCATTTCTCTCTCAATGAACAGATTTCTCCCTCGTTGCCACAACCGTAGGGGTGGACAAACCCAACCGACCTGTGGGCCCCAAATCGAACCGAGGCTTTTGGGTCGATTCGGTTTGGTTTTACGCAAAAAAATGTTGCATTTGTCGGGTTGGGTGTGTGATTATCGGTCCGGGAAACCATCATCGATGTTCAGCCTTGAGAAGGACTTCTCATAGGGTAGCGTGAAGAAATCAAACGGTTACACAGGCAAGAGAAGGATAAACAGAAGTTGGGGGCAAGTGGAGGAAAGAGAGTAGGAAATGTAAAAGCAGATGAGACAACTGGAGATGGTTGGTTTCCAGAGAAGCAAAGGAAGTTGAATATAATAATAAGCAGAGGGGATGGACCACTGTTTTCAGGTGGCCTCCATTTGATGCGAAACTCTGTTCGTCTCCCAGAGTACTTCCTCGTTGGTTTCACTTTCATGAGTTTTTCTATGGACTTGAACGACCCGAACTGGACCGAAAAATTTAGGTTCGGGTTGGTTCTTGCAATGAGTCGGTTCGGTTTTGGTCTCAAACAAGAAACTGAAAACTGAACGGTTTTGTTCCGTTTGGTCTGAAACTCGAACCGAACCGTGCCCAGGCCTGAGTGACACGAGACCGCAATGAATGCCGGCGAATAGTAAAACCATGTTATAATCGGACCCATTCTGAATCCAAAGCCTCTTCAGCAATTCCGACTCTTGATTCAGCAACCAAATCGCCGATTTCAAGACCCCATGATGAACAAATCCATTGTCGAACATTTGCATTCCCAATTCAATAAAATGTGTTTTTCAATTGATTTATAAGGTAAATTCTGATTCGAAAGATTGTGTCGATATCCCAAAAACGATGACAGCACTCAAATTAACAAATTTCAGTTCAAAATCGAGGGTACAGAGTTAATTTGGCACAATTGTGTTACACGTGTAAAGATTTCTAGATCGTTCCTTTATTCCTCAACGAGTGTTTTTATTCTTGATCTTCTCTCTCTCACTCAGCTAGTCGTTCCTCGAACCTCTCTCTTGTTCCTTGGCTCGGTCGTGACATTATTTTAATAAATAGCGTTCTTACCTGGAACTTGAGACAATTGATTGACCTGCTTAACGACAATGCTCAACAACCAAACGGTTTCGTTTATTAATCGTTATTTACCGTGAGGATGCCGTGCCTTCACCGCCAAACCATATCTGCAGCTCCAACCTCTCTTCCGCGTCCCGGCTTGTCGAAATCTATGGCGGAAACTACCATTGAATCGGCTGAAGCCACGATCATGAAATGGAATCCTGATTTCTCCGTCTCAGTAAAAGTAACTTCCATGTTTCATGAGAACGAAAGGGAAGCGTTTCAGTTCATCAAGCTCGTCAATGACCTTCAGAGCGCCATGCATATTTTGATCTCCAGAAATCCGTCTTGCAAGATACTAATTCAAGCCAAGACTTTAATGGCGATTGCGATGAAGAGGCTTCAGAAAGAATTTCGTAAGATTCTATGCGTTACCCAAACTGAATCCGTCCGTTCTTTTGCTCCGTCTTGTGCTCCCCCGAGATGTAGCAGTTCCGTTAATGGCGGCGATCGAGTAGCAGCTGATTTTAACGGCAACGGGAAAGAAGTATCGTCTATTGAAATGGCGCATTTGAAGGCGATTGCCGAATGTATGATCACCTCCGGTTACAGTAAAGAATGCTTGCACATATATAAAACTACTCGGAAAGAAATGATGGAGAAAGAATCTTTCGTTTAGGCATTGAGAAACTGACGTTTTCTCAAATTAACAAGATGGAATGGGATGTTCTAGAGATCAGAATCAGGAACTGGTTGAATGCGTTTGACATGGCCGTGAAAAAGCTATTCGCTGCCGAGAAGATCGTCTGCGATCATGTTTTCGCAATTACTGATCTCTGCCGAAAATCATGTTTCACCGAGGTAACAAAAGAAAGCTCAACGCTCCTGTTTTCGTTCGCCGAACTAGTAGCGAAGAAGAAGATGTCTCCTGACAAGATCTTCCTCTTGCTGAATATGTACAAAGCATTATCCACAAACATGCCGAAAATTAAAAAACTCTTCTCATCAGACTTGGCCAAAACCATCAGATTACAAGCGCGTACCTCGATTAATCGAGTTAATGAGGCTGTAAGAGCGACGTTGTCAGAATTCGAATCTTCACTTGAGAAGGAGTCGAAATCACCAGTCGCCGGCGGAGGAGTTCATAAATTGACAGTTCACGTTATGAGTTATCTCTCGGTACTCGCCGAATTCAGCGGAGAATTAACCTCCATTTACGCTGATTTTCCCGCGCATCAGGAGAAGTCATCTTTCTTAAAGTCTTACTTCTTCGACAGATCAAATTCTGATGAATCTCCGCCGCCGGCAGTCTCCACGCACATAGCGTGGCTGATTATAGTCCTCTTCTGTAAACTCCAGAGCAAAGCAAAGCACTACAACGACATCTCCCAATCGAATCTATTCCTAGCAAATAACTTCCATTACGTCGTCTCCACAATTCGTACATCAAAGCTTAACGATCTTCTTGACGGTGACTGGATCACAAAGCACGAAGCCAAAGCAAAACAGTTCGTCGAGAAGTACGAGCAGTTCGCGTGGGATCCGGTCTTGGCGACGTTACCGGAAAGTCCAATGGCTCCGATTTCGGCGATGAGAGCAACAGAAATTTTCAGAAACTTCGGTCAAGTTTTCGTGCAGACGTGCCGAAAAGAGAGCGAAAATGTCGTACAGGATCCAAAACTTAGCGAAGAAATCAAGCTATCAATCGCCAGAAAGCTAGAACCCATTTACGAAGAATTTTACCACGCTCACAGAGAAAGAGTACTGGGAGGAAGAAGGAGAGTAGGATTAAACGTCAGATTAGCTCCAGAAGATGTAAGGAACTATTTGTGGGACCTATTTTCCGGACAGACGGAGGCGGCGAGTTCTGTGACGACACATTTTCACTTTCCTGATTTATTGGAGCTGCGAAGACTGGCTGCACGGTAGTCAGAAACAGAAAAGTGAAAATTTTGTATTTACAGAAATGCCATGGCCGCTGATGTAGCAGTGTTGAAGACGATTGGATTGGACTGATCTTTTCAGAAATTTTGAGAAGGTGACTATGTTATATCATTAATTTGACACAGCAAATAGTCGTGACACATAATAGTATTTAGCATTAGAAATTATGCGATATCAATAGCTAGATTCTCCCAAGATCCCGTTTTAGCTGCAGACTAGACTTTATGTGAATTATTTTTCATCTCAAACTCTAAATTCTTAGCATCATGAAGACCAATAAATTATAAACATTATCATAACTTAACAAACAAAACATTTATATTAATAACTAGGGTAAATTAAAAAAAAAAACCCTGAACTATGGGTATTTGTCGAAAAAACCCTCAAAGTAAAAGTCATTGCAGTTCAAACCTCGAACTATGAAAAACAGTCAAAATAAACCCCGACGGGGAGCCGCATGCCACCGAATTGTAATTCGGGGGGCCGCGCTAGCCCCTCGAATTCGAAATTACATAGAATTCGAGGGGCCGATTTAAAATTGTGGCCCCCCGAATCTAAAATGCACTGGATTCGGGGGGTCACATAAAAAATTTTTACCACATGTTCATTACATCTTGGAAAGATAATGTAAAAAGTTTCGTGATTTTATAACACTTGTGCGATATATTGTAATTTTAATGACATTATTTATAAAAAAATTATATTAAATCATAAAAATTTTAAAAAAATCACGAAACTTTTTACATTATCTTCACATGATGTGATGAATATGTGGTAAAAATTTTAAGTGAATTGAATATGATTTAATATTTTTTAAAATTATTTTAAAATAATGAAGAATAATTCAAATTGGCGCGGCCCCCCGAATTTTTATGTGGCCCCCCGAATTTTTATGTGGCCCCCCAAATCTAGTGCATTTTAGATCCGGGGGGCCGCAATTTTAAATCGGTCCCCCAAATTCCGTGTAATTTCGAATTCAAGGGCTAACAGGGGGCTATTGGCCCCCCGAATTACAATTCGGGGACCATGCGGTAGGGGTGTGCAAACCGAACCGGAACCGATGAACCGAACCGAAACCGGTGAAATCGGTTCAGTTCGGATCGGTTTTGAGCCCCTGGAAACCGAACTTCGGTTTTGAGCCACTAGAACCGACTTTTTAGGTTCGGTTTTTGGTTTGGATTGGTCAAAACCGTTCCAAACCGAACCGAACCGTTCTTGGAAAAGCGAATACCTGAAGGCTGAAGCTGAATCCCTAAATCGTTTCCTTTCTTCACTGGACAACTCTTCCACCAGACTCCCGAGACGACACTGCGACTGCGACGACTAGAGGCGATCAGGCGAGGTGACGATCAGGCGACTGCGACGACTCTTCCACCTAAATAGACTACGACGACTACGACGATCAGGTGAGGCTACGACTCTCAGTCTCTGTTACTGCTTCTCTTGAATCCCCAAAACAACTTCGAGCTCTGCTTCTCTTTGGAGTCGTTTTCTCTCGAGCTTCGTTTCTCGAATCTCTTGCTGCTGGATCTGATCGGAGCTTGTTGGTGCGACAATGGAAGATGAGAGAGAGGCGGAACTGCCTTGTTGAAGAATTTCGGCGAATTTTTCTTGATTTCTGCTTGAATAGTTTTCCAGGCGGAGAAAAGCTCGTCGGCGGAGGAAGATTCTTGGTTGAACACATCTCACGCACAAAAATTGAAATCGAAACTGGAGTCCAAACCGGAAGAGTTGGATCGGAGACGTCGATTTTGAATCGGCGGGAAGTCCGTTTGGCTCGATTCTGGGGAAAATAAAACTGTCGAAGGAGAATCCACACCCTGATCGATCGCCATATCCTCAAAAACTCAAGCAAAACAGGAATCTGAACGCTATTCGTAGGAAATAAACTCTACTGGAATTACGTCAGAAGGGCATTTTTTTTTTCAATTTTTGTCTATGAAAAATTGAAAATGCAGAAAGAAATAACTTGGTTTTAATTTTTTTTTTTAATATTGTCAAGAACCGAAACCGAACCGAAACCGAACTGAAACTTTCGGTTCGGTTTAGGTTCGGTTTTGGTATGTTAAAGGTTCGGTTTCGGTTCGGTAAATCCAAAACCGAAACCGATCGATTCGGTTTGATTTCTCTCCAAAACCGAACCGAAACCGGTTTTGCACACCCCTACCATGTGGCTCCCCGCCGGGGTTTATTTTGACAATTTTTTCATAGTTCGAGGTTTGGACTGCGACGACTTTTACTTTGAGAGTTTTTTCGATAAATACCTATAGTTCAGAGGTTTTTTTAGAATTTACCCTAATAACTAATTGAAAAGTGAATATATCTTATAATGACCATAAAAAAGCACGATTCCCATTTTTTAATGTCATTTAATTGAATGTCATCATATGGTTAGCGGCCTGATGGCCTATTTTATTATTTTTTTTAACATATGGTCTGGATCCAGACCAACCTTAGATTAGGCTCGAACCTATTTTAAGTGTACATGCTTTGAGTATGGAGTCAATGCCACAACCACGTTGATGAGGCACTGCGGTGCTGAAAGAAAAATACTCAGCCTTATGGTTTAAAGTCACTTAGTCTTGGACAAAAATTTTGTCCATAGCCCGTCGACCTAAATTAGGGCTGGATCTAGATCGCAATTTCACAGATTAGGTCAGCATGACCTGGTCAAGTGATATCCTGATAGACTTGCAGCAGTGGTAGGAGAATATAGAGAGACGAATGAGCGAGCCAAAAAGTCGGATCGACTTGAAATTTTTTTTGGTCTAACTCGTAAGACTCGGCTCGTTGAGTTTATATAGAGATGACAAATGAGCGAGCTAAAAAGTCGGCTCGAGTTGAAATTTTTTTTAGTCTAACTCGTTAGACTCGGCTTGTTGGGTTTCGCTAGTCTCGTTAAGCTTGGTAAGCCGAACTTTTTTAGAGTTGACTCCAATCGGCTCAGTCAACTCGTTTGTAATCTTAATTGCAAATTATTAATAATTAAATAGGTATCAACCTAGTTAATATATGTATAATTTGTAATGATATTTGTGTGATACTTTTTATTATATCATCTCAAATAATTTTTTTCATAAATACTTGTCATTTTATATATTAATAAAACTATTTTGTTAACGAAACAATTAACTATTATATTTTAACATTATAATGATAAATAATTATCATAATTTTAATATTAAATTTTTTTAGAAATGTATATTAAATTTATATAAATTGAAAATATTTATGTATGTTTAATTCGTTAGGCTCGACTCGTATGGCTCGTTAGGCACGTTTGGTCAGCTCAGCTTGACTAATTTAACATTGGCTCCTAAGCCAACTCGAGTTGAAATTTTTTTCAGTCCGACTTCATAGGCTCGGCTCGTTGGGCTCTTCTTTAGGCTCGACTCTTTTAACTCGTTAGACTCGGTGAACCTTATTTTTTCAAGCTCTAATCGGCCCGGCCGACTCTTTTGTATAGGGGTGATCGTGATCCGGTTCGATCCGATTTTGAAGAAAATTAAGATCGGACCAATAAAATTCGGGTTTCAATTTTTAGGACTAGGACTGTTATAATTTTCTTGAAGACTGGACCAGAATTTTGATTCCGTTTCTGGTCTGGTTCCGATTTTCCCATTACAAGTTTTTTTTACTCTAAACAGATCAGAACAGATGGACGAAAATTTTACACTACAGGTTCATTCTCTTTCGTCATATCAGAACTAAAATTTTATAGTAAAGGTTCGGAACCATACTCTAAAAAAAATATCAGAAATAAATTTTTACACTACAGGTTCGGCACTCTCTCGGTGAAGCCGAATGAGTGCCCCAAAGTCCAAAACAGAAGCGCAATTGAATTAGTAACAACAAAGAATAGAAAGAGCAGAACCAAACCTTTGGATTGAAATGCTCGATTGAAACATAATCCACCAAATAGTGAAGATCGAACGCCAAGAACAAAAAATAGCACAGCAAACTCAGACGAAGAACTGTAAAAATCACATGATTAGATGAAGAGATAAAAAAATCCTAATCAAAGACAAAAAAGCTTACCTTCGTAATAGTCGGACGAGTGGTTGAGCGGTGAGGGCGACTGGGCGAGGGCCAGAGAGACTGAGCGAGGGAGACCGCGAGCTTTTAGCAACGGTGATTGGGCGAGGGCGAGGGCGAGGGCGACTGGGCGAGCGCGAGCTTTCAGTAATCAGCGTCGGTGATTCACGAAGATGAGAAGAGAAAAGAGATTGCCTGAACTCTGAAGCTCAAGCCCGATGCTTGTAGTTGTCTTCCAAAAACTAAAAGATTGAAGGTAGTATTATTTCTTAGTAATTAAAGTTAGGGAAAAGTTCAATTTAGTACCCAACGTATGCGGTCAGTGGTCATTTGGTCCCTAACGTTTATTTTTAACCCAATCAAATCCTATCGTATAAAACGTTTACAATTCAAACCCTCCCGTCAATTTTTCAGTTAAATTTGACAGATTCTTTTCAAAATTCCTAAATTACCCTCTCTCTCTCTCTCTCTCTCTCTCTCTCTCTCCCCTCTAATTCGAAGATCACTCTCATCAAACCCAACACCCAAAAGAAAGCTACGCCCTCATCTCTGCCTCTCCCTGCTCCAAAAACAGTCTCTCCTTCTATTCTCTCTCACTCTTCATTTCTTCTTCTTCTTCTTCTTCTTCTTCTTCTTCTTCTTCTTCTTCATGGCCATCGAAATATGGGCAACCAAACTCAAGTCTGCAATATCAAACGGCCTGGCCCTCACTCTGAAATTCCCAAAAAAATCCAACCTGGTCGGAGTCTTGTCCTTTGAAATCGCCAACCTAATGTCGAAGCTCCTCCATCTATGGCGCTCCCTCTCCGACAAGCACCTGATTCGCCTCCGGCAAGACTCCATTTCCCTCGAAGGCATCCACAAAATCATTTCCAATAATGAAGCTTTCCTCCTCGACCTCGCCTGCTCCGAAATAGCTGAAAATCTCATAATCCTCTCCAACTCCATAACCCAGTTGAGCAAATACTGCCATAATGGCGATTACCGCAGTTTTGAGAGTTTTTTCGACGAGTTTGCCAACACCGGTAGAGATTCTCGCAACTGGGTCTTGAGTTCCAAATCAATGGAGATTATGGTAAAGAAAATGGATCGGTTCATCACTTCTACGGCAGTTCTTTACAAAGAAATAGACCAGCTTTTATTAATGGAAAACAAGCTGAAAAAGGAAGAATCCACCATTAAAGACCAAAAGCTCCTCAATTTGAAACAGAAAATTTTGTGGCAAAAGCACGAGGTAAATGTTGACTTATAGAGTGTTTAAGTCATAATTTGTTTTTGATTATGTATTTGTGTATTAAGTATACAATTTGATTATGTGTATTTAAATAAGAATTATCAATACAAGTTTGGTTGACAATACCCTGAACAAGGGTATTTTAGTTGTCTAATAAAATCGTTTTGAGTATACAGAGCAGAACAGAAAAACAGGGCTGTAAAACGTTTCTACCGATGACTATACATAAAGAAATTGGAAGCCTCTGCCGATTGCTAAACAGAAGAAGACGCCGTTTAGAAGTTATCATCTGTCGAAAGCGTTTTTGAAGACATATGCCGATGACGTGTCAAGTCAGTACATGTTTTCTCTGCCGATAGCTGTTTCTGAAGATAGATGCCGATGACGTGTCAAAGTACTTATTTGTTTCATCTGCCGATGATATTTGAAGACATCTACCGATGACGAAGTCAGTACATGTTTTCTCTGCCGATAGCTGTTTCTGAAGACAGATGCCGATGACGTGTCAGTGCTTATTTGTTTCACATGCCGATGATATTTGAACACATCTGCCGATGATGTTTGAAGCTACTCCTGCCGATTGACTAAACGACAAAAGGAGATGATAACAAAAGCATGCACATGCCGGTGAATTTTAAAGATGCGTCTGCCGATGGAATTCAACGCCTACATCTGCCGATAGCTTTTAAGCTGCACATGCCGATGGACTTTGATGCATCTGCCGACGAATTTTCACATTGCGCCTGCCGATGAAGCTTCCAGACACACATGCCGGTGACATTTTTGAAGCTTACTCATTCCGATGACGTGTCAAGTGTTTTGAAGCTACATCTTCCGGTAATCTTCCGCCAGAATTCAAAGTTAGCCGCGAAGCTACAGTGACGTCGTTTTCAGCATTAACTCCAGACCTTTAATGGCGACGACGAACAACAATTTCAGACGCAACGGATAGCTGCTTCAGTACGGATGCTTCCCAACGGTAACTTTTCTCCATTTTGAAGAAAGAAGCATTCAATTTTATGAAGAAAATTTATACAGAGTATATAAGCAGAAGAAAAGGCTCGAAGACTAACTTTTGCCAAATTTTGAATTCTGAGCCCTAGCTGCGAAAGTTATTGCACACTCTGTAATCCTCTCTACATCTCTCAATCCTAACTTGAGATTCACTTTTGTGAGATTGTAGTCTGAGCTTTATATTTTTACAAACTCAAATCATCTGTAAAGGCTGTGGATTATCGCCCGTGAAGTATAATCCTGAAGTGTAAAGGCAGTTGATCGGAGCCCGAAATTCCGATCAGGTTATTCTCGAGGAGAAGGTTAAGGATCTTCAAGGGGTGAACCTTGAAGCGTGGATGTAGGCTGGGTTGAGCCGAACCACGTTAAAACTCTGGTGTTAATTTCTCTCTTACTCTTACTTTATTTGTTTGTCTGCTGTAAGCATTTAACCAAATCGAGAGAAAATATATTGTTTATCAAATTAAGTTTTAATAAGTCTAATTCACCCCCCCTCTTAGACAAATCTCGATCCTACAGTAAAGAGCCTGAAAAAGAATTGTTTATGAGAACAAACCTTCGATTAGTCATTTCAATTCTTATCAAATCGATTTTCACAACTCAATAGAGAGAGAGAGAGGGTAATTTAGAAATTTTGAAAAGAATCTGTCAAATTTAACTGAAAAATTGACGGGAGGGTTTGAATTGCAAACGTTTTATACGATAGGGTTTGATTGGGTTAAAAATAAACGTTAGGGACCAAATGACCACTAACCCCATACGTTGGGTACTAAATTGAACTTTTCCCTTAAAGTTAACATTAAAAAATTAATAAAAATAAAGGTAATTATCAAAATAAACCTTGAACTAAAGAGTATTTTCAATTAATACCTTAAACTTTTGATTTCGTCAATTGAGACCTCCACGTTTAAAGTATTAGCAATTAACACCTTACCGTTCTTAACTTCACTTCTCGACCCTCTCTGCAGAGGCCAGTGGCACTGTAGAGATTTGGAGCGAGTGATGGAGGTGTTTTTCCCTATTCGCCCTGAACTGACAAAACAATCTTTTTTGGTTTCCATTTCGCCGGGAAAGGGGCATTTTTTTTTATCAATTTCTTCTTCACCTTCTCGTTTTCTTCCTTTCTGGTCTTCTTGAAAATTGTGTTGCGGATAATAATCGGTAAGAACAATAATAATGTCGCCGCTGTAAAACGTGGAGAGTACTGATTATGATAATTCTTAGGAAAGACTGCTCTTGACAGTCTCCTTAGACAGAATTACCTTTCAAAGTATGTTCTCAGGAAAAATTTGAAGAGTCACAGACGGTCCCACTTAAAATCCACTATCTTAGACAGAACTCACTTACAAAGTACAATTACACCACTAAATAAGCGGTATGAAAAATGATAGCAGATGCAATACAAAAAATATCAGAAATATTTTCTCACACCGTTAAATATAACGGCCAAGAAGTGAGAAGTAATAATAGAAATAAACACCGAGAATTTTACGTGGAAATCCAAATCGAAAAAAACCACAGGAACCGAGTCCAGAAAGATATCACTATAAAAAATAGCATTTTACAATATTCTTTTAGAAACCGAACATTTTAGAAAATATTCACTAAGAAAAATTCACTTCTCTTAGAACGCACAAAATGCTCAAAAGCCCTCCACCTATTTTTAACTCACACTCTTTATTTTCTCTCCCTCGAAATAATCCTCACTCTACTATTCTCTCATTCTTCACTAAAGAATTGCTTCCTCCTTTTTCGGATAATGAAATGCTCTCTTCAGGCTTCTAGTTATAAAGGCTTGAGGGAGACACATTACTCATTTTGAGGAATGTAGGCTGCAAGAAGAAGGAAAAAACTTCTTCTTGCAGCAAATGGAGACTTTAAAAGTTTCCATTCATACACAAGGGTCCATCATCATTTAAGGAGGAACCATACAAATCTCTCCCTCCCGACTTATGATGAGATATCTCCAATCCTGCTGAGCCTCTACAGAATTGGTGTTTATTCTTTTGCAAAGTCTTTGTCATCATTTCTGAGCTATTGTCATCCATGTGAATCTTCTCAAGATACATTTATTTGTTGTCCAACACATCTCGTATCAAAAGATACTTGATATCTATGTGTTTTGACTGCGAATAAAAGCTCGGGTTCTTTCTCAAATGAATAGCACTTTGATTGTCACAATACATGATATACTTATCTTGTTGATGACCCAATTCTGTAAGAAATTTTTGCATTCACAAAATTTTTTTACAGACTTCTTTAGCGCAATAAACTCAACTTCTATTGTAGACAATGCAACTGATTTTTGCTGCTTAGATTGCCATGAAACTGCTCTTCCTCCAAATATAATCAAATATTCTGATGTTGATCTTCTTGAGTCATTGTCTTCAGCCATGTCTACGTCAGTATAGCCTACTAACAAAGGCTTTTTGCTTCCAAAATATAAACTGAATTCAGAAGTACTTCTAATATAATTAACAAACCACTTTATTGCATTCCAATGCTCTCTGCCTGGATTTGAAAGAAATTGGCTGACTACTCCAATAGAATGTGAAATATCAGGTCTTGTACAAATCATGACACACATCAACCTGCCAACTGCTAAGGCATATGGAATTCTCTGCATTTTTTGCTTTTCCTTCTTTAGTAGAAGAACTTTGTTCGGAAGTAAGTTTGAAATGTTTAGCAAGTGGAGTACTGACCGGCTTCGCCTTATCCATATAGAATCGACTAAGAACTTTCTTAATATATTTATTCTGTGATAGCCATAATTTTTCATTCTCATCCCAAGCATCTGTTTTGCGAGTCCTAAGTCTTTCTTGGCAAAAGACTTGTTAAGCTCATTCTTTAACTTAACAATCTTTTCTCTATCTAGGCCCACAATCAATATATCGTCAACATAAAGTATGAGGATTATAAATGTATCATCTGTGAACTTTTTCACGAACATACAATGGTCAGAGGAAGATTTCATGTATCCTTGATTTCCCATAAAAAAATCAAACTTTTTTGTACTATTGTCTTGGGGCTTGCTTTAATCCATATAGACTATTCCTCAATCTACATACCAGATGTTCATTTTCCTTGACAATAAACCCGTCTAGCTGATCTATGTAAATCTTTTCTTCTAATTCACTATGCAAGAAGGATGTCTTTACATCGAGTTGCTCGATTTCCAAATTGAGACTTGAGGTTAATCCAAATACTATTTGTATGGATGACATTTTCATGACAGGTGAAAAAATTTTCTCAAAGTCAACCGCCTTCTTCTGACTAAAGCCTTTGACGACCAGTCGTGCCTTATACTTTGGTTGCGTTTGAGTCTGTATACTCATTTCTTCTTCAGTGCCTTTATTCCCTTTGGAAGCTGAATCAACTCATAAGTATGGTTCTCATGCAATGATGTCATCTCATTTTGCATCGCATCTAAACAGATCTTCTTTTGTTGTTGCTCCATTGCTTCCTCGTAACACTCAGTTTTATCGCCATCAGTGATCATCACATACTCATTCACAGAGTATCTTCTCGATGGTCGACGATCTCTTGTTGACCTCCTTAACTCTGATTCTGCAACTGATTTAGGAGAAATCTCTATTTCTCTTTGGTTAACATCATCAGTTGCTTGATCACTAAATTCTCTAGTATCTCCTCTGTTAAATGTTGATTTCACCATACCAACATTTGCTAAATGTTTATCAGTGATCTTTACATCTTTCTTCTTGTTTTCAAAGGTCTGATCTTCAAAGAAGGCAACACTAGGCTTCTAACAATTTTCTTGTCAACTGGAGCTCAAAGCCTATATCTGAATGCTTCACTTTCATATCCGAGGAATATACATTCTTTAGTTTTATTGTCTAGCTTGGACCTCTCATCTTTGGGAATATGGACGAACAATTTGCATCCAAACATTTTTAAATGCTTATAAGAGACATTTTTTCCAATCCATAGTCTGTTTGACGCTTCTTCACTCAAAGGTGCTGATGGAGATAAATTAATGATGTTTACTACAGTCTTCATTGCTTCTCCCCAAAATATTTTGGAAAGTTTTGAATGTGATAACATGCACCTTATCTTCTCCATGATCGTCCTGTTCATTTGTTCTACAACACCATTTTGTTGATGAGTCTTTGGAACTGATCTTTCGTGTCTAATCCCGTGCATCTTGCAGTATTCATTGAATGATTTCATATATTCGCCACTATTATCTATGCCAATGCATTTTAACTTCTTTCTAGTTTCTCGCTCTATTAGAGCATGAAACTGTTTGAAAATGTTAAACACTTCATATTTTGATTTGAGTGCATAAACTCAAACTTTTTTGGAGTGATCATGAATGAATGTCACCATATATTTGGCACTGCCTAACATTTTTGTTGACATGAGACCACATACATATGAATAGATGAGAATTTTGGTTTCCTTGATGCAAAATTCTTTTGAAATGAAACTGTGTTGTTTTTCAGCCAAATAGTGAATACAATTTGGGAAAGATTCAGATCTGAGATGTGGCAGACATTCTCTCTTGTCAAGCAGTTGAAATCCTCTTTTGCTCATGTGACCAAGTCGTTTATGTCATAACTCAATGGATGAGTTATCTTGCGCACCATTTACAGATGCTTCATTCACAGTCACTTGAATCATATACAAACTAGACTATTTGATTCATTTCGCTATGATTAGCGAGTTTTTGCTGAGCTCTCATTTTTCTCCAGCAAATTTGCTCTTGTAACCAGCATCATTAAGAGCATTGTCTGATATTAGATTTAGTCTAATATCTGGAACTTGTCTCACATATTTAAGCATCAACTCACATCCTGTGTTGGTCTGGATACAAATATCCAATTTTTTAATTATTCTAGAAACGTGACTGTTCTCTATTTTAATAAAGCCAAAATCACTGCTGGTGTAAGATATAAAATATTCTATTTTTGAAGTAACATGATAAGATGCTCCAGAGTCATACACCCAGCATGATTCATTCATCATGAGGTTGACAACATCTTCACATATAATGACATTTTCACCCTCAGAGACAGTTGCAGCCGTACTCTTCGTTTATCATTTTGTATCTTCTGTGCTTTGTTCTTTCTTAAATTTCTAACAATCTTTTTTCATGTGGCCCATCTTGTCAGAATGATAGCACTTAATGTCCTTTTTACTTTTCGACTTTGACCTGCCTGACATGTTGGCTCCAGAGAATCCACGTTCTTTTAATCTTCCTCTTGTTACTGATAAGGCCTCCAAGGAAGAGTGTTCCTTGTTCTTTCGTCTGCTTTCTTCTTCAAGAACTGCAACTGCAATATCATTGAATATTAGCTTTGTTTTTGTAGCACCGTTGGCCAAATTTATAATGAGGTAATCGTACGAATCAAGCAAACTTTGAAGTAAAAGTTTGACTCGTTCATTCTCGTCAATTTTGTACTTCAATGCTATAAGTTGAGAAATAATGTGTTTAGAGTATTGATCTAGTAAGTCACCATTGTCGACTCTGACATTCGAAGAGTATATAATTTTCTTTTCAATAAATTTTTTTATGCAACGACTTTGCCTCATATAGTTCTGTCAACGTATCCCAGATCTGCTTGGCAGTTGTACTCTCTGAGATACTTGACAAAATTTCACCTGCTAGAGCAAGATGCAAAATGGCGAATGCATCCCCATCTACTTTGTTTCATTTTTCATCTTCAATGTTCGTCGGTATGTCGCCGATAGCCATAGCATAACCATCTCTCGTCAATTATACCTTCTTCTTTAATTTCCACATTGAGAAATTATTTCGGTTTAATTTTTCAATTTTAATCTTTCCTATCATAATAATGATGCTCTAATACACTTGTTGTGGATAATAATCGGTGAGACCAATAATAATGTCACCGCTGTAAAACGTAGAGAGTACTGATCAGGATAATTTCTATGAAAGACTGCTCTTAACAATCTCTTTAGACAGAATTACCTTTCCAAGTATGTTTTCAAGAAAGGCTGAAGAGATCACAGACAGTCCCACTTAAAATCCAATCTCCTAGACATAACTCACTTACACAGTACAATTACACCACTAAATAAGCGGTATGAAAAATTATAGCAGATGCGATCCGAAAAATACTAGGAATATTTTTCCACGCCGTTAAATATAACTACCAAGAAGTGAGAAATAATATTATAAATAAACATCGAGAATTTTACATGAAAACCCAAATCGGAAAAAATCAAGGGAATCGAGTCCAGAAAGATATCATTATGAAAAATATGATTTTACAATATTCTTCTAGAAATCGAATATTTTAGAAAATATTTACTAAGAGAAATTCATCACTCTTAGAACTCACAATGTGCACAAAACCACTCCACCTATTTTTAATTCACACTCTTTCTTTTCTCTCCCTCGAAATAATCTTCACTCTACTATTCTCCCCTTCTTCACTGAAGAATTGTTTCCTCCTTTTTTGGATGATAAAATGCTCTCTTCAAGCTTCTATTTACAGAGGCTTGAGGGAGACACATTCCTCATTTTGAGGAATGAAAATTGCAAGAAGAAAGAAAAAACTTCTTCTTATAGCAAATGGAGACTTTAAAAGTCTCCATTCACACACATGTTAGGATTAGACGCCCTAATCCACCTGTATCGAATGATTCAGAAATACCGAAAAAGAAATAACGAGAAAATAATGGACACCGAATTTACGTGGAAACCCTAGAAAGGGAAAAAACCACGGGTAGAGGAGAGAATCACTAATAACAATTCGGTACAGGTGGATTAGGGCGTCTAATCCTAACAACTGGTATCAGAGCTTCGAGGTTGAAGTGGTTTTCGAAAATCAGGGTTTGATTATTCGAAGGGTATCGATCGATTTCAGGTTTGCAATTTTCGGTTGGTAAAATTTGCAATTTTGGAAAAAGAAAATAGAAAAGATTTGTGGGAAGAACAAATTTGGAGGAAATAAGAAAAACAAAAAAAAAAGGAAAAGAAAATATTTTCTTTTTGGTTCAGTTGTTCTTCTTCGACAGAGAAGAGTGCCGAGAAGAATCACTCCTCTGAAGAGCAGAGGAGAATCCCGCCGCCGTCTCTCCGAGCCCTAGCCGCCACGCGTCACACACAGAAGACGTCGAGAGAGGTGAGCATTATTCCCCTGTTAACAGAACCACGCCGCGCCAAAGATCGCCGAGCATCGCTGCCGCCCCCGACCGCGCCAGACCGCGCCGTCGTCGACCTCCGAGCGCCGAACAGAAACCGCCGACGCAGATCGGAGCAGCTCCGACGCAGACCCGAGCACCCGCCTGATTCCCGAGCCGCGAAGCCACCCGCGCGAACAGAGAACCTCTCTGTTCTCGCACGCGTGCCCTAGCCGCCGTCGCACGCGCAGAGAGCGAAGTCTCTCGCCTGGAAACCGACCACCGTCGCACATCGCCGTTCGACAGAGAGAAGAGGAATTTTTCTTCGGTTTGACAGGGAGAAGAAAAATATTCTCTCTGGTTTGTGCTTGGTTTGATCTGCGTGATTCAACTGGATTTCTTCGTCAACAGCAAATTGTGATTATTTTTGGGGCTAATATTATCGATTATTGGGTTGACAGATTTGAGATAAATTTTGGAGAATTTTTCAGTTGGGATTAATTATTGGGTTGAATAATTAATCGGAAAATTATCTGTTTGTTGGGCGATTTTATTGGTTCAGAATATTCTGCAGGATTTATTCTGATTTCAAAAGGGAGCAATTTTTGGAAAAATATTTGGACAAGGTTATTGATTCAGATATTTTCAGGCTCAGATAATTTATTTGGCAGATTTATTGATATTGTGGAGATTGATTATTGCGATTGAATAATTGATTTGGAAATATCAGTTTTTGAGCATTGATGGCAGGTGAGGATAACACAGGACCCAGTATTGAAAAATTCGATGGGACAGATTTCGCATTCTGGAGAATGCAAATTGAAGATTACTTGTACGGGAAAGATCTTCATCTTCCTCTGAGTGCGAAGCCAGAGAAAATGGAAGACGGTGAATGGAATCTCCTTGATAGAAAAGTTTTGGGAGTCGTCCGATTGACGCTAGCCAAAAGCGTTGCTCACAACGTGGCGAAGGAGAAGACCACCGCGAGTCTGATGAAGGCTCTGTCTGATATGTACGAGAAACCATCTGCGAATAATAAGGTATTTATTATGAAGAAGCTTTTTAATCTGAAGATGATTGATGGTGCTTCTGTCGCAGCGCATCTGAATGAGTTCAATACGATTATCAATCAATTGCTATCTGTGGATATTGATTTTGAGGATGAGGTTCGTGCCCTAATTTTGTTGGCGTCTCTACTGAATAGCTGGGAGCCTATGAGAGCTGCAGTTAGTAACTCAGTTGGAAGTTCTAAGCTGGTATTCACCGATGTGAGGGATCGTATTCTTGCCGAGGAGGTTCGTAAGATTGATTCTGGTGTAACATCGATAGGTTCAGCTCTGAATGTTGAAAGTAGAGGCAGAAGTCAAAGAAAAGGTTTGGGCAACAGAAATCGAAATCAGAGGAAGTCTGGAAAACACACCAACTTTGAGTGTTATCATTGTGGTAAGAAAGGACACATAAAGAGATTTTGTCACATGTTTCTTCGGGAGAATCTGGTTGCCAAAGGAAAGGAAAAGATGTTCGAAGAGGGTGACATAGACGAGGAGGCAGACACAGCCACCGAGGAGTCCTTTAGTGTGTACAACGAGGATGTTGTAAATTCTGATTGCCAAGATACGAGTTGGGTGATTGATAGTGGCGCTTCAATACATGCCACTTCGCGGAGAGATTTCTTTACATCCTACACTTCGGGTGACTTTGGAAGTGTAAGGATGGGAAATGGTGGCATTGCAAAAGCCATTGGTATGGGAGATATGCGTTTGGAGACCAACATCGGCAACACCTTGGTTTTGAGAGGTGTGAAGCACATCCCGGATATCCGCAAGAATTTGGTCTCGACTGGAAAGCTTGACGACGAAGGTTTTGGCAACACCTTTCGTGATGGAAAATGGAAGCTTACCAGAGGTTCATTGATTGTGGCGAGAGGAGAAAAATGCTCCTCGTTATATGTGATGCACGCGAGGATCACGGATTCCACAATCAATGTGATGGGTAATAAGGCTGCAAAATTTGTGAATTCACCTTCTAAGAGAAAGGTTAAGAAGACTCGGAAGAAGTCAGGTTCTCGGGTGAAGTTCAGGTTGGGATCTGAGGGTACATCAGAGCCGGTGAGTCAGCCTATTACAGATGTTCAGTCATGAGGTTCAGTTTCACGTCAGAGTGGCATCGTCAAAGGCAGAACAATGCAGAAGGTTAAAACTTCGGGACGATATGATGAAACTGTGGATTATGCATTGAATGTGTTCGAGGGTAACGATTCCTGTGTGGAGTCTTCGACATGTTCAGATGGAGTTCGTTGCAGCAACTTTGATAGTTCAGTGATACCATGGAGGAGGAGGAGATGCGATTTCTTCTCAGGTAAATCTCTCAAGTTTAAGCAGGGCTTAGACTTGATCGGTATCGGATGCTGAGTTGGCCCATCTGGGGCCTTTGTGGTAGAGGAGCTTTTTAATGGAGTTTTGCATATTTGTTTCATTGCACTGGAATTTCGTTGAAGGTGGAGATTGTCAGAGTTCAGTGTTCTGGATTTGGTTTTGTTGGGCCGAGTAGCCCGTTGGATCTCTCTTGTGGAATTCGTGTCAAGGTGGAGTTTGTTAGAATTTGGTGTGACCCGAATTCTAGTGGGCCGGGTCGGGCCCGTTATCAATATTAGGGTTTTACGTTTTTCTCTATATATTGATGCTTGAGTCGCAAAACTCATTGTACCGAATTTGATATTAGTGATTCTCTCCTCTGCCCGTGGTTTTTTCCCTTTCTAGGGTTTCCACGTAAATTCGGTGTCCATTATTTTCTCGTTATTTCTTTTTCGGTATTTCTGAATCATTCGATACAGGTGGATTAGGGCGTCTAATCCTAACAACACAAGGGTCCCTCATCATTTAAGGAGGGACCCTATTGTCTCTCTAGTGCTTCAACGAAGTGTGAGCGGAGGGTGTCAAATGGGGCATGGGACAGGAGAATTGTGGCGGGAAAAGACGTTGACTGGTTGAGAGGACAAAGAAGATCATCGACGATGAATTCACTAGGAAAGAGAAGATTAGGCTATGGAAAATAAGGGTTTGTGTCCATCCAGAACTCGAACTCCAACGACATGGTGACTTTGCTGCTTCGTCTGTCATTATTGTGCGACAAAATTGTTGGGTTTTGTTTTTGCTGCTAAGATTCGTGTTCAAGGTGACTGTGATATAAGTGCAATTTGAGAGAGGATAATTTGAAAAAAAATCTAGGTCCAAATACCCTTTAAGTGAAGTTGTAGAGATGAAGATGAAGAAATAAAGAGGGAGAGGGAGAGAGGGGCACGAAGAAACTAAGAGGCTGCAATAAAGCAAGAAAGAAGAAACAAGTGGAGAAAGATATACTGAGAAATAACCGTTAAAGGAGTTTAATAGATAGTACAACGGATGATAAAGATAATTGATAACACAAACAGAGTAAATTGACAAATTAAAAATTCAAAGTATTAATTGAAAATACTCTTAGTTCATGGTCTATTTTGATAATTAACTAAAAATAATTAAGTATTTAAAAATTGCGTACTAAAACCAAATGGCAACTTATCCAATACAATGTTCATCAATATATAAAATTTGAACTACACCATGTTCAACTTGTCCAGCTTTGAAGTATATAAAAAATACCATTTTCAGTAAATAACAAAATTTATAGATATCTTGTGAGAGATGGTGTAAAACTGCTCATAAGGATTTCTAGTAGTCACATATTATTAGGGCTTCAATTAGCGATTTAAAACTGTGAACTTTCAATTTCGTAAATGAAATTCTAAAAATTATTTTAATCTAAGATTATGGTTATGAAACAAAACAATTTTTATCTAAATATTTTCTATGTACGATCAAATCATTAGCACAGATTTCTTGAATGTTAGTTGAAGTTTGTAAAATAATATTTTATCTTTTATCAGGGTAATTGATCTTAGTCAAATTTTTGAAAATCCAACAGGATATTGAAAAAAAAAAGCACACGAAAAATTTAACACAAATATTTTCAAAAACCCTAAACGAGAAAAAATTAAGGGCAAAGGAAAAAATTCCACTATAAAAAATCGATATAATTGAGTTTAACGACTTAAATATGTTTTTATAATAATAAACTAAAATCTAATATTCATATCATGTCCCCAACTAGCCCGCACCCTTGTGCTGAATTTTAACAATTTTCACTTTGACGCAAATTTTATTGAATAAATATATCTTCAAATCTTTAACAAGAAAATAATCTTCTCTCCCACAAAAGCCTTTGAGAGCATAATCAACAAATAATGCTTAAACTTGGGTGCAGACAACGTCTTGGTCATCATATCAGCAAGATTATCATAAGTATAGATTTTGTAACGACCCTTAAACCTAACCCTTTAATTCCCGTAAAATTTTTCTTTTTAAATCTCTAAGTAAACTCTTGACTATTTAATTCAAAATTCGTAATCTAAGTCATCTAAACCATCTAACGGAACATGTAAGACGAAGGAACGAAAACTGTTTAAAACTTACCAATAATGTTGTTAAAAATTTATGTAGAAAGAAAAGAAAACATTTAAAGAAAATATATAAAAGATCGAGGGAAAACGCAGGAGAGAAACCGAGGACAAAAGCATCCAAAACGGGAAAAAAGGGCCGATCGATCGGCCCTTAGGCAGTCGATCGATCGGCCCACATTTGGCGATCGATCGGCTGCCGTTCTGGAAAAATTCCAGAATGCAGCCAATGAGGGCCGACCGTTCGCCCTTTCCCTGGCGAACGATCGGGAACTCCTCTGTAAAACCAGAGAGTTCTGCGTTCGATCGCCCTTCCTCCTGCGATCGAACGCCTACCCCTTTTCCTTCTTCCTTTCTTTCTTTTCTTCCATTCTCTTCTATTTCCTTCCAACCTTCTCACGCCCAAACACACATACACACTTCACCACTCCTTTCCTCTCCACCCTCAATCTCTTCAACCTCAAACACATAACCTCAACTCATATTAAACACTTCAACCCCCATGAAATTTTCACTCAACACATCACACAGAACCAATTTAAAACATATTAAAACGAAGTAAACTTTCTTGAAAATGAATTTCGTGGATCCGTTTAAAAACTGAACAATTCCTCCTGTTTGAAATTATCAAAATGCAACAATATACTATACATTATCTATCCAGACACCGAACATCCTAATATAGTTCCACTATACAATTTTTCCTACGTTTCTATCTATCAAAATCCCAAAAACTTACTTACATCCCCACGGGTCAAAATAAGCACCGACTGTCAGCGCACTCCCATGGGCCATTCTTCTTCAACGTGCTCATGCTTCAGGGGGAGGGACGTCTTCCTCACCAATTTCAAAATCACCTACACCATAGAAATAAAAATGTGAGCTAAATCTACGTGAATTCACGTGAATGCTATGCATGTATAGTTCATAAATCATGCATCCTACCTTTTTGCTAATCATTTCATTTATGTCACCGGGGCTTCACTCTTGCTAGATAGGAGCGGCACATCTGTCGATTGGATAGCCCTTCGTATCTAACCGGGGAGAAAACATGTTTCACCGGACAACCATATCTGAACCACCGCCACTGACGTGACCATCATTACATTTATTAACATTTTCTTTTCATGAAAATATGCATAGAAATTCTTTTCATGCCTTTAGAAAAACAATGATGCATGAACGTATGCTGTGCTATAATGAGATCGAACATACAAACAATCAACAACTTAATTAAGCCTAAACCTAACTACCCAACCTGATTACCCGAACGTAATATATCTCTAATTCCTCAATTTAACGTACATTCTTATGGTGTAGGCCAAAACGGCCAAACAAATTACGAAGACTTACCTCGCGTCCGTTGCAATTTAAGCTCCGTCCACGAGCGTTGTTCACCTATGGCAATTCACAACAAATCGTGATTAAATCAAGTCTAAACCTTTAATCTTGAAAACTACAAACTCCTTGCTAAAGGAAATTTCCTAAAACTCTATTCTAGCTCATTGAGGCATTTTATTGAGCAACTCGTGCTCGTGAATTTCCAAACCTCCATTAATGGAGCTTTTAAAACTTCCAACCACTCAAAACCTCAATAACCCTCATTTTTTCAACTAACTTTAACCAACAACCATAAATACGCCCATTAGAGCCATAAATACGGTAAACCTATCGATTTCAACTCTATTTCACGTTTTCAACGAAAACCCTAACAAAACCCTAACCGTAAAACTCCGTGAAAACTGAAATCTAGCATTCCAACAAAGTAGATTCTCACCTAGGATGTCGTTTGAAGAAGGAATCGCGAAGAGCTGGAGTCGATCGGAGTAGCTCTCGTCGTCGGAAGGGAGAACGTCGGAGGAGGAAGAAAATCGCCGAGGGAGAGGGAGAGAAAGTTCACGTGAAGTGAAAAAGAAGAAAGGAGATTGTGATTATTTTAACAAAAATTGGTTTGTTCAAATACCAATTTGCCCTTCCATTAATTCTCTATTTGTTTCTCCACCTAATTCGTTATTTATCCAACGATTCGTTTTCTCCAAATTTCCTTATTTCACCATAATTTTCAATTTATTATTAAGGCTCCATTAAAACCTTCCGTTCGTAAAATAGACTTAATTTGACGTATTTACAAAAATGTCGTTTATATTGGAATAAATCAAATCCCGTAAAACTGGGTGTTACAGATTTTACTCACAATAAAAGCATACGAATAATAACTTCATGAACAAAATGATAATGAATATCAATGCGTTTCGTCTTTTCATGAAACACATGATTTAATGAGAAATATAGCACTTTGACTATCGCAAAACATTGTAGGGATCTGCAAATATTTTTCTAGCTCATCAAACAACTCTTTCAACTCTATAGTTTTCTTACAAGCCTATGTAATAGTCATATATTTTAGACAATGCAATAGTATCCTGTAAGGTAGCTCTCCGGCTGATAGCACAACGTCTAAAGCTAAAGATATATCCTACAAGATATCTCCTCTTATCAAGTTTCCCGTATAATCAAGACCAACATATCTAATCACTAAATCTGTAATTGATTCAAATTGAAGACAAACATCACTAGTCTCATGCATATATCTGAAAATATACTAAGCAGCTTTATAGTGTTCATTTCTTGGATTTCCCATATATCTACTGACTGCACTGGCTACGTAAGATAAATCTAGACGTAGCCATAACATACATGAGAGATCTCATTGAACTCAAATACGAAACTCATGGCATATAACTAATTTCATCATCTAACTCTAGACCTAAGACAAATGAAGGATTGAAATGACTAGCTAACATCAATAAAGTACTAATTGGTTTAGCCTTGTTCCTGTTAAACATATAGAGAGTTTTCTAAATGTACCCCCTTTGACTTATATTCAATTAACCAGTTTTTTTATCTCTTTAAATTTCTATAATAACTATATTCTTTATAGCTTCCCAATTTTTCATCTCAAATTTTTTACTAAGCTGTGCTTTGACTCTATTAATTTCTTCTTTATATTTGGTTGTTATCACCATATCATTAACATAAAAGAACAGATAAACAACTTACCTCTTTTCATTTTTCCTTATATAGACATTGTCACCACCCGGAGTGATGTGGATCATGGAGCGACCAAGCTCAAGCCCAAGAGTAAGGATCCATGTGAAGACATTGGCGGCCCGATGACCTGATCGAGAGCTAAAAAGATGTATGAGGCCTTGTATGGATTAATCTTAGAGATCCAAGAGAAAGAGCATTCAGAACTTGATTCAAAGTTACTAAATGTGTTGAGAATTGAAGAGAATCAAGTGGAGGCCGAATACTCTTGAAGATAGAGAAAGGGTGTTGTGCACATGCATTCATTAAAAGATCGCATGTTATGAAACACAACATTTTATTGGGTTTAATACTCCCCCTCAAGATGGAGATTAGTGTTGTGGAACACGTGAGAATTAATCAAAAATAATTAAGGAGGAATCAACAACACAAAATTTACATGGTTTAGACAAAATTGTCATACGGTCCAATATTCCAGCAGCAAAATTTTATTAGTTAATTAAGAAAACAAGTACTTCTGTAATGCTACAGCATCGAGTGCAACATTACTCAAGATTACTAGAAAAGTAACATTTCCTGAGAGATCTCTCTCTCTTACTCGTTCTAAATTTCCTCAGATCTGATTTTCTCTTTCTTTTTTTCTTATCCCTTCCAACTCACTCACTCATATATTTGAAATAGAGTAATACGAATTTCAAAATGATAAAAAATAACTACAATAATACTTGCAAATCTAATTCAAAAAATTATTGAATTAATCTTTACAATTAAACTCTCATCTTATTGAGAAGAAAATGAAATAGATTGGAATGCAATGGTTTCGTTAAAAGATTTTCCAGTTGATGCTTGGAAGAAACATGCAATGCCTTAAGACATCCAAGTTGAATTTTTTGTCACACGATATGGCAATCTATCTTAATGTGTTTTGTTCATTCATGAAAAATAGAATTGGCAGCATTATCTAGAACAACTTTATTGTCACAAAATAAATAAGAAACAGCCAAATGATCAACAAAAAAAAAAAAAAATCTTTGAGCATAGCGCGTAACTAGATAAGTTCACAAGCGACATTGGCCATAACACAATATTTGGCTTCAACACTCGAACGACAAACTAAATGGTGCTTCTTTGATTTCCAAGAAATCAATGAATCACCAAGAAACACACAAAAACCAGTAACGTAGGACCTAGAAACTTTAAAGTTAGCCAACTGTATGTTTCAACTATCTTAAGATTCGATAGGCTGCTAGTAAATAGGAAGTTCTTTGTTGAGCAATATAATAACTTAAATCGTTGACTAAAAAGGAAATGTCATTGTAATGGTAAGATAAATCAGTTGACCAATCAACCATCTAAAGAGCTTGGGATTATCAAGTAAACAACGACTATTTGTTGTCAATTTAGTTGCAGGATCAATCAATGTTGAGGCTGGTTCACAACCTAAATAACATGTGTAATGAAAAAGCTCCTGAATATAATGACGTTGAGAAATAGAGACACCTTTATCTGACCTTGCAACTTCTAAACAAAGAAAAAAATACAAACCGCCTAAATCTTTCAATGTAAATGTGTTGTTGAGAAACAACTTAATATTCTGTATATATGCAGGTTTGTTACCTGTTAAATAATGTCATCCTCATAGACAAGAAAGGCCAAGAAAGAATATGTTGCGATCCGGGCCAAATGTATGGGCTCGAATTCGTAATGGACATTGGTCCATTATTGTTAAAAATAAAGGAAGAGTGTGTGTGTGGGTGTGTGCTTCTGATCAAGCTACAGAAACCAAGCTTCAGTGACGTTGTTAGAGAAGCCACCGGTATCGAACTCCCTCTGATCAATAACAGCAACACGAAGCTTACCCGAGCAAGCTTCTTCCTAAGATCGTTGCTGCGGTGCTCTAATTTTGGGTTTTGCTCTCCTCTATTGAAGTAGAAATTTGTGTTTTTGCAGTTTCTGTCGAAAGAAGAGAAGCTCCTTTGTTTTGAAATGAGGTATTTTTGTTCTTTTTTATTCCTAAAGTTTGTTGTTTCTATTTTAACTGGTATTAGAGCCAGCAAGAACAGAAGAAGTTGTGCATTGTCGTCTTCTTTGACAAAGAAGAAGGGGCTTTCAACTATACTATTGCCTCCTCTGCAGTCGGTGCCGCGCTCGCATAGAACGAAGTTGTTCCGTCGAACCTCTATCTGCCATTTCCATTCAAAAGAGTCTACCACTGTCTGTCGCCAACAGTGAATAATTTGACGCCTGTTCGCTAAAAAGAACCATCTAGAAGTGAGATGGTGTTGAGTTCATAGAGGAATACTTCATAGTCATCGGTGTTACATATTGGTTCCAAGAAGGGTGGAAAAAGAAAGTCAGAAAAAATTGTTGCATATCTGAGAGACCAAAGACAAGAAGCATCTTCGTCAAGTCCTGGATAAGCTGGAGGGTGATGAAATGTTTTGTCAATGGATTGGTTGTACAACATTATGTGAAGTCGAAATAAAGAAGTTGAAAAAATGTGCTAGAATTTCGTATTTCAACAGTTGAAAATTGCTACCAAGACTATGAAACTATTATTTCTGTGAATGATTCTGCTTAGTTTCAATTGGCTAATTGATTGTCATATATATCTTGGTCTACCGCTTATCATTTGAGGTTGATCGACTTGTGACGTGTGATTTGTGACTCATTCAAAAGTATATTTGAAGACTTGAAGTCCTAGTGCCGTGTTCAAATCATAGAAAGTAACCCGAGTCGGATGGTCACGTTGAACGGCTCCAACTATCATATGTGGAAAGGGAAAATGGAGGATCTTCTTTATGTGAAAGACTATTATTTGCTTGTGTTTGCTGTTGCGAAGTTGACAGCTAAATTTGATGTCGAATAGGAATTATGCCATCGTCAAGTGTGCGGTTACATTCGGTAGTGGGTAGATGAAAACGTCCTTAACCATGTCAATGAGGAAAAGAATGCTCAGAGCTTGTGGAAAAACTTGAGGAGTTGTACGCTCGGAAGACCAGTTACAATAAGTTGTATTTAATCAAGCAGCTTCTAAGGTTGAAGTACCAGAATGAAAAAGCAAAGACTGATCACTTGAATACATTTTAGAGAATTATCAATCATTTCGCTGGAATGAAGATCAAGTTTGATGAAAAGGTTCAGGGGTTGATGCTTTTTTGAACTTTACTAAACTCGTGGGAGACGTTCAAAATGTTGTTGTCCAACTCGACCCCGAATGGTGTTTTGGCTATGAATATAGTCAAGAGTGGTGTTTTGAATGAGGAGATGAGAAGAAAGTCGACGGGTTCTTCTTCACAGTTAGACATCCTAGTCACCAAAATAGAGGGAGGAGTTAAAGTAAAAGTACAGGCAATAGAAACCGAAGTCCAAGCAAGTCGAAAAAATACATCAATTTTGAGTGTCATCATTGTGTCAATAACGGACACATCAAGAGATTTTGTCAAAAATTTCTTCGAGAAAATCTGAATGCCAAGGGAAAGGAAAAGAAGACCGAAGTGGGCGATATAGGAGAGAATGTAGTACATGGTCACAGAGGAGTTCTTTATTGTGTACAACGGAGACGTCGTCAATCTAGCTTGCCAAGATACGAGTTGGGTGATCAATAGTGGGGCTTCAATACATGTCACTTCGCGGAGGGATTTCTTCACGTCCTACACTTCTGGTGACTTTGGAAGTGTAAGAATGAGAAATGATGGCGTTGTAAAAGCCATTGGTATGGAAGACGTGTGTTTGGAGACCGACAGTGACAACACCTTGGTTTTGGAGAGGATGTGAAGCACATCCCTAACATCTGCATGAATTTGATCTCGACCGGTAAGTTTGATGACGAAGGGTTTGGCAACACCTTTCGTAATGGAAAATGGAAGCTCACCAAAGACTTTTTGATTGTTGTGAGGGGAGAAAAATATTTCTCATTGTATGTGATACACGCAAAGATCGCAGATTCCACAGTCCATACGATGGACGATGAAGGCGCGATAGAACTTTGGCACAACCGGTTTAGCCATATGAGCGAGAAGGGTTTGATGATCCTAGCCAAGAAGAACCTACTATCAGATATGAAAAATAGCTCTCTAAAGCAGTGTGTTCATTGTTTGGTAGGCAAGTAGAGTCAAGTATCCTTCAAGAGAGCTCCTCACTTGTAGAAATCGGGTATACTAGACATTGTGTACTCCGATGTGTGCGGTCCAATGAAGAGAAGAACATTTTGTGGTGCGTTGTACTTTGTGACTTTCATCGACGATCATTCAATGAAGATTTTGGTGTATATGTTGAAGTCAAAAGATCAAATGCTAGACGTCTTCAAGCAGTTTCATACTCGGGTGGAAAGAGAAACAAGTGTGAAGATCAAGTGCATCCAGACAGATAATGGGAGTGAGTACTGCAGCCCTTTTGATGAGTATAGAAGAGAAGCAGGGTATTTGGCATCAAAAAACACCTCCGAAGACTCCTTAGTTGAACGATTTAACCGAGAGAATGAACATGACACTTGTTGGAGGGTGAGATGTTTGCATTCGCAGTCATAGTTGCTGAGGTCCTTTTGGGGTGAAGCCTTGAGTACAGTAGTTCATGTTTTGAATCTCACGCCGAGTGTTTCTTTTGGTTTTGAAGATTTGAATCGGATATGGTCGGGAAAAGAAGTTTCTTAAAGTCATTTGCGTATCTTTGGGTGCAAGGCTTTTGTTCACATTTCGAAAGATGAGTGGTCGAAGCTTGATGTGAAGACGAGGTCGTGTGTGTTCATCGGTTATGGTCTTCATGAGTTTAGCTACAGGTTCTACGATCCGGTGCAGAAAAAGCTTGTCCGAAGCAGAGATGTCGTGTTCGTGGAAGACCAAAGCATCGAAGACATCGATAAGGCGGAAATGGCAGATAGGTACAGTGATGATTTGATCGATTTGGATTTAATTTTTACACCTGCAAAGCATTCTGATCAAGGGGGAGTGGAACTGGAGCATGATATCGGTTCCGTAAATGGCGAAGTCTCCACGGCTAATGATGTTGAACCGATTGAGCAAGTCAAAGAAGAGGTTCAAGAGTTCCTTGACAAACTTCCTTTAAGTAGACCCACTAGAGAGCGGCATCCTTCGATGAGATACACTTCAAATGAGTATGTGATACTCACAGATGCCAAAGAGCAAGACACTTACCAAGAGGTGATTTCTGTTAATGAGAAGAAAGAGTGGTTGAAAGCCATGGAAGAGGAGATGCAATCTCTTCACGAGAATCACACGTATGACCTGGTGAAGTTACCTCAAGGCAAGAAAGCTCTCAAGAACATATGGGTCTACAAGTTGAAGATCGAAAATGCATTCTCACAGCCAAGGTACAAGGCTCGGTTAGTTGTGAAGGGTTACGGTCAAAAGAAGGGAATCGACTTTGAAGAAATATTCTCACCGGTGGTAAAGATGTCCCCGATTCTCGTTGCTCTTGGTTTAGCTGTGCGTTTGATTTTGGAGATTGAGCAACTTGATTTGAAAACTGCATTTCTTCATGAGGACTTGGAGGAAGAGATCTACATGGAGCAGCCCGATGGATTCAAAGTCAAAGAAAAAGAGCAACTATTGTGCAAGTTAAAGAAGAGGTCGATGAGCCAAGCCCTCAAAAGAGCTAGCTCAAAAACCCACAAATACAGTGTGTGCTCAAGTGTGAATGTGAGTGGCCGAAATTATGTAATTAGAGCCATGAATGACCAAAGGAAGGGAGGGCCGAGATGATGCCAAGTGTATCCCTCCATGTGCTCCAAATGCTAACTCCCAATAGGCCAAGTCTAAATGCTCCAAGTGCTCCAAGTGCTCCAAATGCCAAATGCCAACTCCCAATGAGCCAAGTCCAAGTGCTCTAAGTGCTCCAAGTGCCAACTCCCACGGGCCAAGGCATGAGCCAAGAAATAGCTCATCAATGGACCAAGTGATGGTCATGTGATAAATCCACAATGGGTCAAGTGGTGGTCACCCCAATCAAGCCACCATACGTGACTAAGTCTAAATGGTGATAAAAGCCTAACTAATGGCCTAGAGTTTGCCAAATAAAGAAAAAAAAAAAAAGAAAACGCTAAAATTACATGGAGTTGGCTCCCAGAAGACAAACGCCGGCTTCTGATACTCCAGCTAGTGCACTAACGATTTCTTCATGGTAATCCGAGCTCTCCAATGAGGTACTCCATGATAGAAGGTGAAGGGGTGATCCATGTCCGTCAATTTTGGCTTCTATGCCGCATCCTCAACGGAATCAACACCTACAAAAGAAACAAGGTCATTAGTAAGGAGATTAAGTAAAGTTTGGACTTTTGTTTGTGAACGGGTGATCGGCTTCCTTGGCATGTTATCCTCTCTGGGTGAATGAGGATTTGACCTCAAATCCAATGTTTTCGATTTCTCATGCTCCAGATGTTCCCCCCTTGTAAGGATGGCAGGTCTTGGACATTGATGTCGCCGATACTCCATAATCGCCAGGTAGCTCCAACTTATAGGAGTTATTATTAATCTGCTCTACTATCTTAAAGGCGAACCGTCCCGCTCTACGAGCAATTAGATCTCCTTTTGGTTGGAAAAGTAATTTTTAACGTAGATGCAACCAAACCAAATCTCCTACTTCAAACATCACTTCTTATCGACCTTTGTTTGCATGTTAACATATCCTTCATTACTCTTCTCGATGGCTGTATGTACTTTTTCATGCAACTTTTTAACTTGCTTCGCCTTATTAGCTCAGAATAGGTAACAAGATCCTTGGTGGGTATAGGGACGAGATCCACTGGTGTGGAAGGATTGAATCCATAGACTACTTCGAAAAGGCGTTTGTTGGGTGGTGGAGTGAAAGTTTGATTATAGCAGAATTCAAGATGTGGTAGCACAGTGTCCCAATGTGATAATTTCTTGCCACGACAGTTCATAAGAGGGTACCCAAGGTCTGGTTGACGACCTTCGTTTGTCTGTCCAGTTTGAGGATGAAAAGATGTAGTAAAGCATAAGTTGGTCCCAAAATTCTTCCATAATGCCTTCCAAAAAGTGCTTAAAAATTTTGTATCTCTATCCAGACACAACTGAGTGAGGCACTTCATGGAGACAGACAATCTCCTTAAAGAAAAGATCGGCTATCAAGGCCGCATCATCTGTCTGGCTGCACGCAATAAAATGTACCATTTTTTAAAAATCAGTCAACGACCACCATAATGGAATCCGTACTTTGGGCGGTCCGGAGCAATCATAAAACAAAATCCATACTATTTCAACCCATGAGTGAGTTGGGACCGGTAATGGCATATACAAGCCTTGGGGTAGGACCTTGCTCTTGGCCTTTTTGCACACGATGCACTGCTCTATCAATTGGTGCACGTCTCGCATCATATACGGCAAGAGGAAATGCCCTTTAAAGCGTACTAAGGGTCTTTTTTTCCCCAAAATGACCCGCAAGGCCTCCGCTATGGGCTTCTTGTAACACCCGGTTCTATTAAACCAACTTATCTTATCAACTAATAGTATACATTTTATGGATGAAATTGGGAAATTATTGCTTAGGTAATGAGTGGACTAAGTAAGGGCATAATGGTAAATAGAGACCTATAGTAATAACCTATTTAAAAAAGAGACTTTGTGATTAATGCACTGTAGCCGCCACTATTCCCTATTTTTTCCTCTTTCGGTTTTCAGCAGAGCTCTCTAGGCGATTCTCTACTTGATTCTTCCCCAAACTAGGTGAGTCCTATTTCAATTCCTGTTGTAATGGTAGCTATCGATGATTGGGAAATGTGAGTTTTGAGAATGCCGTAAGAGTGAGCTAGTTCAGGTTTTGTGGTAATCAAGATTGCTCAATGAACTAAGCTTCCAAACTAGTGTTTTTAGAATTCTAGCGGTTTAGAATGGAGTTAGAGACAGTCTAATGTATGTTATGTCTAGTCACTTTAAGGTTTGAGTAAGCTCCCGAGGTAGTCTTCCCTCAATATTTTTCAGGAGACCAGGTAAGGTGAGTATGCTTGTGCCTTCGGGCCTACATCACAAAACAGTAGGATTATGTATGCTTGAATGTGTTTGCATGTCATGCATCATATTTGAAAGTATTGTGAAAATGAATTTACATGGAATGGCTTGGCAAGGAATGAACAGACTGTAACAAGAAACTATTAAGGGAACTAATCCGCCCCTTAACTTATGAAGGGATTTATAACTTGGGAGAAGGATCTAACTCCCAATTTCACAGGGGGATCTGAACAGTTATTAAGGGAACTAATTCCGCCCCTTAATCGAGAGAGAGGATGCATGACGTTGGGGAGAAGTGATCCAACTCCCAATTTCACAGGGGGATCAAACCAGAAGCGAATGCATATGCAACTGAGATGAGAAAGTAGAACTGCATGTTAGGAATTTATGTTTCAGCATTCATTTCATTACTGCTTTACTTACTAGCATTAGGCTAATAGATGAGTTTTGTGATGTAGGTGAAAGAAGTGACAGCAGGGTGTTCTCTGAGTTTGCTGAGAACTAGGCAGGTTGGAGGGGTGCATTCATGCATCGATCTGGCAACTGAGGGGGCGTTTAACTGGTGGCAGTAGATGAGAAGGTTTAGTGAACCATGATTCAATTTAAGTGTACTTAGAGTTTTATGACTAGTGGTAGTTTTAATTTTTTTGAATATCAATTTGAGAATTTTCTGATAATGATACTCTGTTGGTTTTAATGGTGGTTTTACCAAATTTTGGATTAATGCATGGATTTAAGTAGTTTTGAACGATTTTTTAGTAAAATGCTCAAGTTCTTTTGGTAGTCGGAGTTTTCTTTGTTTGGAGTGAAATTGTTGCTATGCTGTTTTTGTTGAGTGATTCTGATCTATCGGTAGATGATGTCTATGGTAGATGTTGAATATTTTGTCTATCGATCGATGATGTCTATCGGTAGATGTTGAGTGTATATCTGTCGGGGATGTAGTCCATCGGTAGAAGGCGGAGTTTTGTCATCGGTGGATTTCGTCCATCGTAGAAGCCGGGAGCGTTGTCTATCAGGGGATGGAAGTCTATCAGTGGATGTAGTCTAGCAGTGGATGGGAGTATTGAATTTTCGTTGTGACGGGAGTGATGTCAGTATAATATCTATCGGCAAGATGTAGAAGAAACCTTGGTTTGGAGAGGTGTGAAGCCATCCCTAACATCTGCATGAATTTGATCTCGACCGGTAAGTTTGATGACGAAGGGTTTGGCAACACCTTTCGTAATGGAAAATGGAAGCTCACCAAAGACTTTTTGATTGTTGTGAGGGGAGAAAAATATTTCTCATTGTATGTGATACACGCAAAGATCGCAGATTCCACACTCCATACGATGGACGATGAAGGCGCGATAGAACTTTGGCACAACCGGCTTAGCCATATGAGCGAGAAGGGTTTGATGATCCTAGCCAAGAAGAACCTACTATCAGATATGAAAAATAGCTCTCTAAAGCAGTGTGTTCATTGTTTGGTAGGCAAGCAGAGTCGAGTATCCTTCAAGAGAGCTCCTCACTCGTAGAAATCGGGTATACTAGACATCGTGTACTCCGATGTGTGCGGTCCAATGAAGAGAAGAACATTTTGTGGTGCGTTGTACTTTGTGACTTTCATCGACGATCATTCAATGAAGATTTTGGTGTATATGTTGAAGTCAAAAGATCAAATGCTAGACGTCTTCAAGCAGTTTCATACTCGGGTGGAAAGAGAAACAAGTGTGAAGATCAAGTGCATCCAGACAGATAATGGGAGTGAGTACTGTAGCCCTTTTGATGAGTATAGAAGAGAAGCAGGGTATTTGGCATCAAAAGACACCTCCGAAGACTCCTTAGTTGAACGATTTAACCGAGAGAATGAACATGACACTTGTTGGAGGGTGAGATGTTTGCATTCGCAGTCACAGTTGCTGAGGTCCTTTTGGGGTGAAGCCTTGAGTACAGAAGTTCATGTTTTGAATCTCACGCCGAGTGTTTCTTTTGGTTTTGAAGATTTGAATAGGATATGGTCGGGAAAAGAAGTTTCTTAAAGTCATTTGCGTATCTTTGGGTGCAAGGCTTTTGTTCACATTTCGAAAGATGAGTGGTCGAAGCTTGATGTGAAGACGAGGTCATATGTGTTCATCGGTTATGGTCTTCATGAGTTTAGCTACAGGTTCTACGATCTGGTGCAGAAAAAGCTTGTCCGAAGCAGAGATGTCGTGTTCGTGGAAGACCAAAGCATCGAAGACATCGATAAGGCGGAAATGGCAGATAGGTACAGTGATGATTTGATCGATTTGGATTTAATTTTTACACCTGCAGAGCATTCTGATCAAGGGGGAGTGGAACTGGAGCATGATATCGGTTCCGTAAATGGCGAAGTCTCCACGGCTAATGATGTTGAACCGATTGAGCAAGTCAAAGAAGAGGTTCAAGAGTTCCTTGACAAACTTCCTTTAAGTAGACCCACTAGAGAGCGGCATCCTTCGATGAGATACACTTCAAATGAGTATGTGATACTCACAAATGCCAAAGAGCAAGACACTTACCAAGAGGTGATTTCTGTTAATGAGAAGAAAGAGTGGTTGAAAGCCATGGAAGAGGAGATGCAATCTCTTCACGAGAATCACACGTATGACCTGGTGAAGTTACCTCAAGGCAAAAAAGCTCTCAAGAACATATGGGTCTACAGGTTGAAGATCGAAAATGCATTCTCACAGCCAAGGTACAAGGCTCGGTTAGTTGTGAAGGGTTACGGTCAAAAGAAGGGAATCGACTTTGAAGAAATATTCTCACCGGTGGTAAAGATGTTCCCGATTCTCGTTGCTCTTGGTTTAGCTGTGCGTTTGATTTTGGAGATTGAGCAACTTGATTTGAAAACTGCATTTCTTCATGAGGACTTGGAGGAAGAGATCTACATGGAGCAGCCCGATGGATTCAAAGTCAAAGAAAAAAAGCAACTATTGTGCAAGTTAAAGAAGAGGTCGATGAGCCAAGCCCTCAAAAGAGCTAGCTTAAAAACCCACAAATACAGTGTGTGCTCAAGTGTGAATGTGAGTGGCCGAAATTATGTAATTAGAGCCATGAATGACCAAAGGAAGGGAGGGCCGAGATGATGCCAAGTGTATCCCTCCATGTGCTCCAAATGCTAACTCCCAATAGGCCAAGTCTAAATGCTCCAAGTGCTCCAAATGCCAACTCCCGATGAGCCAAGTCCAAGTGCTCTAAGTGCTCCAAGTGCCAACTCCCACGGGCCAAGGCATGAGCCAAGAAATAGCTCATCAATGGACCAAGTGATGGTCATGTGATAAATCCACAATGGGTCAAGTGGTGGTCACCCCAATCAAGCCACCATACGTAACTAAGTCTAAATGGTGATAAAAGCCTAACTAATGGCCTAGAGTTTGCCAAATAAAAGAAAAAAAAAAAGAAAACGGCTAAAATTACATGGAGTTGGCTCCCAGAAGACAAACTCCGGCTTCTGATACTCCAGCTAGTGCACTAATGATTTCTTCATGGTAATCCAAGCTCTCCAATGAGGTACTCCATGACAGAAGGTGAAAGGGTGATCTATGTCCGTCAATTTTGGCTCCTATGCCGCATCCTCAACGGAATCAACACCTGCAAAAGAAACAAGGTCATTAGTAAGGAGATTAAGTAAAGTTTGGACTTTTGTTTGTGAACGGGTGATCGGCTTCCTTGGCATGTCATCCTCTCCGGGTGAATGAGGATTTGACCTCAATACCAATGTTTCGATTTCTCATGCTTCAGATGTTCCCCCTTGTAAGGTGGCAGGTCTTGGACATTGAATGTCGCCGATACTCCATAATCGCCAGGTAGCTCCAACTTATAGGAGTTATTATTAATCTGCTCTACTATCTTAAAGGGACCGTCCGCTCTACGGAGCAATTTAGATCTCCTTTTGGTTGGAAAATAATTTTTACGTAGATGCAACCAAACCAAATCTCCTACTTCAAACATCACTTCTTATCGACCTTTGTTTGCATGTTTAACATATCCTTCATTACTCTTCTCGATGGCTTTATGTACTTTTTCATGCAACTTTTTAACTTGCTTCGCCTTATTAGCTCAGAATAGGTTAACAAGATCCTTGGTGGGTATAGGGACGAGATCCAACGGTGTGGAAGGATTGAATCCATAGACTACTTCAAAGGCGTTTGTTGGGTGGTGGAGTGAAAGTTTTGATTATAGCAGAATTCAAGATGTGGTAGCACAGTGTCCCAATGTGATAATTTCTTGCCCACGACAGTTCATAAGAGGGTACCCAAGGTCTGGTTGACGACCTTCGTTTGTCTGTCAGTTTGAGGATGAAAAGATGTAGTAAAGCATAAGTTGGTCCCAAAATTCTTCCATAATGGCTTCCAAAAAGTGCTTAAAAATTTTGTATCTCTATCCGACACAACTGAGTGAGGCACTTCATGGAGACAGACAATCTCCTTAAAGAAAAGATCGGCTATCAAGGCCGCATCATCTGTCTGGCTGCACGCAATAAAATGTACGATTTTTTAAAATCAGTCAACGACCACCATAATGGAATCCTTACTTTGGGCGGTCCGGAGCAATCATAAAACAAAATCCATACTATTTTCAACCCATGAGTGAGTTGGGACCGGTAATGGCATATACAATCCTTGGGGTAGGACCTTGCTCTTGGCCTTTTTGCACACGATGCACTGCTCTATCAATTGGTGCACGTCTCGCATCATATACGGCAAGAGGAAATGCCCTTTAAGCGTACTAAGGGTCTTTTTTTCCCCAAAATGACCCGCAAGGCCTCCGCTATGGGCTTTGTAACACCCGGTTCTATTAAACCAACTTATCTTATCAACTAATAGTATACATTTTATGGATGAAATTGGGAAAATTATTGATTAGGTTAATGAGTGACTAAGTAAGGGAATAATGGTAAATAGAGACCTATAGTAATAACCTATTTAAAAAAAGAGACTTTGTGATTAATGCACTGTAGCCGCCACTATTCCCTATTTTTCCTCTTTCGGTTTTCAGCAGAGCTCTCTAGGCGATTCTTCTACTTGATTCTTCCCCAAACTAGGTGAGTCCTATTTCGATTCCTTGTTGTAATGGTAGCTATCGATGATTGGGAAATGTGAGTTTTGAGAATGCCGTAAGAGTGAGCTAGTTCAGGTTTTGTGGTAAATCAGATTGCTCAATGAACTAAGCTTCCAAACTAGTGTTTTTAGAATTCTAGCGGTTTAGAATGGAGTTTAGAGACAGTCTAATGTATGTTATGTCTATCACTTTAGGTTTGAGTAAGCTCCCGAGGTAGTCTTCCACTCAATATTTTTCAGGAGACCAGGTAAGTGAAGTATGCTTGTGCCTTCGGGCCTACATCACAAAACAGTAGGATTATGTATGCTTGAATGTGTTTGCATGTCATGCATCATATTTTGAAAGTTTGTGAAAATGAATTTACATGAAATGGCTTGGCAAGGAATGAACAGACTGTAACAGATAAACTATTAAGGGAACTAATCCGCCCCTTAACTTATGAAGGGATTTATAACTTTGGGAGAAGTGATCTAACTCCCAATTTCACAGGGGGATCTAAACAGTTATTAAGGGAACTAATTCGCCCCTTAATCGAGAGAGAGGATGCATGACTTTGGGAGAAGTGATCCAACTCCCAATTTCACAGGGGGATCAAACCAGAAGCGAATGCATATGCAACTGAGATGAGAAAGTAGAAACTGCATGTTTAGGAATTTATGTTTCAGCATTACATTTCATTACTGCTTTACTTACTTAGCATTAGGCTAATAGATGAGTTTTGTGATGTAGGTAAAGAAGTGACAGCAGGTGTGTTCTCTGAGTTTGCTGAGAACTAGGCAGGTTGGAGGGGTGCATTCATGCATCGATTTGGCAACTGATGGGGCGGTTTAACTGGTGGCAGTAGATGAGAAGGTTTAGTGAACCATGATTCAATTTAAGTGTACTGAGAGTTTTTATGACAGTGGTAGTTTTAATTTTTTTGAATACAATTTGAGAATTTTCTGATAATGATACTCTGTTGGTTTTAATGGTGGTTTTACCAAATTTTGGATTAATGCATGGATTTAAGTAGTTTTGAACGATTTTTAGTAAAATGCTCAAGTTCTTTTGGTAGTCGGAGTTTTCTTTGTTTGGAGTGAAATTGTTGCTATGCTGTTTTTGTTGAGTGATTCTGATCTATCGGTAGATGATGTCTATTGGTAGATGTTGAATATTTTTGATCTATCGGTAGATGATGTCTATCGGTAGATGTTGAGTGTTATATCTGTCGGTGGATGTAGTCCATCGGTAGAAGTCGAGAGTTTTGTCTATCGGTGGATTTAGTCCATCGGTAGAAGCCGAGAGTTTTGTCTATCAGTGGATGTAGTCTATCAGTGGATGTAGTCTATCAGTGGATGTGAGTATTAGAATTTGTCGTTTTGTGACCGGGTGATGTCAAGTATAATATCTATCGGAAGATGTAGGAAGAAATTTGTCGTTTTGTGATCGGTAGATGTGAATTAAGGATTTTTTTCGTCTAGTGACCGGATGACGCAACCTGTTCTATCGGTAGATGTGAGCTGAGAATATTTGTCGTTTGTGAGCGGTAGAAGTAAATAGGAGATTTGTCGTTTGTGAGCGGTGGATGTGAGTGCAAAACGTTGTCGTTTTTCTGAGTGGAAGATGTAATTCGTACGGCTTCTACCGCCGAGACTCTTTTGTCTCTATTTCTACTGCTGGAACTATTCAGCAGTAGATGTGTTCTATTTTCTTTTCTTTTTCAACCAACTGTCTTCAATATTTTAACTATTTAATAAATGTCGTTCATACAAATGTTTTTTCGCTGTAAGTTTTAATGTTTTAAGGGTCAAGTCTTGATCGTTGAATGAGATTTTAAAATTTCTCTCAGAAAGCCATAGTTCGGTTTAGTATTATGTGTGGCGAACCGGGTTCAGATAACTCGGGGCGTTACAGTATGGTATCAGAGACATTCAGTTAAATCGTTCAAAAGATTACTCATCAGTGCCGATCGTCGCATGGGAGTACTCCAACGACTGTAAGTGTTTATGTTAGCATTAATTATTAGATGTTTATGAGAGTAGTTAACCCTGTGCAGGAATCTAGTAAGATGTCTAGATGACCAGGAAGACCAAGAGTACTAAGAGAGATACCGAATCCGGGACGTGAAGAAGATCCTAGCGTGATTAGGCAGCTGACAGATTTGGTGCGTCAGCAAACAGACCTATTGCATCAGCAGTCCGATCAGTTAGATGTGCTGTTGAACCGAGAGGTACAGGGAAGTGCCAACTCGAGTTCTAGCAATGAACATTCTGGAGATAGATTCAGGAGGCTACGACCACCCACGTTTGACGGACAGTCATCTGATCCGGTTATTGCTGAATGGTGGCTTAGGAAGATTGAGAGTATGTTTAGGTGCGCCAACATTGAAGAAGGAGACAAGGTCACGTTGGCAACATTTCATTTGGCTGGTGATGCTCAACTTTGGTGGGAAACAATAGAGACCACCACTGATGTTTTGGCGATGCCTTGGTCACAATTCAAGGACATTTTCTATGAGAAATATTATAACAGCATTGTCCACACCGCGAAGAAGTTGGAGTTTCTGAACTTGAAGCAGACAGGGTCTGTGGCCGAGTACAGTAGGCAATTCGAGTCCCTGTCCAGGTTTGCTAGACATTTTACTCACAAGGATGAGGATAAGGTGTTCAAATTTGTGCATGGACTGAAGCCGAAAATTTATCGAGGAGTTAAATTTTGTTGTATTAAAGGCTTGACATTCAGCGAGGTTGTGTCCACTACACTGGAAGTGGAAGAAGCTGAAAGGAAGTGTGCTGGACCAAAGGAGGTCCCACAAAAGTTTATCCAGCCACACCAACAAAGAGGAATAAAGAGGCCAAGTGAAGGCCAGAATAGCCAAGGAACAAGAGGGAAAATACAGAATGCCAGGAAATTTTCCCAGTGCCTAAGTGTTTGAAGAACCACCCGGGCGAGTGTAGATTGAACTTTGGAAAGTGTTTCAACTGTGAGGAGGTTGGACACACGTTCAAAGAATGCCCGAAGCCTAGAATCACCAGATGCTACAATTGTAACAAGGTCGGCCATATTAACAGAGACTGCTTATCTTTTAAGAGTGGTCTTGCTACGATTAAACCGAGGATATTCTCCATGATGGAGTCGGGTGAAGAACAGCCCACTGTAGTGTCAGGTACTATATTGATCAACTCTACATCTGCTTTTACTTTAATAGATTCTGGTGCAACGCATTCATTTATAGCATCTGCATTTGCTGTTAAGCTAGATGTACAACCTATGCCATCTGAACATATGTTTAATGTCGCGTTACCCTCTGGTGAATGCATGCACTCTAGTCGAGTGATGCTTAATTGTATTGTGTTAGTAGGAAACAAGGGTCTACCTACTGATCTCATCATTATGGATATAGTGGGATTTGATATAATCCTATGAATAGACTGGTTGTTTAAGCACCATGCCACAATTGATTGTAGGACTGGAATAGTTAGCTTCCAACCCCCTGGTAGTTTGAAACATACATTTCAAGCTCCGAAGAAGAATAAAGCAATGTCTGTGATGACTTCTAATAACACTAGACCTTCCCCAGGTGGAGAGTATTTGTGCTTCTAAGCTAGCGTTTTAGACACACAACTTGTAGGAAAGACAAATCCTAAAATGTATTAGTTGTCTAAGACTTTCCTGAAGTATTTTTAGATGACCTTCCTGGTTTACCACTTGATAGAGAAATTGAATTTGTTGTGGATGTTTACCCAGGTGCTGAGCCTGTATCTAAGAATCCATATAGGTTAGTACCAACAGAACTTAAAGAATTAAAGAAACAGTTTGAGGATCTGTTGGAGAAAGGATTCATACGCCCTAACTTTTCACCGTGGGGTGCACCTATCCTTTTTGTCAAAAAGAAGGACGGATCGATGCGGATGTGCATTGATTATCGAGAACTAAATAAGCTAACAGTCAAGAACAAGTATCCATTGCCAAGGATTGACGATTTATTCGACCAACTTATTGGTGCAAGAGTCTTCTCTAAAATTGATCTAAGGTCAGGTTACTATCAATTGAAAGTTAAATCTGAAGATATCCTAAAGACCGTCTTTCGCACAAGGTATGGACATTATGAGTTTTTGGTTATGTCCTTTGGATTGACAAATGCACCGGCAACCTTCATGGACCTTATGAATAGAGTGTTCCGCGACTATTTAGATAAATTCGTCATAGTGTTCATAGATGATATCTTAATCTACTCAAGTACGAAGGATGATCATGCAAAGCACTTGAGCTTGGTGTTAGGATTACTAAGGCAGCACCAACTTTATGCCAAGTTTTCCAAGTGTGAGTTTTGGTTGGACAGAGTTCACTTTCTTGGTCATGTGATATCGGGTGATGTGATATCTGTTGATCCAGCCAAGGTTTATGCAGTTAAGGAGTGACCCCAACCGAAGAATGCTACAGATATTCGGAGTTTCCTTGGGTTAGCAGGATACTACAGGAAATTTATTGAAAGATTCTCGAAGATTGCTACACCCCTCACTCGGTTAACTAGGAAAAACATTAAGTATGCATGGACAGGGGAATGCGAATCCAGTTTCCAGACTTTGAAACAGAAACTGACCAATGCCCCAATATTAACCATTCCTGTTGAAAATGGTACATTTAGCATTTATTGCGATGCTTCCAAAATTAGTCTTGGATGTGTGTTGATGCAAGATGGCAAGGTAATAGCTTATGCTTCTAGACAGTTGAAAACACATGAGAAGAATTACCCTACACATGACTTGGAATTAGCTGCAGTGGTATTTGCACTTAAGATTTGGAGGCATTACCTGTATGGACAAACTTGTGAAATATTCTCGGACCATAAAAGTCTGAAATATATCTTCACACAGAAGGAATTAAATATGAGGCAACGTCGATGGTTGGAATTTGTAAAGGATTATGATTTTGAGATTAAATACCATCCCAGCAAAGCAAATGTTGTGGCAGATGCTTTGAGTAGAGTGACAACTTCAGCCTTGATTCTTGACGTACCATTAGCCCTAGAGACTAAATTCTAAAGGTTTAATCTAGAAGCAGTGCACAGTGTGTCAGCCATGCTTTCTGCCATATCCTTGAGACCTACTATTCTAGAAAGATAAAGGAAGCTCAGACAGATGATGTAGAGTGCAACAAGTACAGATTAAGCATAGAATCTACGGTTAATTCAGATTTCAATTATTCCAATGATGGGATCCTTAAGTTTAGAAATAGATGGTTTGTTCTTGTCATTAAAGAACTTCGAGATGAGATTCTTTCTGAAGCACATTCTTCTAGATTTTCTGTCCACCCTGGAAGTACGAAGATGTACAAGGACCTCAGACAACATTATTGGTGGCCTTGTATGAAGAGATGTGTGGCAGAGTATGTAGGATCGTGCTTGATTTGCCAGCAAATTAAAGCTGAACATCAAAGGCCTACAGGAACATTACAACCCTTACCAGTTCTTGAATGGAAATGGGAACAAATAACGATGGACTTTGTTGTGGGATTGCCTAGAACAGCAAAGGGACATGATGCAATCTGGGTAATAGTTGATCAATTAACCAAATCTGCCCACTTTCTGCCAATGAGGATGACATACTCGATGGATCGGCTTGCTGAATTGTATGTGCAAGAGATTAGTTAGGTTACAGGGAGTTCTAGGTACCATAGTTTCAGACCGAGATTCTACATTTACATCTAAGTTTTGGAAGAATTTGCATAAGGCTATGGGTACACAGCTCAACTTTAGCACAGCCTTTCACCCTCAAACAGATGGACAATCCGAAAGGACTATCCAAACATTAGAGGATATGCTCCGTGCATGTGTATTAGAATTTCAGGGTTCTTGGAGTAAGTACTTATCATTGGTGGAATTATCTTATAATAATAGTTTTCAGGCAACAATAGGAATGGCACCGTATGAAGCATTGTATGGATGAAAATGCAGATCTCCCTTGTATTGGGATGAAGTTGGAGAAGCATGTTTGATTGGTCCTGACTTTGTGCAACAAACCGTGGAGAAGATTGCCCTCATCTGACAAAGGATCTTAATAGCTCAAAGTCGACAGAAAAGCTATGCCGACAGAAGATGCAGAGAATTAGAGTTTGAAGTAGGTGATGAAGTTTTTCTTAAGGTATCACCATTCAAAGGAGTTGTGAGATTTGGTAAGAGAGGCAAGTTGAACCCCAAATTTATTGGACCCTTTTCAATCTTGAAAAGGATTAGGAAGACAGCTTACCAATTACAGCTACCAACCTTTATGGAAGGAATCCATAATGTGTTCCATGTTTCCATGTTGAAGAAGTGTATGCAGGATCCAACTCAGGTTGTCGAACTAGTAGAACATTGAAATTCATCCTACCATTACCTATGAGGAGAAACCAGTAAAAATTTTGGACTATACAACAAAAGTACTGCGTAATAAGGAGGTTCAGCTAGTGAAAGTGTTATGGCGTAACCAGAACATGGAGGAGACAACTGTGGGAGCGCCAGCAGGACATGGTGGACCAATATCCAGAATTATTCAGGTATTGAATTTTGAGGACAAAATTCTTTTAAGGAGGGTAGACTGTAACACCCGGTTCCATTGAACCAACTTATCTTATCAATTAATAGTATACATTTTATGTATGAAATTGGGGGAATTATTGATTAGGTTAATGAGTGACTAAGTAAGGGCATAATGGTAAATAGAGACCTATAGTAATAACCTATTTAAAGAAAGAGACTTTGTGATTAATGCACTGTAGCCGCCACTATTCCCTATTTTTCCTCTTTCGGTTTTCAGGTCAAGCAGCAGAGCTCTCTAGGCGATTCTTCTACTTGATTCTTCCCCAAACTAGGTGAGTCATATTTCGATTCCTTGCTGTAACTGGTAGCTATCGATGATTGGGAAATGTGAGCTTTGAGAATGCCGTAAGAGTGAGCTAGTTCGGGTTTTGTGGTAAATCGGGATTGCTCAATGAACTAAGCTTCCCAACTAGTGTTTTTAGAATTCTAGCGGTTTAGAATGGAGTTTAGAGAAAGTCTAATGTATGTTATGTCTATGACTTTAGGTTTGAGTAAGCTCCCGAGGTAGTCTTCCACCCAATATTTTCCAGGAGACCAAGTAAGTGAAGTATGCTTGTGCCTTTCGGGCCTACATCACAAAATAGTAGGATTATATATGCTTGAATGTGTTTGCATGTCATGCATCATATTTTGAAAGTACGTGAAAATGAATTTACATGAAATGGCATGGCAAGGAATGAACAGACTGTAACAGATAAACTATTAAGGGAACTAATCCGCCCCTTAACTTATGAAGGGATTTATAACTTTGGGAGAAGTGATCCAACTCCCAATTTCACAGGGGGATCTGAACAGTTATTAAGGGAACTAATCCGCCCCTTAATCGAGAGAGAGGATGTATGACTTTGGAGAAGTGATCCAACTCCCAATTTCACAGGGGAATCAAACCAGAAGTGAATGCATATGCAACTGAGATGGGAAAGTAGAAACTGCATGTTTAGGAATTTATGTTTCAGTATTCCATTTCATTACTGCTTTACTTACTTAGCATTAGGATAATAGATGAGTTTTGTGATGTAGGTGAAGAAGTGACAGCAGATGTGTTCTCTGAGTTTGCTGAGAACTAGGCAGGTTGGAGGGGTGCATTCATGCATCGATCTGGCAACTGATGGGGCGGTTTAACTGGTGGCAGTAGATGAGAAGGTTTAGTGAACCATGATTCAATTTAAGTGTGCTGAGAGTTTTTATGATAGTGGTAGTTTTAATTTTTTTTAATACAATTTGAGACTTTTCTGATAATGATACTCTGTTGGTTTTAATGGTGGTTTTACCAAATTTTGGAGTAATGCACGGATTTAAGTAGTTTTGAACGATTTTTAGTAAAATACTCAAGTTCTTTTGGTAGTCGGAGTTTTCTTTGTTTGGAGTGAAATTGTTGCTATGCTATTTTTGTTGAGTGATTTTGATCTATCGGTAGATGTTGAGTGTTATATCTATCGGTGGATGTAGTCCATCGGTAGAAGTCGAGAGTTTTGTCTATCGGTGGATTTAGTCCATCGGTAGAAGTCGAGAGTTTTGTCTATCGGTGGATGTAGTCCATCGGTGGAATGTGAGTATTAGAATTTGTCGTTTTGTGATCGGGTAATGTCGAGTATTATATCTATCGAAAGATGTAGGAAGAAATTTGTCGTTTTGCAATCGGTAGATGTGAATTGAGGATTTTTGTCGTCTAGTGACCGGATGACGCAACCTGTTCTATCGGTAGATGTGAGCTGAGAATGTTTGTCGTTTGTGAGCGGTAGAAGTGAATAGGAGATTTTTCGTTTGTGAGCGGTGGATGCGAGTGTAAAACGTTGTTCATTTTTGTGAGTGGAAGATGTAATTCGTACGGCTTCTACCGCCGAGACTCTTTTGTCTCTATTTCTACCGCTGGAACTATTCAGCAGTAGATGTGTTCTGTTTTCTTTTCTTTTTCAACCAACTGCCTTCAATATTTTAACTATTTAATAAATGTCGTTCATACAAATGTTTTTATGCTGTAAGTTTTAATGTTTTAAGGATCAAGTCTTGATTGTTGAATGAAATTTTAAAATTTTCTCAGAAAGCCATAGTTCGGTTTAGTAATTATGTGTGGCGAACCGGGTTCAAATAACTCGGGGCGTTACAACTTCCATGACAAGGCTTAGTCTTAAGCTATAGTTAGGGATACATAATTTTTCTCCTTTAGTAGGAATCCATCCATAATATAATATCCTTCTTCGGCATTTTTCAAGCAACGTGAGTAGTGCGAACCAAAGTCAGAATCCGATTCATACATGGTCTTGATCCAATCAAATCCGACAAATCTAACTCCTAATTCAGTTAATAAGATTGTTTTTTGGGATAGAGCTTCGGCGACAACATTATTTTCTTCTTTCAAATACTTGAGGTTGTAAGGAAATCGCTCCAAAAATTCAACCCACTTTGCATGTCTTTCGTTGAGTTTGTGTTAGCTCTTAATATGCTTAAAAGATTGATGGTCGGAGTGTATCACAAACTCTTTGGATAAGAGATAGTGTTGTCATCGCTCGTATGACAGCATAGAATTCCTTGTCATAAGTTGAGTAATTGAGAGTTGTCCCCTTTAATTTCTCACTAAAATATGTAATTGGCTTACCCTCTTACATCAATACAGCGCCAATACCAACTCCAGATGTGTCACTTTTGATTTTAAAGACCTTATTGAAATGCGGAAGGGCTAAAACGGGAGAATGACATAACTTCTCTTTAATCAGCTCAAAACTCCTTTGGTAGGTAGGAATCCATCCAAATTCTACTCCCTTCTTCGTACAATCAGTTGGAGCTACAATAGAGCTAAAATCCTTGATAAATCTCCTATAAAAGGAGGCTAATCCATGAAAGCTACGAACCTCAGATATTCTGTTAGGAGTAGGTCATTCCTTAATGGCTTTGACTTTCTCCTTGTCAACTTCCATCCCATTTTTTGATATGATGAATCCAAGAAAGTGTACATTCTCTTGGGCAAAAGAACATTTGCTCAAATTTTCAAACAATTTTGCATTCGTCAATGTTTGGAATAAAATGCTTAGGTGGTTTAAATGTTGGGGAAGGTCAAGGCTATAGACTAGGATGTCATCAAAATAGACGACAATAAACTTGCCAAGAAAATCCTTGAGGACGTGGTGCATCAACCGCATGAAAGTACTAAGGGCATTTGTGAGACCGAATGACATAACCATCCACTCAAATAATCCGTACTTTGTCTTAAAGGCAGTCTTCCACTCGTCACCTTCTCTCATATGAATTTGGTGGTAACAACTTTTCAAATCCACTTTTGAAAATATGAACGCTCCACTAAGTTTGTCCAACATGTCCTTGAGCCTAGGTATCGAAAATCGATACTTGATTGTAATTTGATTTATCGCTCGACTATCTACACACATCCTCATGGTGCCATCTTTCTTTGGTACAAGTAAAGTAGGAACAGCACAAGGACTCATGGATTCTCGGATGTATCCTTTGTCCAATTGCTCACTTACTTGTTCTTGTAATTCTTTTGTTTTTTCAGGCCTCATACGGTAGGCCGGTCGGTTAGGAAGCATAGCATCAAGTTGGAGGTCTATTTGATGTTCGATGCCACGTAAAGGCGGCAATTCTTGTGGCAACTCCTTGAGAAAGACATCTTGAAAATCCTTAACTATGGTTTGGATAGCTAAGGGAATCTCACCCAACTCCATAACCTGATCTCAAAACAGTGCCAAAATAAGTGTTTCTCCTTTGACAATAGATGATCTCAACTCGTGCTTTGACATTAACAGAACTTCTTTTTTCTTTTCTTCTTTCCTCTTGGCATCGTCTTGTGCCATTTGCTCCGGAGTCATAGGTAGTAATTTAATCATCCTACCCTCGAACTTTAACATGTACTTGTCAAGGAATCCATCATGTGTCACCTTACGATAGTATTGCCAAGGTCGACCAAATAACAGATGATTAGCGTTCATCGGAACAACATCACAAAGAATCGAGTCCTTGTACTAGCCAATAGTAAAGTCGATGGTCACTTGCTTGTTCACTTTAATGTCGTCACGATCATCCAACCACCTCAACTTGTAGGGGTGAGGGTGCTTAACAGTTTGCAACTTTAACTTGTCGACCATCTCCTTAGAAGCAACGTTCACACAACTACCTCCATCAATGATGAGTGAACACACTTTATCTTTTATCACACATCGACTGTGGAATATGTTTTCCCTTTGACAGTCATCTTTTGTGTGCTTTGAGATAAGGGCTCTTCTAATAACCATAAGTGGAGGTCCATCATGAGGCAGACATTCATCACCGTCGGTGCCACTCTCCTCCATCATTTCCTCCTCTACTTCCATATCGTATTGCCCTTCATCATTTTTGCCCTCCCACTCGCCGGTGGATTCCTTGATTACCATTACCCTATGTTTACTGCATTCATTGGCATAATGTCTTTTGCCCAAGCATTTATAGCATTGGATGTCTTGAGCCTTTTGATTGTTGGGGTTAGTTACTTGATTGTTTCCTTGATTGGGCCCTTGAAGTTTACCTATGGGTTTGGTCGCACCACTTCTTTAGGGGGCCAATTAGGGTTAAAAGGCAATCTTCCATCATTTTGAGTCGTAGTAGTGGTGGTAGTTTTGTTGAAATTTTTGGTTTTAGGTGTAAACCTTGAAGGGTAGTGAGTTGCTTTCTTCTTTTTAAGTTGCCTCTCAATGGTGAGGGCAAGTTGGACCACCTTGTCCATGGTCTCCAATTATTGCAACTCCACTATGTCACTTATATCCTGATTAAGCCCACGAATGAACCTAGCCACTTCTTGTTCTTCGGGTTCTTGTAATCCACAACTGCATCTTGAGGGTCTCAAATTTGGCGAGATATTCGTCCACTGACTGGCTATTTTGTCGGAGGCTATGCAATTGTTGGTAAATATCATGCTTGTAGTGCTTTAGTATGAACCTCCTTCACATGAGGGTTTTCATCACCCTCCATGTAATGATGGGATCGTCTTCTTCTCATAACCTCTTAGCCTTGAGGTTGGATTTTAAGTTATTAAAAATGTATCTCCTCGGCCCTACAACAAAAAAAAAAAAACAGTTTTGATAATTTGGCACTTCGATTCAATTAAACTAACAAATGAGCAAGTGAACAAGTCATAATATGCATGTATTTCAGTTCCTAGGTGCTAAATAAATCAATTGGACAGAAATAAAATTGAGTAAAGTAACAAAAAGTTTAGTGAGGACTTTTAACAAACACTTCATAAACTCCTCAATGCATTTAACTAACCTAATCCATTTGTATCATTTAATACCAAGTTTTCTTAAACAAGCAGCCACAATTGATCAATATCAAGTTAATATAGGTGCTGGAACAAAGATTAAACAACCTTTAGAATCAAAATATTAACAAAACAGATCCAACATATAGACAAAAATCTGGAAATTAAAGAAGTTTTCCTCGGGTGTACCTTACCCGATTGGAAAATCAAGTCTAATTCTAAAAACCCTTAAATAAGATGGTTAGATTAATAATTCAAAGGTTAAGATAAGATATAAAACTTGCTAGAAATGTAAAAATACAGAATGAAAATGACGAAAATAACAATCAAAAGAAAAGGAACAAAAAGCAAATAACAATCGGGTAAGAGAAACCCAAACCCGTGGTCAAATATGTGCTCCAAACTTCAACCGACTCTCATTAATCTGAAAAGTGATCAACTAGAGATTAGTAGGGGGCTAAAAGATGAAGAGAAAGTGGTAAAATGTGATAGGAAAAACTGCTGGAAATCAGTTCAGATCTAATAGAACAGTAACGTGTAAAAATTGTTTTGAAAGAAAAACCCAAATGTGCTTCACCCAATTTTTGAGTCACTTAAAAATGATTTTTGTGCTAAAGTTTTGAATGAAAATGCTCAGTGGAATCCCCAAGCTCCTATACCTCTTGAAGATCCAAGTCCTCAAAAGAGCTAGCTCAAAAACCCACAAATACAATGTGTGCTCGGGTGTGAATGTGAGTGGCCGAAAATGCCCAAAATGAAGGAGATGAAGAAGATGAAATGGAAAATGCTTAAAAGATGAAATAAAGGTGAGTGTGTGTAGGTGAAAACCGTGGCAAAAAGTAGTGAAAAGATGAATGAAATGAAGTGAAAATTGTGGGTGTAAAGCTTAACCCCTTGAAGGCCTCCCAAGCTATCTCAATGTTAGGCTTGGAAGCAAAAAAGTTTTCTAAAGAAAACTTCAACCACCTTAGGGAAGGTATCTCCTTCTTCAATTCCTATTTAGACTCACAAAGAGAGAAGGCTGAAGAAGAAGGTAAGAATTAACAAAGCTACCTTCAAGCTTTGTTAACAATGGAGGCAAATCTCTTCACGATTTTGGCTTCTAAAACTGAGGCACACAATGAACACTTTGGCTCAAAGGAAAACAACACTCAATTGATAAATTTAGCAAAGGTTTTTAGTCATTACAAAGAGTAGGCTATATATAGAGACCTAGGCTAGATTAGGGTTTCCATAAGTAAGATGTAATAAGAGCCATGGATGACCAAAGGAAGGGAGAGCCGAGATGATGCCAAGTGTCTCCCTCCATGTGCTCCAAATGCTAACTCCCAATGGGTCAAGTCCAAATGCTCCAAGTACTCCAAATGCCAACTCCCAATGGGTCAAGTCCAAGTGCTCTAAGTGCTCCAAGTGCCAACTCCCACAGGCCAAGGCATGAGCCAAGAAATAGCTCATCAATGGGCCAAATGATGGTCATGTGATAAATCCACAATGGGCTAAGTGGTGGTCACCCCAATCAAGCCACCATACGTGACTAAGTCTAAATGGTGATAAAAGCCTAACTAATGACCTAGAGTTTGCCAAAAAAAAGGAAAAAGAAAAGGAAAAAGACTAAAATTACATGGAGTTGTCTCCTAGAAGACAAATTTCGGCTTCTGATACTTCAGCTGGTGCTCTAACAATTTCTTCATGGTAATCTGAGCTCTCCAATGAGGTACTCCATGACAGAAGGTGAAGGGGGTGATCCATGTCCATCAAGCTTGGCTCGAATGCCGCATCCTCAACGGAATCAACACTTCAAAAGAAACAAGGTCATTGATAAGGAGATTGAGTAAAGTTTGGACCTTTATTTGTGAACGGGTAATCGGCCTCCTTGGCATGTCAGAGCTTGTATGGCCTCAAACAAGCTCCACAGGCAGTGGTACAAGAATTTTGACTCTTTCGTGGTGAGTCACGGGTACAACCAGATATCGTCAGACCATTGTGTGTTCATCAAGAGATATTCCGATGATGACTTCATTATTCTCCTCTTGTATGTTGATCATAGGTCGTAATACTAGCAAGATAGCTAAGTTGAAAAGAGAGCTGAGCAAGCCTGTGCGATGAAAGTGTAAATGCAAATATATTGCATATAAGTTGGCATTGATTTTTTGGTAATATTTATATATATTTATGAAATAATATGATTTTTCCCAAATGATAATTTATTTCTTGTTGATCAAGAAATACTGCATTCTAATTATTGGATGATGTCATATTAACAATCATGAAGATTCTGTGGAAGAGAAAAATAAGGAAACAAGAATAATAGGAAAGTTATTGAAAAAGTCAAAGGCACTTGCTTTTTGAAAAACTTTATTTTGGTAAGCCAATTTAATAGAGATTTGGTGAAATATGTTAGGCTTCGAGATAACATGAATCGTGGAATGCTTACCTAAATTTTCAGAGCCATATCAAGAAAGTTAGCGATACTTTCCTAAAGTGTCACACGGTGTGTCACACGGTGTGTCACACAACCGAATTTGTTAAGATTTGTTTTCCTTAATTCTTGCAACGTTCTATCTAATTTGGTAACTGACTGAATCGAAGATATGGAACTACCAATTATATTTAAAGCTTTCGTTTCTGTGAAAGCGGTTGACGACGGAGTTTTGATTTTCACGTGAAAAGGTTTATTCGTTCTTTGTACCGTCGCTTTTCTTTCACTCCCAACGTTTCTGCGTTTGGGTCTGTGATTGTTTTATACACTCTTCTTATGCTGTGGATTTCATCAATTTATTGAGTGTTTTGATTATTGCGTCCAAAGACAACACTCTGGGGTTCCATGAGGTGTCCCAGGAGTCAATATTTCTTTGTTCTTCATTGAAACTCAGTTTCGGGAGGAGGCTGCATCTGAACTCGGGAGGAGTTCTGTTTTTAGACAAGGGGAGCTTGTCACTTTGATCGTGGGCGAGGGGATCTTGCCATAACACGGGTTTCGAAAGGAATCAACGACAAGGGGATCTTGTTGTTATCTAGATCTCGGGAAAGGTCAATCTTAAGTAGAGGGGATCTCGCAAAAACAGTTTCCATGGGGAAGTTAACTAGAGGCGGCGACAAAGATAATAGGGAGTCTTTATTTGTATAAGTCCGATTATCTTGTAACTTTGTGAACTCAAAGAAATGTTTTTATATCTGGGCGTGGCCCTGCAGAAGTAGGCTGATTGCCGAACTACGTTAAAAATTTCCTGTCTCATTTATTTCCGCATATTTATATTGTTCGTCATTGCGTTCATTATCGGTGTCACACATAACACCCTGTGTGACACCGCATAACTAATCGTAATCTTTCAGAAAGACTTAGGTGCGTCGAAAAATTCAACATGAACAAGGCCAAAGTTGTGTGTTCTCCCATTACAGACCACTTCAAGCTCAATTCAGAGCAATGTCCTAGAAGTGAGAAAGACGAGGCAGACAATAGTTGAGTTTCTTATGTGTCTGCAGTTGGCAGTTTGATGTATGTCATAGTTTGTACTCGACCCAATATTGATCATTCCGTTGGAGTAGTCAGTTGGTTCCTCTCCAATCCTGGTAAAGAACACTGGGAAGCAGTGAAGTGGAAACTCAGATATCTTGTAATACCCAGCATATACGGATTTCGGATATATTATATTATATTGTTATTTTATTATATAATGGCATTTTTGGTAAATATGTCGAATCAGGTCCGTTTCACGAAAAGAAAGCGTCATTACGATCCTAACGATTAATAGGAATTTTAAGGAAATTATGGGAATTTTCGGAGATTAAACGCTATATTCCGAGTAATTACCTTTATCGTAATGTAAATGGCGTTTTAGTAAAAATAGTAAACGAGGTCCAAATTGCGAACGGACAGTTTTATTAAGTCCCAAATAATAAGTTGGACGCATTGGTGAAGTAAGGAAATTTGGTGAAACCGATTGGCTAGACGATTAACAAACCGAACGACGAAACGTATATAAAAATCAAAGAAGGGCAAAATGGTAATTTTGCCAATCAAATTATATTAAAAACTAACTTTCTCTCTTCTCTCCCTCACTTCTCCATTTCTCCTCTGGAATTCACGGTCGCCAGAGAGCAAAACCCTCGGCCGCCGACGATTTCTTCAATCCGACTCCGATCCGACCTCCGTTCGTTTCGTTTTCTTCACGTTTCTTCCTCCAATCGACGTTCTAGGTATGTCTCAACAATTTTAGAACGTTAAATCTTTAGTTTCGTAGCGTTTTAGGTAATTAGGGTTTCGATTTATTTTCGTTAAAAACGCGAATTAGGGTTCGTAATTAATAGGTTAGCCGTGATTAAGTGTATATTAAATGTATTGGATGTTATTGGACAAAGTTGGATCAATTCGTGAAAAAGTTTAAAATCCGAGAATTTTAGGATTTTCAGAAAAGTTCGTAATTCGAGAATTGAGGTGCCGAGCGCGAGTTGCTCGAGTTATAGCTCAATGAATTGGATTAGAGCTGTAGGAAATTTCCTTAGTTAAGGTTTTGTAAATTTGGACGATCGATAGCTTAAACTCGTTTTAACGTCAATCCTTGTAAATTGCTTAGGTGAAACAGCGCTCGTGGACGGAGCTTGAGCTGCTTTGGACACGAGGTAAGTTCTCGTGATCTTCTTTGGCCGATTGGCCTATACCGTACGTCGTGTCGTCTCGAGGAGTTTTGGAGATGCGTTTGTTTAATTGTATTTGGTTTGGGTAGCTAGGTTTTAGGAGTTTATAGTTTACGCTTTACAGTCTTGATGGTACATATTATTGCTTGTTTACTGTTTGTTTACTGTATGATATTGAACTGTTCACGCATCACTTGTTTTAAAGAAAAGCATGAAAATGAACTTCCGCACAGAGTTTTAAAGATAACGTAAAGCATAGCACTAGCCAAAAGGCGTATTGAGCATAGTATTGGCCGAAAGGCGTATTGGCTGAAAGGCGTATTGTATTGGTCACGCGAGGTGGGGCTCAGGCACGGCTGTACGTGTTGTAAGCGTGCACCCCCCGCCTCTAGCTGGAAAGAGTAGTCCGCCCGCTGGATGAGCTCTCTCTGGTTAGAGGGATAGGATCTCGGTGACACCTATTGAGCATTGCATAGTAAAATAAAATAAAGCATGGTTTAATAAACTCATAGCACAGCATGCATCGCATTTACGTAGAGCTTACTGGAATTTCATCTCATAGTATATTGTATGGTGTAGGTGATCTAGATATCGAGGAACCAGGTGAGGATGTGATTCCTCCTCCTGAGGCTTGAGTCCAGTTGACGGAGGATGGCTGCGATGGTGTGTTGGCGCAGTCGAGGCTCATCTGACCCGTGGGGATAGTACGTATAGTTTTGAGGGTTTGGGATGATTTTGATTAATGACTGTATAGATTTTGGGATGTTTTGGCGGGATGGTTGTATAGATATATTAGGATGCTTGGTACTGGTAGTTGATAGGTTTACATTTTAATGTTTTTAAACGTTTTGTAATTGTTTAGTGAATTGAAAACAGGAGGATATGTTCGGTTTTTAGAGCGATCCACGCAGTTGGATTTCGCAAAGTCCGCTGCAGCTGGTTGAGTTTAGGTTATTGGTTGATTGTTGTTATTGTGGATAAATGGTGATAAGTATGTGAGGATTGCTCTCTGAAATCGGATTCCAGAGAGTGTTAGTGAAAGTTAAGTGTTTTGCTCTCTGGAATTCGGATTCCAGAGAGCAGCTGGTAATTTGCGAAGCAACTTGTTGTAATTCAGTCATGGCGATCAGGCGCTGCGAGGGTCGGCGATCGGGCGCTGCGCGCGAGATCGCTGGCAGCGATCGGGCGCCGCGCGCGAGATCGCTGCCCGCGATCGGGCGCCGCGCACTCTTCTCTCTCTTTCCGATTTTACCCTCCCATGCGTTTTAATTGATTTTAATTGTTTTATTTAATTAGTTTTATATTTGTCTTAAATGTTTTTAAAGTTAGATTTCAATTCCGATTTCGATTCTGGTTTCGATTTCGGTTTAGGTTCCGCTTGGAGTTTAGTTAAAATTATTAGGATAAAAAAAATAAAATAAAATAATAGTACGAAAAATACGGGTACAGTATTAGGGTCGTTACAATTATGGTATCAGAGCCCCCGGGTTTTAAAATCGGTTCTGTAGACTGCTCGACTGCACAGCCACTACGCGGACATTCTTCATCAACTGTAAGTATGTTTATAGCTTTATTTGATTTCTAGTTTCTTAGAAGATTTGTTTTAACTTTTATATAGGAGTTTTATAATTATGGTGCGTCCACGAAACGACCGAGATGACCGCGATGATACGATTGATACTCTTAAAGACTTTATTGCCCAGCAGTCTCAGCATATGGAGAGACAGGCTCAGCAGATGGAGAGGCAGTCTCAGCAGTTGGGTACCCTGATAGATCGCGAGGGCGTTAGAGCCCGAGAGACAGCCGTTTCGCTTAACCGTGGGATGGAGAGATTTCAGAAGCTTCAGCCCCCAGTATTCAGCGGACAGTCCACAGATCCCTCTTCAGCTGAGGAGTGGATTTGCACGATGGAGGACATACTGGCGTATGCTAGCATTGAGGACGGGGAGAGGGTGGCGTTGGTGACTTACCACCTAGCTTTGGACGCCCGGTTTTGGTGGGATTCCATCAAGACGACCACCGATGTGACTATTATGGGCTGGGAGAGATTCAGGGAGCTTTTCTACGACAAGTATTTCAGCCATACCGTACGAGAGGCGAAGATGGTTGAGTTTATGCAGTTGCGGCAGACTGCTTCTATTGCCGAGTACGTTAGGAGATTTGAGGCGCTGTCTCGATTTGCACCACGACAGGTCAGCGTCAACGAGGATAAGGTGCGTCGGTTTTTACAGGGACTTAGCCAGGAGTTCCGGATGCGCCTTACGATATCTGGGGTACGACATGTATCCTATGACGAGATTGTGGCCAGGGCACTTGATATCGAGGCAGTTGACCAGAGTTCTACCAGACCGAGGGAGCCATCTAAGGGCTTCTTCCGTGAGATTCGACCTCAGTCTCTGAACCGAGGTTGGCAGCCTAGAGCACAGCCCCAGCAGCAGCAGAGGGGTGTGAAGAGACCTCTTGAGGGAGGTAATGACCGGGGTAAGGGTAAGCAAGTACAGGTTACTTATCAGGTACCTGTTTGTCCTAAGTGTCAGAAGGAACACTCTGGCCAGTGCCGGATGGGCACGAATGTATGATATTGGTGCGGTGAGCCAGGCCATTTTGCTAAAGACTGCCCGAAGAGGGGCCGAGATCAGTCGGGCAGTGATCAGAGGTGGATTATACCAAGGATTTTCGCTTTTATCGAGCCTGGTGATGTTGATAACGAGGATCAGCCTGCCGTGATAGCAGGTACTATATTGCTTACTGGCGTTCCTGTATTTTCCTTATTAGACACGGGGGCTACACATTCTTTTGTTTCCACCGCTTGTGTGTCGAGATTGAGGCTTGCGCCTGAGTTAGCAGAATGCAAGTATAGCGTGATGCTACCTTCAGGAGAGCGTATGCAGTCAGGACGTGTAGTCCAGGGCAGTATTATCTCAATTGGGGACCGTACTCTCTATGCTCGCCTCATTGTTATGGGCATATAGCATTATGACCTTATTTTGGGGATGGACTGGCTGTCACAGCATGTCGCCACCATCGACTGTCGATCCGGGATTGTCACCTTTCGACCTCCGGGTAAAGCTGAGTTTTCTTATCAGGCGATGAGCAGATTGAGTAGCTCGCCTATCTCTTATTCCATGATGGTCAACGAGCAGTTTAAAGGTGCGTGCTCTATTTATTTGGCCTCTGTCTTTGATTGTCAGTTGCTCAGCGGATTGATGCCGAGCGACATTCCTATTGTCAGAGAGTTCTCTGGTATTTTCCTTGATGATCTTCCCGGATTACCGCCGGACCGGGAGATTGAGTTCACTATTGATGTGTATCCTAACTCCGCACCGAGGTTTAAGAACCCATATCGGTTGGCACCAGCCGAGTTGAGAGAGTTGAGGACTCAGCTGGATGAGCTGTTAGAGAAGGGGTTTATTCGACCCAGTGTTTCACCCTGGGGTGCGCCCGTTCTGTTTGTCAAGAAGAAAGACGGGACCCTCAGAATGTGTATTGATTACAGGGAGTTGAATAAGCTCACAGTGAAGAATAAGTATCCACTGCCTCGTATCGATGATTTGTTTGACCAGCTACAGGGTGCCCGAGTATTTTCCAGGATTGATCTACGCTCGGGTTACAATCAGCTGAAGGTCCGGATGGATGATATACCGAAGACGGCATTCCGAACGAGGTATGGGCATTATGAGTTCCTTGTCATGTCTTTTGGACTTACTAATGCCCCTGCAGAGTTTATGGACTTGATGAACCGTGTCTTCAAGGAGTATCTGGACAAGTTCGTAGTGGTTTTCATTGACGACATATTGATCTACTCTAAGACGAAGGAAGAACACGAGGAGCATCTAAGGATTGTTCTGAGGACCCTATGTCAGCATCGGCTGTATCCAAAGTTTTCGAAGTGCGAGTTCTGGCTTGACAGAGTGAGCTTCCTTGGCCATATTATATCACAGGGCGGAGTTTCTGTGGATCCGAGTAAGGTTCAGGTGGTCAGAGATTGGCCACAGCCGAAGAACGTATGTGAGGTGCGTGGATTTCTCGGGTTGGCCGGTTATTATCGGAAGTTTATAGAGGGATTCTCGAAGATCGCACTTCCTCTTACACGATTGACTCGAAAGAACGAGAGGTTTATTTGGTCGTCTGCTTGTGATGATAGTTTTATGGAGTTAAAGCAGAGATTGACCACCGCTCCAGTACTGGCGCTACCTGCGGAAGGTGTCAGGTTCAGTATTTATTGTGATGCATCTGGAGTCGGACTCGGGTGTGTGTTGATGCAGGAGGGGAGAGTTATCTCTTATGCTTCTCGGCAGTTGAAGCCGTATGAGCAGAATTACCCTACGCACGACCTTGAGTTAGCAGCTGTGGTCTTCGCACTGAAGATATGGAGGCATTATTTATATGGGCAGCAGTGCGAGGTATTTTCTGACCACAAGAGCTTGAAGTACTTATTTACGCAGAAGGAGCTGAACATGCGACAGAGACGATGGCTTGAGTTCGTCAAAGATTACGATTTTGATATCAAGTACCATCCAGGAAAGGCGAACAAGGTTGCTGATGCCTTGAGTAGAGTGCCTTCTGCGAGACAGCCTTCACTTGCAGCGATGTCGGTTACGCTGCGGTCCGAGATTGAGAGGTTTGACGTGGAGGTAGTGGCAGAGTTGTCCAGTATGCTCGCCAACATTTCTCTCAGGCCGACTATTCTGGATCGTATACGCGAGGCTCAACAGAGTGATACGGAGTGTATGGAGCTTCGATCGAGCATGACATTGGGAGACTCGTCGGATTTCCATTTATCTGATGATGGTGTTCTGAAGTTCAGGCATAGGTGGTACGTGCCTGGTGACGAGGACCTGAAGAAGGAGATATTGGCCGAGGCACATTCTTCGACATATTCTGTGCACCCGGGAAGTACTAAGATGTACCGGGATTTGAAACAACACTTCTGGTGGCCGAATATGAAGAGGGAGGTTGCCAAGTATGTTGAGACCTGCCTAGTATGTCAGCAGGTAAAGGCAGAGCACCAGAGACCGGCCGGAACGTTATTGCCACTGCCGATTCCGGAGTGGAAGTGGGAGCAGATCTCCATGGATTTCATTGTGGGACTCCCGAGGACTACGAGAGGCCATGACAGCATTTGGGTTATTGTGGACCGATTGACAAAGTCGGCCCACTTCTTATCTGTGAGGATGGCATCGTCTATGGATCAGCTCGCCGAGCTTTATGTGCAGGAGATTGTCAGACTGCATGGCGTGCCAGTTTCTATTGTCTCAGACAGAGATCCGAGATTTACCTTGAAGTTCTGGAAGAGTCTGCACAAAGCTATGGGGACTCAGCTTAATTTCAGCACCGCATTTCATCCTCAGACTGATGGACAGACAGAGAGGACGAATCAGATTCTGGAGGATATGCTCAGAGCATGTGTGCTGGAGTTTCAGGGATCGTGGAGCAGGTATTTGCCACTGATCGAGTTCTCTTATAATAACAGCTTCCAGGCTACTATCGGTATGGCTCCGTATGAAGCCTTATATGGTCGAAAGTGTAGATCTCCACTGTATTGGGACGAGGTTGGCGAGACCAGCATCGTGGGTCCAGAGATTCTACAGCAGATGACAGAGCAGATTGCCATTATCCGACAGCGTATCGAGGTAGCTCAGAGCAGACAGAAGAGCTATGCTGACACCAGACGGAGAGAGTTAGAGTTTGAAGAAGGTGACGAGGTCTACCTCAAGGTTTCTCCGTTCAAAGGCGTTGCGAGATTTGGAAGGAGGGGTAAGTTAAACCCTCGTTATGTGGGGCCCTTTCCTATTCTGAAGAGGATCGGGAAGTTGGCGTACAGATTGCAGCTTCCGGCTTCTATGGAGGGTATCCACGACGTATTTCACGTGTCCATGCTACGGAGGTGCTTGCGCGATCCGTCGCATATCGTGGAGGCTACAGAGATCGAGGTACAGCCTACCTTGAGCTATGAGGTGAGGCCGGTACGTATTTTGGAGACTTCCATCAAGATTTTGCGCAACAAAGAAATTCCGCTAGTTAAAGTTCTATGGCGGAATCACGAGGTGGAAGAAGCGACGTGGGAACGGCAGATGGATATGATGACTAGATATCCTGATTTATTTGTATGATTTAATTTTGTGGACAAAATTCTGAATAAGGAGGGTGGAATGTAATACCCAGCATGTAAGGATTTCGGATATATTATATTATATTGTTATTTTATTATATAATGGCATTTTTGGTAAATATGTCGAATCAGGTCTGTTTCACGAAAAAAAAGCGTCATTACGATCCTAACGATTAATAGGAATTTTAAGGAAATTATGGGAATTTTCGGAGATTAAACGCTATATTCCGAGTAATTACCTTTATCGTAATGTAAATGGCGTTTTAGTAAAAATAGTAAACGAGGTTCAAATTGCGAACGGACAGTTTTATTAAGTCCCAAATAATAAGTTGGACGCATTGGTGAAGTAAGAAAATTTGGTGAAACCAATTGGCTAGACGATTAACAAACCGAAACGACGAAACGTATATAAAAATCAAAGAAGGGTAAAATGGTAATTTTGCCAATCAAATTATATTAAAAACTAACTTTCTCTCTTCTCTCCCTCACTTCTCCATTTCTCCTCTAGAATTCACGGTCGCCAGAGAGCAAAACCCTCGGCCGCCGACGATTTCTTCAATCCGACTCCGATCCGACCTCCGTTCGTTTCGTTTTCTTCACGTTTCTTCCTCCAATCGACGTTCTAGGTATGTCTCAACAATTTTAGAATGTTAAATCTTTAGTTTCGTAGCGTTTTAGGTAATTAGGGTTTCGATTTATTTTCTTTAAAAACGCGAATTAGGGTTCGTAATTAATAGGTTAGCCGTGATTAAGTGTATATTAAACGTATTGGACGTTATTGGACGAAGTTGGATCAATTCGTGAAAAAGTTTAAAATCCGAGAATTTTAGGATTTTCAGAAAAGTTCGTAATTCGAGAATTGAGGTGCCGAGCGCGAGTTGCTCGAGTTATAGCTCAATGAATTGGATTAGAGCTGTAGGAAATTTCCTTAGTTAAGGTTTTGTAAATTTGGACGATGGATAGCTTAAACTCGTTTTAACGTCAATCCTTGTAAATTGCTTAGGTGAAACAGCGCTCGTGGACGGAGCTTGAGCTGCTTTGGACACGAGGTAAGTTCTCGTGATCTTCTTTGGCCGATTGGCCTACACCGTACGTCGTGTCGTCTCGAGGAGTTTTGGAGATGCGTTTGTTTAATTGTATTTGGTTTGGGTAGCTAGGTTTTAGGAATTTATAGTTTACGCTTTACAGTCTTGATGGTACATATTATTGCTTGTTTACTGTTTGTTTACTGTATGATATTGAACTGTTCACGCATCACTTGTTTTAAAGAAAAGCATGAAAATGAACTTCCGCACAGAGTTTTAAAGATAATGTAAAGCATAGCACTGGCCAAAAGGCGTATTGAGCATAGTATTGGCCGAAAGGCGTATTGGCCGAAAGGCGTATTGTATTGGTCACGCGAGGTGAGGCTCAGGCACGGCTGTACGTGTTGTAAGCGTGCACCCCCCGCCTCTAGCTGGAAAGAGTAGTCCGCCCGCTGGATGAGCTCTCTCTGGTTAGAGGGATAGGATCTCGGTGACACCTATTGAGCATTGCATAGTAAGATAAAATAAAGCATGGTTTAATGAACTCATAGCACAGCATGCATCGCATTTACGTAGAGCTTACTGGGATTTCATCTCATAGTATATTGTATGGTGTAGGTGATCTAGATATCAAGGAACCAGGTGAGGACGTGATTCCTCCTCCTGAGGCTTGAGTCCAGTTGACGGAGGATGGCTGCGGTGGTGTGTTGGCGCAGTCGAGGCTCATCTGACCCGTGGGGATAGTACGTATAGTTTTGAGGGTTTGGGATGATTTTGATTAATGACTGTATAGATTTTGGGATATTTTGGCGGGATGGTTGTATAGATATATTAGGATGCTTGGTACTGGTAGTTGATAGATTTACATTTTAATGTTTTTAAACGTTTTATAATTGTTTAGTGAATTGAAAACAGGAGGATATGTTCGGTTTTTAGAGCGATCCACGCAGTTGGATTTCGCAAAGTCCGCTGCAGCTGGTTGAGTTTAGGTTATTGGTTGATTGTTGTTATTATGGATAAATGGTGATAAGTATGTGAGGATTGCTCTCTGAAATCGGATTCCAGAGAGTGTTAGTGAAAGTTAAGTGTTTTGCTCTCTGGAATTCGGATTCCAGAGAGCAGCTGGTAATTTGCGAAGCAACTTGTTGTAATTCAGTCATGGCGATCAGGCGCTGCGAGGGTCAGCGATCGGGCGCCGCGCACTCTTCTCTCTCTTTCCGATTTTACCCTCCCATGCGTTTTAATTGATTTTAATTGTTTTATTTAATTAGTTTTATATTTGTCTTAAATGTTTTTAAAGTTAGATTTCAATTCCGATTTCGATTCTGGTTTCGATTTCGGTTTAGGTTCCGCTTGGAGTTTAGTTAAAATTATTAGGATTAAAAAAAAATAAATAAATAATAGTACGAAAAATACAGGTACAGTATTAGGGTCGTTACATATCTTCGAAGTACTTCCAGGTTGTGCTTGTGTTTCGGTAATGGTGATCCTATGCTAATTGGTTATATCGATTCAGATATAGCTGGTGACTTTGATTCCAAGAAGTCTGTTTCAGAGTTCTTGCTGATTTTTTCAGGGGGAGCCCTGTCTTGGCAATCAAAGCTGCAAGAGTGAGTTGTACTGTCTACCACAGAAGCCGAGTACATTGCGATTATTGAGGGTTGCAAGAAGGCTTTGTGGATAAGGAGATTCCTTAAGGAATTGGGCTTACACCAAGAGAAGTACGTTGTGTTTGGCAATAGCTAGAGTACTATCCATCTCTCTAAGAATTTGTTGTTTTATTCTAGGTCCAAGTATATTGATGTGAGATACCATTGGGTTCGAGACTTGCTCGCGACGAAGTAGTTGCTCTTGGCAAAAGTGCACACTAGTGAGAACAGTTCAGATATGTTAATGAAGCCTTTACCAAATGAGAAACTCGAGGCTTGTCGGTGAAGAGTGAGTTTTTCAGAGTCCACACATGACCCGAAGAGGGAGTTTATTGGGATCCGGGCCAAATGTATAGGCTCGGATCCATAATGGGCATTGGTCCATCATTGTTAAAAAGAAAGGAAGAGTGTGTGTGTGGGTGTGTTCTTCTGAAAAACAAAAGTATGTGTGCGAAGCTTGCTGCAGAAGCTACGAAAACCGAGCTTCAATGAGGTTGTTGGAGAAGCCACCGGTATCGAGCTCCCTCTTATCAAGAACAGCGACACGAAGCTTACCCGAGCAAGCTTCTTCCTAAAATTGTTGTTGCGTCGCTCTGTGTTTTGGGTTTTGCTCTCCTCTGCTGAAACATAAATTTGTGTTTCTACGATTTCTGTCAAAAGAAGAGAAGCTCCTCTGTTTGATTCCTAGGCAAGAGGTATTTTTGTTCTTTTTGATTCTTGGAGTTTGTTGTTTCTGTTTTAGAATCCTCACGTTTACGAATGAACAAAGAGTGACCAACATGTGATTGTTTAAAGTCATATGCTAACGATGCAGAATACAATTTTGAGAACCATTATCTAGAAGCTTGCTTTCATGCATATAAGGGCTTATTGAACTTATATACCATATCTAAATTCTCCTCCTGTCTAAGTACAAGTAAAAGGAAATTTCATATACACATCTTCATGCGTTATTAACATCAAGTTGGTTAAAAAATCATCCTTTAACAGAAGCAATGGTTAGCAGCAACTTTACCATTAGCAATTTTGCAACAGGTGAGAGTTTAAAATAATCTATGCCTTATTGCTTCATAAATTCCTTAGCCACTAATCTCGCTTTACGTCAATCAATTATTCCATAACCGTTTCACTTTGTTTTGTGTATCCATTTACATCCAATAAATTGAATTGAGTTTCAATATAACCAAAGTTGTCCATTAAAAGTCAGCAACAATTGTTAAAAAAAAATTTAAATCCATCGTGAGTTTCAGCTTTAAATGGTTCCCACACGTCAACATGTATGAGATGGAAGGATGTATTAGACACGGAATTATTTGAATGAAAAGGTAAATGTCTTTGCTTCGCTAAAGGACATACCAGGCAAACAATATATTTATTAGATGAACAATTGATATTGTTGTGTAAAAAACAAATTCAGGTATTTGAGGGATGACCAAGTTTATAATGCCATCAAACGGAAATTGAATATTTAAGAGAATTACAATGGATTTGAGAAGTAATAGTTTTGAAAACAGATTTGTTTTTGCTAGAAAAAGTTGAGTTTGATGAAGAGCATAAGCCTATCTAGTTGACTACCCATCTCAATCATTTTGCCCGTTAAACTATCTTGGATATAACAAGAATTGGAATGAAAAACTAATGGGCAATTATATGAAGATGTTAGAGAACTAACTGAGATAAGATTGAATCTGAAGAATGTACATAACATTTTGAAGCAAAATGTCTGAATTAAGTCGAACAATACCTATTTTGGTGATTGATACTAAAGACTTGTTAGGAAGGGTCACAAAGCAATTAGAAACAAATTTAAATGGCATGAACGAATTTATGTTTGACCTTACATGATGGGTGGTACCACTATCTAATATCCAACTGGTAGAAGACGAGTTTGCAGAGGGAATCAGATAAAGATTGCCAACAGTGTTCTTGTTTGAAGAAGAAGCATGTAAGTGAAGTTGAGAACCCAAAAAAAAGATTAACTGATGGCATTGATCTGCAGATTATCCACTTATTGGACGAGCAACCACAAAATCATCTATTGTGATGGTTTTGTTGCTTACATTATTATCAGCTGGAAGTTTTGGATCCTGTTGTAAATGTAAAGTCTCTTGGCATTGATTTTTTGACAATTCATGAAGATTTGACAAGTAATTGAGATTTGACAAATTAATGAAGATTATACTTGATTTTGTAATTAACAAAATCAATCTATGCAAGGAAAATTGATTTTTGGAAAGTTGAAGGAAAGATGTTATTTGGAGAACAAGTTATTTGTGAAAATCGATTTTTAGAAAGTCGAATTTATATTTGCATGCTCAATTATAGCGTGATATGGGATCACAACAATTGTGGGATCCATTCTTAATTCGTTAGGATCTATTTCTATCAAGTTGGCGGCACTTTCTTAAAATGTCTCAACCGATGTCACACAACCGAATTCTGTGTGATTTGGTTTCCTTATTATGTGCATTCTGTTTTGGATAAAATATTTGAACAAGATTTGTTGCAAATGATATTATTTAAGCATTTTTATCTCACATAATAGGGTTCGACGATTTTATTGATTTTCTTCTTATAATTATTCTAGCTGGAAGCTATTCTTTGATTCTCTCATTAACGCTTCTGCGTGTAGATTTGTCATTATTCGTTCGATCATTGATTGAATGTATACACACTCTATTCATCGCTAGATCTGGTAATATTCTGAGTGTGTTGATTGGTTGCATCTGAAGACAACGATTGATGTTACAGACGGTGTTACAGGTGCGTTTATTGTGTTTTTCATTGAAACTCAGACTCGGGAGGAGGCTGCCTGGAACTTGGAAGGAGTTCTGATCGTGGGCAAGGAAATCTTGTCATACACGGATTCCTAGAGAAGTCATCATCGACAAGGGGATCTTGTTGCGTTTAGATTCTGGGAAAGATCGATTTCAAGACGAAGGGAGCTCGCTGATAACTCTTATTTTAGAGTTATTTGATACTAATGTGCAGGATGAAACTCGAATGATTTGAGTAAAATTATTATGAAATTGTGAGTTTTAATGCTAATGCCGCGGTGATTCTGCAAACATCATGTAGCATCAATAATTTGGGTGAAATTGATATATTTTATGTATATTTTTAGAATGAGCAGATTATTTTTATTCAATATATTTTTATTAATGCAGACATTAAAGCGGGAAAGACAAAAAGATGATCGGAAATTCAAGTTTAAATCAAGGAGCTTAAATGAGTAATCATGGGAAGGAAAACCGATTTGGAGAAAATTGATTTTTACCTTAACTGGATGTCATAATTCATGGATAAGAGGAGAATAAAATCCCAATTTTATTGAGGAAAAAGCAAATGGACTACATGAGCATAGATTATTTTTATTCAATATATTTTTATTAATGCAGACATTAAAGCGGGAAGACAAAAAGATGAATCAGGAAATTCAAGTTTAAATCAGAGCACTAAAAGAGCAGCGGTCGATGTGAAAAAAAAAAGAAACACTAAAAGACAAAAGCAAGTGGCAATCTAAAAAAGAGCACTAAAAGAGCAGCGGTCGATGTGAAAAAAAAAAAAGAAACACTAAAAGACAAAAGCAAGTGGCAATCTAAAAAAGAGCACTAAAAGACAAAAGCAAGTGGCAATCTAAAAAAGAGCACTAAAAGAGCAGCGGTCGATGTGAAAAAAAAAAGAAACACTAAAAGACAAAAACTCACGCCAAATTGCGGATTTGGCTGAGACAAATGCAAATGGACGATGAGCAGAAAAATGGACGACTTGAAAAAGAAGAGCACTAAAAGAGCAGCGGTCGATGTGAAAAAAAAAAAGAAACACTAAAAGACAAATGCAAATGGACGATAAAAGTAAGTGGACGATACTGAAGTGGCAATCTAAAAAAGAGCACTAAAAGACAAAAGCAAGTGGCAATCTAAAAAAGAGCACTAAAAAAGAGCACTAGCAATAAGCAAAGTTGGCAATCTAAAAAAGAGCACTAAAAGGACAAAAACTCACGCCAAATTGCGGATTTGGCTGAGACAAATGCAAAATAGATGACTGTCAGAATGGATGATAAATGCAAATGGACAACAACCGTGGACGACTGGAAAGCGTGGACGATTGGAAAGCGTGGACTTGGCTGGAAAAAAACAGAAAGTAGACTGGAAAGTGTGGACGACTGGGAAAAGTGGCAGAAACTGGAATGGAAATTTAAAACAAAAAGAAGAAAGAATGCACCAGGGATTCGAAAGAGAATCGAAACATGCATAATTTCAGGGATTGGAGAGAGAAATGAGTATGGCATGCAGAACAAAAGGAGAGACTTATTGCGAAGAAGAACTAGACCTGGATCTGCAGAAGAACACCAACGACGAATTTTCTGATCTTCTTCCTTTTCTTTACTGTTCATGATTTTTTTTTATGAACACTATTATTTTGATGTTTAATTTAATTATGTCTAGTAGCTAAATTTCATTTCTTGCTTAGGACGATAGTATTCGTTACAGATTTTGCTACGATCTCGGTTTGTTTATGCGATTGTTTATTGAACAATTATTTGTGATATTCCTTACTTAATTCAGATCATATCGATAAATATGTTGATGATCCATGTTTATATTGTATCGAAAGATAAATATAAATTCTAAGATGCATGAATAATTAATCGAATTACATTGTTACAAAATAGTTAGCATTAATTCGATTGGTAATAAGGATGAGATAAATATGAAATTCAATGTTAGTTACATTCCTTCAAAGTTGAGAGAAATTCTAAATTGAATTTATCTAGGCAATTCAAACAAACCCTAGAATTATTTTATTCTTGCTATTCATAGACAATGCTGCAGAGTATTACCAGAGCATCAGTAGTAAAACTATCGTAACGAAGAAATCAATCCTAGCCAAGACTTCATTTTATTGTTTTTACCTCGTTTAACCTGATTTCTTTTATTGCATCGTAATTTAAATTTTATTTCTAATTATCGTCATTTGTCATTTTAATATATTTATAAGATTTTTATAGCATTTAACCCAATTAAAAATATCATCGTGGGATCCATATTTTATATACTACTTGATTGCGATACTTGTACTTGCGTATAAGTGTAGAAAATCACTAACACTCGTAAAAAAAGATTTACTAGAAAGTTAGATAGAGGCGACGACAAAAAAAAGATAGAGTCTTACTTTGTGTTAGACCTAGTGTCTTGTAACTTCGTGAACTCGTAAATTGTTTTTAATTATGGGCGTGACCCCGTAGACGTAGGCAATTGCCAAACTGCGTTACCAACTTCCTGTCTCATTACTTTCCGCATTTTATTATTGTTCGTTATTGCACTTATCATCGGTGTCTCACATCGTGTTCCACAACACACTAAGACACCGCGTAACTAATTACGATCTTTCACGTGTGATTTATGTCTATATTCACGTGGATATCCATGAAATTTAAAACATTTCTTAACAGTATGTCCTGTAATCTTGCCATGAGTACATAAATGTTAATCTTTCTTAGATTTGATGTTCTATCATAAAAATCCAAGCTCAAATTTGATATAGATTCATTAAGACCCATTAAAAATTGCAAAACATATTTTTGTTGCTGGTAATCTGTTAAACATTTGATGTCGGCACAACTGCAAGTAGGAATGAGTTTTTAATCTTGAAGCTCATCCCAAGGCATTTTGAGTTTAGTATAATAGATACTGATATCCATAGAGTCTTGAGACAATTCATAAAGCAATTTACGAATTTGATACACCCTACAATCGTTGTTTTGATGAAATTGATCATAAAGACCATTGCAAACTAAAATTGTTGAATCCACGTAGAGGAGACTATCAACTATCTCCCAAGAAACAGAATTAAGGATCCACAAAATAACTATGCTATTGCACCTCGACCAGAAATTATAGGATTTGCTAGTTTGAGAAGGTCGAGAAACTATACCATTGAGAAATGAAAGTTTATTTTTTGGCATTGTGATCATCATATCTTGTAGACCCAATTTATAAAACGACTAGACCTCAACCCACATTTGACACGTGTTATTAAAGACTCTAAAATCCTTTTTGCGGATTTTAATGTTATTATTTGCAAAATTGATTATATAGTGACAATGAGAAAGTAGTTAAGATCGCGCGGTTCAAGCTACTTCTTGTGATAAAGGAGAAAGCTGACGTGGAAAATACGGTTGTCGTTGACTCTTCTGATGCTAACGAAATACCCCAAAAGACAGCAGCTTCAGATTCGAGCCCCGTCCTCCGGGTGGTCCCCCATTCGAATGATTGACCAACCGCCGTCGTCTATGACGGACCCACCTTCTTAGTTTTTGCCAGACCGATCGGCGTCGGTGGAGCTCGGTTGTCCCCTATCTTCCTCCATTTTCTGTTTTCGTTCTTAAACCAGGCTCTGAAAATCTGCCCTCCTTAGAGATATACGTAGAGCTTTTCAATTATGATGAAGTAGGGCTTCGAATCGTGGTTTTTGGTGTTTTTACTAATGGGATTTAGTACTGATGAAGGTACATTCTTTTGTAATTTCTCCCTTGTTTCTCTTCGCATTTTCTGGTGTTTTTCCTATGACGGAACGACGTGGCTTTGTTTGGTTGCCGAGAAAAAGAGGAAGGAAATTGAAAAAAAAAAATAAAAATTCAGTATCGTTTCTAATTTTGATTTCTGATTTTGATTCAATGCTCAGTTTGATTTCTGATAGTTTTTGTTTTCTCACATTGCACGGTTTTCATGGCGTCGAGAGCTGGTATTTTTCTTTTTTTTTTTTTTTTTTTAATTTTGTTTTATCAATTTGCGAGAGGTTTAAAATGTTCTTGATATCCTATCAATCAAAGGGTTTGTTCGAAACCTTTCGACATCGATTATATGAAGTTTATCAATCACATAATTTACTTGATAAGGTGGCGAGAGGGATTTGGAGAAGGGACTGGGCATATCGCCCAGGGAAAACCCTCTCAACGAACAGCCATCATCTTCTCCAACAACACCAACCTTGGCTTTATCCGGTTCCGGCAAGGTCTTCCTCGTGTCCAATTCTAGTAAGTCCTTGGTTGTGTCCAACTCCGGCAAGAAGATGGACAAGAAGAAGTACCTAAGACAGGTGACCGGTAGGCACAATGACACCGAGCTTCACTTGGCAGCACAACGGGGCGATTTAGCCGCCGTTAAACAAATTCTAGGAGAAATCGATGCCCAAATGGTGGGAACTCTGAGCGGAGCAGATTTTGATGCAGAGGTTGCAGATATAAGGTCATCGATCGTCAACGAGGTGAACGAGTTAGGAGAGACAGCTCTATTCACGGCAGCCGAAAAGGGGCATTCAGATGTTGTGAAGGAGCTTTTGCAGTATTCGACCAAAGAGGGCATTAAGTTGAAGAACCGATCCGGATTCAACCCACTACACATTGCTGCCAGCCAAGGCCATCAAGGTATGCAAATCATAATCTGAGTAAGAACTGGCAAAAACTTATTAGACAAACTTTTCAATACCCTTTTGCAGCCATTGTCCAGGTGCTACTAGACCATGATCCAGATCTAATCAAAACCGTCGGGCAGGCAAATGCAACTCCTCTCATATCGGCAGCTACGAGAGGACATGTAGCTGTAGTTAATGAGTTGCTCTCGAGGGATTCTAGCTTGCTCGAAATCTCTAGATCAAACGGAAAGAATGCATTGCATTTAGCAGCTCGCCAAGGACATGTCGATATTGTGAAGGTGTTGATTGATAAAGATTCACAACTTGCACGAAGGACTGACAAGAAAGGACAGACTGCTTTGCATATGGCCGTGAAAGGAGTTAGATGTGAAGTGGTGAAATTGCTTCTTCACTCCGACCCAGCAATCGCTATGCTTCCCGATAAGTTTGGCCATACGCCATTACATGTGGCGGCAAGGAAGAAGCGAGCTGAGGTATAGTCTTACCCTGCCTGATAACTGCATCATTTTCTGATACTTCCATGGGTCTGGCCGAAATTTATTTCTTTTATTTGACTTGATTGGAACTCTTAACTTCAGATATCAAATAATTCATTGATTGGAAAATATTGTGCGAAATCATGCTGGAAGTTTCCTGTTTTTTTTTTTTTTTTTTCATTTCTTGCAGATACTGAATGAACTGCTTCTGCAAGGTGATATCAATGTGAATGCACTCACAAGAGACCATAAAACAGCCCTCGACGTAGCCGAAGGACTCTTCCTATCTGAAGAAACATCCGAAATTAAGGACTGTTTGATTCGCTATGGAGCACTACGAGCCAACGAACTTGACCAGCCCCGGGACGAGCTAAGAAAAACAGTTCGAGAGATCAAAAAGGATGTGCACATACAGCTCGAGCAGGCCCGGAAGACGAACAGGAACATGAATGGAATCGCCAAGGAGCTCCGGAAGCTGCACAGAACGGGAATCAACAACGCCACAAACTCGGTCACAATTGTTGCTGTTCTTTTTGCAACGGTCGCCTTTTCGGCCATTTTTACCGTGCCTGGAGGAGATTACAACAGTGGAGAGGCTGTGATAGTTAGCAGCCCATCGTTCAAGATGTTCTTTATCTTCAACGCACTTGCACTTTTCACTTCACTGGCCGTTGTGGTGGTACAAATCACGCTGGTTAGGGGAGAGACAAAATCGGAAAGACGGGTGGTAGAGGTGATCAATAAATTGATGTGGTTGGCTTCTGTATGTACTACAGTTGCATTTATAACTTCATCTTATATAGTTGTTGGACGGCGGAATAAATGGGCTGCAATCCTTGTCACAATCATCGGTGGAGTTACGATGGCCGGAGTTCTCGGTACAATGACGTATTATGTGGTGAAGTATAAACGGAAACGGAAAGTTCGGAAGAAGGAGAAGATTTCGAGGACTGGAACTAACTCATTTGGTCCCTCAGATTCTGATTCAGAAATAAATCCAATTTATGCCATTTGACCATTTTCCTATCAGTACTTCTCTCTGTCTCAAATGAAACTATAAACTACAGTTTCACAATAAGCAGATGGAAAGCAACTCGTTCATCATACTAAATCGTCGACAGCCCTCCGACAATATAACCGGGGAAGAGCACATTTGTCTTGCTGAGTTATCTGAAGGTGTTACACAGCAAGGGATGAAAAATTCAAAAGCAGAAAATAGAATGTTTTTTTTTATTGCAGATGAGATACATTGAATGGATACTACTCGTTTCGAGTCGATAAACCCAGCCTACTCAAGTATCGAGCTACCAGGGCGTTCGAAGGTGCCTCATTATTTATTAGATCTTCTCATCCATTGTATGTACTCATAGTATTATTTATATGATTGAATTAATTGTTGTATAAGCCTGATGCAATTCTTTTTTAAAAATGGCATTCCATATCAATAATTGTATTTACATCATTAAACAAATTGTTGTATAAACCTTTGTAAAGAACACTTTCTACTTGCAACATCGATTTAAATTTAAATATTTAAGATTGTTCCAAAAGAAAAGAACTTTAGGAAGCTATAGAAGTTAAATTTTCTAATGCTAGTCCATGCTATTTTGAAGTTTGATTCAGAGAATAACACTAAAGATTCCATCTGACATGGGGGATTGATTCCGAATTATCATTCTTTTGAAAGTTTATCGAGTTTTTGAATCCCTTCTTGGCTAATTCTAACTCTTGTTCTACTGATTCTGGCCTCATTAAGTATCCATTGTCTGTTCTGCTCAATTATGGCATAGTAGAAAAAGTCTTTGGTTTGTGGGACTTAGTACTGATTTAATTAAGCTTTGACATGAATGTTATTAATAAAGTAAGTTTGGTTCCATCATTTCAAACCCTTGCAAATTCAAACTCATTTTATACGCTTTTGGATGCTTTAGAAGGTTTGAGATCGGTGATCTAAGTTTTGTTTGGCATCAGATAAAAAAGCTCATGGTGCAACAAAATTGATAAAATGAAATTATAGATTTTTCTATCAAGGCTACCTTGTAGTAGCAAAAGGTTGATCATAGCTCACCATCGTGGTTAACATTTTAGGTCGTGGAGGTGTGAAGGTGGAATTCCGAACTGTCGAGCCACCTCTCACAGATCCATTCGACTGTTGAGCCGTCATGCTGACACAAGTCGCTGCCAGTCCATCATCTTTTCAGTCGCACAGAACAACCCAATCATGCTCCGATATGTCTTCTCGTTCCATCTGTTGTCTTCTTCATACTCTGCATTTGGAATTGCACGAATAGGAAAATGAGAGAGGAAAAGAAAGTTAAACTTGTGCACATATCCAGTCTCAAACAAAGATTTGATTTGCGTTTATTTTGATATTTAGAGCCGATTTGGAATCATACAAATACCTTAATCTTCGAGATTATTTTCAGTTGAAATTCATATCAAAATTAAATTTTGTTATATCTACGTTTGTGTTTGAACAATTTGATTTGATAATCTTGAGACTAATTTGTTATCATAACAATACCTAAATTTTTTAGAACCTTTGAAATTTTGTGATATTTGGGATTTTGAACTTTAATTTTTGTGGTGAGGATGTTTTATTGAATCTAGTGACTTTTGATTCAGTTATTTTGTTGAAGGTTATGTTTATTGAGATGATGAGATCTTTGAAATATGATATTTTACGGTTTGATAATCTATTTTTTATTTTGGGATGTGCAATTGGATTCGCGTTGCATATCTCTTTGAAGTGTTTCGTGGAATAGAAAGATTTGTTGAAAATTTAACGATTTGGTCCCGGCATCAAAATCTGTTTCAAGATGAAGATTGTTAGATTGGAGTGTTCTGGATTCTTTTGGGTTAGGTGACGAGCCCGAGTTATGGAAGGGAATTCTTGTCAAAATAAAAATTATTAAAGTTCACTGTGACCTGAATATTATTTAAACTGGGTTAGTGAGTCTGCATAGTAAGTTTCAATTAAAATTTTATTTTTCTCTTTAATTTTATGTAAGCTAGCCACAAAACTCAATGATGTACTTCGATCATTATATTGATATTAATCTGCAGCCTGTGGTTTTTTTTCAAAAGTATTTTTTCATGTAAATCTGCTAATCTCATTTTCGTATTCTCCAAATGAGCAGTTTAACACTTAATGAAGAGAATGCATATAACATGATAAAAATAAGAATATGTTGATTGTTTATTATTATTTTATTACCTTTAAAGTATTATGTTAGACTTTATTTTAATTATTTATAATCTATTATTAATACTTTGCTGATGAATAAAAGATATATCACATAATAACTTTGAGATAATAAATAAGAAGACACATTTAAAATTACTTTAAATAATGAAACAACACATCACATGAAAATTTTAATCTACAATAATTATCAAAGGACTTCAAGTGTAAGTTGATCATTAAACCGATTATGTTGCATTTTCATAAGAATTCCAAATTTTATTGGAGAATATGATTTTTTATATCAAAACTTGAAATTTATGGATAAAAGTCACTGATTCATACATGAAATTGGATTATCAATATTTGGCTTGGCTGCAACATTGCTCGGTGTTGATAAATTAGAGAAATATCGGGTTTTTAGGTTGATTTACTCGATCAATAACTTATGGTTGAAATGAGTATTTCTAGAAAATATTTCTGTCAACGCCTACAATTTGTTTGGTAGACCATTTCTAGAATTTTTTTTTGACATTTAATATGTTGATACTGGGGTCAACCGTGGTGAGTGATTTGGTCAACCAAAGTTTAGACCGCTCGACCGAATATCTAGTCTAGGTCAACTGTCGGCCAATCTTTTCTCTCGATTGGTCGACCAAACCTCTTACATTGGTTGATTGCCTGTGTAGTCTCTCGACGCAAGGTCCCTTAGGGCTCATTTTGAAGACATTTTCCATGGATTACCAAGTTTTAATGATTTCCTAGTTATAGAATCCAAACAACTATTTAAGCGTTTTGGAAATGTAATGATGCATATACAACCATAGGTACCAAGACTTAACGAGTTGGTGTTAGAGTTGGTGGTTTTGGTTTTTTTGTTATTGAACTGGATTCGATTTAGTCTAAATAGCCGATGGTTTTTTTCTTTAGTTAAAAAGTGGGTTTGTTAATTACAAAGGTCATCGGGTCTTAGGGCAGAGTTGAGACAGATAGATGATTGGGTTTCCTAAGGCAGCAGCGAAGAAAGGGAGATTCACGCGCTTCCAAGGTGTTCATTGGAGATTGGCGATGACTTTCCAGCATGTGAGGTATTTAAGGTCGTCAATAGGTAAGGATGGTAGGATTTGTTGTTTCTCAATGAGGTAGGTTAATTCAAATTGTAAATGACTCTCTGTTCTTTGTTCTTGATGTTTTCTACGATCAATAATAAAGGAAATGGTTTGCGTACGTGAATGTAGAACTTAGTGTCTGAACCACGTTAATTCCTTGTGTTTCTTGACTGTTTATATTTCTGTTTTTGGTTTGCTAAATCGTTCACGGATTAGAGAATTAGAATACGAAATTAATTCTACAGTTGGATTTGTACTCTTGTATTTCGAATTTCAACAATGTGAGGTACAATAGTTGAGGTCAAAGTTTTATTTATTACGTAATTGTGTATCACATGATATTTAAAACCTTATTTAGAGTTATATCTCATACACTTTATCAGATGTCAAGTCTTACTGGATGTCGGTTATTATAATGTATGTATGTTTCTTGCACATTTATTTTTGTGTTTTATTTTATTATTCTTGTACTTATCGGTGATGTACTAGTTATGCCTGATCCAAATGAAAGTCCTTGTTTATTGTTGTGAAAAATAGTTCGCAAGTGTACGAGTCGCAACAAGTAATACAGTGATGAATAGAGTTTCGAACCCACAATGACTTGTTAATTAATAATCGAAGTAATTAATCTTAATTCTGAATTGAACACACGTTTTATAGTTTCAAGAATTGAAATTAAATTAAACAACCAAAACGATGAAAATAAACTAATGTAAAATATCAAAACAAATTAAATGAGATTAAATCTAATTAATAAAAGCCTAGGTACTACGATTTCACCAAGACAACATTTATTTCATTCCTTCCCAATTATATTCATAAGTATTCTTCCTATGTTGATGATCGATTTCGCTAAATTCTAATACAATATCTCTCGAGTATTGTTTAGTTTATCTGATTAATGGGTTATCACTTCTCAGTCTCAAATCCTACATTAATCAAATACAATTAAATTAAGAAATCACAATGATAACATCAATATCGTAACTATATTTAGCTTACGTATATTTATGACATTAATTTCAGTACTCAGGTGTTCATCACCTCTTAGTCTCAAAACACCACAAAAATCAAGTAAAGATTGGCCAGAAATTACTAGCTTTAAGAACAGAAATTAAATGCATCAACACTATTAGAAGAAATACTTATAAAATATAATTAAACGAAGAAACAGAAAATAAACATCGTCTGACTACATCGTAACCCTAGAAGAAAAAATAGTTCATACTAGAAGAAAAATAAACAACAATGATAATGATGTTCATTAGTAAATTGTAAAAGGAGATGAGAAAAAACTATGATGATGTCTCGTTGTGGTCTTGTCTGAATCTCCCTCTCCTCCGATGAATAATTCTCCTCCGCTCTCTGGTCTCTGAATCAATCCCTCTGAATAATTCTCCCCTGCTCTATCCTCTTTATTTCCTAATTCATATCAACGACTCAGATTAAAACAAATCAGCTTTTTAGCGGTAGCCGATCGATCGCCTGAAGATGGCCGATCGATCGCTACTTTTCTGCTTCCCATAAAATCTTCAGCTGATCGATCGCCTAAAGATGGCCGATCGATCGGAGACTTTTTTGCTTCTTGAAATTCCTTCGCTTCAGCCGATCAATTGCCATATTTAGCCGATCGATCGGCGACTTCTCTGTCTCATGCAATATATTTTTTTCTTCAGCCGATCGATCGCCAAAATGGCCGATTGATCGGCGACTTCTCTGTTTCCTTGTTCCCGATTCTCTCTCTTCAGCCGATCGATCGCCCCAAATGGCCAATCGATCGGCTCTTGTTATGTCTCGTGCAACTTATTTTCTCTTCTATCGATCGATCGCCAAAATGGCCAATCGATCGGCTTTTGTTCTGTCTTCCTGCTCCCTATCTTTCATAAATTTACAATTCTCCTGTTTTCTCCAATTTCACCTTTTCTTCCTCTTGATCTTCTTCCATTCGTTGTATTTCAAGCTCTAACCTGGTTTATATAAATTATCTGCACACTTACACAAAATACGTCAAATTCCTTCAAACATTTGAGAATAACTTATCGAATCAAGTGTCAAAAGTATAAATAAGTGTGTAAAATACACACTTATTTATACTTTTGACACTTGATTGATAGGTATTGCTCAGGCGATTTCGATCGGCTTTTGTTCTGTCTTCCTGCTCTCTATCTTTCATAAATTTACAATTCTCCTGTTTTCTCCAATTTCACCTTTTCTTCCTCTTGATCTTCTTCCATTCGTTGTATTTCAAGCTCTAACCTGGTTTATATAAATTATCTGCACACTTACACAAAAGACGTCAAATTCCTTCAAACATTTGAGAATAACTTATCGAATCAAGTGTCAAAAGTATAAATAAGTGTGTAAAATACACACTTATTTATACTTTTGACACTTGATTCGATAAGTTATTCTATGGCCGATCGATCGGCTTTTGTTCTGTCTTCCTGCTCTCTATCTTTCATAAATTTACAATTCTCCTGTTTTCTCCAATTTCACATTTTCTTCCTCTTGATCTTCTTCCATTCGTTGTATTTCAAGCTCTAACCTGGTTTATATAAATTATCTGCACACTTACACAAAAGACGTCAAATTCCTTCAAACATTTGAGAATAACTTATCGAATCAAGTGTCAACAGTATAAATAAGTGTGTAAAATACACACTTATCACACCTCCAAACTTGAATGAAAGCTTGTCCTCAAGCAAACAAAATGAAGCTCAGTTAAAACAAAGATATAATCTCAATCACATTTAAAATGCTCAATATAATACAATGGTAAAACAATCTTAATCAAGGTTTTTGGTAATTCATCTCAACTTGAAAAATTCATACTAAAAATATCAAGTTTAACACTTTGCAAAAGAAATAACTCATATTAGCGTATTGACAATAGCTTACTTAGAAATCTTCGTGTGTGTGTGTTTATTCTTATTTTCTTCTAATTGTTGGTTCAACTAATGTTGCTACAGCTAAAGACTGTATTCTCATTTCACTCGGGATCACTCCATTCACTCTAATCATTCACCAGCTTTGCCCACTATCCAACTAATAGCAATTATCAATTAACCAAAATAAAAGTCGGTAGGTCTTTAAAAGCTTGTAATGTAAAGTGGGGTTACAATGATAGGAATTTTATGGATACAAACGAGTAATCAGAGCACATCTCATCCTTCCTTATTTCTCCCACTCAATATTTTCTTCCCAGTATTCGCTCACTCATTGAATTCGCTCAAACTTTCATTTGATCTCTCACCCCTAAACTTACTTCATTCAATATCATTCAGATAAACTCTTTTGTCATACTTACAGAGTAAAATAAATATAATAAACTGGAAAATAAAACTAAACTTTCGATCTTTTTTTTTTTTACAACTCAGACTAACAATAACAAAACAACACAAAAATAAATTAATAAATGACAAAGGAGTGTTTATTCATCCTCACCACTACATTCTCCTACTCTCCTTCAAATATATCAATAAACCCCGTGCTCTTTAGAAAAGGTAGAAAAATATATTTGGTTAAGGTAAAATAAGTACAATTGAACGGTAAATAATAGGCTCAAAATGGTGACTATGGGTGTCATTAGATGACACAAAATGGTAAGCTAAAAAGGCTCAAATGGTTCAATAATGGCCTAAGTCATTCTCTTATTTGTGAAAAACTTCAATTTGCATTCGTGAATATTGGGCAAAACCAAAAAGGACTGTCCTCACAATGTCCTAGTTATCAATGCATTTGATTGGAGTTACACTCCCTTACCTTGTTTAATCTCGTTCACTCCCTTATAGTGTTTGAGTTTCACACTCAGTAGACTACACAAATATATCACCAGCAAATAGGTTAAGAATAAAACGTATTCAGAATTTTGAAGATAACTATGTAAGATCTAATTAAAGCAAACTAAAACAAATCAATCTTTTACTCAGCATTTCTCAAGGAGTTAAAGCAGGAATTTATTCTCATTTAAATCATCATTGACACCTCAACCAAGATTTCAGAATGCATAACCAGTCTGAGGTGATTGCTACTATCAAACAGCGAATCAATACTGCTCAAAGTCGATATAAAAGTTACGTAGACCGGAGACGGAGAGACTTGGAATTCGCTGAAGGCGATGAAGTATTCCTGAAGGTGTCGCCTTTCAAGGGCGTGATGAGATTTGGCAAGAAAGGGAAGCTAAGTCCAAGGTTTGTTGGGTCATTTCCCATCTTGAAGAAAGTAGGAAGCGTGGCTTACAGACTTCAGCTGCCAGCGTCTATGGATGGAGTTCACAACGTCTTTCATGTTTCGATACTGAGAAAGTGTGTTCGAGATCCAACTCAGATCGTGAAACAGGTGGACTTTGATATCATGCCGACGCTGACATATGAAGAAAGGCCCATACAGATATTGGATACTTCACTCAAGGTGTTGCGCAACAAGGTAGTCCCATTGGTGAAAGTTTTGTGGCGCAATCATAATGTGGAGGAAGTCACATGGGAAAGACAACAAGATGTTAGAGCTCAATACCCGGAGCTATTCGCTTAAGCAAATTTTGGGGACAAAATTTTGTTAAGGTGGGTGGAATGTAACACCCGACATTTTGCCTATGTAATTATTCCCCGAATAATTAAGCTGAATTACTCTGATATTAATCCAATGACTATTTTTTAATGAAATTATTGACGTGTTCAATTGAATGAGAGTGATTCGTAAAACCGATTCGACGAACTAAATAGTAATTTAATTAAAAACCAATAGTTAGAATTGCATAGAGGGGTAAATTGGGAAGGAATTAAGGTAGGTGGGAGGGAGCCAATGGATGGTTGCCAAATGTCCATAACTTGCTGAGAAACCTACCTATTGTCTCCTCTTCTCTTTCTCTTCTACGTAAACCTTCATTTTTCATCCTTATCTCTGTTCTCTCTTTCAGGCGATTGAGACAAACTTCCAAAGACCCTGTTTCACCTATTTCTTCTGTTTCCTTCAGCAAAGGTAATCATCTGACCTAGTTAACGAGTTTAGACAATTTAAGATGTGAGTTTTGTGGAAGTTAAAGGTTATGATATTTTGAGAAAACTCACTGTTTTTGTCTGAAAACACGCTGGATTGTTTTCTAAAGATTTGAATGGAGTCTGGAACATGTTCTAATAAGTTATTAGTTAGCATTTGCAGCTCTGTTTATTTTCTTTACGTACATGTTTTAGGTCCGTGCATAACCGAGACGTTCAAGACTTGCAACTCTACAGCAACAGGTAAGTTCATACGTATACGTTTGGCCCTTAGGGCCTTACAATACGGAGGTACTAGGTTTTATATTGTCAGGATTTCTGTCGGGTAGTTAAATAGTAGGTTATGTTTTAGGTTAAGTGTGTTTTGTTTTATATACTTCTTATTATTCTGTCGTTTGTCTATGAATGTTCATGCATACACGTTTTCTCTGAAAGTTATGTAAATTTATGCACACAGTTTGAAGTTAAACAAGATAAAACCTGTAATATAATGTATGGTTAAGTGTGGACGAGGACTGACATCAGCATGTACTCCTGTTGCACCAGCTCTTCTTCCCACTTATACCTTCATGTCCAGTGAAATGTAATGTAATGTTCATGTATTTGAGAATGTTCATGCATAGCACATGCATCACTTTGCATTGTATGTTCTTACTGAGCTCTAGGCTCATAGTTGAACTCCCTGTTTTAGGTATGGATCCTCCAGATGAGAACATTGTGCCTCAAGATGATAAGTTGATGTAGTTGGCGGGATGAGCTCATGGGGTAGTTGCTGCAGTCAGACAAATGTATTTCCTGTGAGGATGTATTCTTCCAAAGTTATGTCAAGTTCTGTACAGCCTTTGAGATTTTAAAACGATGTACAAACTTTCTGTTGATGTATTTAAAACCTCTGTTTGACAGTTGTATCTATGTTTTGAAAATATTTTGGAACTGCTTGAGTTCTCCCTTTTAGGTTGTGCATGGATGGTCTAGAATTTTAGAGCTATCCATGCAGTTTGTTTTCTTGAATCTCTGTCATTTGTAAAGCATGTTTTATAACTTTGTTTTGAATCGGGTTTTGAGGGTCTGAAACTTTTTATGCCTTCTGTTTTAAGCTCTCGGTTTACATGTCTTCCTGTTAAATGTTGTCAATTCTGCCTTTAAAAATCATATCCACCGCTGCCTTTAAAAATCACATCCACCGTTGCCTTTAAAATCGCTTCTTCCGTCTGACGTCATCCATCCACATCTTTCGCCAGGTTCACTTCGACCGGTGAACAGTAATCTTTTGCCTGTAGTTCACCTCTACTGGTGAACAGTAATCTTCTGCCTGTAGTTCACCTCTACCGGTGAACAGTAATCTTCTGCCTGTAGTTCACATCTGCCGGTGAACAGTCCACTTCTGCTTGTAATTTACATCTTCCGCCCCGGTTTATTTACCCTTTTCCGCCTTGCTTCTTCCGCCCCGGTTTATTTACCTTTCCGCCTTGCTTCTTTTGCCCCGGTTTATTTACATTCTCTGCCCAGTTTATTTACTTCTTCTGCCCTACATCACCCGACCCCGTCATTCGCTGCAGCCTTTCTTTCGGCATGACTTCCAGTTTTGTTTTCCATTTTATTAGGTTTCCCGCTGCATGTCAAGTCGTCCATTTCTGTCTCCCCGTCTCCCTGCACTCGTCCAGAGAAGGTTTACGTCTAAGTCCTTAAGTGTTCCAGTTTTCCTGCTTTTCCTTCTGTCATTCGTTCTGTAGTCTGATTTTAATCGTTTCCCGTTTTGCTTTTAACTCCAGAGAACGTTCTCTCTCTCTGTAAAGTTTTAAGGGTTTGTTTTTAAAGGTTCAGTCTGTTATTAAAAAAAAAATAGTCTCCGTTTTGAATGTTCCAGAGTGATGGCTCTTCGGACCCCGATCGGGTCGGGGGTTGTCACAGTTATGGTATCAGAGCGAAATCAGATTTTAAAAGTGATTCTGCAAACTGTCTGACTGCACAACCCGCCACGAGAGATCACCCCACTAACTGTAAGTGTTTAAGTTTCTGTACCTGTTTTGTTTATTAAGTTCATTAATATGTATAGGATTTTCTAGAAATGGTGAGTGGCAATCAAGGTTATGCAAATGACAGAGGCGACGCCCTCGATCGTTTAACCGAGCTGGTCGGCGTTCAGTCACGTATGATGGAACGCATGATGGCCAGGGAAGATAATAGGAACAACCATGCAAATGCTCCACGTGACTCTAGTGGAGAGAGATTCCGGCGACTCCAACCGCCCACGTTTGATGGATTATCGAGGGACCCTACTCACGCTGAGAAATGGATCAGGGCGATACAGAAAATGTTTAACTATGCCGAAGTGGAGGAGAACAAGAAAGTGATATGTGCCTCGTTCTATCTCACCAGAAATGCTGGATTTTGGTGGGACACGGTGCAGTCAACTACCGTGGCATTGAGCTAGGAAAGATTCAAAAAAATTTTCTACGATAAATACTTCGATCGCAGTGTGAGGAAGGAAAAGATGATCGAATTTGCTCGACTGCGGCAATTTGGATCAGTGGCCGAGTATGTTCAGATGTTCGAGTCGCTATCCCACTATGCACCTCATTTGGTGGCCACTGACGAAAACAAGGTGCACCAATTTATTCAAGGTTTGAAGCTGGACCTCTTACGGGGGATTACATACGGGGTATTTGATGAGGTCCCGTATACGAAGGTAGTGGCCAAGGCTTATCAGTTGGAAGCCTTAGAGGCGACGTCTCAGAGATATAGAGATACATCAAAGAGAATCCTACTTGATGTCCCTCAACAGCAACAACAAAGGGACAGGTTGGGCAACCACAACGGCAACAGAACAGAGGTGTTAAGAGACCTAATGAGGTTGCCATTTATCAGGACAGGGGGAAAAGACCTATGGGAGCTCCCCACCTTCCTGTATGCTCACGTTGCCAGAAAAATCATACGGTGAAGTGTAGGCTCTTTACTGGCCGATGCTTCCGATGTGACAAGGAGGGCCACCAAGTCTGGGATTGTCTGGTGCCTGACACTAGGCCGAATCGTGCCTTACCAAGAGTGTTTGCTATGATAGAGGATGATGATGAAGCCGCCCAGTACACAGCCATTACAAGTACAATTTCGATATGTGATGCACCTGCTTATACTTTGCGGGAAACGAGTGCCACACATTTGTTTGTGGCAATGGACTTCGTGGGTAGGCAAGATTTTGTTGTATGCCGTCAAATCAGCCCTACAGCATTATGTTGCCATCCGGAGAGTTCATGCACTCCGAGCAGGTTGTACGGGGTGATATAGTGTCAGTAGGGGACTAGAAATTGTATGTCAATCTTATCATCATCGGTATAAAAGGATACGATGTAATTCTGGGGATGGATTGGCTGTTTAGACATCATGCCACCATCAACTGCAGGTCCGGGCTCGTGTCTTTTAAGCGCCCGAACGAGGTAGAGTTCTCCTATCAGGCAAAACCAAAGAAACACAATATGCCTGTTATATCCTCCTTGAAAGCTCAACAGCTAATGAGGTCAGGATGTGTCGGTTTTCTCGCCCACGTAATAGATGTTCAAAGGCAAGGTGGGGCAGGACTACAAGATATCCCGGTGGTTCGAAACTTCCCAGGGGTCTTCTTAGACAACCTGCCTGGATTGCCACCGGACCGTGAGATTGAATTCGAAATTGAAGTACATCCTGGTGCTGAACCGGTATCGAAGAATCCGTATCGTATGGCGCCAATAGAGCTGAGGGAGTTGAAGGCTCAGCTAAAGGAATTGGTGGACAAGGGCTTTGTGCACCCTAGCTTCTCTCCGTGGGGTGCTCCATGTAGGATCGGTATTTGTCTAAGAGGGGGGTGAATTAGACTTTTTAAAACTTAATTTAGTAATTGATATAATTTCTCTCGATTTGGCTAAATGCTAACAGCAGTCAAACAAATAAAGTAAAGAACAAGAGAGAAATTGACACACGAGTTTTAACGTGGTTCGGCTCAACCCAGCCTACGTCCACGCTTCAAGGTTCACCCCTTGAAGATCCTTAATCTTCTCCTCGAGAACAACCAGATCGGAATTTCGGGCTCCGATCAACTGCCTTTACACTTCAGGATTATACTTCACGGGCGATAATCCACAGCCTTTACAGATAATTTGAGTTTGTAAAAGAAAGTACAGACTACACTCTTACAGGATCTAAATCTCAAGTTTGAATAGAGAGAGGTAGACACAATCAGTACAGAGTATGAATGAGATTCGCAGATTAGGGCTAAGGATTCAAATTGGCAAAAGTTGTTACTTCGTGCTCTGAGCTCTGCTTAAATACTCTGTATCCTTTTTGCTTCACAGAATTGAATGCTTCTACTAGAAATGGATAAAAGTTACCGTTGGTAAGCATCCGTACTGAAAGCAGATGTCCGTTGCATTTAGGGTCGCTGTTCGTCGTCGCCATTAAAGCTCTGGAGTTAATGTTGAAAACGACGTCACTGTAGCTTCGCGGCTAATTTGAATTCTGGCGGAAGACGAAACTGTTTTGTAGTCTTGAACCGCCATCGGAAGATGCAACATAAGAATCTTGAACCGGCATCGGGTAAGAAAGCGTTAAGCACTTGAACCGGCATCGGATAAGAAATTGTAAAACACTGTCGGATGATTAAATCGTAGATGTCTTCCGCCTTTGTCGTTTAAGTGACCGGAAGTGTATTCTGCTTTACTCATCCGTCTTGTCGTTTAGCTATCGGTGAAGAACTTCGTTTTGCTTATCCGCCTTGTCGTCTAGTGGCTGGAAGAGTAATTCCATTTACTCATCCGCCTTTGTCGTTTAGCGAGCGGTGGAGTACTTTGCTTTGCTTATCCGCCTTGTCGTTTAGTGACCGGAAGTGTATTCTGCTTTACTCATCCGTCTTGTCGTTTAGCTATCGGTGAAGAACTTCGTTTTGCTTATCCGCCTTGTCGTCTAGTGGCTGGAAGAGTAATTCCATTTACTCATCCGCCTTTGTCGTTTAGCGAGCGGTGGAGTACTTTGCTTTGCTTATCCGCCTTGTCGTTTAGTGACCGGTAGACTTAGACAATAAACACGACTCCGCTCTTGTCGTTTAGTGACCGGTAGACAGAATCACTTTGTTAAACACGTTTCAGCTCTGGACACTTAAAACATAAGCATTAAATACTAAAATACCCTTCTTAAGGGTATTTCCAACAGATTAAAAGCATAATTCATAATTCTCATTTAATAAGCATAATCAAATTACATTATCATATAAACACATCATCAAAAACAAATTTAGACTTAAACATCATTTAAGTCAACACTCCAGTCCTATTTGTTAAGAAGAAGGATGGGTCCCTACGCATGTGCATAGATTACCGTGAGCTAAACAAATTGACCATAAAAAATAAGTACCCGCTGCCGAGGATCGATGATTTATTTGACCAGTTACAAGGGGCTCGGGTATTCTCGAAGATTGATTTGCGCTCCGGGTATTACCAATTGAAGGTCAGGGCTGATGATATTCCAAAGACCGCATTCAGGACCCGATACGGACACTATGAGTTCTTGGTGATGTCTTTTGGATTGACTAATGCCCCGGCGACATTTATGGACTTGATGAAAAAGATATTCCAAGACTTCTTGGATAAATTTGTAATCGTCTTCATCGACGACATCCTGGTTTACTCCAAAAGTGAGGCCGAACACGAGGAGCACTTGGCAATTGTGCTATCGACTCTGAAACAACACCAATTGTACGCCAAGTTGTCGAAGTGTGAATTCTGGTTGAGCAAGATTAACTTCCTAGGCCATGTGGTGTCGGCAGAAGGAGTGTCCGTGGATCCAGCCAAGATTCTGGCAGTGAAAGAATGGCCGAGACCGAGAAATGCCAGTGAGGTACGGAGTTTTATCGGGTTAGCTGGTTATTATAGAAAGTTTATCAAGGAATTTTCTGTGATAGCGAAGCCTATGACCAGCTTAACGAGGAAAGACATCAAGTTCAAGTGGTCTGAAGCTTGTGAGGTGAGTTTTCAGACACTTAAGTAGAAATTAACCACTGCTCCTCTGTTAGTATTTCCAGTTAAAGACGGTAAATTCAGCGTATACTGTGATGCGTCCAAGGTCGGCTTGGGATGTGTATTAAAGCAAGAAGGGAAAGTAGTAGCATACGCATCCAGACAATTGAAGAACCACGAGCAAAACTACCCTACTCACGACCTTGAGTTAGCGGCAGTTGTCTTTGCACTGAAAGTATGGAGACACCACTTATATGGACAATCATGTGAGGTGTTTTCTGATCACAAGAGTTTGAAGTACATATTTACCCAGAAAGAGTTAAACATGAGACAAAGGCGGTGGTTAGAATTTGTGAAAGATTACGATGTTGAGATTAAATACAACCTGGGAAAAACTAACGTGGTAGCCGATGCATTGAGCATGATGCCAGTTACTATGCAACCAGCTATATCAGCCGTATCAATGCCTTTGAGGACAGAGATCCAGAAGTTTAATATAGAGATAGTTTCTGGTCTATCGGCCATGCTAGCAGACTTGACACTACGGCCCACCATCCTGGACCAAATTAAAGAAGCCCAGAAGACCAATTCAAAGGAAGTGGCTGATATAGTAAGCAAGTTACCTATGGCCTCGGTCGGGAGATGGTATTCTGAAGTTTAGAGATAGATGGTATATTCCGAAAGATAAAGAGCTACGAAGGGACATTTTATCGGAAGCCCACTCGTCTTCCTTCTCTATGCATCCTGGAAGCACGAAGATGTATCAGGACTTGAAACTTCACTTCTGGTGGCCAAATATGAAGAACAAAGTAGCCAAGTATGTGGAGTCTTGCATGATATGTCAACAAGTCAAAGCTGAACATCAACGACCAGGTAGAACGCTTCAGCCTCTCCCGATCCCTGAATGGAAGTGGGAGAATCTCGCTATGGACTTCGTTGTTGGCCTACCGAGGACGGCTAAGGGTCATAATAGCATATGGGTCATAGTAGACAGATTGACGAAGTCGGCCCATTTTCTACCTGTGAAGACGACATTCTCTATGGACCAGTATGCAGAAATATACATTAGCGAGATTGTCAAGCTGCATGGTATTCTGGTGTCGATCGTTTCGAACCGGGATCCTAGATTCACTTCTAGGTTTTGGAGAAGCTTGCAAAACTCCTTGGGTACCAAGTTAAGCTTCAACATAGCCTTTCACCCACAGACTGATAAACAATCCGAGAGAACGATCCAGATACTTGAGGATATGTTAAGGTCATGCGTGCTGGAATTTCATGCTCCTTGGAGTAGGTATTTGCCGCTAGTGGAGTTCGCTTATAACAATAGCTACCAGGCTACAATTGGCATGGCTCCATATGAAGCCCTTTATGGCAGGAAATGCAAGTCTCCATTATGTTGGGATGAAGTTGGAGAATCCAGACTTGTCGGCCCCGAGTTATTGCAACAGATGTTTGAGGTGATTGCTACTATCAGACAGCGAATCAATACTGCTCAGAGTCTACAAAAAAGTTACGCAGACCGGAGACGGAGAGACTTGGAATTCGCTGAAGGCGACAAAGTATTCCTGAAGGTGTCGCCTTTCAAGGACGTGATGAGATTTGGCAAGAAAGGGAAGCTAAGTCCAAGGTTTGTTGGGCCCTTTCCCATCTTGAAGAAAGTAGGAAGCGTGGCTTACAGACTTCAGTTGCCAGCGTCTATGGATGGAGTTCACAATGTCTTTCATGTTTCGATACTGAGAAAGTGTGTTCGAGATCCAACTCAGATCGTGAAACAGGTGGACTTTGATATCATGCCGACGCTGACATATAAAGAAAGGCCCATACAGATATTGGATACTTCACTCAAGGTGTTGCGCAACAAGGTAGTCCCATTGGTGAAAGTTTTGTGGCGCAATCATAATGTGGAGGAAGCCACATGGGAAAGACAACAAGATGTTAGAGCAGCCCAATACCTGGAGCTATTCGCTTAAGCAAATTTTGGGGACAAAATTTTGTTAAGGTGAGTGGAATGTAACACCCGACATTTTGCCTATGTAATTATTCCCCGAATAATTAAGCTAAATTACTCTGATATTAATCAAATGACTATTTTTAATGAAATTGTCGACGTGTTCAATTGAATGAAAGTGATTCGTAAAACCGATTCAACGAACTAAATAGTAATTTAGTTAAAAACCAATAGTTAGAATTGCATAGATGGGTAAATTAGGAAGGAATTAAGGTAGGTGGGAGGGAGCCAATGGATGGTTGCCAAATGTCTATAACTTGCTGAGAAACCTACCTATTGTCTCCTCTTCTCTTCTCTTCTACGTAAACCTTCATTTTTCATCCTCCTCTCTGTTCTCTCTTTCAGGCGATTGAGACAAAATTCCAAGGACCTTGTTTCACCTATTTCTTCTGTTTCCTTTAGCAAAGGTAATCATCTAACCTATTTAACGAGTTTGGACAAGTTAAGATGTGAGTTTTGTGGAAGTTAAAAGTTATGATATTTTGAGAAAACTCACTGTTTTTGTATGAAAACACGCTGCATTGTTTTCTAAAGATTTGAATGGAGTCTGGAACATGTTCTACCAAGTTATTAGTTAGCATTTGCAGCTCTGTTTATTTTCTTTACGTACATGTTTTAGGTCCGTGCATAACCGAGACGTTCAAGACTTGCAACTCTACAGCAACAGGTAAGTTCATACGTATAGGTTTGGCCCTTAAGGCCCTACAATACAGAGCTACTAGGTTTTATGTTGTCGGGATTTCTGTCAGGTAGTTAAATAGTAGGTTATGTTTTAGGTTAAGTGTGTTTTGTTTTATATCCTGCTTATTATTCTGTCGCCTATCTATGAATGTTCATGCATACACGTTTTCTCTGAAAGTCATGTAAATGTTTTCTGCACACGATTTGAAGTTAAGTAAGATAAAACCTGTAATGTAATGTATGGTTAAGTGTGGATGAGGACTGGCATCAGCATGTACTCCTGTTGCGTCAGCTCTTCTTCCCATTATACCTTCCTGTCTAGTGAAATGTAATGTAATGTTCATGTATTTGAGAATGTTCATGCATAGCACATGCATCACTTTGCATTGTATGTTCTTACTGAGCTCTAGGCTCATAGTTGAACTCCCTGTTGTAGGTATAGATCCTCCAGATGAGGACATTGTGCCTCAAGATGATGAGTTGATGTAGTTGGTGGGATGAGATCATAGGGTGGTTGCTGCAGTCAGACAAATATATTTCCTGTGAGGATGTATTCTTCCAAAGTTATGTCAAGTGCTGTACAGCCTTTGAGATTTTAAAACGATTTACAAACTTTCTGTTGATGTATTTAAAACCTCTGTTTGACAGTTGTATCTATGTTTTGAAAACATTCTGGAACTGCTTGAGTTCTCCCTTTTAGGTTGTGAATGGATGGTCTCGAATTTTAAAGCTATCAATGCAGTTTGTTTTCTTGAATCTCTGTCATTTGTAAAGCATGTTTTATAACTTTGTTTTGAATCGGGTTTTGAGGGTCTGAAACTTTTTATGCCTTCTGTTTTAAGCTCTCTGTTTACATGTCTTCCTGTTAAATGTTGTCAATTCTGCCTTTAAAAATCACATCCACCGCTGCCTTTAAAAATCACATCCACCGTTGCCTTTAAAATCACATCCACCGCTGCCTTTAAAAATCACATCCACCGCTGCCTTTAAAATCACATCCACCGCTGCCTTTAAAATCACATCCACCGCTGCCTTTAAAATCACATCCACCGCTGCCTTTAAAATCACATCCACCGCTGCCTTTAAAATCACATCCACCGCTGCCTTTAAAATCACATCCACCGCTGCCTTTAAAATCACATCCACCGCTGCCTTTAAAATCACATCCACCGCTGCCTTTAAAATCACATCCACCGCTGCCTTTAAAATCACATCCACCGCTGCCTTTAAAATCACATCCACCGCTGCCTTTAAAATCACATCCACCGCTGCCTTTAAAATCACATCCACCGCTGCCTTTAAAATCACATCCACCGCTGCCTTTAAAATCACATCCACCGCTGCCTTTAAAATCACATCCACCGCTGCCTTTAAAATCACATCCACCGCTGCCTTTAAAATCACATCCACCGCTGCCTTTAAAATCACATCCACCGCTGCCTTTAAAATCACATCCACCGCTGCCTTTAAAATCACATCCACCGCTGCCTTTAAAATCACATCCACCGCTGCCTTTAAAATCACATCCACCGCTGCCTTTAAAATCACATCCACCGCTGCCTTTAAAATCACATCCACCGCTGCCTTTAAAATCACATCCACCGCTGCCTTTAAAATCACATCCACCGCTGCCTTTAAAATCACATCCACCGCTGCCTTTAAAAATCACATCCACCGCTGCCTTTAAAGTCGCTTCTTCCGTCTGACGTCATCCATCCACATCTTCCGCCCGGTTCACTTCTACCGGTGAACTTTAATCTTTTGCCTGTAGTTCACCTTTACTGGTGAACAGTAATCTTTTGCCTGTAGTTCACCTCTACCGGTGAACAGTAATCTTTTGCCTGTAGTTCACATCTGCCGGTGAACAGTCCACTTCTGCTTGTAATTTACATCTTCCGCCCCGGTTTATTTACCCTTTTCTGCCTTGCTTCTTCCGCCCCGGTTTATTTACTTTTTCCGCCTTGCTTCCTCCGCCCCGTTTTATTTACATTCTCCGCCCAGTTTATTTACTTCTTCTGCCCTACATCACCAGACCCAGTCATTCGCTGCAGCCTTTCTTTCGGCATGACTTCCAATTTTGTTTTCCATTTTATTAGGTTTCCTACTGCATGTCAAGTCGTCCATTTTTGTCTCCCCGTTTGCAATTCTCCCTGTCTCCCTGCACTCGTCCAGAGAAGGTTTACGTCCAAGTCCTTAAGTGTTCCAGTTTTCCTGCTTTCCCTTCTGTCATTCGTTCCGTAGTCTGATTTTAATCGTTTCCCGTTTTGCTTTTAACTCCAGAGAACGTTCTCTCTCTCTGTAAAATTTTAAGGGTTTGTTTTTAAAGGTTCAGTCTATTATTCAAAAAAATAGTCCCCGTTTTAAATGTTCCTGAGTGATAGCTCTTCGGACCCCAATCGGGTCGGGGGCTATCACATCAACTAACATGATTAATTATTGAGTTTAAAACTAATCAAGATTAATTAATTTAAGCCAATTATGGTTAAGAGAGTATAATCATGGTATTGAATTTTGGGATCTTTAATGGTGATTGTGATGGAATAATGCGTTGAATTTTCTGATTTTCACAAGGAAGATACATTAATTTGATGGACGAACACTTTTATGGGTTAAGGACAGCCGGAATGCTTTAAACAAAAGAAACGCCATTGTTGAACCGGTTTGCTCTGTCTACTTTTCTTAACCCGGAAAGTAATTTTCAAATGCTGTGTAATTAACATGATATTCAACAAAAAATAAAAGAAAATTGTTCTTGCGTCGTCAAATGGGGGAGATCCTTTGCACAAAAAAAGGACCTTTTAGAATAATTATCGATTTTAACTATATACTACGCACTTTATTTCAGTTAGTCCCATGTACTAAAAAAACCGGTAAACTAAACCTTGTATTTTGATTATGTTATCCGTTTTGACATTCCATCAATAATTTCGTTAAACCCTCATATAAAAAATTATCAAACGACATTGGATTCACTTGAAATTTTTAACACATGTTTACTACTTAATGAGAAGATAATTTGAAAATTTTTCGTGATTTTTTAACACATGTACGATTTATTGTAATTTTATTTTAGTATTTATAAAAATATTATAATAAATTATACAACGTTTAAAAAATCACGAAATTTTTTTTATTATCTTCCCATGATGTGGTAAACATGTGAAAAATTTTTCAAATAAATCTAATATCTTTTGATATTTTTTTAAAATTAATTTCAATTTATAAATTAATTTTTAAACAAATACCAAACGTCATTATAATTCAAGGATTTCTTCTGAGAAGGAACTCACATATTTCATTTTTCTTATTATTTAATTCAGAATTTATTCATTGATGTGGCTGATATTCAATTGCTTTAATTTCAGGTTTATGTAATAGATTCTTCCAACCCGCTCGGTGGTTTGCAAAGAATTAACAAACGCGTTCCAGATGTCCAATACTTTCTAGAACATCATAACTGTCTTTTCTACATTTTAACCAATGCTCCTTTGGGAAAGTTGAATCGGCACTCTGGAGAAGGTTATTATCTTGCTAGATGTCGAGTTGAAGATATATCGACAGCAGATTCTTCTTCCACCTTTCTTACATTTTTTAATATTTTGTTTTTCACATCTGTTCTGTATTTACTGTTACGATATCATCCTTCCAAGTGAACATCTCAGTTTTCAGGATTTAGACATTTTCAATGGACATTTGGTGCTTTTCGTTAATAAGAACAATGTGCCTATGCTATGCTCCATTAATTTGCCTTTAAATATTAGTTATTAGGTAAGAGATTCTCTCACCTTGTGAATTTAATGGTTGTTTAGTCTAAATAATATTGAATTAAGAATCTTCTACTGTTGTATTTTGTTCTTCCTTGGCCAATTTATTCAAAAACATCCAAAATCATCTTCCCATTGACTGATCAATCGTTTTGCAGAGTCAAATAGAAATTTCGACACCAAACAATTTTCTTCGTCAATTCGGCAACCAAACTATGAGGTTTTTTCAATACACCGAACAATTTCTTTCGTCAATTCCCAAACTATGAAATTTTTTCAATTCATACATCAGACAATTTTTTTTTCTCAATTCTGCCACCGAACTATGAGGTTTTTTCAATTCAGACGCCGAACAATTTCTTTCGTCAATTCAAGCATCAGACCCCGAACAATTTTAATCGTCGCCATCGAACTATGTGGATTTTTCAAGTCAGCCACCGGACAATTTGTTTCGTCAATTCGGCCACCAAACTATGAGGTTTTTTCAATTTAGACACCGAACAATTTCATTCGTCAATTTAGCCACCGAAGTATGAGGATATTTCAATTCAGACGCCGAACAATTTTGTTCATCAATTCGGCCACCGAACTATAAGATTTTTTCAATTCAGACCCCAATCAATTTCTTTCGTCAATTCGGCCACCGAACTATGAGGATTTTAAATTACACACCGAACAATTTCTTACATCAATTCGAACACCGAACTATGAGGTTTTTCAAATAGACACCTAACAATTTCGTTCGTCCATTCAATCCCCCGAACTATGAAGTTTTGTCAATTCAGACACCGAATAATTTTTTTCGTCAATTTAGCCATCAAACTATAAGAATTTTTCAATTCAGATACCGAACAATTTATTTCGTCAATTCGATGAGATATTTTCAATTCACACACCTAACAATTTATTTCGTCAATTCAAACCACAAACTATGAAATTGTTCAATTCAGACACCGAACAATTTCGTTTGTCAATTTGACCACCAAAGTATGAAGTTGTTTCAATTACACATCGAACAAGTTTTTTTTGTCAATTCGAACATCGAACTATGAAGTTTTTCAAATAGACACCGAACAATTTCGTTCGTCAATTCGACCCTGAAGTATGAAGTTTTTCAAATAGACACCGAACAATTTCGTTCGTCAATTCGACCCTGAAGTATGAAGTTTTTTCAATTCAGAAACCAATCAATTTTTTTCGTCAATTCGGCCACCGAACTATGAAAATTTTTCAATTCAGACACCGAATAATTTTTTTCGTCAACTCAGCAACTGAATTATGAGGGTTTTTTAATCCAGACATCGAACAATTTATTTCGTCAATTCAAACACCCAACTATGAGATATTTTCACTTCACATACCTAACAATTTCTTTCGTCAATTCGAACTCCAAACTATGTCATATTTCAATTAAGACACTGAACATTTTTGTTTGTCAAATCGACCTCTGAACTATGAAATTTTTTTCAATTTTGACACTGAACAAATTCCTTCGTCATTTCAATCACCAAACTATGAGAGTTTTTTAATTCAGACATCGAACAAATTCATTTGTCAATTCAACCACCAAACTATGAGGTTTTTTCAATTCAGACATATGACAATTTCTTTCGTCAAATAGAACACGAAATTATGAAATTTTTTCAATTCATATATCGAACAATTTTTTTAGTCAATTCTGCCATGCTCCTCCGCGGAAGAAGCCTCGAAAAAAATCTCAAACTTTAACGAACTCCTCCAAATTCTCTGAATTGGTCATGGAAACTGCAAAGAAATCTAAGAAGATTGCCGCAGAAGCTTCTCGGACCGCAGACCTCATAAATCAGCGGCGATTAAACAAGCTGATCAAACCCTAACGAATTCCACCAAACTCTCCGATTTGGTCTCGGAAACTAGAGATGTTAAACAAGCTGAGTCGAGTCGAGCCGAGCCGAGAAAGACCCAGCTCACCGAGCCTGTCGAGCCTAACGAGCCAGAGCCTAACGAGCCTGCCGAGCCTAACGAGTCGAGCCTAACGAGCCGACCTAAAAAATTTTCAACCCTAGCCGGTTTGCGAGCCACGAGCCTAACGAGCCGAGCCGAGCCGGCTCAACGAGCGTAACGAGCCGAGCTTAACGAGCCGAACTTACATAAATAAAATTATTTTATATAAATATATTATATATTTCATAAATCCATTGTTGATATTCACTACATCAAGTTGAAGCTTGTTTTCCAAACAGGCTGACCATCTACGGCAAGAATAGTTGCAGTAAATGTACAAAATCCTAACGACGCGTCAGTCTGCTTAGGGGCTGCTTGTTTTGGGAGAGTATTTCCAACTGTCTTCAAGCATTAAGTTCACTTTCAGTTTCATCCAATCGTCCTCACAACTAGCTAGTGTTCCTTGAAGGTTTGTGTAACACCCCGAAAACCTACCCAGGTTCACGGTGCGCACAGAGACTACCCTGGTCTAAGCTACTCTCTCTTTAGTCCTATCTCATTCACCTGAACTGATTTCCTTAATCCGTTACATGCTCCTAATCCCAATTTATTGGGCACCAAGGCGTCCTCCCCAAAATAAAAATTTCGACAGAGTGACGCCTGAAAATAGCGCCCCCAAAATGCTAAGTACCTGCATAACACCAATCCAGAATATCCCAATCTCATCTAACCAATCTACGAACTCTCCAAGCAATCGTCGTAACAGAACAAAATGCTATCGATCTAAATAAAGAAAGTCCACGATATAGAGTGACATATCACCCCTTAACTACATACAACTAATATTCAACACTCCAAAACAAACAAAATAAATCCTAAACCCTATCATCACTATGCCACGGCACCATGGGTCGGGTCGCCCCAACACTATCATCAGCCGGGGCCCTGGTCGCACAACACCAACCACGCATCTACTCCTGAGTAGGCTCTCGATACTCACCCTCCTCCAGTGCGGCACCTACACCACAGAACACACGGTAAGCTCAAAGCTTAGCAAGTAGAGTGCTGAAAGTAAATATGAAGTATGAAAATCAGTTATGCAGTCCTAACACATGCACGTCTCTACACACGTTGTCATCATCTCACCGCATCGCATCTCACCGACTCGAAATGCAACCGCACCGGGCAGTCAGTCCGTACACCGCACTGTTTACCGGCACGTCACCGCCGTCCTGGTTCCTCCAGGAACGGGGTCCATAAGTCACATTCCAGCCACTGACTCGACTCGAAGTGCAACCGTCCGGGTAGTCGGCCAATACACCGCACTACCACCAGCACGTCGCCACCACTCCAGCTCATCCCGGAAGTGGGGCCCACAGTCACACTCCAGTCCACTGTCGCCTGTCCACACCAGTGCCTCACATCCACTTCTCTCCCTCCGTGCTTAAAACATGCTCAAAACATTTGCGTAGCTTTTAAAACATGATGCATGTTGACTATAACCAACTAACTACAACTCCACATGCACATCACACCACAAACGTACTTATGACCCACTACATGCACGAGACTCACAAACAAGCATACAATTGTGGTGGAGGCCCTTCTGGGCGACTCTCAAGCATTTTACAACCACACTACTACTTACCTGGCATCCTAGCTTGATCGGGTTTGACACGTAGCGTCACCTACGGCTTCACCTAACAAAATTTAGAAATTTTCGTTAATACTTAGGCTTAAACTCACCAATTCAACACGAAACTAATATTTCTAACTTAACCCGACTCATTCTCAACTAAACAAGTCACTAATCCGGTTTGGTTTAATAAAACAGCCCGAAACTTCAAATGCGCATAACTTTTTCTACGCTTATCGAAATGACTCGATTTTGGCGGTCACGTACTCCTCTAACAACCTAGTTTAACATACCATGAGAGAATTTAAAACGAATAATCATAGCAGGGTCAAAATTCAAGAAAACAGAACCGGTTTTTAGGAAATTCCAATTTTTCATTTTCGGTTTTTCAACAAACACTTTCAATCTATCACCAATTCATCACATTCTAACATATTAAGCATAATTTAAACAATTCCAAGGTTCCAAATTCCAGAACTCGAACCACAGCCCCCCATTCCCCTCCCTTTCCCTCGGTTTCACCCCTGAAACAGGGGCATCTCGGCAACTGAGAATCGCCCATCGCACGCCCCAATTTCCCCCTATTTTCGTCGCCAAAACCACAAAAAAACTCTGCCAACACGCTCCACCAATAAGACCACACCGAGGCCGCGCATAAGAGGGGAAAACAGGGAAGAGAACTCACCTCTTTCCGTTCGATGCGTGCACGAAATTGAAGGGATAGGGTGGGGTTCCAGTTCGCCGGAGGTCGCTCATCGGAATGGTGGCCGAAATGTCGGGGTTGTCGGAGGAGGACGCCGGCCTCTCTCTCTCGTCGGAGCTCGGGCTGCCAACAAACTGAATGGCTTCTTCGCGAAGCCATTCAGTTTAAAACGTATTTTTGTTTGTTTTTATTTATTTATTTATTTATTTACTTATTTATTTATTAACTAATTTACAACTTTGCCCTCACGTGTTTGAACTTCCGTGTTTCCGTTAAGCTCGCGCCCTCTAAACCTAATCTTTTGGAAAATTCTCTTCCAAATAAATTCCTAAGCTTTATTAGGCTAGATAGCCTGTTAAAATTTTTCATGGAACCCTAACAGGACTTTAAATTCATTCGGTAAATTTTCTGGGTTATTACAGTTTGAGCTATGACTTGTAGGATCTCTTCCATATCCATTAAAAAGAAAAGAAAAAACAGAGAGCTGACTTTTTGCAAGCAGCCTGCCAGCCTCCCACGTTTAAGTCATGACCAGACTTTATCTCAAAAAGTTGTTCAATGAAAGACAGAGCTGGAATGGGTTGTCTACTAAGACCAAACTCAAAACATCTTTTCATATAATTAATGATCAATTTGAGAAGAACCTGTTGGGCGATTGATAGCCCCTGTGGGGCGATTGATCGCCCTTGTGGAGCAAATTTTTGAGCATTTACAAAAACAATTAATGACGCAGAGCCCACAATTGCATCATTCATTGCAGCAAAACCATTGACCCTACAAACAATAATAATTTACTAAATTAACATAACGTAAATAAAACTTTTCCAAGGAATAAATTTCTCACCTTACTATATGCATAATAATGTCCAGACTCTGGGGCAATTCATCGCCCCATGCACTGGATTTTGGGCGATCAATCGCCTTTGTACTGGACAAATTTTCATCCTTACAGAGCGATTGATGGCCTTCTTTGGGGTGAACCATCGCCGCACTATCAGGTGGCGACGAGAACGATGAGTTTTAATTTAAGTCTTGGGTTCATCGATCTCGTTTGCAATCGCCGGGACGTCAACTGGTTCGCCAAAAATTTTATCGATCTTGTGCTCGGCAGGCGGCAGGCGGCAGGCGGCAGGCGGAGAGTGCCCCGACCTGGGCATCAGATTGGGCTTGAGTGATTGACCGAGATATCAAAGAGTGGGAGATTATCGATGGTCAGGCGTCGCCGCGTCGGAGAGGGTTCAGCGCTCGTCGCAGGACCCGAGCTGGACAGCCTGGGCTTCCGTTGACGAGCCAGCTCACGAGCAGGCTCGCGAACTAGCGAGCAGGCTCGCGAGCCCGGTCATTCACGGGCTCGCGAGCCGGGATGTCCAAGCTAGACTCGACTCGCCTGTGTGACTCGAGCCAAACTCGCTCGTTACTGTAGCGAGCCGAGCCGAGCCAAGCTCGGCCCGCTACAGTAACGAGTCGAGCGAGCGAGCTGGCAAGCAGCTCGCTCGTTTAACATCTCTATTACCAATTGACTAATTTCATCCATATTTGTTTCAGTCACATGTGTTGACTATTAATCAGATGAATGAAGTGAGTGTCGCGATCCAAAGGGAACCTGAGACAAAACTGAGAAAGACCCCACCCAAAAATCAAATCGAGCCGTTCAATCCTTCAAGTTATTTTATTAATTTATTAGGTAGCGGAATGCTTACATGTCAATTAAGATCCACAGCCCAAAAATAAAAGGTTAAATTAAGTGTCCATTAGCGACATCTAAGATAATGCAGTGATATATGTTCAAAAATAAAATTTGCTAGACAAAGTTGAAATAAATTAAAAATTTACAAGTTCCAATAATATTTAACCTCTCGAGTAAAATCAAAATTATATGAGAATTAATAAATAAAGAAATCTACACGTCGAATTACTCCTGACTCGCCAACTGAAAGTCCTATTACATAATTCCTGAAAGGGATGTCGTTGGGGTGAGACGGCTAAACTCAATAAAGATATATTTTATTTTCAGTATTCATGTTCAATTTAACAATTTAATACCAAATTAAAATCTGTATAAAAATATAGTCACTCACGGTCTCTGTGCGTACAATGTCTTATGAAATGAAATGAAAACAACAATATCAAGCAATTGTCAACGCAATATAAAACACTCTGATTAGATTTAAAATTTTACATCTCGAGACACAACATAGTCAGTTGTCCCATACTTTAGTTAAAATATTTTTTTTTTATGACAAAAATAAAAACATGCATAAAATAATATATGCATTTAAATAAAGTGTTAACAAGAGATTTGTCAATTATTTTACAAAATAAAATAATTAATTAAATAGTGTACAAATAAATCTCTACATGAAGGGAAGTGAGTCTATCACTTACTAAAAGCCCAATCATTCAAATGTCCAAATTTTGGTGTCCTCACTTTTTAAATTTAAATTTTTGATACCTATCCAAAATAAATTATAAGATTTTTGGGTTAAAAATTTAGTCCAAAATGTTTTTGCTTACTAAAAAGCTCATAATTTAATTGGAAGTAACACTCTCCAAATTGGACTAAAAAATGATCCAAAATCGCTGGCCAAAGGGAGCTGGACTGTAGCTCAAGGTGATTGGTCTGCAGCCCATCATGGCCCAAACCACAACACACTGGCAAATCTCATAATCTAAACTTTGGCCCAGCCTTACAAGAAAACAAGTTAGCTGTCCAGCCCAACCCAAACAACGATTCAACAAACCAAACCCACGACCAAAACTTCTAGAACCGCGACAACGTCTTTCCCAACCTCGGTTATCGGATTTCGCGATCGGGAGAGACTCACTGTCTCGGCCTGCCATTCAGCTGCCCAAAGCCGAGGACCGCCTTGAATTCTTCCCATTTAAAACACAGATTAGCGTAATTCCCAAATATCGACAAAACAACTACATCGTGATTTAAGAAATTTTGAATTACACTTTACGCTTTCACCCGATTCAGAGGCTGAAACGAATCCTAATCATTGCTGAAATTTACCGAGAGGAAAAGGCTAAAGAGGAAAGAGGCTGTTTCTTGCGGAAAGAAAATAATGAAGAGAGAGAGAGAGAGAGAGAGAGAGAGAGAGAGTAGGCAAAACCCTTTTTTTGGGGTTTAAATGGGAAAGAAAAAAAAAGGGTTCCTTCTCTCAAGACCAACGCTCGGAACGAAAGGGGTTTCATAAATTTTTTTTGTTTTTTTTTATGACAAAAATAAAAACATGCATAAAATAATATATGCATTTAAATAAAGTGTTAAACAAGGAGATTTGTCAATTATTTTACAAAATAAAATAATTAATTAAATAGTGTACAAATAAATCTCTACATGAAGGGAAGTGAGTCTATCACTTACTAAAAGCCCAATCATTCAAATGTCCAAATTTTGGTGTCCTCACTTTTTAAATTTAAATTTTTGATACCTATCCAAAATAAATTATAAGATTTTTGGGTTAAAAATTTAGTCCAAAATGTTTTTGCTTACTAAAAAGCTCATAATTTAATTGGAAGTAACACTCTCCAAATTGGACTAAAAAATGATCCAAAATCGCTGGCCAAAGGGAGCTGGACTGTAGCTCAAGGTGATTGGTCTGCAGCCCATCATGGCCCAAACCACAACACACTGGCAAATCTCATAATCTAAACTTTGGCCCAGCCTTACAAGAAAACAAGTTAGCTGTCCAGCCCAACCCAAACAACGATTCAACAAACCAAACCCACGACCAAAACTTCTAGAACCGCGACAACGTCTTTCCCAACCTCGGTTATCGGATTTCGCGATCGGGAGAGACTCACTGTCTCGGCCTGCCATTCAGCTGCCCAAAGCCGAGGCCGCCTTGAATTCTTCCCATTTAAAACACAAGATTTAGCTTAATTTCCCAAATATTCGACAAAACAACTACATCGTGATTTAAGAAATTTTGAATTACACTTTACGCTTTCACCCGATTCAGAGGCTGAAACGAATCCTAATTCATTGCTGAAATTTACCGAGAGGAAAAGGCTAAAGAGGAAAGAGGCTGTTCTTGCGGAAAGAAAATAATGAAGAGAGAGAGACAGAGAGAGGAGATAGGCACTTGGTTAAATGGGAAAGAAAGAAACTTGTTTCCTTCTCTCAAGACCAACGCTCGGAACGAAAGGGGTTTCATAAATTTTTTTGTTTTTTTTTTAATCCTACGTGGGTTACAACAGTGAGGTAGAGATGTTAAACGAGCGAGTCGAGCCGAGCCGAGCCGAGCCGAGAAAGATTCGGCTCACCGAGCCTAACGAGCTGATCCTAAAAATTTTCAACCCGAACCGGCTCGCGAGCCACGAGCCTAACGAGTCGAGCCGAGCCGAGCTGGCCCAACGAGCGTAACGAGCCGAGCGTAACAAGCCAAACTTACATAAATAAAAATTTTAGATTACATAATTAAAATATATCACAAAATATAATAAAGTCACGTGGCAAACTATAATCACCTAAACTTAAAATAAATATGTTCTCAATGTATAAAATAAACTAAAAATATATGTGAAAAATAACATAACTCATGACTGGTCGGGCTCATTGTTATCATCACCCTCTTGTGGAGGGCAATATGGCCTCAATAGGTACTCCGAAAAGATAGGTAAACTTAGGTTCGCTAGATCTGAATGGTCATAATGAGCATTTAATGCTCTCACATATCGTGCAAATAAGTTTGTTTGATTTACCAAATGATTTTACATCATCGTCGACCAACATTCGATGTGAGTGTGATCTCGTGATAATTGTTTTTGCTGATCAGAAATATTTTATAGTCTTTGTTTTACATTGTGTTCAATGGTTGGGTCTCGATTCCAAAAAAATTAATTACAATTATCACAAATTCGATGAAATATAATATATTTTATTAAAACAATTTAATTTATTTTTTACATCAAATTTGGATAGTAGAAGCTTCTGGTAACCGATCGAACTCTTTGTCCACGTGTACCGTTCTTAATCAATAATTTGCCTCTGCGTTTCTTCCCCTCATCCCCTGCCAACAGAGCTCTTTCCCAAATTTTGGTTTTATTCAATTTCTCAAACGAAGACCAACGCGTTCGCTGTGGGTGAAGAACGACGAACTACACGATGAACGACGGCTGGGCATGCGGCGACGGAGTGTAACGGAGGTTCGGATCTGACGATCTGTCGGCGATCTCTTCTTCACGGCAAGAGAAAGCAGATCGGCGAACAGTGCGAGGTGAAGACTTTGACGTTCAGCGATCTGTGAACGGAGGACGACTGTCTTCACCGGAGATGGCTGAGACGCGATTGGTCAGCAGCTTCTGCACAGAGGAACGGCAACGATCTCTTCTCCCTTCGTCGACGGTTTGGCTAGGGGTGGGGCTAGGTTGGGGGGAGGCGGGCTGGGGGTGAGGGTGCTGGGGGCGGGCCAGGCGGGCTGGCTCGCCGAGCTAACGAGCTGGCCCGTTGGCCAGCTCGTTTGGCTCGGTCCCTGGCCGGCTCGCGAGCCCAAATTCTGGGCTCAGCTCGGCCCGCCTAACGGGACCGAGCCAGGCTCCTCAGCTTGCTACTGTAGCGGGCCGAGCGCCAGCCCGCTCATTTACCAACTCTACAGTGAGGTACGTCTTGACATAAATTTCTGAGCGATAATATACCAATGAACATAATCTTCAATTGCAAATTTAAGAAACAAAATTGCATGGACACACGAAATTCTAATAAGCTTCCACTTGTAAAGTTGCAAACATATTTATTCAAATCAACAACATATTATTCGTTATCTTTGAGTTGCAAGTTTTAGCTTCATAATTTTTTTTTAATCTGGGAACACATGAGACCTGTTGACTCAGTCATCTATTGATAGTCTTTTTACAATATGTGATTACACACTTTCTGACCATCTCAAACACAGTCACTATCAATTTGTACCTATAATGTATTAGAATTGCATTGAAAAACTCACTCAAATTGTTCAAACTCATGTCGCACTTAGGGATTAAAGTAAATGCAAATGTATCGAAAATATGCATGGACAGCCGGGTCAAACAAGTATAATTTTTTCATCTCTCTCTCAATGTGAGTACTTGTGGTTGTTTTAGATGCATTCCACAATGCATCTTTGTAAAATTTCCCCTAAAACTATTTTTCAAAATTTGCATGCAGATGTTTGAGGCAAAAGTGGTGTTCGACTGACAATAATATATTTGTCACGGCAGACAACAACCTCTAATATTTGAGTAAATGTGTAATCAATAAAAAAATGATATATGAACACACAACATATAAACATATACAACAACCGTAAATGCATCATACCTTTTATCGATTTGAAATAAATGTTCATTGAAGTCCCAACTCAGTCTCTATATCTAACTTTAACATGACTAGAAACCACTTCCACGAGTATTTACATTCTACTTTCACCACCGCAATAGCAATGACATAAATTTCATCATTACCATCAATGCTGAAGCTTGTAAGTAATTACCCTGCACACGAGCCCTTCAAATGACAATCATCTTGTAACACCCCGAGTCTTCAGACCCGGTTTTTTTTTTTTGTTACCCATGACATGGAACTGGTCTAAGAGAATTTACAGGAAAATTTCCAATTTTCTCTCAGTGATGATAAATCCATCTTTAACCCTCGACTTTACAGCAGAAAACTCATTGAATAACTATCATTCATAAAATAGACAAAATAATAAAACATTGGCTGAGAGAATTGAAACCCAATAGGCATCTACCGATCGCAAACGACAAAACAACACTTCTCACATCATCCGATCACAAAACGACAAATCACTTTTGCTCACATAATCCGGTCACAAACGACAAATCACTTTTGCTCACATCATCCGGTCACAAGGCGACAAATCACTTTTGCTCACATCATCCGATCACAAGGCGACAAATCACTTTTGCTCACATCGACCGGTCACAAAGCGACAATTCACTTTTGCTCACATCATCCGAAAACAACATCTACATCTACCGATTGACATGTGCATCTCGCGTGACTCATTAAAACTTCATCCGATCACTAAACGACAGAACTTATATACACTCAATCCGATAAAATAAACAACATCATCCGATAGAAGACATCATCCGATGGAAGACATCATCCGACAGAAGACATCATCCGGGGGAAGACATCATCCGATCGACAGAAAACTCAACTTACCAACAGAAACATCCATCGACAGACATGAACCCCTGACTTTCACCCACAGAGGACATCCTGAATTTCTCAACTCCCAACACGACTAACACAAACTTGTATTGACACAAACCATAGACGTATTCTGAGTATGCATAGCAGAAGACTTAAATAAAAAGATCATTCACAACCCAGAAATAAGTCAGACAAGTTTACTAGTATTCGATATTTTTAAGAAAAATTTTCCTACTTAAACTTCAATATTCATAAACCTTACTAATAACTTAAAGGTAGCAACTAGAGATCATAATCGCCTTTCCAGCCACAGACTGTCACCCTGAGCACCATCCAGCAACCAGCCTTAGACTTCCTCATTGAACTTGGAATCCTCACCTGTTAATTCTTTACCTACATCATAAGGTTTAAACTATAAGCCTAATGCTTAGTAAGGAATGCAATGCTAACACATATGCATGAATGCACAGTTTAAAGAAACGCATGCTCATGAATCTTTTCTTGTTCTTGTTCATATTCATGTTCATATTCATCATTCATATTCATCATTTACATTGTATGGGTTAAGAGAGAATTTGTGCCGGTAAAGGGGGTTCGACAGTGAAAGTGTACATAATCCCTTGTGGGTCGTATTCTTGGTCCCTCTTTTGGACAGTGACATACGTCAAACCGCCCCCAACCCTCTCATAATCCATGTTGCATAGGTTTCATCTTCATATCTTGTTCATGAAAGAAAAAATGCACTTAAAACACTTTCATATGCTTGAGAAACATTCATGATGCATGAATAAAGATACTCTTAGTTCATCAATCTACTGAACATATCACGCATCTAACAAGGATCATTTTTACGGTTCAAGTACCGTAACTAACAGACAAAAGCTCAGATAATCTTTAAACATTGAAAATCAGTTTCTAACTAGTACCCTCGTGATGTAGGGCCCTAATGGCCGGGTATCCTACACATTCACTTACCTGGTTTCCTGAGCAATTTTGAGTACTTCTCTTCAGGCTTCTTCACCTAAAACATTCAACATTGTAAAGTTAAAACAAAGTCCTAAAAGTTCTAATCAAGAGTCACCCTAGAATCTAACGTGTGTATATATATATATATATATATATATATATATACATATATATATATATATATATATATACATATATACATAGATGGTTTATCTGAATATCAAATTTACGAGGTACTTCACAAAATGATGATGTATGCCAGTATTTGTCGTGCATCACATAACACTGACAAAGATATTGCCATTTTTATCATTAGTGGTTTCATTGGCAGTCTCAAAGGATGGTGGGATAACATTCTCACTCAAGTTCAAAGAGAAGAAATTCTCAATCCTGTTAAAATTGAACAGCCATCTACTTCCCAACCTCAGCAGGATAGTGTTTATACACTTATCCAATCCATCATCTACTATTTTGTTGGTTCGGTTGATCAGCGTCTTGAACGAGGCACCGAATTATTACAAAATCTCAAATGTGGAGCTTTAACCAACTTCCGTTGGTATAAAGATGTTTTTATTACCAAAGTCTTCCAAAGACCTGATGCAAATGCTCCTTATTGGAAATCCAAATTTATTGAGGGATTACCTCCTCAATTTGCCGAACGTGTCAAACAAGCTTTAAGTACTACCCAAAATGGTCACAATATTCCCTGGAATGATTTAACCTATGGCCATCTTGTTAGTATTTGTCTCCAAACAGGAATCAACTTATGTAATGACATGAAGTTGCAATATCAAATCAAGAAACAAAATATCACAGGCAAACAAGAGATAGGAGAATTCTGTCAACAATTTGCTTTTGATATGCCAATTCAATATCCTAAAAGAATCAAGGATAAAACCAAACATCATAAATCTCAAAATTATAAAACTTATCAAAAGGCCAAGAGAAAAGCCAAGGCTAAAGAATGGTCAAACATTCCTAAACCTCTCTTTCCAAAAAAGAAAAGAAAACCCCAAAAAACTCCTAAGTCCAAAATTAAATGTTTCAAATGTGGACAAATTGGACATTATGCAAACAAATGTTTCAAATCTAAAAAATTAAACGAGTTAGTTCATGATGAACAAACCCGAAATCAACTTTCAAAACTCTTTTTACAATCTTCTGATTCAGAAGAAAGTTTTCCAAGTCATGATGATATATCCTCATCATCATCTTCCGAAGAACATTGCATCAACAAATGTTGCAATCAAATTTCCAAATTATCAATTAATGTGCTTTCACAAGTACAAGAGGATATTCTAAAAAACATTGATCAAATTCCTGATCCTAATTTTAGGATGAAAATTGTTTCCCAATTGATCAATCCATCCCAACCAGTTTCAAATGAACAGACTGTTCCTGAGTCTATTCTCAAACCAAGATATTACACTATGCAGGAAGTCTTTTCTAGGATAGATCAGAAAAGAAAAATTACTCCTGTTACTCTCCAAGATTTACAAAAAGAAGTCAATCATCTTAAAGAAGAAATCAAAATTCTCAGAAATAATCAATTAATTTCTGATGCCAAAATCAGCCAATTAGAAGATTCAATTTCACATTCTGATGAAGTTGATAATTCTATTCCTTTCCAATCCGACACTCTCAATCATATTAGCCATATTCTAAGTCAGAAATGGTATGTTGAGATTTCTTTACTAATTCAAAAGGAATACCAAATTTCCAATATTACTGCTCTTGTGGATAGTGGAGCAGACGTCAATTGTATCCAAGAAGGATTCATTCCTACCAAGTATTTCGAAAAAACTTCTCAAACTTTGATTACTGCAGGTAGCAGTAAACTTTTTGTCAAATTCAAATTATCCAATGTAACTATTTGCAATGAACAAAGTTGTTTACCAACAACTTTTCTTCTTGTTAAAGATCTAAATCACAAAGTGATTTTAGGGAATCCTTTTCTCCAACAGATAATGCCAATCACTATCAATGAGAGTGGCATTATGGCTACTGTCCAAAATACTCAAGTTCTTTATCCATTTGTATCTGACCCTGTGGTTAAGATAATAAATGAATTAAAAAACTTTTCTCAAATTAAAACTCAGCAATTGAATTTTCTCAAATCAGAAATTAACTCTTTCAAAATTGAAGAACAATTAAAAGATCTTCAAATCTCTTCAAAAATCAGAGTTATTGAAAATCAATTTCAAACTGAAGTTTGTCATACTGTTCCAAATGCTTTCTGGGAAAGAAAACGACATATAGTTTCTTTACCCTACATTCCAAACTTTGACGAAAATCTTATTCCTACAAAGGCTCGTCCAAGTCAAATGAAACAGGAATATCTCAAATTATGTCAAGAAGAAATTCAAAGTTTATTGGAGAAAAAGCTAATTCAACCTAGCCAATCTCCTTGGAGTTGCACAGCTTTTTATGTCAATAAAAATGCTGAGAAAGAACGAGGAGTTCCTCGTCTTGTCATTAATTACAAACCCTTGAATAATGTTCTACAATGGATAAGATATCCAATTCCAAACAAGAAAGATTTGTTAGACAGATTACAATCTGCTCTAATCTTTTCCAAATTCGATCTCAAATCTGGTTACTGGCAAATTCAAATTGCCAAAGAAGACCGTTACAAAACTGCTTTTGTGGTTCCTTTTGGTCATTACGAGTGGAATGTAATGCCGTTTGGTCTCAAAAACGCACCTTCTGAATTCCAACATATCATGAATGATATATTTTCCAAATATTCTAAGTCTTGTATCATCTACATAGATGATATACTTGTCTTTTCCAATTCCATTGACCAACATTTTAGACATCTACGAATCATTAAAGATGCTATGAAAACAAATGGTTTAGTTGTCTCAGCTCCTAAACTCAAACTTTTCCAAACTACTGTAAGATTCCTTGGTCATAATGTGCATCAAGGTACCATCATTCCAATTCAAAGAAGTATTGAATTTGCTTCTAAATTTCCTGATGAAATTACTGACAAAAAACAATTACAAAGATTTTTAGGCAGTTTAAATTATCTGGGTGATTTCTATCCAAATTTAGCCCAGGATACTGCAATTCTCTATCAAAGATTAAGAAAAAATCCTTCGCCATGGACACCTGTCCATACTGCAGCAGTTCAAAAGGTAAAGATAAAAGCTCAAACACTTCCGTGTTTAGCACTTTCAAATTCCGAATGGGAAAAAATTGTCGAAACAGATGCCTCTGATAAAGGTTATGGAGGTATTCTAAAACAATTAAATCCTATTACTTCCAAAGAAGAACTGGTACGATTTACTTCTGGTGCTTGGAAACCAGTTCAACAAAATTATTCTACTGTCAAAAAAGAAGTTTTATCAATTGTCAAATGTATTACAAAATTTCAAGATGATTTACTCAATAAACATTTTGTTTTAAGAGTTGATTGTTCTTCTGCCAAACAGATTTTAACAAAAGATGTTAAACATTTAGTTTCCAAACAGATTTTTGCCAGATGGCAATCAGAGTTATCTGCTTTCAATTTTAATATCGAATATATCAAAGGTATTGATAATTCTCTGCCTGATTTTCTAACCAGAGAATTTTTGCAGGATGTTCACCCAAGTGAGGGGTAGGCCTCGAGGGAGACCTCGCGGTCGAGGTATTGGTCTTCCCAATACCCATCGTATTTCCAATACTAATTTTCAAAAAGAATTTCCCACTTTAGGGGAAACCTCATTCGCGCAACCGGATAAGGAACCTTCAAAGAAAACTGCAAAAGAGGTCCTGCTTGAGAGTGGACCCCCTCTTATCAAAAAATCAGTGGCTGAGTCATTACTCACACTTTCCAATAGAGATATAGTTCTCAATCACAAAGATGCTTGGTTTTTCAAAGAGCGATATATGGGAAGCCAACATTATCTAATTACCGAGGGAAAGCTTCGATTTTACTATGAAGCAATTCTGCTCGATACAAATTCTGTCCAAATTCAGCATCATTATGTTGAAGAAGGAAATATCAAAAGTACAATGACTCATTCCAAGTGTTACATTATCAGAGTCATTCATACGCAGGAATGGGGTTTGAATGTTTCAACCCAAGAACTACATCTACCAAAAACAGTTCTCAAACATACAACTATTGGGACTATGTTCAGGCTTGGTCTCATGTGTTTTACTACCAAAATCCTAAGAGAAATCATTCATGGTTTTTTACTATGAATCCAGAGATTCTCAAAACCGAAGATCAATTTCCCAACTGGTTTTTACACTGGTGGCAAAATCACTCTCCTGAGTTTGTTATTTTACCAAAAAAGATTCAAGATCAATTCCAACCATGGTTTGATACCCATCCAGATTTCCAAGATAAAAGATTTATGTTCAAAGGCAAAGCTCTGTTGTGGTTCTTTACCGAATTCCAGATCAATTGGATTTGGCAATGGAATCTCGAGTTGGATACCGATCATCTGGATATCCCTGAGCTACAAAGGAACTTTTTTGTCAAATGGTGGTCCGGCTATGACACGGATCAATGCTTTTCCAAAATTGTTGAAGCTATTAAAGTCAATAAAGCAAAAGTTGCTACCAACATTTCCAACCAATCACACAAAGAGTCTGTGCATACAGTAAAACAAATGCGCAGAAATATCAAATCACAGTTTCCAACCTTATCCAAAGAGGAACGTCACATTAAACTTTTGGAGTCTTTAAAACACCAAATGTTTGATGATTCTGATGACGAAGACGAAGATCTTTCTAACTCTGATTCTGATTTCTCTATACATTCAGGATCACATCGCCTTCAGGTGTTACCCGGCGAATCTCAAAATCCCGAGGATATTATTCCAACTGAAGAGGATCTTTTTAATTCTCTTATCGATTGTTCCCAATATCGATATTCACTTACTAAAGGAAAGAAGAAGATTCTATAGATGGCTCACTGGGATGCCGAGCAAGCCATTATAGAAAATATGCAAATAGAAGCTGATTCTTGGAATGATGCCTGGGAAGCAGTCATTCTCCAACAAGAGCGTGCTGATGCTCTTGCTTTTCGAATTCCTTGGGGACGAGAATATCCCATTTCCAAATATCATAAACGAGACAGAGTGCCTCTAAGACCTGTTGATCGTATTCTAAGATGGAGACCTTGGCCTTTGGCGCCTAGACATCTCCGACTTCAAAACAGAGTTGTTCAAGAAGCTTTACAACAAATTAAAGATGAGGTTGCTACTAGCCTCAAGAAATACAAAAAATGGAAGAAAAAGAGAAATAAGTGGTGCAAAAAGCATAACAAAAGTCATTATGAGTATGCTGAACACAAATGTGACCAATGGCGTCGTGCTAATTGGACCCCTGAATATTATGAATCATGGGTTCACCTACAAATTTCTGCAGGAAACCGTCAATAAATGATAGGTGATCAAAGGACATTTCGTCAGAGATTCCTCAGTCCTATTCCAAGACCTCCTTCCGAATGGACCCTACGAAATAATGTTCAATTACCCGAAGGTTCTCGTGGTAAAATTGAAGCTACTAAGTGGTTAGAGTGGAATCCAGCTCATGAGTTTCCACCGTTTCCAAAGTCAGCCTGGTGCCAGACATTTCCAAAAATAGTGGACCCATCCACTAATTCAAATAGTGCTTCCACTAGCACTAATAGTACATCCACTAGCTAGCTTACTTTAAGTGATTGCTTTAGTACGTAAGCAATGACGTTTATTTAGTTTGTTTGTTTGTAAGCTCCTCCTCTATATAAAGGAGTCTTAGTTTTCATTTCTGCTCAAGTTTTTAGAGTTTGCCTTCTCATCTGAAAAACTCTCTCGGTTTGTATCATCCTACTTGTAAGTTTATAACTCTTGTTAATATTGTTAATATAATTTCTTGTATTTATCTCTACTTCTACTCCTTCTGTAGTTAAGTGAAGTTAAGTTTGAGTGTTTTATTTCTTTTCCTCTCTTCCTTCCTCTCTTCCGCAGCAATATGGTATCAGAGCCATTAGGCTAGAACTTTGTTAGTTCATTTATGAATTAAGTAATCAGTTCTAAGAATAATCTTATCAATTTAATTTGATATGAATAATAACCAATAAGATGATTTATTTTTCTCAACACGATGAGTTGATTTACCAATATGATGAGTTGATATCTCCAATAAGTTTCTTTATCTATTCTTATGAAGGGCTGTGTGCAATATCAATACTAAATTTTCATGATACTTTAGACTTTATCTTCTGGATTCTCGTCGGGGTTGTTGCCGTTTAGCCGTGGTTTGGCGTTTAGGCTTTTGCACCCATTCACGAGATATTTGAGGATTGATTCTAAAGTATTATGAAAAGAAATTGGTTGTTTTGATATGGGTAATTCACAGCTTACATAAGGAGAAGTAATGGAACAATATGGCGTTATTGATAATTCAATAAGGTATTCCAATAAATCAATATGAGAAAAAGTAGTCATCAATAAGGTTGATTATTTCATTTCAAATTAAAGTTATAAGATTGGACTTAGAAAAGATTTGCTTTTTGCATAAATGAATTAACTAATTTCTAAAAATGAATTTTTCTGATATTACCAATATACCTTCAAATGCTACTAAGAATGAACAAATCGTAGAGATTTCTCAAAACTCTTTACTAAATCAATGGTCTATTCCAGTAATAGAAACCAAAGAAATTTACAAAGTTGGAACTTTTGAATTCCTGTTCAAAAATGCTATCAAAATCTCTGAACAAACTATTTGTTTAGATTCCAATAACAAAACTCTTAAACTTTTAAGTTTAAAAGATATCCAAAAATATTTCAAAAAATTCAAATATATCCACATAGGATTAATTCAAATCGCTTTTAAACCTTTAACCCTTCCAGGTTTAAATGCCAGTATTCTAGCCAATCTACGAGACGCTAGAAATCAAAATTGGAAAAACTCTCTCATTGGAGTTATCCAAACAAGTTTATGTCATGGTCCAATATACTTCAATGTATATCCAAATCTTAATCTGTCTTTGACAGATCCCAATCTGTTTGAGGCTATCACCTTGAACATTCAAACTCATGGTTATGATTTCCTTCCAGGATCAGAAACCATTGCGGTTATCTACCGTATTAATTACAAATTAATGAACACTTTGTGTCCCAATGCCATCATTAGAGAAATTCCTGGCAAGACCATGGTAATAGAAAGTAATCTATTATCTACAAATATAGCTATTCCTCGTCTCATCAATTGGGAAGAAGTTACATTTCCAACAACATGGACAATTCATCAAGCCATACTTCCAAGATCAAGTATCAATTCTCAAATTGATCAAATTATTCAAACAGCGGATGGAGAAATACAAATCCAATTTACTCCTGAAATTTCTAAAAAAATTTCTTTATCTAGGAGTATGTCAAATAGATCTAGTTTCTCTTCTTTCAAACCAATCGAGAATTCTAGTTCCAGGCATTCAGTTTCTGGTTCTTCCCAATTACCTCAATCTCTCAACATTGAAGAGATTCAGGTTTCCAAAGAACAAATTCCTCATGGAGTTTACAAACATCTTACATTTGGTCAAGAGGACAACAAAAAGGATGATTCTCCAACTGCATCGGAAATGCAATTTAATCTCTAATGGATTTCTCTCCAGGATCTTTAATTAGGGATATTGTTAATGAAGATTACCAAAAACCTTCCAATTCTTTATTTCGACAATGGATTCATCACCAGCATGCAGGGAATCCTTTCCAAATCATCAAAGAGCAATTTTACTCTTATCTACAAAAAGAACAAACTTTTATGTTTTTTCCAAAATGGTATTGGGAATACTATATTCCCAACTACACTTCGTCTATTGATGTATTAGATCAATATGACAATTTTCTAATCAATTGGCATACTAAAACAGGAGATGTTAAGTCGGTCCATCCTCCTTTCGAACCTATTCAGTTAATCAGCCAAGATAAAAGTTCTACTATTGAAGCAATCCCTTTAGTAGATACTTCTTCCAAAGACAAAGAGGTCATTATCGAATCCACCATTCATAAACAACTGAATTATACAAATATAAATCTCAACACAGTTGGCAACCAACTTCAAAGAATTGAGAAACAATTGGATAAACTACAAAAAGAAATTCCAAAAGAACTTCCCAAATCCCAGGATTCTAAGGAAGCTTCATCTTCCAAAGCTTTAGCTATTAGTCAACCTGATCTAAAGCCTCCAATATTCTTATCCAATTTTAATTTCAAAAATCCCAATAAGGATAATGAGTTTATGGATGAATTAGTTAAAAGATTAAAAACTGTTAACTTATCTCCCATTACCAAATATAATGAATTTTTTACTGAATCTTCTAGTGAGTCTAGTACTGATTCTGATCTTGAAGAAATTCACCAAATGCAAATTACTTTTCCAAAGTATGAAGATCCTTTGCTTGACAACTCTTCATCAAATGTCCAAAATTTATCCCTAAATCGAATCAAATACAAAGACAATTTAGGTGGAGATACTTTCCGTCGTGTCTATTATCCAAGACCCACTCCTCCTGATATGCTTTGTGAAGAAAATTTCTTCAAAAGTCAAACTGCCTATTCAGCCAAAACTATTTATGAATGGAACATAGATGGTTTATCTGAATATCAAATTTACGAGGTACTTCACAAAATGATGATGTATGCCAGTATTTGTCGTGCATCACATAACACTGACAAAGATATTGCCATTTTTATCATTAGTGGTTTCATTGGCAGTCTCAAAGGATGGTACATAAGTCCTTTAGCCGAGCACTCAGTGAGCGTAGTCTAAATTTTCAGAATCAAAATAACCAGATTTGGTCTAGAACTATTCCCAATCAGTTATAATAAAGTCCAGAATCGAATCAGAGATGTCTTTATTAAACTCGGGTTATAACGTTACTACCATTATTCTGTCATTGAGAAATCCGAAATCCTAACTCCAGCAGAAAACAGAGCTCAATGTAATCAACCAGTAGCTACATTGCCAAAGTCTTACCTAGAGCGTGAATTGTCGGGGTGGAGGCTGAAGAATCAGTCGCCGATGAGAGAGTCGCTGGCAGAGGGAGACAGCTCGGGGAATGAGAGAACGCAGAAGGGAATGTCGGCTACAGTGGGATTTTGGTGAAGTTTAAGAGTTTTCACTTTCTATTTATATTACTTCAATCATCCTTAATTACAATTTTGCCACCCAACCTAGATTTTCGACACAAGCAATTAATTAAGTCTTGGCATAAATTCCAAACCGAAAAGGTCAAAATAAACATGACCATTAAAACAATTAAAATCACCTGGTCGAACATGTCGGGTGTTACATCCACCCCCCTTAAACAAAATTTTCGTCCTCGAAAATTGATCAAACAAAGAGCTCTGGATATTTGTCCAACATGTCCTGCTGTCGCTCCCAAGTGGCTTCCTCAATGCCATGATTCGTCCACAAAACTTTTACAAGAGGAATTTCTTTATTCCGTAGAGTCTTAACTGCAGCTTCCATTATTCAGGACAGGTTTCTCTTCATACGTCAGTGTCGGCTCGATATCGATTTCAGTTGGTTCAACAACCTGTGTCGGATCACGTATGCATTTTCTTAACATTGACACATGAAATACATTATGAACCTTATCCAATGTTGGAGGTAATTGTAATCTATAAGCTGTACTGCCTAATTCTGGCCAGGACAGGGAATGGTCCAATGAACCGTGGATTAAGCTTTCCCTTCTTGCCAAATCTTAAAACTCCCTTAAATGGTGAAATTCTTAGGAACAGTTCATCTCCAACGGCAAACTCAAAATCTCTTCTTCTTTGGTCTGCATAACTCTTCTGTCGACTTTGAGCGGTCATCATCCTCTTCCTAATTATGTCAATCTTATCTGACATCTGCTGCAAAATCTCGGGTCCTAGGAGTTTTGCTTCATTAACTTTGTCCCAATATAAAGGTGATCTACATTTTCTGCCATACAGTGCTTCATACGGTGCCATACCGATGGTGGACTGGTAACTGTTGTTGTAGGAGAATTCAACCAAGGGCAGATGTCGGCTCCAAGATGTCTGAAATCTAGCACGCATGCTCTCAATATATCCTCGAGTATCTGAATAGTCCTCTCAGATTGTCCATCAGTCTGAGGGTGGAAAGCAGTGCTAAAGGATAACTTTGTACCTAGCGTGCCTTGTAAACTTTTTCAAAAGCGTGAGGTGAACCTGGGATCACGATCGGAGACAATAGACACTGGAATACCATGTAATCTGATGATTTCTTGAACATAAAGATTAGCTAGCTGGTCCATCAGTGTAGGTTATCCTTACTAGGTAGGAAATGAGCTGATTTTGTCATCCTGTCAATTATAACCCAAATGCTATCATGACTTTTTGTTGTCTTAGGCAGTCCCACAACAAAATCCATGGCAATGTGTTCCCACTTCCATTCAGGGATCGGTAAGGGTTGAAGGGTACCCCCTGAACGTTGATGCTCTGCCTTAACTTGTTGGCAAACCAAACATGATTGCACATATTTGGCAACATCCCTCTTCAAGTTTGGCCACCAGTAAACTAACTTCAAGTCTCGATACATCTTGGTGCTACCAGGATGTACAGAAAATGAGGACGAGTGTGCCTCGGCCAAAATCATCTTATGTAATTCCTCATCACTCGGAATGTACCATCGATTTCTAAATCTTAGAATACCATCCTTGGAGAGACTAAACTCAGAGGAGGCATCCTTTAACTTACTCATCATGCTGTTATTTTCCTTTGAATCCTTTTGCTGTGCCTCTTTGATTCTATCCATAATAGTTGGTCTAATAGTAACATTAGCAAGTAAGGTTGACAACTCCGAAACAATCTCCAACTCGAACTTCTGAACTTCTGCCCTCAAAGGCATAGACATGGTTGACATTGCTTGGCTGCATTGTCATCGACATCCTACTCAATGCGTCAGCTACAGCATTAGCCTTATCTGGGTGATACTTAATTTCAAAATCATAATCCTTAACAAACTCCAACCAACGTCTTTGTCTCATGTTCAACTCCTTTTGGGTAAAGATGTACTTCAGGCTTTTATGGTCAGAAAACACTTCACACTGCTGACCATACAAGTAGTGTCTCCAAATCTTTAATGCAAAAACAACTGCGACTAATTCCAAATCATGAGTGGGGTAATTCTGTTCATAACTCTTCAGTTGTCTGGAGGCATACGCCACAACCTTGCCTTCTTGCATCAAAACACATCTTAGACCAACTTTGGATGCATCACAGTAAACACTAAACTTCCCTTCTTCGGATGGGAGAGTCAAAAAAGGGGCTGTCGTCAACTTCAGCTTAAGTGTCTGGAAGCTATCTTCACAAGTTTCAGTCCAAGAGTATTTGGTGTCCTTCTTTGTTAAATTAGTTAAAGGCTTAGCTATCATAGAGAATCCTTTAATGAACTTTCTATAATAACCTGCCAGACCAAGGAAACTACTGGACTTCACTGACATTTCTTGGCTGTGGCCAATCTTTAACAGCCTGAATTTTGGTTGGATCTACTGATATGCCCTCAGCAGAAATGACATGTCCTAAGAAATTGACCTTATCCAACCAGAACTCATATTTGGACAGCTTGGCATAGAGCTGCTGCTGTCTTAATGTCGTCAGAACCACTCTTAAATGCTCTGCATGGTCAGTTTCAGTCCGTGAGTAAATTAAGATATCGTCTATGAACACAATTACAAACTTGTCCAAGTACTCTTGGAACACCCGATTCATTAAATCCATAAAAGCTGCAGGTGCATTTGTCAATCCAAACGACATTACAAAAAATTCATAGTGTACATAGCAGGTTTTGAAGACTGTCTTTGGTATATCTCCCTCTTTAACCTTCAGTTGGTAGTAACCCGAACGTAAGTCAATCTTTGAAAACACCTTAGCTCCTTGTAGTTGGTCAAACAGATCGTCAATTCGAGGTAAAAGATATTTATTCTTAATTGTCAACTTGTTTAGCTCTCTGTAGTCTACGCACATTCTAAAGAACCATCTTTCTTCTTAACGAATAAAACAGGTGCACCCCAGGGAGAACTACTAGGGCGTATAAATCCCTTGTCTACTAATTCCTGTAGTTGGACTTTTAATTCCTTCAACTCAACAGGTGCCATGCGGTAGGGGTTCTTAGACACAGGTAATGACTCGGGGTATGTATCAAATACAAACTCAATTTCTCTATCCGGTGGCAACCCGGGCAAGTCATCCAAGAATGCCTCAGGGAACTCTCGGACTACAGGAATATCTTGCAGTTCTATCCTACTTTTCACCCGATCATCAATTACACTAGCTAGAAAACTCTCACAACCCTCCTTTCAACAATCGCTGAGCTTCTAGTGAGGATACAATCAGCATTTTACTTATCTTAGGAATAGCTTGGAAGAAATACCGATCGCTATTCGGGGGTCAGAACTCAACCAATCCAGACCTACAATTTATCGTGGCATGATGTCTGAATAACCAATCCATTCCTAGTATAACTTCATATCCCTTCATGTCAATTACGATCAGTTCTACATACAACTTCTTATCTCCTAGGGTCGCAATATCACCTTTTACTACATGTTCTGAATGTAAAGACTTCCCTGACGGTAACATAACGCTAAATGACCTCTCGGCTGGCAAGGGTTCTAAATTATGCTTACGTACAAACAAGGTTGCCACAAACTGAGTGAGTGGCTCCCGTATCTATAAGTGTATAAGTAGAAATACCACAGATCGTAATCGTACCTGTTATGACTGTATGTGGCACTGCATCCTCATCTTCCATCAAGGCATAGACTCTAGATGCCACCCTCGCTCTATTCGGGTCCGGTGGCATGGGGCAGTCCCTGACAATGTGTCCAACCTTATCACATCTATAACAGCGGCCAGAATGTAACTTGCATTCGCCGGGGTGATTCTTTTCACAGGTGGGGCATTGGGGAGCCAATGGTCGTTTCCATTTTCCTTGGTCATCGTTCTGATTGAAAGGTCTCTTCACACCTTTCTGCTGTTGCGGCCCCCTATTCTGCTGTGGCTGCCAACCCTTGTTCTGTCGTGGTGGTGGTTGAGTCTCTCTAGTAAACTTCTTTGCCTGCTCACGTTGTTCTTGTAATGTTACCTCAACCTCTTCCAGTTCTAAGGCCTTAGCCGCCACCTCGAAAAACGGCACATTGTGAATTCCCGCAGTCTTTACTCCTTTAAACAAGCCTGGTTTTAGTCCATGAACAAATTGGTGGATCTTGTCTTCCTCATCATCCACCAGACAGGGCGCAAACCTGGACAAGGCCTCAAACTTACATATATAATCGGCCACTGAACCGGTTTGACGCAGTTGCATAAATTCCATCTTCTTGCTAGACCGAACAGCTCGGTTGAAGTACTTGTCATAGAAGGCAGTCTTAAACATTTCCCAAGTCATAGCTCCTGTATTCACGGTGCTCTGGATCGAGTCCCACCAATGCCTCGCGTCCAGTTCCAGGTGGAAGACAGCACACGTGACCTTATCTCCTTCGTCCACCTTTGCATACTTGAACATGTCCTCCATCTTCCGGACCCATTCCTCAGCATAAACAGTATCCTGAAACTTGACCATTAAACGTCGGAGGTCGAAGTCGATGGAAACACTCGTCACCATAATCTCGAGCTGCATTAGTGCTAGAATTTCCTTGTTCCTCCCTAGTGGCTACAAGTTGCTCAATCTGTCGGGATTGGCGAATGACCAACTCTGTTAGTTGGGCGATAGTATTGCTATCCACATTGTCATCTCTCTGTTGGCCTCTTACCATCTTGGGATTCCTAAACAATTAGTCATAAACATAACTTAACTTAAGAACATTTGCTGAAATCATAAACACTTACAGTTGCTGGAGTGTGCTCATGTGACGGTCTATGCTGGAAGGCAATCTACAGAATCGATTTTAGAACTCGATTTTGCTTTGATACCATAATTGTAACACTCCAAGTCTTCAGACCCGGTTTTTTTTTTTGTTACCCATGACATGGAACTGGTCTAAGAGAATTTACGGAAAATTTCAAATTTTCTCTCAGTGATGATAAATCTATCTTTAACCCTTGACTTTACAGCGGAAAACTCATTGAATAACTATCATTCATAAAATAGAAAAAATAATAAAACATTGGCTGAGAGAATTGAAACCCATAAGGCATCTACCGATCCCAAATGACAAAACAACACTTCTCATGTCATCCGATCACAAAACGACAAATCACTTTTGCTCACATCATCCGGTCACAAATGACAAATCACTTTTGCTCACATCATCCGGTCACAAAGCGACAAATCACTTTTGCTCACATCATCCGGTCACAAAGCGACAATTCACTTTTGCTCACATCATCCGAAAACAAGATCTACATCTACCGATTGACATGTGCATCTCGCGTGACTCATTAAAACTTCATCCGATCGCTAAACGACAGAACTTATACACACTCAATCCGATAAAACAACGATAAAACAAACAACATCATCCGATAGAAGACATCATCCGATGGAAGACATTATCCGATAGAAGACATCATCCGACAAAAGACATCATCCGGTGGAAGACATCATCCGATCGACAGAAAACTTAACTTACCAACAAAAACATCCATCGACAGACATGAACCCCTGACTTTCACCCACAGAGGACATCCTGAATTTCTTAACTCCCAACACGACTAACACAAACTTGTATTGACATAAACCATAGACGTATTCTGAGTATGCATAGCGGAAGACTTAAATAAACAGATCATTCACAACCCAGAAATCAGTCAGACAAGTTTACTAGTATTCGACATTTTTAAGAAAAATCTTTCCTACTTAAACTTCAATATTCATAAACCTTACTAATATCTTAAAGGTAGCAACCAGAGATCATAATCGCCTTTCCAGCCACACACTGTCACCCTGAACACCATCTAGCAACCAGCCTTAGGCTTCCTCATTGAACTTGGAATCCTCACCTGTTAATTCTTCACCTACCTCATAAGGTTTAAACTATAAGCCTAATGCTTAGTAAGGAATGCAATGCTAACATATATGCATGAATGCACAGTTTAAAGAAATGCATGCTCATGAATCTTTTCTTGTTCTTGTTCATATTCATGTTCATATTCATCATTCATATTCATCATTTACATTGTATGGGTTCAAGAGAGGATTTGTGCCGGTAAAGGTGGTTCGACAGTGAAAGTGTACATAGTCCCTTGTGGGTCGTATTCTTGGTCCCTCTTTTGGACAGTGACATACGCCAAACCGCCCCCAACCCTCTCATAATCCATGTTGCATAGGTTTCATCTTTATATCTTGTTCATGAAAGAGAACATGCACTTAAAACACTATCATATGCTTGAGAAACATTCGTGATGCATGAATAAAGATACTCTTAGTTCATCAATCTACTGAACAGATCACGCATCTAACAAGGATCATTCTTACGGTTCAAGTATCGTAACTAACAGACAAAAACTCAAATAATCTTTAAACATCGAAAATCAGTTTCTAACTAGTACCCTCGTGATGTAGGGCCCTAATGGCCGGGTATCCTACACATTCACTTACCTGGTTTCCTGGGTAATTTTGAGTACTTCTCTTCAGACTTCTTCACCTAAAACATTCAACATTGTAAAGTTAAAACAAAGTCCTAAAAGTTCTAATCAAGAGTCACCCTAGAATCTAACGTGTATATATATATATATATATATATATATATCATAAGTCCTTTAGCCGAGCACTCAGTATGCGTAGTCTAAATTTTCAGAATCAAAATAACCAGATTTGGTCTAGAACTATTCTCAATCAGTTATAATAAAGTCCAGAATCGAATCGGAGATGCCTTTATTAAACTCGAGTTGTAACGTTACTAACATTATTCTGTCATTGAGAAATCCAAAATCTCAACTCCAGCATAAAACAGAGCTCAATGTAATCAACCAGTAGCTACATTGCCAAAGTCTTACCTAGAGTGTGGATTGTCGGGGTGGAGGCTGAAGAATCAGTCGCCGATGAGAGAGTCGCTGGCAGAGGGAGACAGCTCGGGGAATGAGAGAACGCAGAAGGGAATGTCGGCTACAGTGGATTTTGGTGAGGTTTAAGAGTTTCCACTTTCTATTTATATTACTCCAATCATCCTTAATTACAATTTTGCCACCCAACCTAGATTTTCGACACAAGCAATTAATTAAGTCTTGGCATAAATTCCAAACCGAAAAGGTCAAAATAAACATGACTGTTAAAACAGTTAAAATCACCTGGTCGAACATGTCGGGTGTTACACATCTAAACAAATGATTGATCTACCCACTGAAACAAACTTTTCTTGCATGAAGTCATATACATGTACATTTTTTGAAAGACAAGCTTCGATGTCGAATCATTCATATCTACACTAACGACCAAGGTGCTGTCCGTATTTGATTTACAAATTTTTTCTTCGTACGACCACAATAGCTTATATTGTTTGTTATCCTTCCCTTCGTTAAGTCTTCGGGCTTCACTCATTGCCCCTTCTAAAAAGACTTGATGTAAGGACCTGATCCGCCCTGACTAGACCCTAACAGAACATCAGATTCCCTAAGTCGGAAGTTATACACAGGACACGACATATATCCATAAGAACTTATGAAACAGTTCTTTTTATACGTGGAATCCTAACCTAGGATATTTCCAAAAACAAACATAACGAAAACCATATTTGTTTTATACACATTAAACATTTTTCCATCGAAAGTAGAGTACACGACGAAAGCAAAATTTAAAATAATATGCAGTCAATACATGTGACTTTTCAAACCTGGATAACAAGACCATCATCCATGATAAATCTTTCACCTATGCCTCTTTGCCAACTATGTATTCTCATTTCCTTTCCTTTTTGGTGAACGTTTTCGATATCTAAAAAATAGAGATTATATACGTAATGTGTCTTTGGCCTAGCAAATAAATCTAACCAATAGAATAACTAATTTAAACTCTATCTCATAACCTAGGACCAATCACCATCCACCATCTAATTCAATGATTAATTTGAAATCAATTTAAACTCAAAGTATGCTTTGACAAATATGCTCATGCTTTTAAAATTATGCATAGTCAAAATCCAACTATTTAAAAAAAAATCCATCAACCATCGTTCGAAACCAATTTAAACAACTAGATACATCCAATGCATTATTTAACAATCAGTGATAGTTGTTAAATATAATGCACGCTATAAGTCCAACTCAACATGTACAACTATAACAAATCCCTATAGATTCCCGAGCTTTCACCGGCCAGACTGTAGTACCCCGAGCTTACTTCCCTTGCAAGGTTTAGGGACTTTCAACCCAAGGAAAACGATAATTCGTAAGACTCCTACTCTTTTTCCCACAGTTATACATATTGTGCACAACAAGAGGCACAACTTAAATATTTTTTTTTAATGTTTTTCTACAAAAATACCATGATTAATTATTTATTAATCATGTTTAACTTAAACTAAACCCTTTTTATTAATTTTAAGCTAATCCCCAATAGTTAATCTTAAATCTTTTTCCAAAAATTATATTTTTATTTTTCTCTCCAAAATGGTCAAAGTCTCTAAAAACTTTATAGCATTTCATCCATACAACTTTTACCACTTATATTTACATTTCTTTTCTCAAATTATTCTCAAAATACTATTACAATTTAGTATTAAAAAAATTCAAACCATTACACTTGATATAATGTTCTCATTAAAATTCTTCATCATGGTCTCAATATTGGAATAAATTTTCTATGTAGGTTGACTTTTAAACCTGTTCAAATATTGATTTGACATTCATTTCGTTGAATATGTCAACTTTCAATTTTTTCGTGAACAATTGTGGAAATAATTGAAATTCTTTAATTGAAACGTAAGTTCAAATTACATCTTTGAAACATACATTAGCTTGTTCCATCCCTTCTGACACACTACTTTCAATCTCTGAGAATCCCTTTGAACAAATTTTGCCTTATAAGTATTCTTCAATGCATACTCTATTATTTCTGCATACTCTACTATTTCTTCTCTAATGTTTTTAAAAAATTATATATATATTTTTTCAAAAAAAGACCAATGGAACAAGCTTCGTGTAGCAATCTGTTTTCGCACTCATCTTCTTATGAGTCGCATAATGAACGAAGCTCCTCTAGCGTTTTTGAGATCCAATGCACCTCTATTTCTATATTAATATCTTCGTGATCGAATGCGCAGTTCGCCATATATAGATCCGGAGAAAGAATCCCCCTCCTTGTTAGGATAACAAGTTGTTGCCTGTTCTAAAACAAACAATCTACTCGAACCAGAAAGTATCGATGTCATTCAGACAACCTCAGGTCACTTTCTCACCAGAGGAGAGAAGAGTCGTCTGAAAACTTAGGGCACAAAATAGAGGAAGGGAGGGAGGGCGAAGGGAGAGAGATTGTCACGAGAGAGGCACAACAGCTTGAGAGGGAGGGTTGGGCAGTCGATTTCGTCCAATCAGCGGCCGAAAAGTGTTAGGTTCCAAGAGCTCTGTCGATTTGGGCGCGCATGACTGCATGAGAGGATAAGGAAATTTGTTCCCGATATACTGTTGGGGAACGAGAGCCCCTTCTCTAAGAATGGGTTTCGGTCCTGCTTACCCACGTCTGGGAGCCCGTTCGTCGAGATCGGGACTTTGTCAATGGAAAATTTATTAACAAAAACATATTTTAAGGGTAACTTTATTAAGGAACATACTTTAAGGGGTCAATATATTAATTACATCATACTTTGAGGGTTATTTTGATAATTACACTTTTGTGAATTTCTTGCTTGAGTTTGATCGGCAGACTATGCATAGTTGAAGAGATAGAAAGAAATAGTCGAATTTTGGACCAAAGAATTTGAAATCAAGGAAGAAAGAATCTAAAACTGAGTTTTAGTTTGATAAGGTAAAAGTTCCTTTGGTTGTTAAGTTGTTTTACCGAGTGAAAGATGAAAAAAGAATTGTTTTAATGAGATGGGAAGATAAACTCAGTAGGAAGAGTTTAGACTTTACGTTTTCTGATGTTCTGGGTTCTAAAAAGTCGTCTTGAGAAAAACAAAAGATGTTTGTAAATTTCTTGATTTCATGATGAGGCCAACTTGCTGACCTGGGGCAAATGATTGAAGCTATGAGTCCATTTGGAGCTCTGTTAATCGATCCCTTAGAACTGTTCTCACTTTGAAAATGCTTGATGAATAGTATATGCAGATTGGAATGAACTGCACAGCTGGCTCCCAGTTTTGTTGGGTAAAGATCTAAAATTGACCGAGATAATTGGCTTTTCCCACTGAACTGTGATTGTTGGCTTGCTGCTTTGTTCCATGAAGCATAGATAGAGAGAGAGACAGAGAGAGAGAGAGAGAGATTCCATTAACAGCTATCAAGTACCAACCAAGCTTGGTCAATAAACCAGTGAACAGAAAACCCACAATAAACATCATACCGAGTTTATACATGCCATGTTCCGAACAAATTCATAGATTATAACGAAAAAAACAAATAATAAAAACCCAAATTTAACACTTACGTTTTCTACTATTTTTCCTCCACAACATCTACAGTAGCAGCACAAGATAAAAGCCTCAAGAAAACCCCAAACAGAGCAGTGCAAGAAACTTCCTTCATCTTCCCCAACATCACACACTTCCTCTCTCCATCCCTTTTCGCTTCCTCTCTCTTCTTTTCTCGGCCAACCATTTTCTCTCTCGCCTTCATCAAACACTTCTTCGTCTTCTCCGGCACAGTTTCTTTCTTCGAGAATTTGTAGCTCCGAAGATATATTTGTCTGCATGAGATACTGTCCACCACCCTCGGACCCCTTCCGAACCGGTTCGAACCCACCAACTTCACGAACTCGGCTTCTGACTCCGGCCACCGGTGGAGGCTTACATACGTGGTGCGGGCCGGCACTCGCGGGTCGCGTAAGTCGTTGATGCAGTTTGATATGCATACTTTGCTCATTGTCAGGATTTCAGGGGCTGGGATTGGAGGTAGCTACGGAAGATGAAGCTTTTATGGATGTCTGTAACATTGTTTTAGGGTTATAAAGTTGAACTATGCTTGAATTGGAAGACAAAGAAGAGAGAGAGAAAGTGGGATTATATAATGAGTGTGATCATGCTACAGACATCATTAGTAATGAAAATGTTTTTGGACATTATAGTAAAAGTTGAAGTGCTTTAAGGTTAGACAGGAATGAAATTAGGTACAGAACAACTAGACCTACAGTTTCTGACCGTAATATCCTCCGCATCAAGCATGTTTATTGTAAATGCAAACATATTACAAATATGTTGGTATTAATTTTTTGACAAATTAGATTTATGATAATAATATTTTATTCAATTATTTTCTAAATTGGTAGTTTATTTCTCGATAATCAAGAAATAATCTATTCAGATTATTGGATAGAGGAATATTAGAAATCATGAAGATATTTGTGAAAGTAAAAATTAGAAAACTTGAAGATCAAGGAAAGTTGTTGAAAATCTAAAGACATTTATTTTTTGGAAAACTTTGTTTTGGAAAACCGATTTGAAAACGATTTTATGAATTATATCAAGTTTTGAGATCACATTAATCATGTGATACTTTCCTAAGTATTTGGGATCCATATCTAAGTAGTTGGCGGTACTTTCCTTAAAATATCACACGAGGTGTCACGCAACCAATTTTGTGATATTCGGTTACCTTATTCCTTGCGGCCCTGAATCTCGATTTGGTATTTGGTTAAACCTAAGGCAGTTACCGATGATATTTAAGCGTTCGTTTTCTAAAGAAGCGACTGACAGATTTTTTATTCTTGAGAGAAGATTTCTTCATCGTTGAGTCTGTCGCCGTTATTTCTCTCCCAATGCTTCTGCATATGAGTTTGTGATTGTTCATTCAGTTCTTGAATGATTATTTTACACACTCTACTTATGCTGTGGAATTCATCGATTATTCGAGTGTGTTGATTTATTGCGTCCGAAGACAACGACCTGGTGTTTCAGACGATGTCATAGGAGGCAAATTTCGTTATTCTTCATTGAAGCTCAGTCTTGGGAGGAGGCTGCCTTGGAACTCGGGAGAAGTTCTGTTTATCGACAAGGGAAGCTTGTCATTTTGATCGTGGGCAAGGGGATCTTGCCATAGCATGGATTCTGGGAGGAGTCATCAATAACAAAGGGGATCTTATTGCTTTTAGATCTCAGGAGAGATCGATCTCAAGTCGAAGGGAGCTCACAAAAACAGTTTTATTGGGGAAGTTAAGAAGTGGCGGCGACAAAGATAAAAGGGAGTCTTTATTTGTTTAAGTCCGTTTGTCTTGTAACTTTGTGAACTCGTGAAATATTTTTATATCTGGGCGTGGCCCCGTAGACGTAGGCGATTTGCCAAACTGCGTTACCAACCTCCTGTCTCTTTAATTTCTGCATATTTATAATTGTCCATCATTGCATTAATTATCGGTGTCACGCGAAACACTATGTGTAACATCGCATAACTGATCTTAATCTTTCATTTATAAATGAGACTCCATTATTCAATTGCTTCTTACTTGGGTTAAACAAGATAATTGAAAATGAATGTCTTTTCCTATTCAACAATGTAGGAATAATATAAAGTTCTTTGATTTGCACTTAATCATTGTATGCGTTGAAGATGAAACTTGGTTTATGAATCTTACGTGTTATTTATCATCTTATCCTTATAGGAGAGATTGGACTCATAACGCGTATAAGAGCAATGTTATGCTGACATGTTAATTGAGGTAATATCATGTGTCACAACTGTGAGGCCGGTTTAGACAAAAATTCTTAGTTGAACGATTCGACTCTCAAAATGATCTCGCTACAAAGCAATATAATTTAATATAATAGAAATGAAAATATTGTGCCTGAGAGAAAAGTCGACACCAATATAAATTATACACACAAAATTTTGAAAGGAAAGAAAATAAATCTTACCTAAAAGAAATCACACTTGGTTTAGGAATAAACCTGCATAACTTTGCTATTGAATTTTAACCTTACATTTTTAATCAATATACTTTAGTTGTTCTTTGTCATTTTGTCTTTAAAAGGAGTGACTGTCATAACACACGTAAGAGTAATGTTAGATTGACATGTTAATGATATACTTTTAGTGATACTATAAACTAATTGAAGATAGCTTTGAATATGTCTCAATATCATCTTCCATCTTTAGCCAAAAATAAGATGTTGTAAATAATGTAGACATTCTTTTGCATCTCAATGACCAGCCCGATATCATGAATATGAATATGAACTCTTCGCTCGATTTACAATCAGCAATTAATAGCTTAATATCTACTTACTATCTTTGAATCATGTCTTCGTGGACTTCTCTGTACGCTAGAATCTATTTTATCGATTTAATAGATCAAGTTCTAAGTCACATAAGAATCGGTGATTTCTCAAAACTTTTATTTCTTATTTTACAATATTTATCCATCGAAGTGTTGAATGAAAACTAAATATTACTCTTGTTGCTTTACGTAGAAAAATAGCTCAAGATCATGATAGTCTTGTAAGCAAGTAAATGGAAAGAATAGATCACCTACCACTCCTTACTCAAGTCACTTTTCATAACTAATCATATCACTCCTCCAATTTAATTAAGATTAATATTTTTAATGAAAATAACAAATGATCCTTCTCATTTCAAATAGTCATTTACACCCCACGCCATTTGATTCGGCTTAGTTTTGGGGCAAACCGACCAGAAGCTATGTTTTTAGTTATGAAAAATCTAAATTGAAATCGAATCAAGACAAGAATGGAACTAAATGGAACCGGTATTTTCGGTTCCAATTTGATTCATAAATTCAAAATTTCTATACAATTAGATCATTCAAAAATCAAAATTAGATGCTCTTCTTACAATCGATGTTTATTTTTTCCATCCTATACACAAGTAATTGCCACGTAACATATATCAAATAAAACACAATAAGAGTACATCATTAATCCAAACCATTAATGTATAAGACCAATACATAGTCCAACAAATCTATCTATTAAGACCATTAGTTAATCCACTAACGTCCATTCAATGAACCAAGTCCATTACCTTTAACAAAATTATCATTTTAACACCATTAGTCCAAACAACATGCAGTCAAAGAAACGAATGAAGATCTAACATAATCTAATAGAAAAATCCATTAACACCAGTAATCCAATCATTATGCAATCCAGCAATATCTAATAATTCGTCTAAGTCAATCAGCATATATTAAACCTCTAATCCAATCAATAAATATTCAATTCTTAGACATTAAAATCAAAACAAATATACTTTCAAGTTTGACTGATATTGATCACTTAGAAGCATATGAAGAGAAGTGAGCATTGTCACTGACGTTAAGACTTCGTCCCCGATCTCCTCAAAAATCAGGATATCGATAAGGATTTTTCCAATTGGAGACGATATCCACGCAATATATTGACCAAACTATGATATCATTATATTACATCATTCAAATATCTTAAATTAGGATCTAACTTCACGTAATCCCAACAAACTTTACCATGTTTAAGTCCAAATAAACTTTTATTTTTAATTATTGTGTACCAATCATTAGGGGTGGGCAGAACCGGACCGGAACCGGTGGACCAGACTGGACCGTCGGTTCGGTCCGGTTCTTTGGGCGGTTTTTGATTTATGGGACTGGTTCCCGGTTCCCACACCAATGGGACCGGAACCGCGGTCCACGGTCTCGGTTCTGTTGATCACAGAACAGGGAACCGTGAGAATACCGACTATTCCCTGAATCCCTGTTGGCTTGCTTTAGAAATTAGAAATTCAATTCAATTCAGCAATTTTCCCGACAGGCGACTCCAACTCCGACTCCCGCGAGGCGCGAACGCGAACCTCATCCTTCCGACTTTGAAGTCTGAAGTTCCCGACTCCCATCTCTCTCTCTCTCAAATCTGTCTGACCTTCCCGACTTTTGTCTCTCTCTCCAGTCTCTACTTCAAGTTCAGGAGCCCTAAAATTGGAGGTGGAGTGGACCGCGGTTCAAATTTACAAAAATTTCCCTCAATTTTCAGGTCCAAAGAAGTGCAGAAGACCCATCGGTGTTAGTCGCAGTTTACGAAGGAGAACACAATCACACAAACAGAAGCAGGGACAAATTTTCTTTACCGCCAAATCTGAGTGAGAGATCTGAGTTCCCTTCTATTCCGCCATTGACGAGACCTTCAACGAGAAGAGATTATTTCCACTCCGAGCAGCTTGGATTTGTTCAGACGTGAACGAAAATGGAACCCCGAAAGCAATCCCGCTCAGGCTGCTCCGTCCAACAAATCGCCTCTTTCCTAAGGATCCCATTTTCACAGCTGCAATTGCGTAGGCCATTAAAGGCCATTATATATATAGGAGGTCTGAAGTGCCCTGATTGTGTTTTTTGCATTTTGCAATTAAAAAAAAATAAAAAATAAAAATAAACAAACATTCGGGAGGAACCGGTACCGAACCGGGAACCGGACCGTATTTCGGTCCAGTTCCCGGTTCGGTGCCGGTTCCTCATGGGACCGGTTCCGGTCCTAAAAAATAAAATCCCGAAATGACCGGTCCGGTCCGGTTCCAAGCGAGAACCGGACCGGACCGGACCGTGCCCACCCCTACCAATCATCAATTATATGATTTTATTTAAAATTATACATTAACACAAACAAGATGTTACTTGCAACATAATGCAAATCCAACTTACTTATAACACTTGGGCCACTAAGAAATAGTTTATATTTTAATCCTTCTTATTTATCAATTAATTTCACTTCCAATCATACATATTTACTAGCTCATACATTACATTTACATCGTTCATGCATGTGCAAATTCTTCTAACCATTACAACTGAGCAGCAATGGAGCATTGATGAGTGACAAACAGAACAAAGAGATCAACATGAGCGAATTGGAAATCAACAATAGATTGAAAATCAGAAAGGGATTAAAACTTAGGAAATTAGAACATAATAGAAACTAGAAGGCAACACACACTCGTCGGTGTTGAGAACAACTCTAAGTCTCTGAGATACGATCGGAAGAATAAGCATATCTCAACAGTCATGGTTGGACTACAACCAGGCTTGTGAACGCGGTTAAAGATAGAAGTTATTGAAGATTAAAGAATTAGGGGAAGAATTACAAAGTAAGAAGAAGATGAAATTCAGGGAATGAGAAGGTATAGAAGAGAGAGAGTAAAGAGAAGGTAAAAAGGAAAACTAATAACACTGTTCTCTCTCTCATTCACCCACCTAATGTTATTTGTAACACCCAAAAATTTTCTATAACGTACGTAGCCCTTAGATTATACGATTAAGGGGGTTTAACATATATTCTAGAGTTTTGCTTAGCAATTAGTTAGAAAGTACAAGTTGTAGAGAAAAAAATTCTAGAGTTGGAAGGAATTAGTGTTATTGTTGTTTAAAATATAAACAATGAAATGTTAAGTGAGAGGGGAAAAAAATGATGCATCACGTTGAGAGAAAATAAGGAAGAGAATTGAGTGGTTTAATTTACAAATTTAAAAAGTTGGTGGTTAAAAATTAAAATAAGAAAATGGAGTTTAAATTTAGTAAGGTGAGGGAGGTAAATGGCAAAAGCTAGCCTTCTCTTCTTCTTCTTCCATCGTGAACCCTAGAGCTCCTCCATTGCTGAGCTCTCTTACCTTCTTTCCATCAAGATTAGCAAGATTTTTTAGGTAAGTTTTAATGGGTTTTGAGATTGATGCATCTTAGTGGAAGTTTTTGGTGTTTTAGGTGTGTTTTGAGTGAGTTTTGATGAAGTTTGGAAACCCCAATGGGAACCTCCAACAATTCCTTTTCTTGGTGATTTTTCTTCCTAATTTTGATGGTTTAAACATTAGATAGGTTAGTTTAGTTTGTTTAGATAGTTAGATTAGAGAATTAATGGAAGTTAGTAAAAAACCGATTTTGGTACTTTAGGTCTCCGATTCTATTTTTGTGTAATCCGATCGGCCATGTTATTTGGTTGCTAAATTTGATTGTTTCTATGGATAGTAGATGTGTAGAGGTTTACAGAATGGGATGGATCGTTGAAATCCGTTGAGAAACGAGTGAGTTATGGCCATTGAAGTTTTGTTTGGTTGTTTGGTTGTTTGGTTGTTTGGTTGTTTGGTTGTTTGGTTGTTTGGTTGTTTGGTTGTTTGGTTGTTTGGTTGTTTGGTTGTTTGGTTGTTTGGTTGTTTGGTTGTTTGGTTGTTTGGTTGTTTGGTTGTTTGGTTGTTTGGTTGTTTGGTTGTTTGGTTGTTTGGTTGTTTGGTTGTTTGGTTGTTTGGTTGTTTGGTTGTTTGGTTGTTTGGTTGTTTGGTTGTTTGGTTGTTTGGTTGTTTGGTTGTTTGGTTGTTTGGTTGTTTGGTTGTTTGGTTGTTTGGTTGTTTGGTTGTTTGGTTGTTTGGTTGTTTGGTTGTTTGGTTGTTTGGTTGTTTGGTTGTTTGGTTGTTTGGTTGTTTGGTTGTTTGGTTGTTTGGTTGTTTGGTTGTTTGGTTGTTTGGTTGTTTGGTTGTTTGGTTGTTTGGTTGTTTGGTTGTTTGGTTGTTTGGTTGTTTGGTTGTTTGGTTGTTTGGTTGTTTGGTTGTGTTGTTTGGTTGTTTTTGTTTATTTTGTGGTTGAGCATTGTATTGACATGCATCATTGTTTTCAAACTACGAAAATACGAGTTTTGAGCATGATTTGAAATGTGAGCGTGAAACGTAAAAAGATAAGAAGTGATGTAACTTAGTCTCGACTAGAGCTGCCTTGTCGGGAATTAGTTAATGCCATTAGTAAGTTTACGAGGATATGTGTAGATAATAAAAAGTAGTCTAGAGGTAGACTGCGATTGAGTGTTTAGATGGGGGCAAGGTGGTGACTGTGGAACCTGATTGATCTTGTAAGAGTGTTTGTACTAATCGATATCGATTATAGAAATATGGGAATTCGATTTAGAGTTGAAGAGCCATTACGCTTTGAGGCATTAAGAGGAATGAGGATAGATGTAAAGTGACACTCAGGTCATAAAACTGGTGGATTGCTTGGGATTTGGGCACCGTTTTAGAGATTTAGAGTAATACGCGCTATGCGCTAAGTTATAAGGTATGGTGAGTTGGAGTGAGGGAGTACCATTGTAGAAATGTAACTGGTAGGAGACTGGGCGAATTGGAAGAGCAAATTGGAGTAGATTTAGGTATTAAACTTTGGAGAGCATTCCGAGAGAAATTAGATATTTGTATTAGTGTTGAAAAAGAACTTGGAAAAGATTTAGTAGTGTGCGAATTTGGTGAATAACGTAGGCTGGAGCTGATAAGTTTAAATGGATAAGCTTAAGCATAAGATGTAAGTTAGAACTCGAGTAAATTGGAGTAGATTTAGGTATTAAACTTTGGAGAGCATTCCGAGAGAAATTAGATATTTGTATTAGTGTTGAAAAAGAACTTGGAAAAGATTTAGTAGTGTGCGAATTTGGTGAATAATGTAGGCTGGAGCTGATAAGTTTAAATGGATAAGCTTAAGCATAAGATGTAAGTTAGAACTCGAGTGCTATTAGATCTTGGGTAAGGAAAATTGAGCAATTTAGAGAATAACGGATAAGAAGGAAAGAAAGGTCTCACACAGAGATTTTATGAGTAAACTCAAGGGAGGTTAGAATCTGAGGTCTATACCTTAAGTATCTAGTAGTGTATGATTGGAAGGAATTATAGAGTTTCAAATGAGAGAAACGGGAACTTGCACGAAAAGCGTTCGACTCGTATGTAACGAAGTCGAAACTGCCGATGTCGTAAATAGATTAGGTTAGAGTTGATAAGCTTAAGAGTTGGCGAGCTTAAGAGTGAGATGGAAATGAGAAGTCGAGTATTAGTAGAGGATGAATAAGAAAATAGAGGTTAGGAGATGTAAGCTAGAAGAACGATTTGATTATATCCTAGATTTTGGACGGACATAGGAAAGAGAGAATTGATGAGATGAGTTAGATATGAGAGAGAGTTAGGATAAGAGAGTTAGCCATTAGAAATTGAGTATAGGTGAGGATTGACTAAGTTAAAGTTACTAAATGTGTAAGAGTACATAGTTATGAAAGTTAGACTAAATTATGCATTTGAATTATGTTATTGAGTGAAGAATGGGTGAAGAGTGAGAAATGAGGTAATTTAGATTTAAGGGTTTGATAGCGTTAAATGATGACTGAGGTAGAAGTTGGACAAATTCAGCGTGGCGAAAATAAGTATGAGAACTCATATAGTACTTTGGGAGACTAGTGATAGATTTATGTAATGAAAGTTGGAGTACGAGGATGGCGTTTGAAAAATGATAAGAAAATATTGTGATTGTTCAAGGTAAATAGGTACAAGAGGTTGAAGTGATAAGTTCGAAATGGAAGAGTGAAATAGAGAGGAAGTTTAAATTGAGGACTTAGGATAAGAAGTTTACTCGGTAGATTTTAGTGTTACGTGATTGAGAATACCTTAAGGGTTGAAATAAGTTAGGTACGTGTTTGATAGACACGGAATAGTGAAGTGAAGAATTAGTTGAACTGAGCCAGAGAAAAGTTAGAGTTGAGAATTTAAAGAGTATAAATGATAAGTGCTAGGTGAAGTCAAAACTTGGAGATGTAGGAATTAGGATTACTCGATAGATGAAAAAGGATGGGTAGCAGTAGGAGCTGTCAGTGAAGAAGGAGTTATGAAAGTTTCTTTTCGTGAGTAATTGCGTTGAAGTGAAGTGGTGGTATGCCATTTAGAATATTGGGTGAAAGTGAGAAGGGATTAGTTAGACCTAAAACTTTGAGAGTATTTGGTTGGTAATGATTGAGATAGCTTAGAGGTTTGAAGTAGTTATGGAAGTAGTTCGATAGACACTAGATTAGAAAAGTCAATGACTAGGTGAACTTAGTTAGGGAGAAGCTAAAGAAAAGCTAAAATTAAAAATGTAGTCGGAGAGATTTAAGGGTCTAAGTGATTAGTAGATGTATGAGTAGGTGAGCTATGAAGAGAATAGTTAGGGAATTTAAACCTTTGGAGATGCAGAGAATTATCAGTACCAGTCGGAAGCTTGAGGTTGTAGTGTAGTTGGGATTTAACATGACAACCTAAAAGTATAGAGGTTAGAGTTGGAGTAAATAAGTTGAGGAATAACTACACAAAAAAATTTGAGGACAAAATTTTTTGTAAGGAGGGTGGATTGTAACACCTAGGAAATTCGAGTAACGTATTTATGCCTGGGATTAAATGGTTAGGATAGTTTAATGTTAAGTAATTAAGGGTCTAAAGTAAAGCAAAGAGAAGGGAAGAGTTTTGACAAGTCAAATTAAAAAAGAAATTGTTGAAAAGTCAAAAGCATAAGTGGACCAATAAGGAAAAAAAAACAACTAGGAATTTAAATGAAATAAATGAATGGAAGAAGTGGTTAATGGTGGCAGCCACGTTGGAAGAGGAAAAAGAGAGGTTGATTGGCAATTTTAAAGAAAATGAGTGGTGAAAAGGAAAAAGTGGAAAGTTGATTTTATAAAAATAATGAATTAAGTGTTAAAATGGCAAAAACACCTTTTCTTCCCTCCATTCTCCACGATTTTTGCAGCAGCCATAGCTAGGGCATTTTCATCTCTTTTTCAATTTTTAGCAAGGTGTTTCAAGGTAAAATGAAGTGGGTTTTTAATTTTATACATATAGGTGTAGTTTGTTAGTGTTTTTATGTGTTTTTGGTGGAGATTGTGTAGGGTTTGAAAACCCTAGTTTATGAACTCCGAAATTTCCATTCCTTTGGCTAGTGCTCTCCCTCTTTTGATCTTTTAATCCTTAGAGATGATAGTTTAGGTTGTTTGGGTGGTTAGATTAAGGATTGGAAGAAAGTTACACAAAAATCGGTTTTATACAATATGTGCACCGATTCTGTTTCTGCCTTTTTGGTTCTGCCAAGTGATTTATTTGGTTGATTTGAGTGTTTCAATGGATAGTAGACGTGTAGAGGTTTACGGATTGGGGTGGCACGTCAAAATCTGGTGAGAAACGAGAAAGATATGGTCGTTTGAAGTTGTACGGTAGAAAATGTGAGGAAAATCGGGTTTTAGAGTTTTGTTGTGAATTAGGTTGATTTGTTTATAGTTTTGGCTTAGTTAATGCTTAGAATTTCCTAGAATGATGACTAAGTTAATTCTTCCTATTTGTTAGGTTGACGAGCGAACATTTAGTGTAGTTGGAGTAACCGAGCACGAGCAGGAAGCCAGGTAAGTAGTGGGTGCTATTCTTTCGCCTTCGGGCCTACACCATAGAACGGTAGGGTTTATTTATTATTGCTTTGCTTCGTGTTGAGTTGAGTTATTGGTTTTGCTTCGGGTTGTGTTGAGTTGTTGTGTGATGTGGTGTGGTGTTGCATATCGTTGAAACATGCATCATAATGTATAGCTGCATTGTTTGTTGTTGTGTGTTAGTCGTTGTGAGGGTGAATGATAGTTGGTTAAAGAGTAAGGCATCCTTTTTGGGTGCGGGCAACTAAGGCACCTTTCGGTGCAAGCAACTAAGGCACCTTTCGGTGCAGACAACTAAGGTATCCTTTTTGGGTGCGGGCAACTAAGGCACCTATTGGTGCAGGCAACTAAGGCACCTTTCGGTGCAGGCAATAAGGCACCTTTAGGTGCAGGCAATAAGGTATCTTTTGATGCAGTCAACTAAGGCATCTATCGATGTAGGCAAATCTTAAGGCATCTATCGATGCAGGCAGTTTTGTTCGTGTTGTGTTGTGTTGTTGTGTCGTGTGGTGATGTGTTGTTGTGTTGCTGTGTTGTGTGGTGTTGTGTTGTTGTATTGTGTTGTTGGGTTGTATTGTAGGGTTGTGTGTGAGGGTGTGTGTGTAGTGTGCATTGTATTTTTATATGCATTATTCCCTACTTACTAAGCATTAGGTTTACGTTTTGTGTTCTATGATGTAGGTGACGAGGTATATACTGGTAAGCTAGATGAATGAGCCAGGATTTGGCGGCAGTCGGTGGCACACGGGGCACGCCGGTGCGGGCAATTGTCGGGGCGCCTCGACCATGGTCTTCGGGGGATGTGGGGCTTTGTATTTTGGTAGCTTATTGTAGATTGCTGTTTATGGAAATAATGGGAGTACATAACTCTTTTTGGTTGATGTTTGGAAAATTATAGTTAAGTTAAGGGCGATGTGTCGCTCTATACTGTGGATTTTCTTCACTTAGGGATGTTAGCATTATAGTTTCCCTCTTTACTACTATTTGGAGATTTCGTGGATAGTTGAGTGGATAGTTGAGTAAGAGTATTCTGGATCTGGTTGAGAATTGATTCGTTTGCAGGTACCTAGCATTTTGGAGGCGCCATTTTCAGGCGTTACTTTGTCGAAATTTTCGGGGAGGACGCCAGTGGTACTTAACGGTTAGGATTAAGGAAAATTAGTGAGTCTAGGCAGCTATGTATGACATAATAGAGCTTCAGGAGACTTAGCTTAAATTCCACTGGGTCAGTTAATTTTTATGTTTTGCGGTGTATAAAAATTATTTTAAACGTTGTTTTCATCAGAGTTAGAGTGAGCCAAGTAGCGCACCGAGCCAGGATGGGTTCGGGGGCGTTACAATTAGTGCTCGGGTGTAGCACCCCGAGAGAGCTCCTACGAGAGACGTACCATTGAAAATACGTAAGTGTCGTGGTATAAAAGCCTCGATGATCGATGTGGGAGAAGATCGTGATGGCCGTCTAATGGGCGGGGCCCGGATGTGTGCCTTCGATCTTGCTCTGCTGGGTCAAGGTGTGGTCGTCCAATGAGCGGGGCTCGGATGTGTGCCTACTTGATCCACAACGAAAAGTGAAAGATTAATAAAACGAAAACGAAACAAGAACAACAGAGCGAGTATAAACTGCATGTGTTAAGGGTTGAGTGTGCATTGTGTTTTTACATTCATTATTCCCTACTTGCAAAACATTAGGCTTACGTTTTGTGTTCTATGGTGTAGGTGACGATGAGATACCAGGTGAGCTAGTTGCAGGGAGGCCAGGGTTAGGACGCAGTCAGCTACGTACGTGGCATGCCAATGCGGGTATTTGTCGGGACGCCTTGACCATGAAGTTGCTGGGAGCTGTGGTAGTGGGTAATTTTGTTGGGATTTTGGTTTTGTACAGGATGTTGGCTTTATAAAACCTTTTTGGGTGTTTGGTTTGAATATATGGTAAACGTTGTTTCAGGATTTTGGTTTAGAAAATTTAACCGTTATGCTGCTCATTTTTTTAATAAAAGAAACGATGTTTAGTTTTTACAAACTTTTATGTTTCTGTTTATGGGTGTAAGTCAGGTTTTAGGGGTTTTAATGTGTCTAGAAATTCAAAATACTGGAAGATGAAGCTTGAGGGTTTTTAGGTGAAATATTGATGAAAGAAGTAAAGAAAATTGGAAAAGGGAAGAATCGGTCGAAGTTTGTGTGATGATGTCGACTGATTAGTGCTGAAATCAGTCGAAGTTCGTGTGATGATGTCGACTGATTAGGGTTGAAATCGGTCAAAGTTGGTATGGTGATGTCAGTCCCCTGGCGATATCGACTCCTGGTAATGACAGTCCCCTGGCGATATCGACCCCTGGAGATATCGACCCCTGGAGATATCGACCCCTGGAGATATCGACCCCTGGAGATATCGACCCCTGGAGATATCGACCCCTGGAGATATCGACCCCTGGAGATATCGACCCCTGGAGATATCGACCCCTGGAGATATCGACCCCTGGAGATATCGACCCCTGGAGATATCGACCCCTGGAGATATCGACCCCTGGAGATATCGACCCCTGGAGATATCGACCCCTGGAGATATCGACCCCTGGAGATATCGACCCCTGGAGATATCGACCCCTGGAGATATCGACCCCTGGAGATATCGACCCCTGGAGATATCGACCCCTGGAGATATCGACCCCTGGAGATATCGACCCCTGGAGATATCGACCCCTGGAGATATCGACCCCTGGAGATATCGACCCCTGGAGATATCGACCCCTGGAGATATCGACCCCTGGAGATATCGACCCCTGGAGATATCGACCCCTGGAGATATCGACCCCTGGAGATATCGACCCCTGGAGATATCGACCCCTGGAGATATCGACCCCTGGAGATATCGACCCCTGGAGATATCGACCCCTGGAGATATCGACCCCTGGAGATATCGACCCCTGGAGATATCGACCCCTGGAGATATCGACCCCTGGAGATATCGACCCCTGGAGATATCGACCCCTGGAGATATCGACCCCTGGAGATATCGACCCCTGGAGATATCGACCCCTGGAGATATCGACCCCTGGAGATATCGACCCCTGGAGATATCGACCCCTGGAGATATCGACCCCTGGAGATATCGACCCCTGGAGATATCGACCCCTGGAGATATCGACCCCTGGAGATATCGACCCCTGGAGATATCGACCCCTGGAGATATCGACCCCTGGAGATATCGACCCCTGGAGATATCGACCCCTGGAGATATCGACCCCTGGAGATATCGACCCCTGGAGATATCGACCCCTGGAGATATCGACCCCTGGAGATATCGACCCCTGGAGATATCGACCCCTGGAGATATCGACCCCTGGAGATATCGACCCCTGGAGATATCGACCCCTGGAGATATCGACCCCTGGAGATATCGACCCCTGGAGATATCGACCCCTGGAGATATCGACCCCTGGAGATATCGACCCCTGGCGATATCGACCCCTGATAATGTCGTCCCCTGGCGATATCGACCACTGATGATGTCGTCCCCTGGTGATATCGACCCCTAGAGATATCGACCCCTGGAGATATTGACCCCTGGAGATATCGACCCCTGGAGATATCGACCCCTGGAGATATCGACCCCTGGAGATATCGACCCCTGGAGATATCGACCCCTGGAGATATCGACCCCTGGAGATATCGACCCCTGGAGATATCGACCCCTGGAGATATCGACCCCTGGAGATATCGACCCCTGGAGATATCGACCCCTGGAGATATCGACCCCTGGAGATATCGACCCCTGGAGATATCGACCCCTGGAGATATCGACCCCTGGAGATATCTGCCCCTAGCGATATCGACCCCTGAGTTGACCAGATTATCGGGGTGTCAACCTCTGAGGCTGTTAAGCCGTGATATATGTCGACCGTTTTTTCCAAATGTCGACTGAAACCCTACTCCATTGTTTTTTTAATTTTCTTTTTCGGATATGTTTAACCCGACTCTTTCCGGCGCATGTTATACGTATTTTACGAATGTTTTTCAAACATTTTTAAGTTTTCGAAAAACCCAAAAAATCGAGTCAAAATTTTATCAAAAATTTATTTAATCTTATTTTAATAGGTTGTATGAGTGAGCAAAGTAGCGCACCGAACCAGGGTAGGTTCGGAGGTGTTACATTATTTCCTATTTTCCTTGAGCTGCCAGGTCGCCAACATTACTTGGTAGTAAAAATCGCTTCACCCTTTGCTGCCAGTCCATTTTGACACCCTTCCTCTCAAACCAACCTTGTTTCCAAGGTTTAGATTATGAGTATCCTTGCTGAAACAAAATGTGAAAATAGACTCAAGTGATACCCTCAGTTCTTTCTTAACAAGAATGTCTCCAACCCAAGAAAAGGAGATAGGGTATCAACAGTCATAACAATTTTTTTCCTGAATTCTTTCAGTATTGACAATCTAATTGACAGCAAATTTTTCACCAAATCATCCTTTTTCAAGCCAATACCATAAGCCATGATACCCAATGAATTGTGCTTCTTGTTTAGCACAATTCGAAAATCAATTTTGAGCATCCATAAGTTTTGTTGTATAAAAACAAACTCTATATCTCAACAAATGACCTTTCCAAGATATCTAATGAACAACAAAATCTTGTCGAGCTTTGTGTGGAATAAATGGTAAGACCCTAGAAAAATTGAGAAAGAACGAATAGTTACCATCATGCAAGTGGAATTAGAAACTTCCAATGACTAGTGTTGCATAGCTTCTTACAAACTCATGAAGTTCCAAGATTCTCCATATAATATGAGGCCTCTCAATATGTACATTATTCAAGTAGACCATGATTAGAATCAATAATGTGCTTCAAAATGGATGATCTTTAAAACACAAGAAACTCGGATGTGCACTTTTCAACTGTCATGAGTAGTGGCTTCAAATAGGCATAAGTCAACACTCCCTTAGAGTTTCTGCTGAAATTTGAATACTAGCTACTTCCAAGAGTGGCAGAAAGGCCTTCCAAAAATGGCAGCCAAAGGCTTTATGGATCGAAAGTTATGATTAAATTGGTGGAGGTCGCCAGGAGCTCGGATTATTGCCTGGCCGAGAACAATGTGTCAACTTGGGAGAGACATAACTCCTGTGTGAACACGAATGGATGATATTCTTGTGGCAGGTTAAAGTTGTCTATGTGGGGTTGATTGTCTAAAAAAAGTAATAGTTGAATCGATGTGGTGTAAAATATACGTACGTTGAAGTGCTGGCTGCGAGAATAAGGATGAAGCAGCAAAAAACAACTCTTGCGACTTGGTGGAGGATGATCCTGCAATGGTGGGGATGAGAGTTTCAACTCATTTTCTGGACCTTCTTCTTGATAGAAGAAGAAAATAAAATGAGTAGCCTTTAAGAGAAATCCACTTATGCTAATAAAAGATAGATCAAATCTTCACACAACTTGCTTGGATATTACTCACCAAAAAAAAGGCATGACAACTTGAAGAACACTTCAAGCTTGGAGAAGAAAACTTCTACACAATTTTCATTCAAGGGTTTGCTGCCCTTAGTAGCCTCCTAAAGATGGTTTAAATACCAACCTTTGAGGGAAATTAGGATTAGAAGCTCTAAAGAAGATTTACCCAAAAATAACCAAAAAACACAAAGTGCGCTCGACCGAAAAGGGTCAAAACACATTTAGGTTTTTCCCAAATTCTTTTGTGTCCTTAAACCTAAGATGGTTCACCCATGAAATACAAAATTAATAAACCTAATATTGAGTAAATACATAAAATAAAATAAACACAAAGTTGTCTAATGGAGTCTTCTAGAATCGGTTATGGGCTTGTAGTCCATGATTGGCGAATTGGCTCTTAGGTTTGGACTCTTTGGTTCCTTCAAAATGTTGCAAGATTTTGGGCACCTCTTTGCATTTCATCTTCTTCTCCATTGTCTTTAAGCAAAGGCAAACTTGAAGTCATCTTGGACTTGGAAATAGATGAATGAATTGAATCTTATGGCCCTTCTTCAAGTGGCCTCGGTTCTTCAACTCCAAGTAGGATGAGATGCTTCATCTTCCATCTATGTTTCACCAAAATAATGTCGACCAAGAATTTTTCACATGATTTGATGTCTTTAATGGGTTCATCAAACGATCCTCCTACAAAATAAAAACTTGCAAATTTGTTAGAAAAACTTCATCGAATGTTTGAGGAGTGGCAGATCTGTGACACATCATCCTCCTAGGGTTGGAAAGGATTTGACCTCAAATTCAAGACTTCCTTTAATTTATCTTCATGAAACCTTTGCAATACAAACAAGTCCAAACTAGGCACCTTCAAGGGAAGGCATGGGAACAACATAGGCTTGCACACAACAAGAAGGTGCATTCCATCTTTAGCCATGTGGCGCTTGGAACATTCCTTGATTTGGTTCACTCCATCCAATAAATGATGGGTGCCACCATTTTGCAAACAAGCTTTCTAAATTTTAGATGATTAGGCATAAAAGATCCACCAATCTCAACTTTGCATTCATAATATCCAAACCAACAAGCAAAATCAAGAAAGCTCAAATTCCATACTAAATCACACCAATCATTTATATTCTTCTTCTAACCTTCATCTACTTCTTGGTTTTAGGTTGTAGCTTGACAAATGAGGTAATTAACCACAAATTGTAGCAATGAGTAATTCTTCACAATAATATATAATTGTAATCCATATTTCTAAGCTCATCAATGTGCCCTTGCACACTAGAATCCCTTTCCTTCAAAAGTTGAAGTGAGTTCACTTGACTATTTGTGTCTTGGTTTTGGGAACCATGGGCTACTCTTCTTGTCATCATCATAGGGCTTAAAGCACGCAAGGGAAGAGTGAAAAAGGAGCAAGGCACTAATACCAAATGATGTGCTTCAAAATGGATGATCTTTAAAACACAAGAAACTCGACTGTGCATTGTTTCAGTTGTCACGAGCAGTGGCTTCAAGTATGCATAAGTCGATGTTCCTTTAGATTTTGGTGCTGAAATTTGAGTAGTAGCTATTTCCAAGAGTAGCAAAATGGCCCTTCAAAAATGGCGGCCAAAGGCTTTGTGGATCAAAAATTATGATTAAATTGGTGGAAGTCGTCTGAGCTTAGATTACTACTCTGGCCAAGAACAATGTGTCAACTTAGGAAAGACATAACTTCCTCGTGTGAAAATGAATATATGAGATTCTTGTGGCAAGGTTAAAGCTGTCTGTGTGAAGTTTATTGTTTCCAAAAATTAATGCCCGAATCAAAGTGGTGGAAGAGATACGTATGTTGGAGTGCTTGTTGCGAGGATAGGGAGGAAGCAACAACAAACAACAACTATTGTGACTTGGTGGAGGATGATCCTTCAATGGTGGGGATGATAGTTTCTACTCATTTGTTGGAGCTTCTTCTTGATGGAACAAGAAGAGAAATGAGTAGCCTTTAAGAGATATCCATGTATGCTAACAAAAGATGGATCAAATCTTCACACAACTTACTTGGATATTACTTACCAAGAAAGATGCATGGCAACTTGAAGAACACTTCAAGCTTGGAGAAGAAAACTTTTACACGATTTTTATTCAAGGGTTCGTTGCCCTTGGAAGCCTCATAAGGATGGTTTAAATACAAACCGTTGAAGAAAATTAGGGGTACAAGCTCTAAAGAAGATTGACCCAAAAATAACCAAAAAGCACATAAAGTGTGCTCAACCAAAAAGGGTAAGAAACACCTTTTTGCATTTCCCAAGCCCTTCTGTGTTCTTAAACCTAAGATGGTCCACCCATCAAATACAAAATTAATAGCCCTAATGTTCAGCAAACACATAAAATATAATAAATACAAAGTTGCCTAATAGAGTCTTCTAGAATCGGCCATGGGCTTGTAGTCCATGATGGCCGAATTGGCTCTTAGGTTTGAACTCTTTGGTTCCTTCAAAATGTTGTAAGGTTTTGGGCACCTCCTTGCACTTCATCTCCTCCTTCATTTCCTTTAAGCAAATACAAACTTAAAGTCATCTTGGGCTTGAAAATGGATGGATTAATTGAATCTTATGGCCCTTCTTCAAATGGCCTCGGTTCTTCAACTCCAAGTAGGTATGAGATGCTTCATCTTCTATCTATATTTCATCAAAATAATGTCCACCAATTATTTTCCACATAAGTTGATGTCTTTAATGGCTTCATCAAACGATCCTCCTATAAAATAGAAACTTGAAAATTTGTTAGAAAAACTTGATCGAATGTTTGAGGAGTGTGGATCCGTGGTACATCAAAATCAAAGGTTATAATTTTTCTTACTAGCTCTAAAATTGAGCCATCCATTGTAAATATGATTTGAGGATTGACCTCCATGTAATAACAACCCATCAAATTTAACAATTCTAAATGTATATGAGAGTCCATAATTGGTGATGAGACAAACATTCTTTACTGTGGAAAAATATGTTGAAATTTGAAATACAGGTTCATACTCTTTGAATGTTCAGTGTGGGAAAAACATTTTGTTCTAATTTCACATAAGTAGGTGTAGTTTCATTCCTTTTGTAATTTTCCTTTCGTCGTCAAACTCAATATGAACACTTTTTTTCACAATTTTTTTTATCACCACCATCAGTGATTATGAGAGAAAAATATCAAGTTGTTGTATTCAGATTTGCAGTGAGCACCTCTCTTGAATCTTAGTCTCCCTTGAATATCCATCAGTGAAGATAGTGTTCTCCTCACTAGATTCTGCACCGTTTAATCTCTAGCATTTTTATTTTCGTTTCACAATCCTTCTTTTCAGTGTTGTTGAGAAATTGCTTTAGAAGTCCACGTAGACTTTATGTTTTTATTTATTGTTTTCTATTTAATAAAAAAAATTATCCTAGTCTTTAGGAAAGAGTTAGTTTGTTGAAGATCATGCATGATCTTAGATTTACATGATATTCTATTTGTTTAGATTTTTTGCAGTTTAAAATGAGTGATTATGATATTGAATAAAATAATTCTCAATTTACATTGATTTACTCTCTTTCTTTTCTTCTTCTCGAATAAATATTCTAAAAAATTGGTATCATAGCTGATTTCTTTAAGGATCTGTGAATTTGTTTAGGTATTCTAATGGAAGGAGAATCTAGTTTTTCATCTATGGATCCACCCGTTTTCAATTAAGAAAACTATCAAGTATGGGCAATATGTATGGAGACCTACCTGGCAGCGCTGGATCTGTGGGAGGCTATTGATGTAACGACCCAACCCCCAATGGGCCAGGCCATGCAGTCCGGCCCACTAGCCAACCGACACTGCCACATGGTTTCCCTCAGGCCGTCCCACGTGTACTCACGATCTTCTCCCACCAACTGGACTAGCTCAAGTGGTACCAGAGATGGTGAACCCTTGGTTATGAAGACCTGGGAGCCTGTGTTCGAATCCCTAGGAAGGAAAAAACTCTCATTTACTAGGTGGTGGGAGAAGATCGTGAGTACACGTGGGACGGCCTGACAGAAACCACGTGGCAGTGTCAGTTGGCTAGTGGGCCGGACTGCACAGCCTGGCCCATCGGGGGTTGGGTCGTTACAAAAAAGGCGCCTTTTTTGTAACTACCCAACCCCCCAATGGGCCAGGCCATGCAGTCCCGGCTAACACAGGGCCCTGCCATGTGGTTTCTCGAAGGTCGTCCCATGTGTGCTCACGATCTTCTCCCCCCCTGGAGGGAGTTTTTGCCTCCCTCCTCACTTGAACCCAAGACCTCAGGACTAATACCTGGGCTACAAGTGAGGAGTACCACTTGAGCTATACGTGGGACGGCCTTCGGGAAACCACGTGGCAGGGCCCTGTGTGAGCCGAGACTGCACGACCTGGCCCATCAGGGGGTTGGGTCGTTACAATTGAAGAAGATTATGAAATTCAACGTCTCCCAGCAAATCCAACTGTAGCACAAATCAAAGAACAAGAAAATCAAAGGCTAAGGCATGTTTTTTTGTAGCCGTTTCACCAATGATTTTCACCAGAATTATATAATTCCCATAAGCAAAAGCTATTTGAGACTATCTCAAGAAAGAATATATGGAAGATGAACGAATTAAAGAAATAAAAGTTTTGAATTTAATTAGGGAATTCGAGCTGAAGAAAATGAAATATTCAAAGATGATCAAAGAATATTCAGAAAGACTCCTTAGCAATGTAAATAAGGTCAGATTACTTGGATCAGAATTCACTGATTCAAGAATTATAGAGAAAATACTTGTTATCGTTCCTGAACGATATGAAGCAACAATTACAACTTTGAAGAACACCAAAAGATCTGTCTAAAATTATCTTGGCGGAGTTGCTTAATGCATTGAAAGCTCAAGAGCAAAGAAGTTGAAACCTCAAGAGGAAAGAAGATTGATGAGGCAAGATAAAATTGTTGAAGGAGCTTTAGTAGCAAAACATCAAATTGTGGCTAGAAATAAAAATAAACAGAAGGAATTTGAAGGAAATGGAGCAAATTCAACACCAAAAATTGTGAAAACAAAGAAAATTATATCCACATTGTCAACACTACGAAAAGATGGGCATCCTCCATTTCGATGTTGATGGAGACCTGATTCAAAATGTAATCAATGCAATCAAATGGGCCATAAAGTTGTGATTTGCAGACAAGCAAAATGCAACAAATGCAATCAACATAGTCATGAATTTTTGATTTGTAAAAGCCAAGTTCAACAAGAGGTTGAAGCTCAAGTTGTAGATGAAGAGGAAGAAGATCACTTGTTTGTTGCTACATGTTTTGATGACATCAAATCAAGTGAGATTTGGCTCATTGATAGTGGTTGTACTAACCACATGACTCACGATAAGAATCTATTCAAGCAACTAAACAATACAAACTCATCGAAGGTTCGTGTTGGAAATCACAAGTGCATATCAGTGAACGAAAAATGAACTGCTGCAATTTCAACTTGTTCAGATACAAAGTTCATTTCTGATGTGTTATATGTCTCTGAAATTGATCAAAACTTGTTAAGTATTGGACAACTAATTGAAAAGGGTTATAAAGTTGTGTTTGAAGACAAAAGTTGCTTGATTAAAGATGCAGTTGATAGAGATATTTTCAAAGTAAAAATGAAAGGAAAAGGCTTTGCCCTAAATCTATTGGAAGAGGAGCAAAGTACCTTCCCAATCAAAGAAAATATTACAAAAGTATGACATAAGAGGCTCAGACACTATCAGCATAAGGGGTTGCTGAAAATAAAATCCAAGAAGATGACAAATGATCTTCAAAATATGAAGATCATATTCCAAACTATAAAGCATGTCAGTTTGGAAAGCAAAATAGGAAATTGTTTCCCAAGGCAACATGGAGAGCAATTAAGAAGGTGAAATTAATTCATATAGAAATTGCAGGCCCGCAAAGAACGCCTTATTTGAAAGGTTCAGAGATGTTCAAATGGTGTTGAAAGAAGCAAAATAATGACACAATCTACTACTGAAGTCAAGTTTATTGTTGCAACAGAAAAGGTAAATCAAGCCTTGTGGTTAAAGAAAATTATGTATGATCTACACATGGTGCAGAAAATTGGAGATGTAAGTTTCGTTCTTTGCAAATTTGAAAATCAATTGTCAGACTTGCTTACAAATCACTTCCAATAAGCAAATTTGATTTTCTGCTGACAGAAAATTCGAATTCGCAGCTCTTAAAGCATTGAGAAATTGCTTTAGGAGTCCATGTAGACTTTATATTTTTAATTATTGTTTTCTATTTAAAAAAAAATTGTCCTAGTCTTTAGGAAAGAGTTAGTGTGTTGCAGATCATCCATGATCTTAGATCTACATGATATTCTGTTTGATTTGATTTTTTGAAGTTTAAATGTATTATTCCGATATTAAATAAAATAATTTTCAGTTTGCATTCATCTACTGTAACACCCGAAATTTCTTTGGCTTGAATTTGTCCCCGAATTTCTTTGTACAAAACATGGATATAATGCAAAGTAACTTTTGATAAATTTGTCGATGAACGAATGGATGACGAAAATCAAAGAAGAAGAGATAAAAATTAGAAAGGAATTTAAAGGTTATGATTTAATAGAGTAAAGAATAAGGTTAAAAATTCAACCTTAAAATTAAATATATATATATATAGATAATAAGTAAAATGAAAAGCTTCTACGTTGAAGCATCTAAGGAGAATAAACCTACATGTAATTTTAAGGGAATTGAGAGGTGAAAATGGAAAATGAAAGTTTAAATACTTGGTTGAAAATTTAACACCAAAGCATAATTTATAAATTAACCCTAAAACTCTTTTCTCCTTCTTCTTCTTCTCCACGAAAAACAGCAGTCCTCTCCCTCCATTGAAGACTCCTTCCCATGCAAAAGCTTCCCTCTTGTGAAGATTTAAGTTAAGAAAAATATGGTTTATAAGTTAGATAAATTAAAAGTTGTCTATTTTGAGTTTTGAAAGGAAATTTGTGCTTGGGTTTTTGAAACTCCAAAAATTCTGAATGTTGTTGTTTCTTCTCTAATTTAATGTTCTATCTTGATTTAAGAGTTATGTAATGGCTTTGAATGAGTTGAATGGAAAACCTATGCATGTTAGAAGGAAAATTTTGAAAATTGGGTTTAAGAATCGGCAAAAACAGAGCAATGTTCGGTTCTGAATTTTCTGTTTTTGTTCATGTTTTGGTTTTGAGAAATGGTTAATGATATGATAAGCTAGACATCTTAAGGTTTAATTTGGATGTTGAATCGTTGAAATCGGATAAGAATTAAATAAGTTATTTATTTTTGAAGTTATTTTACAAAACTGGAAAATTCTAGCTTGCAGGTTGGTTTTTGGTTTTTTCTGTTTTGATTCTATTTTGTTTTGAATAAAAGGTTGATTCCATGTTAAAATAGACATTTTTAAAACATATTGAATCATTGAAAACGGATAACAATTGAGTAAGTTATGGATGTTTGAAGTTTTACCCAAAATTTGTTTGGAAATCCGAGAATTTTCTAAGGAATGGTTGAGTTTTTGAGTGTTGATGATGATTAAGCTATTTAAATTGGTTTAATTGGTTACATACATTGTTTTGATGATGTTGGATTTGATTTGCATGTTTTAGGTTTGCAACCCAACGAAAAAGTGGTTAAGTGCTCAATAATTGCTACGGATGCCAGATAAAATTATATTGCATGTGTTCGGCCCTTAAGTCCTACATCACAAAGGTACTAGGTCTTTATATGCTTTAAGGGTAACACTAATGGGTAGTTAGATTATTAGAATATATTTTATGTTAAGTGTCGTTGTTTTATTGAAATGTCTTGAGGAATTGTCTCTGTTTATGCATTAAGGATATGTCTACATGTTGCGTTATGTTATATGTGCACCATATGTTCATGCATTACATTTTCAAGAAATCATGCAAAATGTTTTATGCACATATTTTATGTAAGAAAGATAAGTAAATGTTAAATGTAATGTACCGGTTAAGTTGTGGGATGGGGAATGACATATTCTGTTGTTGTCCTTCTCTGGAACTTCTGTAAAACTGTCCTCGCCTAAGAACATACTGATATTTGTCCTTCTCTGGGACAAGGTAAAAACACTAACCATGTCACGTATACTGAGCTTACTCCCCTAACACGCCCTTTTAACTATCATGTCCACTTAAGCCTAAATGTAAAGTATGTACATGTTTTGAAAATGATCATGCATAGCACGCGCATTTTATAGCTTTGATATGATCTTGCTTAGCATTAAGCTCATTAGTTAAACTCTGTGATGTAGGTGTTGACTGTACAAGTGAGGACTTCGAACCTCAGGTGGATCATTAGATGCAGTTGGAAGGGAACTTCCACGGTAGTGACCCGGTGATTGTTAGGGCGATTTCGACCGTGGCTAGTATGTTTATGTTTGGTTTAAGTTCGTGTATAGAAAAGTATGGATGTTTGAAGTTTTACCCAAAATTTGTTTGGAAATCCGAGAATTTTCTAAGGAATGGTTGAGTTTTTGAGTGTTGATGATGATTAAGCTATTTAAATTGGTTTAATTGGTACATACATTGTTTTGATGATGTTGGATTTGATTTGCATGTTTTAGGTTTGCAACCCAACGAAAAAGTGGTTAAGTGCTCAATAATTGCTACGGATGCCAGATAAAATTATATTGCATGTGTTCGGCCCTTAAGTCCTACATCACAAAGGTACTAGGTCTTTATATGCTTTAAGGGTAACACTAATGGGTAGTTAGATTATTAGAATATATTTTATGTTAAGTGTCGTTGTTTTATTGAAATGTCTTGAGAAATTGTCTCTGTTTATGCATTAAGGATATGTCTACATGTTGCGTTATGTTATATGTGCACCATATGTTCATGCATTACATTTTCAAGAAATCATGCAAAATGTTTTATGCACATATTTTATGTAAGAAAGATAAGTAAATGTTAAATGTAATGTACCGGTTAAGTTGTGGGATGGGGAATGACATATTCTGTTGTTGTCCTTCTCTGGAACTTCTGTAAAACTGTCCTCGCCTAAGAACATACTGATATTTGTCCTTCTCTGGGACAAGGTAAAAACACTAACCATGTCATGTATACTGAGCTTACTCCCCTAACACACCCTTTTAACTATCATGTCCACTTAAGCCTAAATGTAAAGTATGTACATGTTTTGAAAATGATCATGCATAGCACGCGCATTTTATAGCTTTGATATGATCTTGCTTAGCATTAAGCTCATTAGTTAAACTCTGTGATGTAGGTGTTGACTGTACAAGTGAGGACTTCGAACCTCAGGTGGATCATTAGATGCAGTTGGAAGGGAACTTCCACGGTAGTGACCCGGTGATTGTTAGGGCGATTTCGACCGTGGCTAGTATGTTTATGTTTGGTTTAAGTTCGTGTATAGAAAAGTATGGATGTTTTGATAGGAGGGTGTATAGATAGCTTTTGAGATGTGGAAAATACTGGAACTGTTTGGGAGTTATTTGGTCTGTATGGCTATGTTCAATTTTCAGGGTCATCCATACAGTTTGTTTTCGTGATTTTTACTATGCATTTTGATACGTTTATGAACTATGATTTTGAGATTTAGGGGTAAGAATGTTAGAAGGTGAAGGTAATTGAAGTGTTTTTATAGGTTATGAAGTTTTGGAGAAAGTAGGAAGTGATTCCAAAATTTTATTTATTTTTTAAACTTTGATTTTTAAGGATGTTTTAACCTAATATTTTGCGATTTTTTCCAAACATATTTTATGAATATCTTCCACGTATTTTAAAGGGTATAAACGTACCAAAAAAGGATTTAAAGTTTTAAATAAAAGTCGAAAAATTTTACGTGAAAAAGTAAAGTCTAGTATGTCATGTTTCGTGGCGACCTGCGAGAGGTCGTTACAGTAGTGGTATCAGAGCCACGATATTGAAATCGTTAAGTGGATTACCTAACAACACCAATCACTGCATGGGAGCACTCCAACAACTGTAAGTGTTTAAGTATAAGTTTAAGTTTTAATTATTTAATTAAGTTTATAACTATATATAGGACTTACAAAATGGTGAGAGGACGACACAGAGAAGCCGACAAAAGGGACAATGCTGTCAGGCAGTTAACAGAGCTGGTTAGTACTCAATCTCAGATGATTGAGAGGATGATGACTAGAGGAGGAAATGGAAATAACGACACCAATGCTTCAGATGACTTAAGTGGAGAAAGATTTTGATGACTCCGACCTCCAATATTTGATGAATGTTTTACGGATCCATTCCATGCTGAGGAGTGGATCCGAACAATGGAAGATTTGCTCGACCTTGCTAAGGTAAATGATGGAGAGAAAGTCTTTTGTGTTGTATTTCATCTCGAGCGGGATGCGAAACTCTGGTGGGACACCATCAAGACCACGACCAACGTGGAAGGGATGTTATGGGAGCAATTCAAAAGGATATTTTATGATGAATACTTCTACAATACTGTGTGGGCAAATAAGATGTTGGAATTTTCCTCAGTTTCGACAAATGGGGTCGGTAACATAATATGTTAGAGAGTTTGAGTCACTAACCCGTTTTGTCAGCCATGTAGTGAGGGAAAATGAAAGTAAAGTTTATCCTTTTGTGCAAAGATTAAATGAAGGAATTTATAGAGGTGTGAAGATATCTGGAGTTTAGGGCGTGCCAAATTCGAACATCGCTGTCAAAGCTTTTGAAATAGAGTAAAGGCAACAACAAATGACAAGTACAAAAAGGCCTAATGAAACAACTGTTGACCAAGGGAAATGAAAGCGACCACAAAGAGCTTCTCAACTTCCTACATGTCCTGCATGCAAGAAGAATCATTTTGGAGAGTACAAGGTTCTTTCCAGCCGTTGTTTCAAATGTAAAGAAGTGGGTCATCTTATCAAAAACTGCCCAAGGTGGAATAGTGACCCTACAAGAGTTGCACCGGAAGTTACTGTTTGTAGCGAATCATATAATACTGAACAACCAGCAGGAATACCAGGTACAATTTTACAGTAGAAGTTAATGAAATAGAGAACATTGGAATATAGTTGTAATTTAGTGTAAGGATTTAAAAATAGTATTCGTATGATAAATAGAAATAGACTTGAGAATAGGGAGGTTAAAAAGTTGTTAAGTGAACCTTTGTAGGAAAACAAAGAAAATGTCTGGGACATGACTCGGATGAACAAAAGATGTTGATCGATTGGAAAATTTTGGGAAGAACTGTGAGGGATCACCTACCCAATCGATTTCATTAAGGATATAGAAGTTGGAAGACAATTGAAGAAACATTAAGAACTCTAATTTTAAATTTAAAGCTGGGACAATAACCAGTGTAGTAATTTAGAGCAAGAAACAAATTGAGAATTTGAAACCAGTCTCTCTTGAATTACAAAAATAGAAGCGATTACCTACATGTGTTGTAAAGGAAGCATTGTATAATGATTAGGAAAATCTCACTTGATGAGAAGGATTAGAGCCAACATTTAAGCCTAAAGAGTCTTGTATAGTGACACTCTAGATAGTCGACCTACAACCAATAAGTTCAAAGTGAATGAGAAGATGATTATCTCGAGGCAAAAATATTTTTCAATTTAATCTAAGTAGATTGATGAAAGGAACATAAACAATAGTTTTTTTTATATATAATTATGAGGATTTAATTAATCACTAGGAAGCGGAAGACTCGAGGATTATTAAAATTTTGGACAATAATTGATCAAAGTGACGTCAAGACGCTTTAATATACTTTTAGTTAAGTGGATAAATTATAAGAGTCATTGATTCTGGAAATGGAGAAGTTTTATTCATTTGGTAAAAATTATTAAAGGTGGATGTTGTAGTTGATTGACTTGAAGTGATGAATTAAGTATGATATTCACATTTAACTCTTGCTAGGAGGTGAATACCATATTGGAAGATAAGTCAAAGAAAGAAAAGTTGTTAATGCGAGAATTTACAATTTATCATAGTATAAGGAAAAGTTTAATGGAATTGAGAGCGACCAGTAAGTAGGGAAAGTGTTAAGTTTTTCGTGATGGAAATACATCGAAATAACTAGGGATAGGAAGATTAATGAAAGCGATATTGGGATGAGCAATTATGAAACCTTTAAGGATAATCAGATTAGAGAATATAGAATTTGAGTAAATTCTAACCAATGACACTTAGATATGAGGTTAAAATAGAAGACTTCGAGAAGTTAGGTTATAGCTGGTTAAATTAATGAACAATTGATTGTTAAAGTACATAGTTGAGTTATTTGATTTGAAGACATAGGAATTGGATAGTACTCGATACATAGTCAGGGATGTAGTTAGTTAAATTGAATATAGTAAACATAATTATGAAATTAGAATTGGAGTACATGGTTTTAGAAATTTTAGTTTGGGAACCATAGATAATTAATTCTAATTAAGGAATTGCTAGCTTCTAGGCTATGGTTTATCAGGATGAAGTCAAAGTTCTCAAATAAAAAAAAAAAAAATTGGAGTATATGGAAGGAATGAACTCGAGGAATGTAGAATAATCGTAGGTTGAGGAATGAAGTTAAACGCAAGGATGTTAAAGAACTAAAAACTTAAGTGTAACGCCCCGAATTTAATAAACCTGATTCGCTACTCAATATACTGAACCGAACTATGACATTTAGAGAAAATTTTTAAAACTTCACTCAACGATCAAATTTGACCTTATAAAAAGGTAGTCAAAACTTGCAGCGGAAAACCATTTGTATAAAACAACATTTATATACTAATTAAAATATTAGAGACAATTGGTTGAAAGAAAACGAAAAAAAATATAAAACAGAACACATCTACCGCTGAATTGTCTCAGCGGTAGAAATAGAGACAGAATAGTCTCGACGGTAGAAGTAGAGACAGAATACGTCTTCTGCTACTGACATCCACTGCTTAACAGTAAAACTCAACTTCCACCGATAAACAACATCTATCGATAGACAACTTCCTACCGATCGATAACATCTACCGGTAAACAGTAACACTCAACATCTACCGATAGACAACTACTACCCAACATCTACCGATAGACAACATCTACCGATAGACAACATCTACCGATAGACAACATCTACCGATAGACAACATCTACCGGTAAACAGTAACACTCAACATCCACCGATAGACAACATCTACCGATAGACAACATCTACCGATAGACAACATCTACCGATAGACAACATCTACCGATAGACAACATCTACCGATAGACAACATCTACCGGTAAACAGTAACACTCAACATCCACCGATAGACAACATCTACCGGTAAACAGTAACACTCAACATCCACCGATAGACAACATCTACCGATAGACAACATCTACCGATAGACAACATCTACCGATAGACAACATCTACCGATAGACAACATCTACCGATAGACAACATCTACCGGTAAACAGTAACACTCAACATCCACCGATAGACAACATCTACCGATAGACATCATCTACCGGTAAATAGTAACACTCAACATCCACCGATAGACAACATCTACCGATAGACAACATCTACCGATAGACAACATCTACCGATAGACAACATCTACCGATAGACAACATCTACCGATAGACAACATCTACCGATAGACAACATCTACCGATAGACAACATCTACCGATAGACAACATCTACCGATAGACAACATCTACCGATAGACAACATCTACCGATAGACAACATCTACCGATAGACAACATCTACCGATAGACAACATCTACCGATAGACAACATCTACCGATAGACAACATCTACCGATAGACAACATCTACCGATAGACAACATCTACCGGTAAACAGTAACACTCAACATCCACCGATAGACAACATCTACCGATAGACAACATCTACCGATAGACAACATCTACCGGTAAACAGTAACACTCAACATCCACCGATAGACAACATCTACCGATAGACAACATCTACCGATAGACAACATCTACCGGTAAACAGTAACACTCAACATCCACCGATAGACAACATCTACCGATAGACAACATCTACCGGTAAACAGAACATACGATAGACATCATCTACGGTAAACTAGTAACACTCAACATCCACCGATAGACAACATCTACCGATAGACAACAAAACAGTGTATCAACCATTTACACTCTAAACAAAAGACAACTCCGACTGCTAGAAGAACTTGTAAATTTTACTTAAATCATTCAAAACAATCTGACCCAGTGAAATACTTGAAAACTAGTAAGAATCACAATTAGAACTAACAATGTATCATTATCCGAGAAATCTCAAAATGTATCAGAAATACTAAAAACTATCACTATCATTAAAATTCTCAGCACACTTCGACAAACATCAATCCATTTAGACTTCACATACAGACATTAGTCAAACCGCCTCATCAGAGCACCAAACCGCGGCATAGATGTGCTCCATCAACTTCACCTATCCCTCTGTAAACTCAGAGAAATCAACTGTTGTAACCTCAGCACCTACATCACAAAACTCATCTATTAGCCTAATGCTAAATAAGTAGAGTAAAATAAAATGAAGTACTGAAACATAAAACTTAATCATGCAGTTTCTGTAACACCCGGGAAATTCTTACAACGCGCGTAGCTTTAGATAGGTTATGTTAAGTAGTAAATTAGAATGAAAATGTGGAAGAGGAATTTGAGAGAAAATAAAATAATAATAAAATAGGTTGTTTTATTTAATTTAAAAGAAAAGTGAATAAATTTGATTAAACTAATTGATTAATTAATTGGTGTTCAGATATTCTAAATGGAGAACTTAAGCCGGGTACGGGGTGAGGGTCAATTGACGAAAGTTTATAATTTAAGAGCGGGATTTAACGGAATGTTTTGGAAGGGCAAGTGTTATTATTATTATTAGTATTATTTATTATTATTATTGTTTTTGTTTTTAAAAGAAAATGCTATTTTCTTTTAAAAACAACTGAATGGCTCGAAGCCATTCAGTTGCTCCTCGCGAACGAAGAATAGGGCAGAGAGGGGGGGAGGGCGACGATCGACGGAGCGCGACGATCACCGGCGGCATTTAGCGATTCTTCGGCCAGACATCAAAGGCAAGCAGCTCCGACCCGTCTCCGTGCACAAGCCAACCGGTAGGACCCATTTTTTTTCTCTCTCTCGTCGCCCTGTTCTGGTCCTGTTGGAGGCCGGGAGTGACGAGCTCGATTCAACTCCGATCACCGGCCATTTTTGGCTACTCTCGGCGTCGAATTGCCGAGCTCAGTGCTCGCAAGGACTGCGAGTAGTGTGCAGCTCGGGAGGAGCTAAAAACCGAGGGCTAGGTTTTTGGAAACTCGGGGTTTTCTGAATTGGAACTTCGATTTTTGTTAAGTTTATGTTAATTAGGTATGAGGGTGGTTAATTGGTGAGGAATTAGGTGAGAATTGATGAAAAATCAAAAGGGGGAATTTTTCGGTTAGGGGCAGAATCGGGTTTTGCAATAATTGACCTAGTTACGATCGTTTGTTTTAAAATTACTTTTAGCAAATTAAAATAGGTTATTAGAGGAGTACGTGGCCGCTGGAATCGTTCGATTCTGATATCTGACGCGAAAGTTATGCACGTTTGAGTTTCGGGTCGATTTTTACCTAACCCATATTAGTGTCCCGTTTAGTTAGGTTTTAGTTGGATTAGGCTAGAAATAGTAGTTTGAGAGTAAATTGGTGGATATAGGCTTGATTTTAATTAAGTTTGAATGTTCTTCGTAGGTCGAGCCGTAGATGGACAGGTAACCGAGTATCTTCAGCGAGCTAGGACACCAGGTAAGTAGTGGTGCTTGTTTGTTGCCTTCGGGCCTACACCATAAAACGGTAGGGAATGGTTGTTTGTTTGCTATGTTTGTTGTTTGCTATGTTTTAATTTGTGTCATGCATCGTGTGTCATGCATCATTGTTTTCTAACTACGAAACCACGTGTTTTGCATGCTTGAGTGGTGAGAATGAATTGAAAGGTAAGAAAATTGATATGCAACTTGGTCTCTCATTGAATAGCCTCGTCGGGCTCGTGGCTCGCTGAGCACCCCGTGAGGTATTTTATTAGAGATGCTATGCAACTTGGTCTCTAGTTGAATAGCCTCGTCGGGCTCGTGGCTCGCTGAGCACCCCGTGAGGTATTTTATTAGAGATGCTATGCAACTTGGTCTCTATTTGAATAGCCTCGTCGGGCTCGTGGCTCGCTGAGCACCCCGTGAGGTATTTTATTAGAGATGCTATGCAACTTGGTCTCTAGTTGAATAGCCTCGTCGGGCTCGTGGCTCGCTGAGCACCCCGTGAGGTATTTGATTAGAGATGCTATGCAAAAATTATGTAATGTGTCGTGAGTATGAATGCCTCGATATGCTCGTGCTTGAAAGCACAATGAGGATTCTACGATCGATTGGGGGAGATTTGGTTGGCCGTCCAGAATTGTGTTAGGGCGTGTGCCTCCGGTCTAGCTCCGTGGGTCAAGGCGTGGCCGTCCAGGATTGTGTTGGGGCGTGTGCCTACTTGATTCACATGAAAGTGGAAGATAAATGTAACCAAAACGAAAAGAAAACAACGGAGGGTGTAGAAACTGCATGTTAGGGTTGGGTCGGGCATTTAGTGTGTTATGTGCATTATTTCCCTACTTGCTAAGCATTAGGCTTACGTTTTGTGTTCTATGGTGTAGGTGGCGAGTATTATCCAGGTAAAGTAGAGGGGACAGCCGAGGACTAGGTCGCAGTCGGAAGAGTTCTGGGCATGCCGGTGCAGGCAGTTGTCGGGCGCCTCGACCATGGTCTTCGGAGGATGTGGGGCTTTATATTTTGATTGTCTATTTTAAATGTCTGTTTGTAGAAATGATGGGAATGCTTAACTATGTATTGTTGTTGTTATAGTCATAGTTCAGGTTGATGTGTTACCCTGTATTGTGGGTTTCTTCATTTTGGTTGATTGTTGGAGATTTCGTAGGTTGGTTAGATGGTTAGGAATATTCTGGATTAGTTGGGATTGGATTTTATGCAGGTATTTAGCATTTTGGAGGCGCCATTTTCAGGCGTTACTTTGCCGAAATTTTCGGAAAGGACACTGTGGTGCTTAAATGTTAGGATTAAAGGAAATTAGTAAGTCTAGGCAGCTAGGTATAACATAAGAGAGTTTTGGGAGATTTCGTTTTAAATTCTGCTGTGTCAATTTTATTTTAAAATTATGTTTTAACGTGGGATTGGTTAGCAAAGTAGCGCATCCGAGCCAGGGTGGGTTCGGGGGCGTTACAGTTTCTACTTTCACAACTCAGTTGTATTTGTTTTATGTTGATCCCTCTGTACAATGGGAGATGGATCAATTTCCCAAGGTCTACATCCTCTACTCGATTAAGGGGCGGATTAGTTCCCTTAATAACTGATCTGATCCCTTCTTCAATGGGAAGTGGATCAATTTTTCTTAAAGTCTACATCCTCTACTCGATTAAGGGGCGGATTAATTCCCTTAATAGTTTTTGTTACAACATGTTCATGCCTTACCATGCCTCTACATGTAAATTCATTTTCGTACTCATTCAATAAAACATGATGCATGACATACTGGAAACATTCAAGCATGCATAAACCTACTGTTTTGTGATATAGACCCGAAGGCACACACATACTCCACTTATCTTGTTTCCTGAGAGATTCCTAGTTGTAAGCTACTTCAAGAGTTGGCTCACCTAAAACATAAGCACAACATTACTTAACTTCATTCTAAACTATCTAGAAATTTAAGGGAAACTAGTTTGGAGGCCCTGTTCTTCGTACATTCCCAATTCACTACAAAACCGAACTCAACTCCTACTCCCAGCATTCTCAAAATATGCATCTACAACCCTCTCTATTACTTATAGTCACTAAAACAGCGAGAGATCAAAGTAAAACTCACCTAAGTCGAAGAAGAATCGAAGAGGATGTCGCCTCGAGGAACCACTGAGCTTGAATGCCGAAAGAGGGAAAAATGAAACAGTGGCGGCTAAACCTTCATTAAACTTTCTACTTATAACACTTGCTTCACAATTACTCAAATGCCCTTGGCTAATCAACTTTAATCTATTTAAGCAACCAATAAAATTTACTTAATTTTATAAAAATACAAGTCACAAAATGTTACTAATAAAAATCAGGGCTGACAATTACCGGTTGCTATAATCTACCCTCCTTAAAAGAATTTTGTCCTCAAAATTCAATGCTCAAACAACTCAGGATAATGGTTCTTCATGTCCTGTTGGCGTTCCCAAGTTGCCTCCTCTACATTCTGATTACGTCATAACACCTTCACAAGCTGAACTTCCTTGTTACGCAGCACTTTTGTTGCATAGTTCAGAATTTTCACTGGTTTCTCTTCATAGGTAAGGGTAGGTTGAACTTCAATGTTCTGCTGTTCTACAATCTGTGATGGATCTCGCATACACTTCTTCAACTTAGAAACGTGGAATACATTGTGAATTCCTTCCATAAAGACTGGTAACTGTAATTGATAGGATATCTTCCCAATCCTCTTCAAGATTGGGAAAGGTCCGATGTATCTGATATTCAACTTACCTCTCTTCCCAAACCTTACAACTCCTTTGAAGGGTGAAACTTTAAGAAACACATCATCGCCAACTTAAAACTCCAATTCTCTATGTCTTCTCGGCATAGCTTTTCTGTCAGCTTTGAGCTGACAAGATCTGCTATCGGATAAGAGCAATCTTCTCCACTGTCTATTGCACAATGTCAGGACCAATCAATCCTGCTTCTCCAACTTCATCCCAGTACAATGGAGATCTGCACCTTCGTCCATATAATGCCTCGTATGGCGCCATGCCTATTGTTGCCTGAAAACTGTTCTTATAAGAGAATTCTACTAATGATAAATACTTACTCCAAGAACCCTGGAATTCTAATATGTTGACTTAAATAGAGTTTAAGTCTAAATATGTTTTTGATGATGTATTTGAATGATAAGTAAGTAATTTGATTATGTTTATAATGTGAGAATATTGAATTATGCATTGATTTTAATCCTATGGAAATACCCTTGAAAAGGGTATTTTAGTTGTCTAATGAATCGGGTTAAGTGTACAGGGCTAAATAATTTATTCAAAGGTTACATCTGCCGATGAGTTTCAAAGTGCTTCTGCCGATGGGATGTGAAGCAACACATACCGATGGCAATCACTAAACGACAGAGATGAGTTCCTTAAACCGATCGCTAACCGACAAAGAAAAGAATGCTTCTGCCGATGACATATCAACTTGCATCTACTGATCGTGTTTTGAAGGTGTATCTGCCGATCACGTTTTAAAGCTGCATCTGCCAATGGCGCTGCCAAGCCTGCATCTGTCGATCGCATTTTGAAGCTGTATCTGCCGATGGCGTTGCCAAGCTTGCATCTGCCGATGGACTTGCTTGCATCTGCCGATGGCGCTGCCGATGGCACTGCCAAGCTTGCATCTGCCGATGGACTTCAAAGCTTGCATCTGCTGATGACTTATCGTGTTGTATCTACCGATGGAGTTTGTGAAGATACTCATGCTGATAGCTTTTAAAGCTGCTTCCACCGATGATCTTTCGCCAGAATTCAAAATAGCCGCGAAGCTATAGCGACGTCGTTTTCAGCATTAACTCCAGAACTTTAGTGGCGACGACGACTTGCAACTACAGACGGCAACGGCTACCTGATCTAGTACGGATGCTTCCCAACGGTAACATTTTCCATTTGAAGAAAGAAGCATTCAATTCTGAGCTAAAAATAAGACGGAGTATTTAAGCCGAGGTTAGAGCACGAAGATCAAACCTTTCTGCGAATCTCATTACCGAGCCCTAATCTGCGAAATATTCATACTCTGTATTTCATCTAATCCTCTCGAACCCAAACTTGAGAATTATTCTTTGAGAGAGTTTAGATTGTGATATATTATTACACATTCAAAATCTGTAAAGGCAGTGGATTGACGCCCGTTCAAGTTCAATCCAGATTTGTAAAGGCAGTTGATCGGAGCTCGGAATTCCGATCTGTTTATTCTCGAGGAGAAGTTAAGGATCTTCAAGGGGTGAACCTTGAAGCGTTGATGTAGGCTGGGTTGAGCCGAACCACGTAAAAATCACTGGTGTCATTTTTCTCTTACTCTTTCTTTTATATCTGTTGTTGATTCACCTGCTATTAGTTTTAAGTAAAATTTTAAAAGGGTCTAATTCACCCCCCTCTTAGACAATCTCGATCCTACAATTGGTATCAGAGAAAGGTTTTCTTTGTCTATGCTGTATTTAAACCTCAGTGATATATATTTACAATGGCATTCAACACTAACTTCTCACAAGTAGAAGGTCAAGCTACAAATAGACCTCCCTTCTTTGATGGTAGTGATTATGTTTACTGGAAGTCTAGAATGAGAATATTTGTTCAAGCTGTAGACTATGAATTATGGAATAATATAGAAAATGGTCCATACATAGCTTTTAAAACAGAAAACGGTATTAGAACTCCCAAAGCTTCACACGAACTAAATGATACAGATAAGAAGAACTTGAGCCTAAATGCCAAGGCAATAAACACATTGTACTGTGCTCTGAACAGAGACGAATTTAATAGAGTACAAGGGTGTGAAAGTGCCCAAGAGATTTGGCGCCTATTAAAGGTCACACACGAGGGCACAAATCAGGTGAAAGAGAGCAAGTTAAATATGTTAGTACACGAGTATGAACTTTTTGCTATGATAAAGGATGAGTCTATTTCATCTATGTTTACTCGGTTCACTAACATTACTAATGGTTTAAAAGCTCTCGGTAAGATTTATTCAGGTGAAGAACAGGTAAGAAAAATTTTGAGGTGCCTACCCAGAGCCTGGCAACCAAAGGTGACAGCAATACAAAAGGCTCGGGATCTAAAGGTGCTCAAGCTTGAAGAGCTCATTGGCTCTCTGATGACTCACGAGATAACCATGAGGGCCAATGATAAGGAAGATCTCAAAGAAAAGGAGATCAACAAAAAGAAGGATATTGCTATGAAAGCCTCCTCAAGTAAACGTGAAGTCTCTGAGGATGAAAAAGAAGAAGATGATGAGGACATTGCACTTATCACTAGGAGATTCAGCAAGTTCCTTCGAAGGAATAAGTTGCAAGGGAGAAGTTTTCCCAAGAATGAAAGGCAATCCAAAGACAAGGAGATTACCTGCTTTGGATGTGGAAAGCCAGGCCACATGAAGGCTGACTGTCCACAAGCTAAGGGGCCCAAGAAATTCAAGAAAAAGGCAATGAAGGCCACCTGGGACGATAGTGAAAGTGATACCTCCTCGGAAGATGAAGAGGTTGCCAACCTGTGCTTCATGGCAAACGAGGATGAGGTAAATCTTTCTTCTAGTGAGAGTGATAATGATGAGGGAGAGTTAATAGATGCCTTCAATGATTTAGTGAAACAATATAGCATGCTAAAAACTAAATACAATGCTCTGAAAAGAGAAAATATAGGTTTATTAGAAAAGCATGTTAAAGAAGTGAACTTGCATGAAAAGGAAATCACTGAACTTAAGAAGAAAAATGAGTCTTTGAATAAACTTGTTCTTTGGTTCTCAAATAGTAGCAAGAACTTAACATTGCTAATAGGGAATCATAGAGCTACTCATGATAAAGTAGGTTTAGGCTATGACAAGTTCAATAAAAGAAAAGCTTTTAAGAATTTCTTTGTCAAACCGTCTACTTGCCGTACTTGTAATGAAGTAGGACATAAATCTTTTGAATGTCCTTTGAAATCTAATAAGAAATCAAATGGAAAACTTCAATGGGTTCCTAAGGGAACCAGACCTAACACTAGGACCCAAAAGATTTGGGTACCTAAGAAGACAACCTAATTTTTGTTTTGCAGGATGATGCGTCTCCCTTAAGGAATCAATGGTACCTAGGACAGTGGCTGTTCAAGGCACATGACTGGAGATGCATCTATGTTTGCTGCTGTCAGCAAGAAGAAAGGAAGTGTTACTTTTGGTGGAAACCAAAAAGGCAAAATTGTTGGCATTGGCAACATAGGTAACCCTATCAAACCTATTATAGAAAATATTTTATTAGTTGATGGGTTAAAACACAATCTGCTCAGCATAAGTCAATTATATGACAGAGGTTATGAATTGATATTTAAATCAGATTCATGCATAATCAAAGATAGCTCATCCAGTTCTATACTGTTCAAAGGATATAGAAAAGAAAATGTGTATATTATTGATTTAGATAATATAGAATTTTCTGATGAAAAATGTCTTGCTGTGAATTCTTCTAATGACTGTTTGATCTGGCATAGGAGATTAGGACATGTAGGGATGGATACCTTAGCTAATATTACTAAGGAGAACTTAGTTAGAGGAATCCCTAAGATATCCTTTGAAAAGGATAAGGTCTGTGAAGCCTGCCAAATGGGCAAGCAGATCAAAAGTTCCTTTGCATCGAAGAATACAATTTCTACTTCTAAGCCTCTCCAACTCCTTCACATGGACCTCTTCGGTTCTTCAAATATAGCCAGCTTAGGAGGAAAATTCTATGCATTTGTCATTGTTGGTGATTTTTCTAGATTTACTTGGGTTCACTTTCTGAAGTCTAAGGATGAGACTTTTGACACCTTTTCTAGTTTTAGGAAAAGAGTTCAAAATGAAAAGGTGCTCACCATAATTGCTATTCGTAGTGATCATGGTGGAGAATTTGAAAATGAGAAATTTGAACTCTTGTGTCTCAAGTATGGTATTGAGCATAATTTCTCTTCTTCTAGGACCCCTCAGCAAAATGATGTTGTTGAGAGGAAAAATAGGTCTCTCTAAGAGCTAGCTCGAACTATGCTGAATGAGAATTCTCTTCCTAAGTATTTCTGGGCTGAAGCTGTTGCAACAGCCTGTTATGTGCTTAATCGGGTCTCAATAAGACCTATTCTTGAGAAAACACCCTATGAGCTTTGGAATGGAAAAACCCCTTCAGTTAAATACTTTAGAGCCTTTGGTAGTAAATGCTTTATTCTCAACACTAAGGATAACTTAGGAAAATTCGATTCCAAATCTGACCTTGGAATTTTTCTGGGTTATTCTCTTTCCAGTAAAGCATATAGAGTATTCAATAGGAGAACTCTAGTGGTAGAAGAATCAGTACATGTCAACTTTGATGAGTCTCCTCAGCCCACAATCAATGTGGATGAGGATGATACTTTGGATAAACAAATGGATTCTCTGTCTTTAGAAAAGCCTGGTGATCCTCCTCATGTAGAAAAATCTATAGAACCTACTTCTACTTCCCTAGATATTGTTCCTGTCAATGATGAAAATCTTGCTCTTCCAAGAGATTGGAAGTATATAAGAAACCATCCAATAGATGAAGTCTTAGGTGATCCTTCTTTAGGAGTTAAGACTAGATCCTCTCTCAGGAATCTCTGTGCCAATGTAGCATTTATCTCTCAAGTAGAGCCTAAGAAATTTGAAGAAGCCGAATTGGATGAAAATTGAATTTTAGCTATGCAAGAAGAGCTAAATCAATTTGAAAGGAACAAGGTATGGGAACTTGTTCCACGGCCTAAGGATCATCCCATTATAGGAACTAAATGGGTTTATAAGAACAAATTGGATGAAAATGGGATTGTTATTAGAAATAAGGCTAGACTAGTTGCTAAAAGTTATAATCAAGAAGAAGGAATAGATTTTGATGAAACCTTTGTACCTGTTGCTAGATTAGAATCAATTAGGATGCTCTTAGCCTATGCTTGCTACAAAAACTTCACACTCTTCCAAATGGATGTGAAGAGTGCTTTCTTAAATGGGTATATTCAGGAAGAAGTTTATGTAGAGCAGCCCTTAGGATTCGAAGATTTTGCAAAACCTGATTATGTGTATAGACTTAAGAAGGCACTTTATGGACTTAAACAGGCTTCTAGAGCTTGGTATGATAGGTTGAGGAACTTTCTTGAGGAAAGGAATTTCAAAAGGGGTAACACCGACTCAACTCTGTTTACCATGCAAAAGGATAAGGATATTCTGTTAGTACAAATTTATGTTGATGACATTATTTTTGGATCTACTAATGTCAATATGTGTAATGAGTTTTCCTCCCTCATGCAAAGTGAATTTGAGATGAGTATGATGGGGGAGTTAAAATTCTTCTTAGGATTTTAGATTAGCCAATCTCCTGATGAAATTTTCTTCTGTCAAGAAAAGTACATTAAGGAACTTCTTAAGAAATTTGGTTTAGAATCTGTCAAATCTTCTAGAACCCCCATGAGTACTACCACAAAATTGGACAAAGATGAAAGTGGAATAAGTGTGGACATTAAGAAATATCGTGGCATGAGGTGTTCTTTGTTATATCTGACTGCTAGTAGGCCAGATATTCTATTCAGTGTTTGTCTTTGTGCTAGATTTCAAGCTGCCCCTAAGGAGTCTCATCTAACTGCTGTAAAAAGGATTTTTAAATATTTATGTGGAACTCCTGACTTAGGGTTATGGTATCCTAAAGGTACTTCTTTCGATCTAATCGGATACTCAGATTCTGATTATGCAGGTAGTCTTGTTGTTAGAAAAAGCACTAGTGGCACCTGTCAGTTCTTAGGTGAATCTTTAGTCTCCTGGTATTCTAAGAAACAGAACTCTGTTGCATTGTCAACTGCAGAGAGTGAATATATTGCTGCAGGCAGTTGCTGTGCACAAATGCTTTGGATGAAGCAAACTCTAGAAGACTATAATCTGTTTTATGATAGGATTCCTATTCGGTGTAATAACACCAGTGCTATCAACATTTCCAAAAATCCTATCCAGCACTCTAGAACCAAGCATATAGATGTTAGGTATCACTTCATTCGTGATCATGTTCAAAGAGGAGATATATCTTTAGAATTTGTTAATTCAGCAGACCAACTAGTAGACATCTTTACCAAGCCTTTGGATGAAAAATCTTTCAATAATATTAGAATAAGGTTAGGCCTCATTCGGGTAGATAAAAACTAAGATTATTTCTCTGCTGGTGAATCTTGTGTAATAGAGCTGTTTTTAGTTGTGAGGGCATCGGTAGAAGCAATGTTGTTCAATGGGCATCGGAAGATGCATATGCATCGGTAGATGCAGTGTTTTTCACAGGCATCGGAAGATGCATTTCTATCGGTAGGTATCGGATGATGAATTCTTAATCTGCCGACACGTGTGACCCATCGAACTAATGGTCGTACACGTGTAACTTCATCTCATCGAGCGATGCCCTACTCTTTTTAAACTCTGTTTCTTCTCAAAGACGCTTCACATTTCGCGCTCTTTCTAAAACCCCTGCCCTATCAGTTCTCTCTCTCTCGCAAGTCCTATTCCTTCAATGGAGTTTCCGGGTTCATCTTCTCGCGCTGCTAAGGAACCGGCCAAGAAGAAGGCCAAAGTGTCAGCACGTCCTCCCCGAGAGATTCCTCGTGCCAAAGAATGGCCATCTCTCTTCTTTCTCTCTAAGGCTGCTGAGTTAAGGTACCATGACGACTATAGGTACAAAACTTTGATTCCCAGTCGAGGGATTTACTTTGATGATTTAGCAGGAATGAATATTATAGAACCCTTGAAGGATCTCGGGTTATTAGGTTTATTTGAAGTAGAATCATACTATTACCCTGAGGCAATCAGAATGTTCTATGCAAATATGAGTTTTACTTCAGATTTCTCTATTATAAGGAGCTATGTGTATAGCAAACATATAGAGATTCCCCCAGGTCATAAATACCCTTTTGGGGTGCTCCCATTTAGATAGCCGCCCTTACCAATATATGACTGGCTCTGAGCCTCCTTTCTTTGGTACCTCTGAAGGTCTCAGTTTTCTACAGCTTATAGTTCTAGACCCAAACCATACCCCTGACCCTCTTAAAGGCAAACACCTGACTGCAAGAGCCAGGTTATTTCATCAGATGATAGGGTACAATATTGTCCCTAATGGTGGTCACCATGATGAGGTGAGTGCCATGGAGCTTTTTGTTCTGTTTGCACTATTTCAAAAGGCCCCCTTCAATCTTGGATATGTAGTGGTTCGAAGGATGATTCAGGCTGTGACATCCAGGGCTACCTCCTTTCCCTACAACCTGCTTCTCATGAGGATATTTATAGAGCTTGAGGTTGTATTTCCAGAGGATGAAGACCCCTTTCGTCTTCAACCCACAAGTTATTATTCCAAGACCAATCTGAGCAAAATGGGAATTAAGAGAACAAGAACAGGGGAGCTTGTTTTGAATGCTCCTAAGAGAAATACTGCTAAGGCCGCAGTTGCTAAAAAGGGGAAGAGACAACTTATCTTGCCAGAGGAGTCCACCGCTGAAGGAGGGGATGACTCTGAGATACCTGCTTTTGGTAATTCCCCTTCACAATCTCAGGCTTCTAGCTTCCAACCTCCTCCTCTAGTGAGAAGGCGTTGTGCCCCTATCTCTAGAGCCCATGTTTCAGAGGCAATCTCTACTCCCTCCTCTGTGCCCCTACCCCTTCCAGAGAATCCTTCATCTCCTCCTCCTGCACTTCCTTCACCGGCTCTGCCTTCTCCAGCTCCTCCCTCTCCAGTCCAACAGACTATGTCTCTTCCATCACCAGTCCAACCACCCCCTTCAGTCCAATTACCTCCTCCAAGTCCAACTGCTTATCAAGTCCCAATCTCTTCACCTCCTTCACCTGCACTTTTGATGCCTTCACTACCTGCCCTTCCACCTATCCCCCTCACTCCTCAAGTACCAGTATCATCACCACTTCCCTCAGTTCCTCCTGCCACTCCTCTAACTTATCAAAGAAGATTTTTGGTGAGTGAGACTCAGTATAATGAGATGAAGGCCTCTATTGACCGCATTGAGATAGCTCTCATTTCCTTTGAAAGTAGGATTGTACAGTCTCTTGATGCCAAGCTGGCCATGAATCAAAAAGACATACGCAAAGATTTAGATACCGATCTTGGCTTGTTGTCTCAGAAACTGGATGCTGATAGGCGCATTGTAGCCAGGGAATTTGAGTCACTCAAATCCTCACTTGACAATCTGAATCCCGAACCAGAACCTGAACCATCTAGCTCTGACAGTGTTCCAGAGGCCTGCTTTGAAGATTGGTTTCTTCCCTTCTCCATGCCTGTAGTTGCTAATGATGTGCGCTTGATGTCATTGGATCTTCAGGAGGCTGAACTAGCATTTTCCTCCCCTGCTGTTCCTACTGATGGTCTGTCTGTCGAGTCTCTTCCATGTATGGACATGGTGGTGTATCAAGGTCCCTCTCCCTCTGTTGCTCCTCAGCCAGAGATTACTCCGTGTCTGGAACTCGTGCCTTATCAACCACCCCTTTCTCTTGATATTCACTCACTTTCAGCACTTGTAGATGCTTATCTTAATTTGAACTGTGACGTGCCCATTGGATTAGCCAAGCTTTTTGGACACATTTTGTAGCCTTCTTTAAATAAAATACTTGATTTAATGTGTACACATTTTTTGATTTTCTACTGTCATTATTCTGATGGTTTTCTGAATTGTGTTAAATCCATTATTTCTCTTGTTTCTCTTATTGTTTTTGATAATGTCAATGGGGGAGAATATCTATTTGATTGATATTGGATATGCATGTGGAATATGTTACTATGATTTGTGATTGATTGATATTGGATATGCATGTGGAATATGCTATTATGATTTGTGATTGTATATTTTTTTAAAAATCTGTAAATCTGGATATATACATGTTTTAGAATATATGCATTTGCTATGGGGAGCTAGGATTATGGGGGAGAATAACAATTAATCAAATTGATGCTAATATTTTGTCATCATTTAAAAGGGGGAGATTGTTGACTTAAATAGAGTTTAAGTCTAAATATGTTTTTGATGATGTATTTGAATGATAAGTAAGTAATTTGATTATGTTTATAATGTGAGAATATTGAATTATGCATTGATTTTAATCCTATGGAAATACCCTTGAAAAGGGTATTTTAGTTGTCTAATGAATCGGGTTAAGTGTACAGGGCTAAATAATTTATTCAAAGGTTACATCTGCCGATGAGTTTCAAAGTGCTTCTGCCGATGGGATGTGAAGCAACACATACCGATGGCAATCACTAAACGACAGAGATGAGTTCCTTAAACCGATCGCTAACCGACAAAGAAAAGAATGCTTTTGCCGATGACATATCAACTTGCATCTACCGATCGTGTTTTGAAGGTGTATCTGCCGATCGCGTTTTAAAGTTGCATCTGCCTATGGCGTTTTGAAGCTGTATCTGCTGATGGCGTTGCCAAGCTTGCATCTGCCGATGGACTTGCTTGCATCTGCCGATGGCGCTGCCAAGCTTGCATCTGTCGATGGACTTCAAAGCTTGCATCTGCCGATGACTTATCATGTTGCATCTACCGATGGAGTTTGTGAAGATACTCATGCCGATAGCTTTTAAAGTTGCTTCCACCGATGATCTTTCGCCAGAATTCAAAATAGCCGCGAAGCTACAGTGACGTCGTTTTCAGCATTAACTCCATAACTTTAATGGCGATGACGACTTGCAACTACAGACGGCAACGGCTACCTGATCTAGTACGGATGCTTCCCAACGGTAACATTTTCCATTTGAAGAAAGAAGCATTCAATTCTGAGCTAAAAATAAGACAGAGTATTTAAGCCGAGGTTACAGCATGAAGATCAAACCTTTCTGCGAATCTCATTACTGAGCCCTAATCTCCAAAATATTCATACTCTGTATTTCATCTACTCCTCTCGAACCCAAACTTGAGAATTATTCTTTGAGAGAGTTTAGATTGTGATATATTATTACAAATTCAAAATCTGTAAAGGCAGTGGATTGACGCCCGTTCAAGTTCAATCCAGATTTGTAAAGGCAGTTGATCGGAGCCCAGAATTCCAATCTGTTTATTCTCGAGGAGAAGGTTAAGGATATTCAAGGGGTGAACCTTGAAGCGTGGATGTAGGCTGGGTTGAGCCGAACCACGTAAAAATCACTGGTGTCATTTTTCTCTTACTCTCTCTTTTATATCTGCTGTTGATTCACCTGCTATTAGTTTTAAGTAAAATTTTAAAAGCGTCTAATTCACCCCCCTCTTAGACAATCTCGATCCTACATAATACACATGCACGAAGCATATCCTCCAATGTTTGAATAGTTCTCTCGGATTGTCCATCTTTTTGAGGGTGAAAAGCTGTACTAAAGTTGAGCTGTGTACCCATAGCCTTATGTAAACTCTTCTAAAACTTAGATGTAAATCTACAATTTCGATCTGAAACTATAGTGATTGGAACTCCATGCAATCTAACAATCTCATGCACATACAATTCAATGAGTTGATCCATCGAGTATGTCACCTTTATGGGCAGGAAATGGGCAGATTTGGTTAGACGATCAACTATCACCCAAATTGCATCCTGTCCCCTTGCTGTTCTAGGCAATCCTACAACAAAGTCTATCGTTATTTGTTCCCATTTCCATTCGAGAACTGGTAAAGGTTGCAAGGTTCCTGCAGGTCTTTGATGTTCAGCTTTAATCTGTTGACAAATCAAACACGATCCAATGTATTCCGCCACACTTCTTTTCATATTTGGCCACCAATAGTGTTGTTTAAGATCTCTGTACATTTTTGTACTTCCAGGATGAACAGATAACCTAGAAGAATGAGCTTCCAAAAGGATCTCATTTCGAAGTTCTACATTTATCGGAACAAACCATCTATTCCGAAACTTGAGAATTCCATCAATAGAATAGTTGAAATCTGACTTATCAGAAGAATCCATGCCTAACTTGTACTTATTGCATTCAGCATCATTTACCTGGACTTCCTTTATTCTCTCCAAAATAGTAGGCCTCAAGGATATAGTAGAAAGCATGGCTGACACACTGGACACGGCTTCCAGATTGAATCTATGGAATTCTGATTCTAAGGCTAACGGTATGTCAATAATTATTGCCGAGACTGATGTTGTCACTCTACTCATTGCATCAGCCACTACATTCGCCTTGCCGGTGTGGTATTTGATCTAAAAATCATAGTCCTTGACAAACTCCAACCACCGACGTTGCCTCATGTTTAGTTCTTTCTGTGTGAAAATATATTTTAGACTTTTATGATCTGAGAATATTTCACAAGATTGTCCATACAAGTAATGCCTCCAAATCTTCAACGCAAAAACTACTGCAGCTAATTCCAAATCATGTGTAGGGTAATTCTTCTCATGTGTTTTCAGCTGTCTAGAAGCATAAACTATTACCTTTCCATCCTGCATCAAGACACAACCAAGACCAACTTTGAAGCATCACAATAAATGCTAAACTTTCTATTCTCAACAGGGAGTGTTAATATTAGGGCATTGGTCAGTCTCTGTTTCAAGGTCTGAAAGCTAAACTCACATTCATCAGTCCACATGTACTTCACGTTTTTCTTTGTTAACCGAGTAAGGGGTGTGGCAATCTTCGAGAATCCTTCAATAAACTTCCTGTAATATCCTGCTAATCAAAGGAAACTCCAAATATCTGTAGCATTCTTCGGTTGGGGCCACTCTTAACTGCTTGAATCTTGGTTGGATCGACAGATATTCCATGTAACGTCCCTAACACTGTACCCTTATTTTTCTGTATTATTATTTTTTTTTTATCATCATACCCTTTTACTATCCATGTAAACCTCGTGACTTTTGAGCGGAATTTAATTCGTACACTAAACTGTTAAATTCATTCGAAAACTATTTTGAAAACCACCTAAACAAATCTTAACAAACCACCAGCGAAACAGACAAAAACAGGGCAGAAGGGACATTTGTCCCAAAATCTATAGGGGCGATCGATCGCCCAAAACAGGTGATCGATCGCCAACATACAAAATTGGGGGGGGGGGGGGGGGTGGGGCAACGATCGCCCCCCACCGTGGCGATCGAACGCCAGGCGACCGATCGCCCCCTTTTGGGCGATTGAACGCCAGGCGACCGATCGCCCCCTTTTGGGCGATCGATCGCCGGGCTCTCTAGAAAAATTCCAAAGAGCGGCGATCACCCTGCCGATCCATGGCAATCGATCGGCAGGTCCTCTGCCTCTTCTTCTTTTTCTTTCCTTCCATTTCTTTCTCTCTTTTCCCTGCATACCTATACACCCAACACACACTTCACAATTTCATCAACACAATTCCACCTACATCACAACCATACATTTCCACATAAACTCATCCGTAATCTCATCCATTTCTCACTTCATCAATCACCAACAGTTTCCAATACATTTCAATAAAAACTTTCTGAAAGAACTTTATAAAACAGGTTTCCAAAACATAAAACATAAACCTATCAACTATCCAGATTCCAAGTATCCTAATATGTTCAATCTATACAATTTCTCCTACGATCTAACTATCGTATCCCCAAAATACTTACATTTTACTTCCCCACGGGTCAAAAGGCACCTCGACTGCCCAGCACACTCCCACGAGCCATCCTCCTTCAACTGCATCATTCCTCGGGTGGAGGGATCTCATCCTCACCTATGTCAAGATCACCTACACCGTACAGACAATCTATGAGCTAACGGCTCAGCAAGTTTCGTAAATGCAGATGCATGTTGTGCATATGAAGTTCAGAAATCATGCAACATTTTCTTTTAAACGATGTAGTATTGCAACAAGCCCCTTAGTGCCTTCGCAATAGATCAATAGCCCCCCCTTCAGGCCACACCACTTTTCATGACTTTCTTAAAAACGATGTGGTACTGTGACAAGCCCCTTCGTGCCTTCACAATAGATCGATAGCCTCTTTCGGGCCACACCCCTTTCATGAAAACGTAATGCGGAAATTGATTTTCTTAAAAACGATGTGGTACTGTGACAAGCCCCTTCGTGCCTTCACAATAGATCGATAGCCCCCTTTTGGGCCACACCCTTTTTCTTGAAATCTATGCGTATTTGAAAACCATGATGCATGAACACGTGCATAACATAAACACATAACATATATACTATCAAGACAATAAAAAGCATAATCTATAAAGAACTAATTCTAGCTACCCAACCAAAGCGTTTAAACAAGAAATTCACCAATGATCCTCGACGCAACTACGACGTACGGTGTAGGCCAATCGGCCAAAGTAAGTCACGAGAACTTACCTCGCGTCCGTTGCAACTCTAGCTCCGTCCACGAGCGTTGTTCACCTAAGGCAATTTCACAACAATCGTCGTTAAAGCACATTCAAACCTTTAAGCGTCAAAACTAACGAACTCTTAGCTAAAGAATTTCTTAAAACTTTAAAACACTTTATTGAGGCATTTCGCCGAGCATTTCACGTTCAATTTACCAAAACCTCCTTTAACGGAGTTTCCTAAAACCTCAAAAATTCATTAAACCCTAACATTCGTCCTAAATCACTTAACTTCGTCCAATAACGCTCCATACGTTCAATACATTCATAAATTCAGTAAACCTATCAATTTCAACCCTAAATCACGTTTTTCACAAAAACCCTAAACGAACCCTAATCGTTTAAACTCCAAAAATCGAAAACTAAAATCCCAAAACTACAGAACCTTACCTAGAGCGTTGATTGGAGGAGAAAATGTGAAGAACGGAGGTTGATCGGAGAAATGTTGAAGGAATCGGCGTGGAGAATTGTCAGCTGATGGAAAATCACCAGAGGAGGAGGGAGAGGCTTTCTAGAGAAATCGTGGAGTGAAGAAGAAAAGAGGAAATTTTGACTTTTAATAAATTTGGCTTGGAAAAGACAAGTTTGCCCCTCCTTTGATTTTCTATTTGCTTTCGTCATTTGTTTCGTTATTTAGCTAGCGATTCGGTTTCTCCAAAATTTTCTTATTTCACCAACTATTTCAACTTATTACTAGGGTTCTATTAAATTTGTCCGTTCGCAATTCGGACCTTGTTTACTATTTTTACCACAACGTCCTATATATTACGAGAAACGTAATTCTCGTAAAATTAGCGTTAAACTCCTAAAATTTCCAAAATTTTCTTAAAATCCATATTAATTATTAGGATCGTAATAACGCTATTTGCTCGCAAAACAGACTTAATTCGACATATTTACAAAATACCATTATATTCTGGAATTATAAAATCCCGTAAGACCGGGTGTTACATTCCATCTCCCGAGATCACGTGACCAAGAAAGTGAACTCTGTCCAACCAAAACTCACACTTGGAAAACTTGGCATAAAGTTGATGTTGCCTTAATACTCCAAATACCAAGGTCAGGTGCCTTGCATGCTCATCTTTAGTACGTGAGTAGATTAGAATATCACCAATAAACACTATGACAAATTTATCTAAGTATTCTTGGAACACTCTATTCATAAGGTCCATGAAGGCTGCTGGTGCATTTGTTAATCCAAAAGACATTACCAAAAACTCACAATGTCCATACCTCGTGCGAAAGGCAGTCTTTGGAATATCTTCAGATTTAACTTTCAATTGGTAATAACCGGACCTAAGGTCAATCTTAGAGAAGACTCGTGCACCATTAAGTTGGTCGAATAGATCATCAATCCTTGGTAATGGATATTGTTCTTGATAGTTAATTTGTTCAATTCCCGATAATCAATACACATGCGCAATGATCCATCCTTTTTCTTAACAAAAAGAACAGGAGCACCCCATGGTGAATAACTCGGGCGTATGAACCCTTTCTCCAACAATTCCTCCAACTGTGTCTTTAGTTCTCTAAGTTCTGTTGGTGCTAATCAGTAAGGATTATTAGAAACAGGCTCCGCGCCTGGGTAAACATCTACAACAAACTCAATTTCCCTATCTGGCGGCAAGCCAGGAAGGTCATCTAGAAATACTTATGGAAAGTTTTGGACAACTAAGACATTTTGAGGACTTGTCTTTCCTACAAGTTGTGTGTCTAAAACACTGGCCAAAAAGCACAAATACTTCCCCGCATGGAGAAGGTCTAGCGTCGATAGGGGCAATAACAAACATTTCCTTATACTTCTTCAAGGCTTGGAAGGTATGTTTCTTACCACCAGGGGAACTAACTATTTCAGTCCTACAATCGATTGTGGCATAATGCTTAAACAACCAGTCTATTCCTAGGATTACATCAAATCCCATTATCTCCATGATAATGAGATCAGCAGGTAGATTCATGTTTCCCACTAACACCACACTATCAAGCATCACTCGGCTAGAGTGCATGCATTCTCCAGAGGGTAACGTGACATTAAACACATGTTCAGATGGCGTAGGTCGTACATCTAACTTAACAGCAAATGCAGACGCTATAAACGAATGTGTTGCACCAGAATCTATTAAAGTAAAAGCAGGTATAGAGTTGATCAATATGGTACCTGACACTACAGCGGGCTGTTCTTCATCACCTGACTCCATCATGGAGAATATCCTTGGTTTTATCTTAGCAGGGCCACTCTTTAAAGCTGGACAGTCTCTGTTAATATGGCCGACTTTGTTACAGTGGAAGCATCGAATGACTCTGGGCTTTGGGCAATCCTTGAATGTGTGTCCAACTTCTTCAAAGTTGTAACACTTTCCTGAGCCAATTCTGCACTCTCCCGGGTGATTTTTCAAACATTTCAGACATTGGGGAAACTTCCTAGTATTCTGTACCTTCATTCCTGTTCCTTGGCTACCCTGGCCTTCATTGGGCCTCTTCATCCCTCTCTGTTGGTGTGGCTGAATGAACTTTCGTGGGACTTCCTTTGGTCCAACACACTTCATTTCTGCTTCTTCCACTTCCAATGTAGTGGACACAACTTCTCCGTAAGACAAACCTTTAATACCCAAAAACTTGACTCATCTGTAAATTTCTGGTTTCAGTCCCTGCATAAATTGAAACACCTTCTCCTCATTCCTGTGAAAAAAATGTCCAGCAAACCTGGACAGGAACTCAAACTGCTATTGTACTCAGACACGGACCCCGTCTGCTTCAAGTTCAGAAACTCCACCTTCTTTACGGCCTGGACGGTGCTGTTAAAGTATTTCTCATAGAAAATTTCCTTGAATTGTGACCAAGACATAGCCAGAACATCAGTGGTGGTCTCCATTGTTTCCCACCAACGTAGAGCATCCCCAGCCAAATGGAATGTTGCCAAGGTGACTTTGTCTCCTTCTCCAACGTTGGCACATATGAACATACTCTCAATCTTCCTAAGTCATCCCTCAGCAACAATCGGATTGGATGACTGTCCATCAAATGTGGGCGGTTGCAATCTCCAGAATCTGTCTCTTGCTTGCTCATTGTTGGAACACGAGTTGGCACTCCCTTGCACATCTCGGTTCAAAAGTAGCCCCAGTTTTTCAGATTGCTGACGTAATAAAGCTGTCAGCTCCCTAATCACACTAGGATCCTCCTCAGTTCTCAAATTCGGCATGTCTCTCGGTACTCTTGGTCTTCTTGGTAGTCTAGCCATTTTGCTATATTCCTGGACAAAGTTAATTACTCTCATAAATATCTAATAACTAAGGTTCACATAAACACTTATAGTTGTTGGAGTACTTCCATGCGACGATAGGTACTGATGAGTGATCTTTTGAACAGTTTAACAAAATGTCTTTGATACCATACTGTAACGCCCCAAATTTAATAAACCCGGTTCGCTACTCAATATACTGAACCAAACTATGACATTTAGAGAAAATTTTTAAAACTTCACTCAACGATCAAATTTGACCTTATAAAAAGAACGTCAAAACTTGCAGCGGAAAATCATTTGTATAAAACAGCATTGATATACTAATTAAAATATTAGAGACAATTGGTTGAAAGAAAACGAAAAAAAATATAAAACAAAACACATCAACCGTTGAATAGTCTCAGCGGTAGAAATAGAGACAGAATAGTCTCGGCGGTAGAAGTAGAGATAGAATACATCTTCTGCTACCGACATCCACCGCTCAACAGTAAAACTCAACCTCCACCGATAGACAACATCTACCAATAGAAAACTTCTACCGATCGATAACATCTACCGATAGACAACATCTACCGATAGACAACATCTACCGATAGACAATTCCTACCGATTGATAACATCTACCGGTAAACAGTAACACTCAACATCCACCGATAGACAACATCTACCGATAGACAACATCTACCGGTAAACAGTAACACTCAACATCCACCAATAGACAACATCTACTGATAGACAACATCTATCGATAAACAGTAACACTCAACATCCACCGATAGACAACATCTACCGATAGACAACATCTACCGATAGACAACATCTACCGATAGACAACATCTACCGATAGACAACATCTACCGATAGACAACATCTACCGATAGACAACATCTACCGATAGACAACATCTACCGATAGACAACATCTACCGGTAAACAGTAACACTCAACATCCACCGATAGACAACATCTACCGGTAAACAGTAACACTCAACATCCACCGATAGACAACATCTACTACCGATAGACAACATCTACCGGTAAACAGTAACACTCAACATCCACCAATAGACAACATCTACTGATAGACAACATCTATCACCAATAGACAACATCTACTGATAGACAACATCTATCGGATAAACAGTAACACTCAACATCCACCGATAGACAACATCTACCAATAGACAACAGAACAGCGTATCAACCATTTACACTCTAAACAAAGGACAACTCCGACTGCTAGAAGAACTTGTAAATTTTACTGAAATCATTCAAAACAACATGACCCAGTGAAATGCTTAAAAACTAGTAAGAATCACAGTTAGAACTAAAAATGTATCATTATCTGAGAAATCTCAAAATGTATATCAGAAATACTAAAAACTATCACTATCATTAAAATTCTCAGCACACTTCGACAAACATCAATCCATTTAGACTTCATATGCAGACATTAGTCAAACCGCCTCATCAGAGCACCAAACCGCGGCATAGATGTGCTCCATCAACTTTACATATCCTTCTGTAAACTCAGAGAAATCACCTGTTGTAACCTTGGCACCTACATCACAAAACTCATCTATTAGCCTAATGCTAAATAAGTAGAGTAAAATGAAATGAAGTACTGAAACATAAAACTTAATCATGCAGTTTCTACTTTCACAACTCAGTTGTATTCATTTTATGTTGATCCCTCTATACAATGGGAGGTGGATCAATTTCTCAAGGTCTACATCCTCTACTCGATTAAGGGGCAGATTAGTTCCCTTAATAGCTGATCTGATCCCTTCTTCGATGGGAAGTGGATCAATTTTTCTCAAAGTCTACATCCTCTACTCGATTATGGGGCGGATTAATTCCCTTAATAGTTTGTCTGTTACAACATGTTACCATGCCATTACATGTAAATTCATTTTCATACTCATTCAATAAAACATAATGCATGACATACTGGAAACAATCAAGCATGCATAAACCTACTGTTTTGTGATGTAGACCTGAAGGCACACACATACTCTACTTACCTGGTTTCCTGAGAGATTCCTGGTTGTAAGCTACTTCAAGAGTTGGCTCACCTAAAACATAAGCACAACATTACTTAACTTCATTGTAAACTATCCAGAAATTTAAGGGAAACTAGTATGGAGGCCCTGTTCTTCGTACATTCCCAATTCACTACAAAACCTAGTTTGGAGGCCCTGTTCTTCGTACATTCCCAATTCACTACAAAATCGAACTCAACTCCTACTCCCAGCATTCTCAAAATATGCATCTATAACCCTCTCTATTACTTATAATCACTAAAACAGCGAGAGATCGAAGTAAAATTCACCTAAGTCGAAGAAGAATCGAAGAGGACGTCACCTCGAGGAACAACTAAGCTTGAATGCCGAAAGAGGGAAAAATGAAACAGTGGCGGCTAAACCTTCATTAAACCTTCTACTTATAACACTTGCTTCACAATTACTCAAATGCCCTTGGCTAATCAACTTTAATCTATTTAAGCAACCAATCAAATTTACTTAATTTTATAAAAATACAAGTCACAAAATGTTACTAATAAAAATCAGGGCTGACAATTACCGGTTGCTACAAAAAGGCATACACTTTTCGAAGGAAGTATGGATATGAGGCAATGAGAGGTGTCGTGTCAATGTCAAGAACTACACACTAAGCAAATTTTGGGGATAAAATTTTATTTAAAGAGGGTGGAATGTAACACCCGAAATTTCTTTAGCTTGAAATTGTCCCTGAATTTCTTTGCACAAAACTTGGATATAATGCAAAGTATCTTTTGATAAATTTGTCGATGAACAAATGGATGACGAAAATATATATATATATATATATATATATATATATATATATATATATATATATATATATATATATATATATATATATATATATATATATATATATATATATATATATATATATATATATATATATATATATATATATATATATATATATATATATATATATATATATATATATATATATATATATATATATATATATATATATATATATATATATATATATATATATATATATATATATATATATATATATATATATATATATATATATATATATATATATATATATATATATATATATATATATATATATATATATATATATATATATATATATATATATATATATATATATATATATATATATATATATATATATATATATATATATATATATATATATATATATATATATATATATATATATATATATATATATATATATATATATATATATATATATATATATATATATATATATATATATATATATATATATATATATATATATATATATATAGAGAGAGAGAGAGAGAGACATAATAAGTAAAATGAAAAGCTTCTACGTTGAAGCATCCAAGGAGAATAAACCTACATGTAATTTTATGGGAATTGAGAGGTGAAAATGGAAAATGAAAGTTTAAATACTTGGTTGAAAATTTAACACCAAAGCATCATTTATAAATTAACCCTAAAACTCCTTACTCATTCTTCTTCTTCTCCACGAAAAATAGCAGCCCACTCCTTCCATTGAACACTCCTTCCCATGCCAAAGCTTTCCTCTTGTGAAGATTTAAGGTAAGAAAAATATAGTTTATAAGTTAGATAGGTTAGTTGTTGTCTATTTTGAGTTTTGAAAGGAATTTTGTGCTTGGGTTTTTGCAACCCAACAGAAAAGTGGTCAAGTGCTCAATAATTGCTAAGGATGCCAGGTAAGATTATATTGCATGTGCTCGGCCCTTAATGCCTACATCACAAAGGTACTAGGTCTTTATATGCTTGAAGGGGTACACTAATTGGTAGTTAGGTTATTAAAATATATTTTATGTTCAGTGTCGTTGTTTTATTGAAATGTCTTGAGAAATTGTCTATGTTTATGCTTGGAGGATATGTTTACATGTTGCGTTATGTTATATGTGCACCGTATGTTCATGCATTACGTTTTCAAGAAATCATGCAAAATATTTTATGCGCATGTTTTATGTAAGAAAGATAAGTAAATATTAAAAGTAATGTACCGGTTAAGTTGTGGGACGGGGAATGGCTTATGTTGTGTTCTTGTCCTTCTCTGGAACTTCTGTAAAATCGTCATCACCTAAGGACATACTGGTAATTGTCCTTCCCTGGGACAAGGTAAAAACACTAACCCATGTCATGTATACTGAGCCTACTCCCCTAACACACCCTTTTAACCATCATATCCACTTGAATCTAAATGTAAAGTATGTACATAATCTTGCTGAGCATTAGGCTCATTAGTTAAACTCTGTGATGTAGGTATTGACCGTACAAGTGAGGACTTCAAACCTCAGGTGGATCATTAGGTGCAGTTGGAAGGGTATTCCACAGAGAGCAAATTTGCTCTCTGTTGTGTTTTACAGAGAGCAAAAACACGACAGAGAGCAAATTTGCTCTCTGTTGTGTTTTACAGAGAGCAAAAACACGACAGAGAGCAAAAACACGACAGAGAGCAAAAACACGACAGAGAGCAAAAACACGACAGAGAGCAAAAACACGACAGAGAGCAAATTTGCTCTCTGTTGTGTTTTACAGAGAGCAAAAACACGACAGAGAGCAAAAACACGACAGAGAGCAAATTTGCTCTCTGTTGTGTTTTACAGAGAGCAAAAACACGACAGAGAGCAAATTTGCTCTCTGTTGTGTTTTACAGAGAGCAAAAACACGACAGAGAGCAAATTTGCTCTCTGTTGTGTTTTACAGAGAGCAAAAACACGACAGAGAGCAAAAACACGACAGAGAGCAAAAACACGACAGAGAGCAAATTTGCTCTCTGTTGTGTTTTACAGAGAGCAAAAACACGACAGAGAGCAAATTTGCTCTCTGTTGTGTTTTACAGAGAGCAAAAACACGACAGAGAGCAAAAACACGACAGAGAGCAAATTTGCTCTCTGTTGTGTTTTACAGAGAGCAAAAACACGACAGAGAGCAAAAACACGACAGAGAGCAAATTTGCTCTCTGTTGTGTTTTACAGAGAGCAAAAACACGACAGAGAGCAAATTTGCTCTCTGTTGTGTTTTACAGAGAGCAAAAACACGACAGAGAGCAAATTTGCTCTCTGTTGTGTTTTACAGAGAGCAAAAACACGACAGAGAGCAAATTTGCTCTCTGTTGTGTTTTACAGAGAGCAAAAACACGACAGAGAGCAAATTTGCTCTCTGTTGTGTTTTACAGAGAGCAAAAACACGACAGAGAGCAAAAACACGACAGAGAGCAAATTTGCTCTCTGTTGTGTTTTACAGAGAGCAAAAACACGACAGAGAGCAAAAACACGACAGAGAGCAAAAACACGACAGAGAGCAAAAACACGACAGAGAGCAAAAACACGTGGATCATTAGGTGCAGTTGGAAGGGTATTTCCACGGTAGTGACCTGGTGATTGTTATGGCAATTTCGACCGTGGCTAGTATGTTTATATTTAGTTTAAGTTCGTGTATAGAAAAGTATGGATGTTTTGATAGGAGGATGTATAGATAACTTTTGAGATGTAGAAAATATGGAACTGTTTGGGAGTTATTTCGTCTATATGGATATGTTCAGTTTTCAAGGTCATTCATGCTAGGGGTGTGCAAACCGAACCGAAACCGGTGAACCGAACCAGAACCAGTGAATTAGGTTCGGTTTTCACCAGGTTTTGAGCATAGGTTCTGTTCGAATCGGTTTAATTTTATAGGAACCGATGAATTAGGTTCGGTTTTTGGTTTGGATCTGCAAAAACTGATCAAAACTGAACCGAACCGAACTTTAACTAAAAACAAAAAAAAATCGAAAATGAAACCAAAAGCCCTAAATCATCAGGGTTCAGTCTTCAGTCTTCACTTTACTATTCAATCTTCATCTCAGAATCTCTCCTCCAGAGACGACACACCGCACACGCAGTCGCAGACGAAGGCGATCCAGCGACGGCAAGGCGACGACGACAGACACAGCAGACGACGACAGGCTCACAGCAAGACCGATGACAGCAGCACAGACGACAGCAGCACCGAGTAGGCTTCAGAACAACAGGGTATGTTTTATTCCCTCATTCGTTGCTTGATAGTTGATTTTCTGTTTGACAGGCTTCAAAATCAATGATTTTGCATTTTTGCTCTTTGTGAACTGTGAACAAACGACAGAGAGCAAAACTTGTGTTGATTTTGCTCTCTGTCATTTGTTCACAGAAAGAAAAAACACGACAGAGAGCAAATTTGCTCTCTGTTGTGTTTTTACAGAGAGCAAAAACACGACAGAGAGCAAATTTGCTCTCTTTCGTGTGTTCACAGAGAGCAAAAATTACATGTTTGTTTTATTAATCTTTAGATTTTCCACTGTATAGTTAGTTAGTTACATAATGTTTCTGTTTTGGGAGACTCTTCGGGCGTGACCGAGAGCAATTTATTTCATTTCTTTGTTTGTTATGTGCTGTTTTATTAATATTTCTGTTTTATGAGACTCTTCGAGCGTGACCGAGAGCAATTTATTTCATTTCTTTGTTTGTTTTGTGATGTTCAATCATGTCTGAGAGCATTAGATTAGAGCAACATGTGTAGTATTATGATGTAGTCGTTGATTTTGATTGATTAAATTTGTTTTAAGATGGAAAGCATTAATGATAGTGTAGAGGGTCCTGCACGTAGTCAAACGAAAAGGAAAAAATCAGAAGTTTGGAATCATTTTACGAAGATTGACAGTACTAATAGTAGCAATCCTAGAGCAAAATGTAATCATTGCTCACAGTCATATGCATGTCATCCATCGAAGAATGGGACAACAAACTTGAAAAAACACATTCTTAATTGCAACAAATTATTGGCAAGTGTTGATAGGAAGCAAAAGACATTAAGCTTTCAGAATATGGGAGGGGAATCGAGTGTAACTTGTTTTAGTCTTGAAACTTGTCGAGAATTGCTTGCAAAGATGATTATTGTTGATGAATTGCCTTTAAAATTCGTTGAAGGAGAGGGTTTTAAAACATATTCACAATATGTTCAACCTAAGTTTTCCATACCTTCTAGAACTACCATTGGACGAGATATTATGAGTATTTATGAGAAAGAAAAATTGAAATTGAAAGATTATTTTAGAAATACATCTCAACGAGTATGCTTGACTACAGATACATGGACTTCTGTGCAAAATTTGAATTACATGGTATTAACTGCTCATTACATTGATAGTGATTGGATATTGAGTAAGAGAATTATCAATTTTTGCTTGATTTCGAATCATAAAGGCAAAACGATTGGTAAAGAAATAGAAAGATGTTTGTTTGAATGGAGAATTGAAAATGTTTTGACGATTACAATTGACAATGCTTCATCGAATGAAGTTGCAATTTCGTATTTGGTCAAAAGTATTAGAAATTTGAATGGATTAGTTTTGAATGGAGAACACATGCATGTGAGATGTTTTGCACATATTTTGAATTTGATTGTGTGTGATGGTTTAAAAGATCATCAAGAGTCTATTGCAAGAGTTCGTAGAATGGTGAAATATGTCCGATCTTCTCCTGCAAGGCTACAACAATTTAGAAATTGTGTTGAAAATGTAAAGATCACTTGCAAAAGTAATGTTTGTCTTGACGTGCCTACTAGATGGAATTCTACATATTTAATGTTAGAAAGCGCCGAAAAGTATGAAAGAGCTTTTGCAAAGTTAATTGAAAGTGATAGTCATTATTTTCTTGATTTGAGCGGGGAAAGTGAAAGACCACCCACAATAGAAGACTGGGCTAATATTAGAGAGCTTGTCAAGTTTTTGAAGATCTTTTACGATACAACTTTTTCCGTTTCGGCCTCCTCACATGTCACCTCCATGTCTAATTTGAAAATGATTATCCATGAGCACTCTCAATGTGATAATCCATTGTTGAGAAGAATGGCTACTAACATGCAAAGAAAGTTTAACAAATATTGGGGGAGTTGTGATAAATTCAATATGTTGATGTGTGTAGCAATTGTACTAGACCCTAGATATAAAATGAAGTTTTTGAAACATTGTCTCAACATGTTGTTTGATAGTGACAAGGTAAATGATTTAGTGAGACAAGTAGAAATTGTGATGGAAAGATTATATCTCCATTATAAATCTGATTTTGATACTTCAGAAGACAATTCTAGTATGATGGTTAGAACGACTTCTACCGTAACGAGACAAAGTAGTACTTCAACCCGGAATAAGGTGCATGAGATGTTTTTTAATGATCAAGATGAGGATGGCGATTCAAATAATCAAACTGAAGTTCATCAATATTTATCTGAACGATTAACAAAGTTTTCAAATAAAATTAATATTCTAGCATGGTGGAAAGTGAATTCCTTTAAATTTTCACTTTTGAGTAAAATAGCAAGGGATGTATTAGTTATCCCCATTTCAACAGTTGCTTCAGAATCAGCCTTTAGTAACGGAGGACGTGTGCTCAATTCATTTCGTAGTTCTTTGTCCCCAAAGACTGTCGAGGTGCTTATTTGCACTCAAAGTTGGATTCGGACGGCAAAACATCAATCTACCAACTTTAATTCTTCAGTGGCAAATATTGATGAAATTGAACAAGGTATGTACTGTTTTATTTTATATCTTTGTTTTCTTTTCGTTTCATACTTATAATTCATTTATGTAATTGATTTATCAACTATATTTTGTAGAGATTCACATCAACTAATGGAGAAAAAGAAATTCTTCGCAAGATTGGTGGAATAGTTGAAAGGCTTGAGCTAATTTCTGTTTGACATTTGTTCGTTTCTCTATCGTGGCCGTTGATAAATTGATATTATTACACTGTTCCATATTCTGTCCAATATTGGTGTTGTTTATTTTTAAAAAAGTTTGTGCTATTGTTTTGCTTTGTAATCCATCTGTACTCTTGATTTAGGATCACCATAGAAGTTAGATGTTAATTGTCTTTTTTTTGGAAACAGTGTAATCTTGTGAGAATATTTCATGTTTGTGCCTACTCAATTTCGGATACCAGACAAGACTGTGCTAAATGCATGCTATGACATAGATTTTGCTCTGCTTGACATAGATTTTATGAAAGCTAATGTTGCTTTCTGAAGTTTTATTTTTTTATCATTATATCCTTTCTCCATTTTTTTTTTTTTGTCATTTCTTGGCTTTTGGTAAATCTAGAGGCAGCGAGGATGTCGACTCCTTCCAGAAAAAGACTGATGAGAGATTTCAAGAGATTACAACAAGATCCTCCCGTTGGAAAATAGGTTTTTAAATTTACATTATTTATTTTTTGAAAAATAGGTTGTAAAACCGAAACCGAACTGAAAGTTTAGGTTTGGTTTTGGTATGCTGCAAAACCAGTTTCGGTTTTGTAAGTCTGAAACCGAAACCGATCGGTTCGGTTCGGTTTCTCTCCAAAACCAAACCGAAACCGGTTTTGCACACCCCTAATTCATGCAGTTTGTTTTTGTAATTTTTGCTATGTTTTTTGATACGTTTATGAACTATGATTTTGAGATTTAGGGATAAGAATGTTAGAAGGTGAAGGTAATTGTAGTGTTTTTATGGGTTATGAAGTTTTGGGAAAAGTAGGAAGTAATTCCAAATTTTTAATTTTTTTTTTAATTTTGATTTTTAAGGATGTTTTAACCCAATGTTTTATGATATTTTCCAAATGTAATTTATGAATGTCTTCCACGTATTTTAAAGGGTATAAACGTACCAAAAATTGAATTAAAGTTTTAAATAAAAGTCAAAAAAATTTACGTGAAAAACTAAATTCTAGTATGTCATGTTTCGTGGCAGCTTGCAAGGGTTGTAACATCTACTATCTCTCTTCTTCTCTTAAAAAAAAGATACTTTGTATAAGAAGTCCAACAAGCATTACTCTCTTCAGCAAGCAAGCATTCAAAAATCGTAGTTTAAAACAATTCCAAAGTTGCAATAGTAGAATTCATTTGGATGTTGTATAGAACGAGATGGAGACCTTTTTTGTGAGATATGACTTTTGAATTATGATGTAGTATAGCGGCAACTCAATAATTATGAAAAATGATGTTTACCTTAGTCTTGGTCCTCCACCTAAGTATAAATAGTTGGAGATGTATGAAAAAATGATTTTAGCAAAGGAGTGGTATAGGAAGATCGGAGGTTCATAGAACAAACGATGTTGTGCTTTTAACTCCTCTAGTCACTTGTAAATATTTCAAAAAAAAATATTGTGTTTCCCATAAGTTTTATTCCTTTTGTCATGGTTAGATTACAAGTATACTGGGTGAACGGAGTTAAGGATAGAAGTTTGTTTCTATAAAAGAGATTGAGGAGAAGAAGAAAGTCAATGAATGAGAAGGCAAATAGAAGAGAGAGAGAGAGAGAGTAGAGGTGATATAAAAAAAAAAGAGTTAAAATCATTTTATTCCTTAAAGTTTGGGTTTGGATTGAAAAAAAAAAACTCTCAAAGTATGTTTATGCTAAAAATAAACCTTAAACTATCAAAAACCTATCAAAAAAACCCTGGTTGTTAACCGATAACCCTCAATTCTAAAATTTATACATAGAACGGTTAGCCATTCTCTGAAAACGGCTAATCGTTCTATCCGGAGCGTTCTTCATGTGCAACACACGGGAGAACGGGGGGTGAGTTTGGGGGTGGAAGGTGCTCTACACGTGCACGCGGGGGGTCTCTATTAATGATTCTTACACCTAACACAAGTGCACGTGTCGCTAACGAAGTAATAACAATAGGTAAAAGTCGATCTAACGAGGATAATCTTAACTAAATTTAATTGCTATAAAATTATATAAAATAAAGATAAAATATCAAGAAAAATGGTGTGAGTGGTAGAATAATATAAGATTAGAGTTTACTCAGAAATAATAAAGATTTAAATTGAAATAAATTAAGAAGATAAAGATGATGGAAGCCTTGGTTAGGGTCGATTTTCTCGTTACATGTGAATTACTATCGATGCTACAGAAAGCTACAGCATTTTCCACAGAATAGCGAGAACAAATATTTTTCTAGGGTTCTATCGAATTTCCTAGTTAAATTTGACATAAAGTTTCTTTCGACTTTGAAAGAATAAAACTTGATTCGAATTTCTTTAAGGTCCTACTCTCATTGCCAAATAAATTAATGTCAACAACTTTGTAACAATTTAATTTATTTAATCCATCCTGCATCTTAAAATTTCTACCTACCTATCGATACAATAGGAACATGTAACATCAAATTTGTCTGTCGACACAACGAATTAAGCAATAAACATCATGATAGATTGGTCAACGAAAAATATGTGAACTTTCATAGATCTAAGTAAAGCACATAACGAGTACTTTCTCTTATAACCAAGATAAAAACTCTAGTATAAAATCATGATAATAAAATTCAAAATAAAAATAATCATCAAAAGAAAAATAAAAAGTAGAAGAAGAAGAAAAATGGTTGAGCCCTCAGCCCTCGCAGCCAAGTTTTCCTTCCTTTTTCCAACTTTCTCTCTCCTGCCTCGTTCTGCGTGCTCTCCCTTTTCTCTAGATATCCTCTTTTTGTTATGTTGTTTATTTTTTTAGCCCCGCATTCTTCTCCCCCTTGATTCTAGGGGATTCTTCACCCAATTTTCTCTCTCTCTCTCTCCTTGATTCTAGTGATTTCTCCAATATTTGCTCATTTTCTTTTGGTCATTCAAATAATGTTATCTAAGCTTTCCTAATTTTGTGGCCCAAGATAACAACAACTATTAATGCTAATAATCTGATTTACTTGAAAATATACATAAAAATCATTAATTTCTTAAATTCTTTCCATATTTAACAACCCATAGCAATTTCTAGAGGTGGGCAGGACCGGACCGTGGACCGGGAACCGGACCGGACCGGCGGATTCGGTCCGGGTATGGTCCATAAACTTTGGACCGAGGTCCGGTCCAAGTTCAAGGCAAATTTGGACCGAGGAGCTTCGGTCCAGTCCTCGGTCCAACACCTGAAATCCCGAAGAACCGGGACCGGACAGAAGCTCCTAAATAACTCGCCCAGTCTCCCTGTCCCAAGTCTCCCATTCCCTATCCCGACCTAGCTCGCTGCCTCGCTCTCTGCCTCTCTCTGCTGGAAGTCGCGTCTACCAGTCCCGAACGGCGAAGCTTTAACCTCGAAGTTTCGGTGAGAACGGCGAAGTGCGAAGTCGAACCGAGGCCCGAACGACGAAGTGCGAACGACGAAGTTTCAGTGCGACGGTGAAGTGTGAACGGCGAAGTGTCGGTCTCCCCTGCGCCAAACTCCGACCCCAGAGTTTCTGTCTCCTCCCTGTTCTAAGGACTGGACAGCGAAGTGCGAACGGCGAAGCGTCGATCTCCCCTGTGCGACGGCGAAGTGTTCGGCTGTTCTGAGCCCCAAATTCTGAACACCTGAAAGTCCCTGCTCCTTCCACTATCAAGTGTCCCCAAACCGGCGACCTCCAATTCAGAGGGCCTTTGAGTCTTTGACCTGCAATTGCTCCAAACATCTGAACCTTGCCGACCTTCCTCTGCCTGCTCACTGTAAGTGACTAATTGTAAAATGTAAAGAATAAATAGTAGCTCACTTTTAGTGTAAAGATTATAGACTAATGTGTATGTTTGTGTCTGTGAAAGTGTGAATTGTGAAAGTGTGAATTGTGAAATTAACTTGTGTAATGCGTACTTCAACTCTGCTTATTGCAAAGTGTATGTTTGTGAATTGTTGCCATACTTCCACAGCTGGTTTTGTTGCAAAGAACAAGAAATATCGACAACTTGACAGGACACTCCATTAGTACGTCTCTCTCTCTCTCTTTCTCTTTCTCCATGTGAACATCTGGCTTGATTGTGCTCTACTTTGGTCTTTTGCAGCTTGGATACTAGATAGCTGGGCTTGTACAGACATTGTTGCATGCTGATTTCTTCTACTATTACTTTTAGAGGTGAGTTTCTTGGTGTTTGCAGCGCTGTAAGTGTGGTGATAAATCAATACATAAAAGTTTTATGCCCACCCTTATGATAAAACCTTTTTAAATGTATTTGTGCAGTTGGAAGAACAACGTAAAGCTTCAGTTGCCGGCTTATTCCAACCACCTTCATTTTCTAGTTTTATTTTATGCATCTGTGCAATTGTTATATTAGAAAGAAGTTAATTAGTTCAACTTTTGTTAATGCTTATCAGAAAATTAGAAAGTTTAGTTGATGAAATTGGAAATTTCAGTAAAAAAAAAAAAAATTAAAAAGGCGCCGGTCCAGAACCGGGACCGAACTTGGATCGAACCAGAATTTCAGGTGCGGTCTAGGTTCGGCCCCGGTTCCAGACCGGACCGGTCCAGGTTTCGGGATGAAAAATCCCGAAACCGTTTTGGCCGGTTCGGTCCGGGCTCGGGACCGGACCGAACCGGCCCGTGCCCACCCCTAGCAATTTCTATAATTTTGACCACAATCATTTTATATTCACTCAAATCATACGAATTTTATTAAATAAAAATAGTATAAAATAACTCTAATTTAAGAGTTATCAATCTCGGTCCCCCGTTCTGTGTTAGTATATAAGCAAACAGACGCATTTTCTTTCGAAAACCCTAGTTTTCTCTCTTCCAAACCCTCATATCCGTGAGTTTTGCTACCGAAATCATCAAATCTGACTCTTTTTTTGCTGAAATCTGCAAAAAACCTTTGAGGAATCCAAAAATTGAGCCAAAATCCTTAGCCCGAGCAGAAAATCGCTAAAAACCAAGGGTTTTTCGCGAAAATCACACAATTTGGTTTTTTTTTGCACTGAAAATCTCCAAATAAAAAAAAACCCTCAAACCCAAAAATGGCCCCCCTAAGAATGTTTATTAGTTGAAAGACTCCTCTGATGTCACAAGGTGGCCCATCAAACCGGGCGTCGGATCAAATGCCGCAACTGCCCTTGGTTATTTTTCCATAGAATTTTGTAACAAGGTGTGTCAAGAGTAGTACAAGCGGGATACGAGAATCCGCTTGATTATTTATGGGAAGATTGCCAACTTTAGCGGTGGGAAGTCTTTGGAGGTCAAGGAGAAGTTTGACAGTATCTCATTGCACGAGGTATACAACATGAAGGGCGACAGCTGCGACAGAGTTGTTCGCCTGTTTTATGCCAACTTGGTTAGTACCTGAAGGACCGGGTGGTTGAAGACGTACCTGTTCAGTACAGAAGTTGTCGTCTCTCCAGTTGTTATCAATGAATTCCAGGGATTTGCAGATGATGAGGCGGAGAGATACTATCACAGTTCCTGAGAGTGTGATTTCTCTATAACAACAGAGGGATTAGAGTTCCTTAGGCAAATCCACCGCAATTCGGGAATTGCAGGGTTCATGAAACCGAGATCAAAGGCTCTAAACGTCAAAGCTCGGGTGGTACACAACTTGATCAGCCACACCATCTTGTCAAGGGATGGTCATAGAGATTTTGTCAGGTGGATGGATTTATACATCATGGAGAAGCTCTACAGCGGAACGATGTTTGACCAGAGATACATGATTATAGGTCACATACTTGAGGTCGGGCGAAAGAGAAATAAAAGCTGTCGTTAGGGACTTTGATTTGGAAGATCGTCCAATATTATCAGATTCAGGTGTCCCGTGGAGAGCAGATCAGATCACACAGATCTGTCAATCTATTTGACAGGATCCATTTGACTCGGATTGGCCTAGTCGAAGTCGGCGGGTCTTGGATGGTCAAGGGAGATCTCAAAGCCTCCACATCACCGAATGTTCTGATGGAGGATGCTCCCGCCACCGAGCACGCCACCGCCACCGAAGATGCGATTGCACCACCATTTGCCCCTTAGGTTCATAGTGGCCGGGACATGATGCAACATATGCAGCAGATGTCTGAGATGCAGCAGCAGCAGCAGATACATCAGGAGATGCAGCAGATGTATCATATGCAGTCGAAGAGAAAGTAGCAGAGGGAGCAGAGGATGGAGCCCCTCATAGACAGGGTCGAAGAGCTTGCTGCGAGCCAGCAAAAGATGGTTGAATCACAGGACTATCTCAGTTAGTCCCTTAGAGAGGTCACTAAAAGGCTAACAGATTGGATGGTGGATGGAGACGACAATGTCCCACCGGCTTAGGATATTTTATATTTTGTATTTCATTTTGTGTACTTTACTTTTCGTCTGTAAATATGATGTACTGTACTTTTTTGTATTTTGATGTACTTTACTTTTCATTTTATGTCTTGATGTTTAGTATATGTACTAGAATCTGGTTGTTGGGTATATATGTGTGAATTGAATTTGCAGGAACAGTTTGAAGATAGCTATTGAGGAGTGATGAAACAAACAAAACTCTGTCCATTTTTTCAATTTTTTTTGTTTAAATAATCTGAAACAAATAAATAATTCTAATTTGAATAGCCTTTAATAAATAAGTATTATTAACATAAACTAAAATAAAAAAATTTTATTTAAAAAATAATAATAATTACAATATGAAATATTTTTGAGATGTAATTTGTTATATCGGTTTCATCGGCCCAGAAGGACATCGCAAAGCTTAATGCTTGCAAGGAAGGTTTGAGTGGAGTACTCAAATCTACCTTGCAAGCATTAAGCCTTACGCTGTCTTTCTAGGCCAATGAAGCCGATATAACAAATTATATCTCGAAGATATTTCATATAATTACAATTTGAAATATCTTCGAGATGTAATTTTTTATATCAGTTTCATCGGCCTAGAAGGACATCGCAAGGCTTAATGCTTGCAAGGCAGGTTTGAGTGGAGTACTCAAACATGCCTTGCAACGATTAAGCCTTGCGCTGTCCTTTTGGGCCGATGAAACTGATATAACAAATTATATTCTGAAGATATTTCATACTCAAACCTTCCTTGCAAGCATTAAGCCTTGTGATGTCCTTCTGGGCCGATGAAGCCGATATAAAAAATTACATCCCAAAGATATTTCAAATTGTAATTATTATTTTTATTTAAATATAAATTTTTTATTTTAGGTTAGTCTAATAAAATTGAAAAGATAGACCTAGCATCGAAACTACAACAATCAATAATTGTTGCCTCGGCCGCCCGTCCTCGATTCCTACACACAAAGGAAACTACATTAAAAAAGAATGACTATGTTAACGAGGAAAATGTATTGAACTATACCTACTTTTCATCAAATGTGTTGAAACCCATAAATGTCTCTTGAGAGCAGCTCATGAAGTGGATCCCCGGTGAGGACAAGTGCGACTACTGTGCCCCGACATATATTGCAAGACATCTTTGAGTTCCGCCAACTCATTGTCAAACTTGGCGGCTCATCGACATCTCGTACTCTTATCTTCTTCGGCCTACTAGGTTGGCTATATCTTCTCGGCGGGATCAATTGCCGTCGATCTGGTCTTTGCAACAACATTTGGGGACCGCTCACAGGTTGAATAAACCGTGAGTACATCTGCAGATAAGTTCTCGGTGATAGCATGAAATGCTTGTAATTTTCCGGTACCACTCTCCTGAAATGCATACTTGGAATGGAATGGATACATTGAATTCCAGTAAGCTCCCACCTGATGCAGTTGCACACACTCGTATTCATGTCGACCACGTATTGTTCATAGACGTTGCCGACCTCAAATCGTGCACCTCCCCCATGTTGAGCACTCCAATTTCGAGCTGCACTTTCTAGCTTCTCAAGATTATTCTTTATCTTGGGACATACGAGACATGTAGATTGGGCTAGCTCCTCAAATTTCTTCACAATGCGAGTCATCATGCACTTTCGGATCATCTCGAACATGGTCAGGATCGGTTTGTCCCTGACCGGCAATAAAAGTGTATTGTACAAATTATTCAATCTCATGTCGCACTTGGGATTTGAAGAAAATGCATAACTAACCCAATATCTAGGTTTTTCTGCTTGAAGCCATGTGTGGGCCTCCGGGCTAAGCTGGTCTAATTTCTGCATTTCTGTTTCAAAATGCAACCTTGTGGTTGCCCTGGCCGCATTCCACATTGCATTTCGGTAGGCTCTACCCTGAAATTGGCCTTTAAAGTTTGCGTACATATGTCTGAGGCAGTAGCGGTGTTCGACTTCTTTAAATTCCTCTTCCGCAGCTTTCAGCAAACCCTAATATTTGAAAAGAAAAATAGAGTCAATATAACATGGAGAGTACTGATCAGAATAATTTCCAAGAAAGACTGTACTAGACAATCTCCTAAGTAGATTACATTTCCAAGTAAGTTCCCAGAAAAGGCTGGAGGGGTCACAACGGTCCCACTTAAATTCCAGTCTCTTAGACAGAACGTATTTGATTTACCTACTGCACTATTTTTCAAGTTAAAAATAGACAGGACAAGAGCTGCAAATTGACCATGATGGAAGATACATTTATTGAAAAGAATCAATACCGTCCCAGGCTGGCAATACTGCTCTAAGTTCGCCTGGAGTTCCGTCGAGAGATTATTTCTTCGTGTAAACCTGGGAGGAACTTTAGATCGAGGAGGGCGGCTGGCGAGATGTGTATGAGTGAGATATGGAGCACGAATTGGACTAGTGAATATGGGAGATCAGCTGGACTAAAGGAGATCAGTCACTGAAAGTTGCTTTAAGGAGTTGGCTCATGAGTGACCTCCTCGGGAGCTTGAAGAAGAAAAACAAAAGGGGAAGAGGTGGCCATGGGCGTCAGAATAAGACTGTCATCTGTAGCACTGTTCTGCCTCATCTTCCTATTCATCGATTAACAGGCGCCATGACACACCACGCTACCACCTTTGGAACTCCCGAGTTAACTGCCCGGTGGTTTTCTTAACTGGATTACGTTCATTAAATATTTAATCTTCGTAGTTTAGGATTAGGCCACTGCTTAATTAATTACATGGGATTTGAAAACTCGTGCCGAGTAGAACGAGAAAAAGTGGCAAAGTTGTAATACTGGAGGCTTGAGGCTAGTATTTACAGGAAAAGGAAAGGGATGGTTAAACTCATTTTAAACACTGTAGCCGACACCCCTCCCTTTCCGGCGTTTCTTCCTCTCGTCCAAGCGCCGCGCTCTAACCTCTCCTCGACGGCCGGTTTACCTCCGGCCACCACTCGACTACCTGCGCCACTGATGTATAGCATTAGACAATAAGGCTATCTTTTAGTTTATTAGTCTATGTTTTCAGCTCTGTATTGAAGTTTTGGATTCTCAATGGCCGAGTCTGATAAGAACATTTTGAAACCCGAGATTGGTAATGGTCATTCCGAATCGTTCTGGACCTTTACAACACCAACCCTGATTATCCTTTATCGAATCCTTCTGTTTTGATTTTTGGCATTTCGGGTTACATTGAGTATTCAACTAGAACCGGATGACTTTAGCTATAATCTTAGATAATTGAAATTAGAACTATAGTTTTGGTTTAACCTACTGCAATGTATGTTCTAGTGAAGAAGTTTGAATAGGAAGTAACTCAAAGGTGCTAAGGAGACCAGATAGTGAATGAATAGGTTCCTGCGGTCATTAGGACCCTACATCAGATAATACTAGGTAGAAGTTATGTTATGATTAAACCTCCCTTGCGATGTCTATGTTTTGATGACGTTACCTTCGAAAGTATTTCCATGATGGATAATGCCTCTGCTCTGTATCTTGATGGTTTCGAGAGTTCCATTTCCTGCATCATGAAAGTTTTATGCATATGAAGATTTTTTAAAAAGTATGTTTTCTCATGAACAAGATAAATTATAAAGTCCCTGGCAACGTGGTTGAGTGAGGGTTGGGGGCGGTTCGGCGTATGTCACCGTCCACATAAGGATGTAGCACCGGTTGTTTTCAATAAATCAAAAATAAGTTGTAAAACGGTATCGTAGATAATTTTTTTTTTTTTTCTATGGTTAAAATTTAGTATAATTATGATAGGTTTGTAATGACTTCTAGACCAGTGGCAAGATGGTAATTGCGATTTATTTTCTTGTGGATAAGGTATTTAGGAAAGGTTTAGTGAGGATTTAGCCCGCCCTGGTCTATACTCTTACCCTCCTCCCGCTCAAGCAGACTACCTCTGGGCGATTTCCCTCCGTTTTTCCCCAACCAAGGTGGTTTGAATCACTAACTTGCTTTGCCGTTCTAGTGCTAGGTACTGAAGTATTTGCAATGTTGTATCTTCGCCATATCTTGCGGGTGAAGATTTGGGTTTTTGGGTTAGTGATGTATCGGAATGGCTAATCAGTAAGCCCAAACTGCTTCCTTAGAACCTTCATTAGTTAATAAAGTTTAGTGGAGATCTATCCATATCTGTCAATGGTTTTTAGGTGAGCAGATTTTTTGGAGGTGCATATAGCCTGAGCGATTTCCAGGATCCCGGTCATAAAGTAATGTGGGAGTCCCTTTGGCCTACATCACAAAACGAGTATGTTTATGCAGGTTTGATTGTTTGCTTGTCTCTTTTATGGTCATGCATTAAGTTTTTGAGAATTACTAAAAGAATTTATGTGCACGGTTATGACGAGTAATGAATGGAATGAAACAGGTAGCTGTTGAGGAAGTGAATCGCCCCTTAACTGAGTATAGGCTTTATTACATGGGAGACCGCACCCGATCCCACTCCCAAGGAATTAAGGGATCTGTTATTAGCTTTCAGGGATTTCCTCCCCTTAACTGAGTAGAGGATTTATTACATTGGGAGAACCTATCCCACTCCCAAGGGAAACTTAGGGATCGCACCATTTTTATGACGATGCACAACTGAGTTTATAAATGTAGAAACGCATGTTTGGTTTAATGTTTTCAGCATACATTTCAAACATTAATGCTTTACTTGCTTAGCATTATGCTAAATAGATGAGTTTTGTGATTTAGGTGATTGAGGATACCGAGGGATTTCCCTGAGAGCATAACCGGTAATGAGGTGTGGTGGAGCACGCGGTGCAACGGTCAGCATCTGATGGGCGGTTTTTGACTGGTGTCATTGACTACACAGATGATGACAGTATTTCAAATTTATTAAAACTGAGCTTTCCTGCCAGTAGAAATTTAATAATTTTGGAAATTCGCCGTTTTGAGTTTTTCTTTTCCTGATAACGATATTCTTTGGGATTTCAAAATAGTACGTAATGCGTTTTCTATGACACAAGGTTGGATTGTCCTGGTTATTTTTTAGCAAGAATGGAGTTACTTGAAGTTTTCAAAGATTCTTAGTTGTTCCCCTCTGAATTTAGTATTCTGTTGGTTTATTCTGGATTTGCACGTGATAGCGATTAGAGTTTGTTTTTTTGCTTTCCCTCTATCGACAGATGATTCTTTCGGTAGATGTTGGTAAATTTTAAAATCCACTATCGGAAGATTTCTTTCAGAAAAGCCATCGGAAGATGTAAATTTTAAAGTCCTATAATCAGTAGATTGCTTTAAGTGGTTACGTGAGTAGCACGTGTCGGCAGATGTAGTCCATTCCATCGGAAGAGGGAGAAACCCGTCTGTCTTCTTTAGCGAATCGGAAGGCGTGGAGTCTATTGTTGTTTAGCGGAAGATGACGGGTGGTTGTCTATTGAGAGATGAAATTGCGCTGACTTCATGCGGCAGATGAAGTTTGTTAACTTCATCACATCGGCAGAATGAAGTGGTGTTTGAACGTTACTGATTTCACATCCAACCACACCCCACATCGTCAGATGAAGTTCGTGTGAAAGTTGGGTAGAACGTCATCGGCAGAAGCCTTTTGTTTTCTTGCTTCTGCGTCCTTCCGTTGCTCATTCCGTCGTTCAGACGGTTCAACAACTCGTGACGTCTCGGACCGAACCTCGTTCGTTTCCTGCCGTGACGTTTGTCCGTCGGCAGATGATTCGCCTTTTGTAATTCCTTGAGTATCCCATCATATTAAACCTTATTTTCTCTTGACCGAGATACTTTAAACATCCATTAATCTTTCCAACAATATTTTTCACCGCTGTTAAATCCCCATTGTAGTTTTAAAATATTTGCCCCGCTGCAAAGTTTTCAATGTTTGGACGTTTAGAAAATGTCCAATTTTGAAATGTCGAATGAAGTTTAATATTTATTCGAAATTCTTAGTTCATGATCAAGTAATGAGTAGCGAACCGGGTTCATATCACTCGGGCGTTACAAAGGACATATGAATCCTACCCGCAGTAGGACCATGACAAAATCACTGTCACACCCCCTTTACCGCAAAAAATCCTCTCGCCATTCCACACAACTAAAATGTGAATATGAACAATGTTATGAATTATGAATAAGAATCTGAACAAGAAATGATCTAGAGCATTTTTTTCTCTAATTATGCATTCATGCACTCATGTTAATGTCGCATTCCTTACTAAAGCTTACTTGTTAGCATTAGGCATAGATGAGTTTTGTGATGTAGGTGTTGAGGATACCGCAGGTGATTTCCCTGAGAGCATAACCGAGTAGATGAGGTTGGTGGAGCACGGCTGTGCAACGGTCAGGCATCTGATGGGGCGGTTTGACTGGTGTCATTGACTAACAAAGATTAATGACAGTATTTCAAATTTATTATACTGAGCTTTCATGACAGTAGAAATTTAATATTTTGGAATTCGCTTTTGAGTTTCTTTTCTGATAACGATATTCTGTTGGGATTTCAAGATAGTACTTATGAGTTTCTAGTGACACAAAGGTTTGGATTGTCTCTGGTTAGTTTTAGCAAGAATGAGTTACTTGAAGTTTTCAAAAGTATTCTTAGTTTTCTCTGAATTTAGTATTCTGTGGTTATTACTGGATTTGCAAGTGAAGCGATTAGAGTTGTTGTTTTGCTTTCTATCGACAGATGATATCTGTCGGTAGATGTTGAGTAAATTTTAAATCTATCGGAAGATGTCTTCAGAAAAGCCATCGGAAGATGTAAATTTTAAAGTCTATCAGTAGATGCTTTAAGGGGTTACGTGAGTAGCACGTGTCGGCAGATGTAGTCCATTCCATCGGAAGAGGGAGAAACCCGTTTGTCTTTTAGCGAATCGGAAGGCGTGGAGTCATATTGTTGTTATCGGAAGATGACGGGTGTTTGTCTATTGAGAGATGAAATTGCGCTGACTTCATCGGCAGATGAAGTTATGTTAACTTCATCGGCAGATGAAGTGGTGTGTGAAGTTACCATGATTTCATCGGCAGATGAAGTTGTGGGTGAAGTTGTGTAGACGTCATCGGCAGAAGCCTTTGGTTTTCTGCTTCTGCTCCTTCCGTTGACTAGTCGTCGGCAGACGAGTTCAACTCGTGACGTCATCGGCAAGAACCTCGTTCCGTTTCCTTCCGTTGACTTTGTCGTCGGCAGATGAATTCGACTTTTGTAATTCCTTGAGTAGTCCATCATTTAAAACCTTATTTTCTCTTGACCGAATACTTTAAACATTTCCATTAATCTTTCCAACAATATTTTCACAGCTAGTTAAATCCCCATTGTAGTTTTAAATAATTTTCCGCTGCAAAGTTTTCAAATGTTTTGGACGTTTAGAAAATGTCAAATTTTGAATGTCGAATGAAGTTTTAAATTTATTCGAAATTTCTTAGTTATGATCAAGTAATGAGTAGCGAACCGGGTTCAGATAACTCGGGGCGTTACAAAGGACATATGAATACGACCCGCAGTAGGGACCATGATCAAAATCACTGTCAAACCCCCTTTACCGGCACAAATCCTCTCTCATTCCACACAACTAAAATGATGAATATGAACAATGATTATGAATATGAATAAGAATATGAACAAGAAATGATCTATGAGCATGTTTTCTCTGAATTATGCATTCATGCACTCATGTTAATGTCGCATTCCTTACTAAGCATTAGGCTTATAGATGAACCTTATGATGTAGGTGAAGAGACTACAGGTGAAGAGACTACAGGTGAAGATACTAACTTCAAAGAGGATATTTAAAGCTGGTTGCTGGAGGATACTCAAAGTGACAGTACGGGACTGGAGAGGCGATTATGACCTCTGGTTATTGCTCCCTTATGTTAGTAAGAATATAAGAACTGGAATTATGTAGGATGGTGCTAACATTGTTTGAGTTAACTTTTGAGTCTGGGATTGGATATGAGGATATGTTCCTTTTAAAGGATTTATGTCATGCAAGTCTTCCGTTATTTATACTCTGAATGAATTTGTTATACCAGTAAGAGCCTTTCTTAGCTAAGTTGTGTTATGTGAAAGTTGGATGAATCCTTTTGGTAGGAGTTTTCTACCGGAAGATGTGTTTTCTCCTATCGGTAGAAGTAAGTAGTAATTTTGTCGTCTAGCGATCGGCAGATGTAGAGTGTTTAGCCATCGGATGATGAAAGTGATATTTTGTCGTCTAACGATCGGCAGATGTAGAGTGTTTAGCCATCGGATGATGAAAGTGCTATTTTGTCGTCTAGCGATCGGTAGATGTAGGGTGTTTAGCCATCGGATGATGAAAGTGTAGTTTTGTCGTCTAGCGATCGGCAGATGTAGAGTGTTTAGTGATCGAATGACGCAAAGCTTGTAAGCTATCGGAAGATGTCTTAGATGAACACGTGAATTTCACATGTCTATCGGTAGATGTTTTAATGAGTCACGAGAGCTGCACGTGTCCATCGGTAGATGTCCACGACCGGATGATGTTTTAAGTGATCACGTGAGAAGTATGTATCGGTAGATGTTTTTTTGCCGAGCGTCGGTAAGAGAGTTGTGTGAAGTGCACGATACAAATCGGATGGTGCGAGCTCTGATGCATGCAAACCCATGCAATCCGAGATCGATGAAGTCGAGCGACTTGAGGGCTATTCATCTCCGCCCGACTATGTCTTAGAACTGATGATCGTGTGTGGTCGCTCGTGTCTGTGATCGATTAAGTAAGTAATATCATGAAGAAGCCCGGTACAAGGGATTAATTTTCCATCAGATAAGTTGAAGTCTTTAAGTCTGCTAGATACACTGCTAAAAAAAAAGCGAAGAGAGTCCACTTATGAATTAAAGTTTTAAGTAAAGTCAAGAATTTCGTGGTGATCCTCCCCGGGTCGTTACAATTATGGTATCAGAGCAAAATCGGGTTCTAAAACCGATTCTGCAGACTGCCTTCCAGCACTGACTGTCACATGAACACCTCCAGCAACTGTAAGTGTTTAAGATTCTAGCAATGTCATTAAGTTAAGATGTGTTTATGACTAATTGTTTAGGAATCCCAAGATGGTGAGAGGTCAACAGAGAGACGACAATGTGGATAGTCACACCATTGCTCAGCTGACTGAGCTAGTTATTCGCCAATCCCGCCAAGTTGAGCAGCTCATGACCGCCAGGGAAAAACAAGGGAATTCGAGTACGAATATTGCTCGAGAACATGGGGATGAGCGTTTTCACCGACTTCGACCCCCGACTTTCAATGGTCAAGTTTCAGATCCAGTTTATGCTGAGGAATGGATTCAAAAGATGGAGGACATGTTCAAGTATGCAAAGGTGGAAGAAGGAGATAAAGTCACATGTGCTGTCTATCACTTGGAACTGGATGCGAGGCATTGGTGGAACTCGGTCCAGAGCACGACTGACGCAGAAGCTATGACCTGGGGAAGGTTCAAGACGGCCTTCTTTGACAAGTATTTCAACCGGACTGTTCGGGCCAATAAGAAGAAGGAGTTTATGAATCTTCGACAGACTGGTTCAGTGACGGATTACATATGTAGATTTGAGACTTTATCTCGGTTTGCATCTCGTTTGGTGGAAGACGAGGAGGATAAGATCTATCAGTTTGTTCAAGGACTGAAGCCAAGCTTGTATATGAAGGTGAAAACTGCTGGTGTCTACAATGTGTCGTATTCCGAGGTCACAGCTAAGGCCTTGGAAATGGAGGAGACTGAAATAACAGTGTATGAGCAGCGTGATCAGTCAAAGAAGATTACCAAGGATGTCCAACAGCCACCACGACCGAACAAGGGCTGGCAGCCACAGCAGAACAGGGGACCACAGCAGCAGAAAGGTGTGAAGAGGCCATACAACCAGAATGATGACCAAGGAAAGGGAAAGAGGCCTCTGGCACCCTTATGCCCCACCTGTCAGAAGAATCACCCCGGCGAATGCAAGTTGCGTTCTGGCCGCTGTTTCAGATGTGATAAGGTTGGACACATAGTCAGAGACTGCCCCATGCTGCCAGATCCGAACCGTGCAAGGATAGCACCTAGAGTTTTTGCTATGATGGAAGATGAGGACACGGTGCCGCATACAGTGATAACAGGTACCATTACGATCTGTGGTTTTGCTGCTTACACACTTATAGATACAGGAGCCACGCACTCATTTATATCAACCTTGTTTGTGTGCAATCACAACTTAGTACCTTTACCAGCCGAAAGGCCATATAATGTTATGTTACCATCAGGGAAGTCCCTACATTCAGAGCAGATTGTTAAAGGTGACATTGTATCCTTAGGAAGTAAGAAACTATATGTAGAACTGATTGTAATTGACATGAAAGGATACGAGGTGATATTAGGAATGGATTGGTTATTTAGGCATTTTGCCGCAATAAGTTGTAGATCTGGGATGGTTGATTTTCGACCCCCAAATGGAGATCATTATTCCTTCCAAGCTATTCCTAAGATAAGCAAAATACCGATTATATCCTCACTAGAAATTTACCGGTTACTGAAAAATGGTTGTGAGAGTTACTTAGCTAGCATAATGGATGTTCGGGTGAAGAATAAGATGGAGTTACAAGATATCCCCATAGTCCGAGAGTTCCCTAAGCCATTTTTGGATGACTTGCCAGGATTGCCACCTGATAGAGAAATAGAGTTTGTAATTGATACATATCCCGAGGCATTACCTGTATCTAAGAACCCTTACCGTATGGCACCTGTTGAACTAAAAGAGTTAAAAGTCCAACTGCAAGAATTAGTAGACAAGGGATTTATACGCCCTAGTAGTTCCCCTTGGGGTGCACCTGTCTTATTTGTCAAGAAGAAAGATTGTTCCCTCAGAATGTGCATAGACTATAGGGAGCTAAATAAGTTGACAATCAAGAATAAGTACCCCTTACCCCGAATTGATGATTTGTTTGACCAACTGCAAGGAGCAAAGGTGTTTTCAAAAATAGATTTATGTTCAGGTTATTACCAACTGAAAGTTAAGGTAGGAGATATACCAAAGACAGCCTTCAGAACCTGTTATGGACACTACGAATTCTTGGTCATGTCATTTGGACTGACCAATGCACCTGCAGCCTTTATGGACTTAATGAATCGTGTGTTTCGGGAGTATTTGGACAAATTTGTAATTGTGTTCATAGATGATATCCTGATATACTCACGGACAGAAGCTGACCATGCAGAGCATTTAAGAATAGTTTTGACAACATTGAAGGAGCACCAGCTTTATGCCAAATTGTCCAAGTGTGAATTTTTGTTGGACAAGGTTAATTTTCTTGGCCATGTAATTTCTGCTAATGGCATATCAGTGGACCCGACCAAAATTCAGGCAGTAAAGGATTGGCCACAACCAAAGAATGCCAGTGAAGTCTGCAGTTTCCTTGGATTGGCAGGCTATTACAGAAAGTTCATCAAAGGATTTTCTATGATAGCTAAGCCCCTGACGAATTTGACAAAGAAGGACAATAAGTATTCTTGGACCGAAGCTTGTGAGGATAGCTTCCAGGCATTGAAAGTGAAGTTAACAACAACCCCGGTATTGACCCTTCCAACCGAAGAAGGAAAGTTTAGCGTATTTTGTGATGCATCAAAAGTTGGTTTGGGCTGTGTTTTGATGCAAGAAGGCAAAGTTGTAGCGTATGCCTCTAGGCAATTAAAGAGTTACGAACAGAACTACCCCACCCATGATTTAGAATTAGCCGCTGTTGTTTTTGCTTTGAAGATTTGGAGACACTATTTGTATGGACGGCAGTGTGAAGTATTTTCTGACCATAAGAGCTTGAAATATCTTTTCACTCAAAAGGAATTAAACATGAGGCAGAGGCGTTGGTTGGAATTTGTTAAGGACTACGACTTTGAGATCAAGTATCACCCGGGTAAGGCTAACTCTGTAGCTGACGCATTGAGCAGGATGTCAACAACAATGCAACCCGTTGTATCAACTATGTCTATACTTTGAGGACAGAGATTCAGAAATTGGAGTTGGAGATAGTTCCAGAGTTATCAACCTTACTTTCTGATTTGACCATTCAACCGACGGTTTTAGAAAAGATCAAAGAAGCACAACAGAAGGACTCATAGGAGAATAACAGTATGATGAACAAGGTGAAGGACACCACCTCCGAGTTTAGTCTTTCCAAGGATGGGATTCTGAGGTTTAGAAATAGATGGTATGTCCCTAATGATGAAGAATTACGTAAGCTAATCTTGGCTGAGGCGCATTCGTCTCCCTTTTCTGTACATCCTGGCAGCACCAAGATGTATCGAGACCTGAAGTTACTCTATTGGTGGCCAAACTTAAAGAGAGATGTTGCTAAGTATGTAAAGTCATGTTTGGTTTGCCAACAGGTTAAAGCCGAGCACCAACGTCCAGAGGGTACCCTTCAGCCTTTACCTATTCCCGAGTGGAAGTGGGAACACATAGCTATGGATTTCGTTGTAGAATTACCTAAGAGAATTAAAGGACATGATAGTATTTGGGTTGTGATTGATAGACTGACGAAATCAGCCCATTTCTTACCAGTAAAGACAACCTACTCGATGGACCAACTTGTTGATCTTTATGTACAGGAAGTTATTAGGTTGCATGGAATCCCTGTATCTATTGTATCCGATCGTGACCCCAGGTTTACCTCCCGATTTTGGAAAAGTTTACAAGACGCATTAGGTACAAAGTTGTCTTTCAGCACTGCTTTCCACCCACAGACAGATGGTCAATCTGAAAGGACTATTCAGATACTTGAAGACATGCTGAGGGCGTGTGTACTAGATTTCCAATCATCCTGGAGTAGATACTTACCTCTGGTTGAGTTCACGTACAACAACAGCTACCAGTCCACCATTGGCATGGCACTTTATGAGGCACTGTATGGCAGGAAGTGTAGGTCACCTCTGTATTGGGATGAGGTTGGTGAAGCAAAACTCCTAGGTCCCGAGATGTTGCAGCAGATGTCAGACAAGATTGCCAATATTAAAAGGAGAATGATTACTGCACAAAGCCGACAGAAAAGTTATGCAGACCAAAGGAGGAGAGATCTTGAATTTGCTGTTGGAGATGAGGTCTTCCTGAAGGTTTCACCATTTAAAGGAGTACTAAGATTTGGCAGAAGGGGAAAGCTTAATCCGCGATTTATTGGACCATTCCCTGTTTTGGCTAGAATCGGTAGTACAGCTTACCGACTGCAGTTGCCTCCATCATTGGATAAAGTTCATAATGTCTTTCACGTGTCAATGTTAAGGAAATGCATACGAGATCCGACGCAAGTTAGTTGAGCCAATGGATATTGAGATTGAACCATCATTAATGTATGAAGAGAGACCAGTGCAGATATTGGAATCCGCAGTTAAGACTCTGAGGAATAAAGAAACTCCGTTGGTCAAAGTTTTATGGATGAATCATGGCATAGAAGAAGCCACGTGGAGCGACGACAGGACATGTTAGACAAGTATCCGGAGTTGTTTGTTTGATCAATTTTCGGGGACGAAAATTTTGTTTAAGGAGAGGTGGATGTAACACCCGAGTTAACGGCTAGGTGGTTTTCTTAACTGTATTAACGGTCATAAATATTTAATCTTCGTAGTTTAGGATTTATGCCAAGCTTAATTAATTACATGTGGATCTAAACTAGGTTGAGTGGCAAAGTTGTAATAATGGAGGATTGAGGCCAGTATTTAAAGGAAAAGGAAAGAGATTTAAACCTCATTTAAACCACTATAGCCGACACCTCCCTTTCCGGCGATTTCTTCTCTCCCAAGCCCCCGCTCTCTACTATCAACAAACTCTCCTCGGCGGCCGGTTTACTCCGCCACCACTCGACTACTCTGCGCCTGAGGTATGCATTAGACAATGTGGCTATCTGTTAGTTTATTAGCTCTGTTTTCAGCTCTGTATTGAAGTTTTGGATTCTTCAATGGCCGAGTACTGATAAGAACATTTTGAAACCCGAGATTGGTAATGTCATTCCTGAATCGATTCTGGACCTTTAAAACAACCAACCCTGAGTTATCATTTATCGAATCCGTCTGTTTTGATTTTTGGATTTCGGGTTACATTGAGTATTAAACTAAGAACTCGGGAATGACTCTTAGCTATTAGATCTTAGGATAACTTGAGATTAGAACTATTAGGATTTTGTTTTAACTACTGCAATGTAAATGTTCTAGGTGAAGAAGTTTGAAGAGGAAGGAACTCAAAGTGCTAAGGAGACCAGGTAAGTGAATGTATAGGTTTCTCGGTCATTAAGACCCTACATCAGAGGATACTAGGTAGAATGTTATGTGATGATTAGAAACTCCCTTATGCGGATGTCTAGTGTTCTTGATGACGTTTAGTTCGAAAGTAATATTCCATGATGGATAATGCTCTGCTCTGTAGCTTGATGATTTAAGAGTTTCCATATTCACGCATCATGAAAGTTTTATGCATATGAAGATGTTTTAAAAGTATGTTTTCTCATGAACAAGATAAGATGATAAAAATCCCTGCAACGTGGTTGAGTGAGGGTTGGGGGCGGTTCGGCAGTATGTCACAGTCCAAAGAAGGACATATGAATACGACCCGCAGTAGGGACCATGATCAAAATCACTGTCGAACCCACTTTACCGGCACAAATCCTCTCTCCTTCTACACAACTGAAATGATGAATATGAACAATGATTATGAATGATGAATATGAATAAGAATATGAACAAGAAAGGATCTATGAGCTGTTTCTCTGATTATCATTCATGCACTCATGTTAATGTCGCATTCCTTACTAAGTATTAGGCGTTATAATGAACCTTATGATGTAGGTGAAGAGACTACAGGTGAAGATACTAACTTCAAAGAGGATATTAAAGCTGTTGCTGGAGGATACTCCAAAGTGAAGTACGGGACTGGAGAAGCGATTATGACCCCTGTTAGGGCTCCCTTATGTCAGTAAGAATATAAGAACTGGAATTATGTAGGATGGTGCTAACATTTTTGAGTTAATTTTGAGTCTGGAATGGATATGAGGATATGTTCCTTTAAAGGATTTATGTCATGCAAGTCTTCCGCTATTTTATACTCTGAATGACTTTGTATACCAGTAAGAGCCTTCTCAGATGTAGAGTGTTTAGCCATCGGATGATGAAAGTGCTATTTTGTCGTCTAGCGATCGGCAGATGTAGAGTGTTTAGCCATCGGATGATGAAAGTGCTATTTTGTCGTCTAGCGATCGGCAGATGTAGAGTGTTTAGCCATCGGATGATGAAAGTGCTATTTTGTCGTCTAGCGATCGGCAGATGTAGAGTGTTTAGCCATCGGATGATGAAAGTGCTATTTTGTCGTCTAGCGATCGGCAGATGTAGAGTGTTTAGCCATCGGATGATGAAAGTGCTATTTTGTCGTCTAGCGATCGGCAGATGTAGAGTGTTTAGCCATCGGATGATGAAAGTGCTATTTTGTCGTCTAGCGATCGGCAGATGTAGAGTGTTTAGCCATCGGATGATGAAAGTGCTATTTTGTCGTCTAGCGATCGGCAGATGTAGAGTGTTTAGCCATCGGATGATGAAAGTGCTATTTTGTCGTCTAGCGATCGGCAGATGTAGAGTGTTTAGCCATCGGATGATGAAAGTGCTATTTTGTCGTCTAGCGATCGGCAGATGTAGAGTGTTTAGCCATCGGATGATGAAAGTGCTATTTTGTCGTCTAGCGATCGGCAGATGTAGAGTGTTTAGCCATCGGATGATGAAAGTGCTATTTTGTCGTCTAGCGATCGGCAGATGTAGAGTGTTTAGCCATCGGATGATGAAAGTGCTATTTTGTCGTCTAGCGATCGGCAGATGTAGAGTGTTTAGCCATCGGATGATGAAAGTGCTATTTTGTCGTCTAGCGATCGGCAGATGTAGAGTGTTTAGCCATCGGATGATGAAAGTGCTATTTTGTCGTCTAGCGATCGGCAGATGTAGAGTGTTTAGCCATCGGATGATGAAAGTGCTATTTTGTCGTCTAGCGATCGGCAGATGTAGAGTGTTTAGCCATCGGATGATGAAAGTGCTATTTTGTCGTCTAGCGATCGGCAGATGTAGAGTGTTTAGCCATCGGATGATGAAAGTGCTAGCGATCGGCAGATGTAGAGTGTTTAGCCATCGGATGATGAAAAGTGCTATTTTGTCGTCTAAGCAATCGGCAGATGTAGAGTGTTTAGCCATCGGATGATGAAAGTGCTATTTTGTCGTCTAGCGATCGGTAGATGTAGGGTGTTTAGCCATCGGATGGTGAAAGTGTAGTTTTGTTGTCTAGCGATCGGCAGATGTAGAGTGTTTAGTGATCGAATGACGCAAAGCTTGTAAGCTATCGGAAGATGTCTTAGATGAACACGTGAATTTCACATGTCTATCGGTAGATGTTTTAATGAGTCACGAGAGCTGCACGTGTCCATCGGTAGATGTCCACTACCGGATGATGTTTTAAGTGATCACGTGAGAAGCATGTATCGGTAGATGTTTTTCTGTCGGGCGTCGGTAAGAGAGTTTTGTGAAGTGCAAGATACAAATCGGATGGTGCGAGCTCTGATGCATGCAAACCCATGCAATCCGAGATCGATGAAGTCGAGCGACTTGAGGGCTATTCATCTCCGCCCGACTATGTCTTAGAAACGATGATGGTGTGTGGTCGCTCGTGTCTGTGAGCGATTAAGTAAGTAATATCATGAAGAAAGCCCGGTACAAGTGATTAATTTTCCATCAGATAAGTTGAAGTCTTTAAGTCGGCTAGATACACTGCTAAAAAAAAAGAGAAGAGAGTCCACTTATGAATTAAAGTTTTAAGTAAAGTCAAGAATTTCGTGGCAATCCTCCCCGGGTCGTTACAACCTTTATCAACCAACACTCTCATCTCTTGTGATTCCCATTCGAGACAAGGTGGAAGATGAAAAGAAATCAGACTTCTTTAGGGATAAGATCTGGTCAGAGGCTGGAAAGTGGACACCACAAATAAGAAGAATCTTCATAATTAGAAGATTGTTAGGCAGAGACTTGGACTGATTGCTGACTACTTGAAGCATCCGATTTACAATAATGTAGCCAACATGAAATGGTTCAGCTTTGAAGAACTATCCAAGAATGAAAAGATCCATTCCACTGACATGATGCCAATGACCTTCAACAGGCAGAATGTTAAAGTGAATCATCTAGTGGAAGATCCTAGCCCTAAGATTTAAATCCTTACTCTTCAGCTTCAGGGGAGAGGAATTGGGATCCTTGGTGATTAATTTCACTAATTCCTTGCCTGCAGGTCTTTCAAGAAAAGATGGAATCTTTGCTGCCTCAAAATATTTCCTAGATCCATTCAGAAACTCACATTGAAGGATGTCATGGAGACTTTCTTGAGTAAGTTCAATATGTCTTCCATAGACATAACTTCTGAGGACTAAAGGACGCGTAGAATGTTCCAGATTAGTGTAAAACATCCTAATGGGGGTTGCACAATAATTGGGAAATAAATCGAATAGACCCATTAACCCCATCCTCAGTAAAGGATCCTCAAGGTCCAAATCAGATAAATCTCTAAAGACAACTCCACGAGAGCAAATAATAGGTCTAAATTCATAACATTCATAGTACCTATTAAAAGCAGCTTGATTAATGAACTCGTGATTCGGCCATGGAAGGGGAGGAGGAACGACGACAGATTGGGAGTTTGTCGGTTGAGAAGTCTTCTGTTTCTTCCTCACGAAGACTTGGGGAGCCCTAGAGGAAGAAGCCATAGATAATAATCTGAGCTTGAGAGACAGAGTAGAAGGATTAGAGATCGGCGCCGACAAACAGAGACGGAAAGGAGTCGCTGGGCGAAGGAAAGGGTTGAGAGGTGTTTGAGAGGGAAATTTGAATCTTAAGGTTTCTGTTCCCTTTTGAAAGAATTTATAGACCATTAGGTGAACGTCCATCGTCAAAGTCCATTAACAACGTCCATTGTTAACGTCCACGGTCAACGTCCATAGTGACCACATTTTCACAGAGAAGGAAATTTTGGAGATCGGCCATTTTGACAACATTGTCAACGTCCATTGTCAAAGTCCATTGAGACAACGTCCATTAGCAAAGACCAAACATTTCAGAGACGAGAAATACATGGAGATCGTCCATTTCTAAATTGAACAAACTTCTTATGGGCGAATTTACTCCAACTGAGAAGTGAACCTCAACTTTTATCCAACCTAATAAGACCTAATCTTATTTTAATATTATTAAGGTTTTCTCATCCAGAGGCTTGGTAAATATATCTGCCAATTGATCTACAGAATTGACAAATTCTAAGAAAATATCCCTTTTTTAACATGATCTCTAATAAAATGATACATAACCTCAATGTGCTTTGTTCTATAATGCTATATGGGATTCTTGGAAATATTGATGACACTGGTGTTGTCACACCGAATGAGAATTCTATTATAGAAAAGATTATAATCTTCAAGAGTTTGCTTCATCCAAAGCATTTGAGCACAGCAACTACCAGCAGCAATATATTCACTCTCGGCAGTTGAAAGTGCTACAGAAGTCTGTTTCTTAGAATACCAGGACACAAGACATTCACCAAGGAACTGACATGTGTCACTTGTGCTTTTCCTATCTAAAGTCTTCCAGCATAATCAGAATCTGAATATCCTATAAGATCACAAGAAATATCATTCAGGTACCATAAACCTAAATCATATGTCTCACTTAAATATTTGAAAATTCTTTTGACAGTAGTTAAGTGAGATTCTTTAGGGGCAGCTTGAAATCTAGCACATAAGCACACACTAAATAGGATATCGGGCCTACTAGCTGTCAGATATAAAAGAGATCCAATCATACCACGATATTTTTTAATATCAACACTTATTCCGTTTTCATCTTTATCCAGTTTGGTTGTGGTACTCATGGGAGTTCTAGAGGACTTAGAGGAAACTGATCCAAATCTTTTTAGGAGATCTTTGATGTATTTTACTTGACATAAGAAAATACCATCGGATTTTTGACTAATTTGAAATCCTAAGAAGAATTTTAACTCCCCCATCATACTCATTTCAAACTCACTTTGCATAACAGTGGCAAACTCATTACAAAGTGAAACATTTGTAGATCCGAATATGATGTCATCTACATAGATTTGAACTAGGAGAATATCTTTGTCCTTTTGCATGGTAAACAGGGTTGAATCGGTATTACCCTTTTTGAACTTCCTTTCCTCAAGGAAATTCTTCAACCTATCATACCAAACTCTAGGAACATGCTTAAGTCCGTAGAGAGCTTTCCTAAGTTTGTATACATGGTCAGGCTTTTCATAGTCTTCAAATTCTAAGGGCTGCTCTACATAAACTTCTTTCATGATATACCCATTTAAAAAAGCACTCTTTACATCCATTTGAAAGAGTGTGAAGTTTTTGTAACAAGTATAGGCTAAAAGCATCCTAATAGAATCTAGTCTAGCTACAGGAGTAAAGGTTTCCTCAAAATCTATTCCTTCTTCTTGGTTATAACCTTTGGCAACTAACCTAGCTTTGTTTCTAATAACTATGTCATTTTCATCCATCTTGTTTTTAAACACTCATTTTGCTCCTATAATTGGATGATCAACTGGTTTTGGAACAAGTTCCCAAACATTGTTCCTTTCAAATTGGTTTAGCTCTTCCCGCATAGCGACAATCCAGTTTTCATCCTGCTCTGCTTCCTCGAATTTCTTAGGTTCAACTTGAGAAATAAATGCCAGATTGGCACAGAGATTCTTAAGAGAGGATCTAGTCTTCACTCCTAAGGAAGGATCACCTAAAACTTCATCTAAATGATGATTTCTCACATATTTCCAATCTCTAGGCAGAGTAGCATCTTCATCCTTGATGGGGACAATTTCTAGAGAATTTTCTCCTTGAAAGATTTCAGCAGATTTTTCTAAGGAAAAAGAATTCAGTTGCTTTTCTAAAATAACATCTTCATCCACATTGATTGTGGGTTGAGGGGTTTCATCAAAATTGACATTCACATATTCTTCTACAACTAGAGTCCTTTTGTTGAAATTCCAACTTCTTTGCAGTTTGGACAGTGCTGTTGAAATACTTCTCATAGAAAATGTCCTTGAATTGTGACCAATGCATCGCCAAAAAATCAGTGGTAGTCTCTATTGTTTCCCACCAGAGTTGAGCATCACTAGCTAAATGAAACGTTGCCAACGTGACCTTATCTCCTTCTCCAATGTTGGCGCACCTAAACATACTCTCAATCTTTCTAAGCCACCCTTCAGCAATAACCGGAATCAGATGACTATCCATCAAACGTGGGTGGTCGTAGCCTCCTGAATCTATCTCCAGAATGTTCATTGCTAGAACTCGAGTTGGCACTTCCTTGTACCTCTCAGTTCAACAGCACTCCTAACTGATCAGACTACTGACGCACTAGGTCTGTTTGCTGACGCACCAAATCTATCAGCTGCCTAATCACGCTAGGATCTTCTTCAGTTCTCAAGTTGGGCATCTCTCTTGGTACTCTTGGTCTTCCTGGTCGTCTAGCCATTTTCTATACTCCTGTTCAAGGTTAACTACTCTCATAAACATCTAATAACTAAGGTTAACATAAACACTTACAGTTGTTGGAGTACTCCCATGCGACGATCGGCGCTGATGAGTAATCTTTTGAACGGTTTAACTGAATGTCTCTGATACCATACTGTAGCGCCCCGAGTTATCTGAACCTAGTTCGCTACGCAAGAAACTAAACCGAACTATGACTTTTTGGGAAATTTTAAAATTTCATTCAATGATCAGGAATTGACTCTTAAAACGTTAAAACTTGCAGCGGAAAAATCATTGTAAAAACAATATTTATTAAGTAGTTAAAATATTCAAGGCCGTTGGTTGAAAGAGAAAAAGAAAACAGAACACGTCGACCGATCACTAAACGACAAAACATTTCAGTTCATATCTGCCGATAGAACAAACTACGTCTTCCGATCACTAGATGACAAAAAATCCTCAATTCACATCTACCGATCGCAAAACGACAAATTTCTTCTTACATCATCCGATTACCAAAACGACAAAGTTACTAAAGACTTATACCGAAGACATCTACCGATGGCTTCTATTGAAGACATCTTCCGGTGGCTTTTTATGAAGACATCTTCCGATGGCTTTTTCTGAAGACATCTTCCGATTACAAAACGACAAATTCTAATACTCACATCCACCGATGGACTAAATCCACCGATAGATAAAACTCTCGACTTCTGCCAATAGACATCATCTACCTATGATCAAAAATACTCGACATCTGCCGATAGACATCATCTACCGATAGATAAAAAATACTCAACATCTGCCGATAGACATCATCTACCAATAGATCAAAAATACTCAACGAAAACCAACAATTTCACTATAAACAAAGAAAACTCTGACTACCAAAAGAACTTGAGCATTTTACTAAAACCAGTTCGAAACTACTTAAATCCGTGTACTACTTCAAAATTTGGTAAAAACCACTATTAAAACTAACAGAGTATCATTATCAGAAAGAGTCTCAAATTGTATTCAAAACATCAAAACTACTACTGTCACTAAAACTCTCAACATATTTAAATTGAATCATGGTTCACTAAACCTTCTCATCTACTGACACCAGTTAAACCGCCCAATCAGTTCGCCAAGTTGAGGCATGAATGTGCTCCCCTAACCAGCCTATTCCTTAACATGCTCAGAAAACACATCTGCAGTCACTTCTTCACCTACATCACAAAACTCATTTATTAGCCTAATGCTAAGTAAGTAAAGCAATAATGAAATGAAATGTTAAAATATAAATTCGTAAACATGCAGTTTCTACTTTTCTCATCTCAGTTGCATATGCATTCGTTTCTGATCTGATCCCCCTGTGAAATTGGGAGTTGGATCACTTCTCCCAAAGTCATGCATCATCTCTCTCGATTAAGAGGCGGATTAGTTCCCTTAACAAATTGTTCAGATCCCCTCTATGAAATTGGGATTTGGATCACTTCTCCCAAAGTCATACATCCTCTCTCTCGATTAAGGGGTGGATTAGTTCCCTTAACAACTGTTACAGTCTGTTCATTCCTTACCATGCTATTTCATCTAAATTCATTTTTGCATACTTTCAAAACATGATGCATGACATACAAACACATTCAAGCATACACAATCCTACTGTTTTGTGATGTAGGCCCGAAGGCACAAGCATACTTTACTTACCTTGTCTCCTAGAAATCGCTCGGCTGTAAGCTACTTTAGAAGTTCGCTCACCTAAAGTCATAACAATACATTAATCAAACCTTCACTAAACTTCACCAAGAATCAATCAGAAGTTTGAGGAAACCAGTTTGAAACCCTGCTACCCGCGCATTCCTATTTATCACCAAAACCCGAACCTACTCTCAATCACAGCATCCTTGAAATTTCTCACATTGTATTCCCTCAGTTATATAACTGCTAAAATACAAGAAAACGAGGAAAACTTACCTAGGTTGAAAGAGAATCGAGCAAGAGAATCGCCAAAAGGGTTCTACTGGAGAGCTGGAGGCCGAAAGAGGAATGATAAACAGAATAGTTGGCGGCTACAGTGCATTAAACCCAAACCTCTCTCCTTAAATATGTTATCCACTTTTAAATTTTCAATTACCCTTATGTCCTTGCCTAGTCATCCATTAAACCTACTTTTATTATTGTCATTTAAAGTGTGTCATTAATTTAAAAAAGAATTGAGAACTGGTTCGATAGAACTGGGTGTTACACCCATCAAAACTGACATTCACAGATTCTTCTACAACTAGAGTCCTTTTGTTGAAAACTCGATAGGCTTTACTAGAAAGTAAATAACCAAGAAAAATTCCAAGATTAGATTTAGAATCGAATTTTCTTAAGTTATCCTTAGTGTTAAGAATGAATCATTTACAGCCGAAGGCTCTAAAGTACTTAACAGAAAGGGTTTTACCATTCCAAAGCTCATAAGGGGTTTTCTCAAGAATAGGTCTTATGGAGACCCTGTTTAGCACATAACAAGCTGTGGAAATAGCTACTACCCAGAGATACTTTGGAAGAGAATTTTCATTGAGCATGGTCCTAGCTAACTCTTGGAGAGATCTATTTTTCCTCTCAACAACACCATTTTGCTGAGGGGTTCTAAGGGAGGAGAAATTGTGCTCAATTCCATATTTGAGACACAATAGTTCAAATTTCTCATTTTCAAATTCTCCACCATGATCACTACGAATAGCAACAATGATGAGCTCCTTTTCATTTTGAACTCTTTTCCTAAAGCTAGAGAAGGTATCAAAGGTCTCATCATTTGACTATAGAAAGTATACCCAAGTGAATCGAGAGAAGTCATCGACAATGACATAGGCATATAATTTTTCACCTAGACTGGCTACATTAGAAGGACCGAAGAGGTTCATGTGAAGAAGTTGTAGGGGCTTGGAGGTAGAAATTGTATTCTTTGATACAAAGGAACTTTTGATCTGCTTGCCCATTTGGCAAGCTTCACAGACCTTATCCTTCTCAAAGGATATTTTGGGAATCTATCTAACTAAATTATTCTTAATAATCTTAGCTAAGGTATCCATACCTACATGTCCTAATCTCCTATGCCAAGTCCAATTATCAACCAACAGATTCACAGCAAGGCATTTTTCATCAATTTGTTCAAAGTTATCTAAATCAATAATATAAACATTTTCTTTTCTATAACTTTTGAACAGAGCGTTGCTATTTGAGACATCCTTTATTATACATGCATTTGACTTGAAAACTACTTTATAACCCTTATCACATAATTGACTGATACTAAGTAAATTATGCTTTAACCCTTCTACTAACAGCACAGTTTCTATAATAGGGTTAGAGCTGTTACCTATGTTGCCAATGCCAACGATTTTACTCTTTTGGTTTCCACCAAAATTGACATTTCCTTTCTTCTTGTTGACAACAGCAAATTTGGTTGAGTCTCCTGTCATATGCCTCGAGCATCCACTATCGAGGTACCACTGATTTTTCCCAGGAGAACAGTCAACCTGCAAAACAGAAGATTAAGTTGTCTTCTTTGGTACCCAAATCTTTTGGGTCCTAGAGTTAGGTCTGGTTCCCTTAGGAACCCATTGTAATCCTCTGCCAGGTTTAGTTTTTCTTAGTTTTAGAGGACATTCATAGGATTTATGTCCTACTTCATTGCAAGCATGACAAGTAGAAGGTTTAACAAAGAAATTCTTATATACTTTTTTTTTACTAAACCTATCATATCCTAAACCAGCTTTATCAAATGTTACCCTCTGACTACTTAACAACATGTTCAAATTTTTGCTGCCATTAGTAAATTTCAGAACAATGTTATTTAAATTTTCATTTCTACTTTTCAGATCATCTATTTTCTTTACATGCAGATTACACTCTTTAGCATGCTTTTCTACCAAGTTTGCATTCTCCTTCTTTAAAGAGCTATATTTAGACTTAAGCATGTTGTATTGTTTAACTAGATCATTAAAAGCATCAATTAACTCACCATCATCAGTTTCACTATCACTAGAAGAGGAACTAACCCCATTTTCATGTGCCATGAAACACAGATTTGCAACTTCTTCATCTTCGGATGAAGTTTCGCTCTCACTGTCATCCTATGTAGCTTTCACTGGCCCTCTTCTTGAATCACTTGGGACCCTTATTAGCTTGTGTACACTCGGCCTTGATGTGTCCAGGATTCCCGCATTCAAAACAAGTTATTTCCTTTTCCTTTTGCAACTTGTCTCCCTTTGAGAATTTTTTGCCTTGCATCCTCTTTCTCTGGAGGAATTTGCTGAATCTCCTTGTAATGCGGGCTATGTCCTCATCATCATCTTCTTTCTCAGAGTCATCTTGTTTTCTCGAGGAAGCTTTGAGTGTTATATCCTTCTTTTTGCTGATCTCTTTCTCTTTGAGATCTTCCTTGTCATTGGCTCTCATGGTTATCTCATGAGTCATTAGAGAGCCAATGAGTTCTTCAAGCTTGAGAACCTTGAGATTCCGAGTTTCTTGTATAGCAGTCACTTTCGGTTGCCAGGCTCTTGGTAGGCACCGAAGGATCTTTCTTACTAGTTCTTCACCTGAATAAATATTACCAAGACTTTTTAAGCCATTAGTAATATTAGTGAAACGAGTAAACATAGAACTAATTGATTCATCTTTTAACATTGAAAAAAGTTCATACTCGTGTACAAGCATACTTAGTTTACTCTCCTTAATCTGGTTTGTTCCCTCATGAGTAATCTCTAATAAGTGCCATATTTCTTAGACACTATCACAACATTGTACTCTATTAAATTCATCCCTGTTTAGAGCACAGTATAAGGTATTTATTGCCTTAGCATTTAGGTTCAAGTTCTTTTTGTCTAATCAGTTAGCTCATGTGATGCTTTGGGAATACTAACACCATTCTCTGTTTTAACAGCTATGTATGGACCATTTTTTATAATATTCCATAAGTCATAGTCCATAGCTTGAACAAATATTCTCTTCCTAGACTTCCAGTAAACATAATCATTACCATCAAAGAACGGAGGTCTAGTGGTAGACTGGCCTTCTACTTGTGTAGAGTTTTTGTTGAATGTCATTTTAACTATATCACAGTATATATCTAATTCACAAGTATGACAATATTTAACCTCGCTCTGATACCAATTATAGGAACGTGATTGTCTAAGAGGGGGTGAATTAGAAATTTCTTGCCCTAATTAAATTTTACTTAAACAATATAAATTACTTCGAATATTGTTTACTGATTCAAATAAACAGAGAGAGAGAGAAAACAACACCGAGAGTTTTTACGTGGTTCGGCCAAAACCTACCTCCGTCCACGCTTCAAGGTTTCCCCCTTGAAGTTTCTTTCCTCTTCCTCAGAGAAAAACTTGATTGGACTTCACGGGCGCCAATCAACTACCTTTACACTTTGATTGATCTTCACGGGCGTCAATTACAGCCTTTACACTTTTACAATAATGGTTAAGATTTACAGCACAGGCTACACTCTCACAAATATCAAATCCCAGTTAAAATTCTCGAGAGGCGTAGGAAATAGCAGAGTCTTACAGAGTTTTTTGCGTATTAGAGTTCAGAGAGAATTTTGGCAAAAAGTGGTTCTCCTAAGCTTTGTTCTTCTATTTATACTCTGTCTATATTCGGCTTCGCGTCTGTAATCTGCTTTCAAAAATATGACCGTTGTGAGTAGTCCATACGCAGAAAAATAGCCGTTTGAATTCTGGTGTCACTATCGCTCACGGTCTTTAAAGTCTAGTATTGAGACTTTGGACGATTGAGCTTTGCTTCAGTTTGAATACTTTGGATGATGAAGCTGTGGATAAGTACTTTGGACAATGATGCTGTGGACAAGTACTTCGGACGACAGCGTTTCTCTTTTAAACTGTGGACGACAGCGTCTTTCCTTTGAGCGTGGACGACTGCGTCTTTACTATTCTGTCTTGGCCGTGGACCATTGATTTTGACTGAAGTCACCTGACTTTCACGTGATACTTTGGACGATTGATTTCCACAGACTACTTCGTTTATTTCTGTTTTCTTTCACGTGGACGATTGATTTTGACTATCTTTGGACGATTGATTTTCACAGACTATTAACACTTAGCCGAAATTCGTCAGAAAAATATAATACCCTTTTCAAAGGGCATTTCCAGATAAATGCAATAAACATAATAAATCAACTATCCAGTTCGTAAATTTCATATTACTCATGCTCATCAGTTTATATATTTCTTATTAAACATCATCAACAGTCCACCAATATCATGTTAATCATATTTATCCAGATTAAACATAATCATCAAAAATATAGTTACTTAAAACTTAAACGCATTTAAGCTAACAGTTTCCACTCACACCCGTCTTCACACTCAGTCGTCAGTCGCCACCTGTCACTTTTAATGAATTTATCCCATAACTATTTTTCAAAGAATATTTGACTATTTCCACTTTAATATCCTTCAAATAATTATATTTTTTCCAAAGATTTTTTTTCTTACCGGTCTGCTTTCCATCTTATCATCCTCCGAATCGACTGGTGTTCCAAGCTCCTCGTCTGGAGTTCTGGAGGTCAAATGTACCTCGATTTCTTCATTTCCATATAAGTGATCGAATACTCGAATATCACTATATGCAAGAGTGGCGTGCGAATACCAATCCAGATCGAAATCAAAAGTTGTTGGCTCATCTAGATCAATTGCTCTAGGTGAATCAGAATCCATCGTCATCGCTTATACAACGAAAATTCTCCAGAGCAAGCCAATAGTAGAGAAGTTTGAGAGAGTTAGAGAAATGTGGGGTGGTGAGAATGGAGGGCGAGAACGGCCCCCCGTTCTCCTACAATATTTAACATGTGATTAATTATTAAGTGATCATGGGTGTCACTGTAGAAGAACAGCTAACCGTTCTTAGAGAACGGTCCCCCGTTCTCTGGGAGGTGTGTTTGAGGGTGGAGACCCTTCGTGCACACATGCAGGGCACGGGAAGAACAGAGGGTGCGGTTGAGGGTGGAGACCCCTCGTTCTAGCGTGCGGGTGGTCTCCACCCTCAAACACACCCATTCTAGAGCGCACGTGCAGGGCACGGGGAGGACGGGGGTGCGGTTGGGGGTGGAGACCCCCCGCGCGCATGTGTGGGGCACATTCCAGCACATGGGGGGTGTCCACCCCAAAACGCACCCCCCGTTCCAGCACACAGAGGGTGTCCACCCCCAACTGCACCCCCGTTCTCCCGTGCGTTGCACGTGGAGAACACCTCGGATAGCACAGTTAGCCGTTCTTAGAGAATGGCTAATCGTTTTATGTGTAAATATCAAAACAGGGTATTTTCGGTTAACCGCCAAGAGTTTTTTTATAGGTTTTTGATAGTTTAAGGTTTATTTTTAACATAAATATACTTTGAAGGTTTTTTTAATCCAAACTCAAACTTCTAGGGTTAAAATGATTGTAACCCTAAAAAAATACTGATAATCTATTTTATACACACCATTCCTCTCTCTGGCCCATTCACCTAAATACTATTTCCCCATTCTCTGTGAGTTGCCACATGAGCAACATTTCTTGGTTGTAAAAAGGGCACCACTCTTTGAGAGAGTATTGGAGGGCTGAATGTTCGCAAGTGACTTTGCACGAAGTGGCAACTGCTGAGAGTGAATGCCTTGTATTTGGCCACGAAGTGGCAACTGCTGAGAGTGAAGGCCTTGTATTTGGCAGTGGCTTTGCGGACATTGCCGATTGGCATGTAAGATACTAGATAAAGCTCAACAGTATGTCGTGCCATTGTTGAGAAGTGAGATGGGAAAATTACAAATATTTAGTCCGTATAAAAACGACAATAGATGCGGATCCAGAAAATATCAATAATAATATTTTTCACACCGTTAAAATATATCCATCACAAAAATGATTGTAACCCTAAAAAAATACTGATAATCTATTTTATACACACCATTCCTCTCTCTGGCCCATTCACCTAAATACTATTTCCCCATTCTCTGTGAGTTGCCACATGAGCAACATTTCTTGGTTGTAAAAATGGCACCACTCTTTGAGAGAGTATTGGAGGGCTGAATGTTCGCAAGTGACTTTGCACGAAGTGGCAACTGCTGAGAGTGAAGGCCTTGTATTTGGCAGTGGCTTTGCGGACATTGCCGATTGGCATGTAAGATACTAGATAAAGCTCAACAGTATGTCGTGCCATTGTTGAGAAGTGAGATGGGAAAATTACAAATATTTAGTCCGTATAAAAACGACAATAGATGCGGATCCAGAAAATATCAATAATAATATTTTTCACACCGTTAAAATATATCCATCAAAAAATAAAAGAAATAATAATTAAACAAACATCTAGAATACAAAAGAAATGTCATTCTTATTATCTTAGTCGCTTCTAATATAGTTAGACATGAGACTGTGTTGGACATTTTAACGGATAACAACCGAATACTGTTGTACTACCACTTATGACTTATGAGACAACATCTTCTCATTATTATTTTTCATGCTTATTAAAATTTTATTTCTCTAATAAAACAGAAAATATAATTAATCTCGTTATGATTTAATTATAATTAAGAAGTAATAATTTTAAAATTTTAGTTTTTCGGATCTCTTCAACATTTGGCATAGCCTTTCAGAGTTAGACTCGGTAGACTCGGCCATTGGCAGAAAAGATTGGGTTGAGGTGTTCTCTACAGACATGTACGTGGCAGTGGCTCTACCCTGTCGTTCCACCACCGTCATCTGCGCCACACGCCGGCCCAAGCAGCGGACGAAGGAGGATCAGAACCACAACAAAATACAAAGCGTGAGCTCCGTTGGTGGCTTCGGTGGCTTGAGAAATGAGCCGTTATGGGGGTGCGTCGAGGGCTGCGGCGCCTGTTGCAAGCTCGCCAAGGGACCTTCTTTTGCGTCGCCTGAAGAAATTTTCAGTGACCCTTCTGACATTGAGGTTCGCCTGAATAAATTGTTGTTTCGCGCTGTAATTTCTCAATCCGTATGCTTGATTTGCTTGAGATGAGAGAGTTTCAGTATAAACCTTATTTATTACATAATCTCAGCTTTACAATAGCTTAATAGGACCAGATGGGTGGTGTATTCATTACGAGAAGAGCACGCGTAAATGTTCTATTTATGCAGGTAAACCGCCATTGATACACTGGCATAGTGTATTGGGCCACTCCTTCAGAAGTTCATCTTCTTCTTCTTCATTATCATTATCATCTTCTTCAACTTCTTGATTTTATTACTATTTCGTCTTACAGACCGTCCGTATTTTTGTCGAGTAGAGCCTGGTGTTTTCAAAACATTGTATGGAATTGACAAGAAAAGGTTCAACAAGGAGGCCTGCAGGTCCTTCACCCAGCCAATCATAACTTGTTCTTTTCTAAGACAAATACATCATAGTTAAGATCTAATTCTGATGCTTGCAGTTCTTGTAGAGACACCATAAAATCAGTTTATGGGAAGAATTCGAAGGAATTCGATAACTTCAATGACTCGGTTCGGAGCGCTGTTGCTGCTTCGAAATGCTGAGAAGTCAGGTGATTTTAAATTACTGCGTTAGAGTTATTTGGTCGGATCATATTTTCAGACAAATTGTAGCAGATCGAGAATGAAGATGAAAGTCTCTGAATGAAGTGGAAGCTGTCATCTTTTTGGTTTATGTGATAGAAATTGCCAATTTTTTTGGAAGCTTTCCAGGAAATCCCAGAAAAATGTTTAAACCAGACATTGACAACTCTTTCTGCAAATAAATCTTCTCTATTCAAAGAATATCTGGAAGATGACATGATTTACAAGGAAACAGATTGGAAAGTAAGATTTATGCGTATATGATCCACAAGAGCAAAACTTCTATACTTTTTGTATATACAGAAAGACACTAAGTTAGGCAGTCATAATATATTGCTCAGTCCCAACTCGTCCTCCATGTCGTCGCCATCTTCAAAGAGCTTAAAAAATCGAGCCTGTTCCTGCTGCCTTCTCTTCTTTTGCCAATACTTAAAAGCTCCCACAAGTCCTAGAATTAGTACAGTTGAAACAAGAGCACTGATAAGGATGATCAACGAGGCATGCATTCTTTTTCCTTCATCTTGTGAATCTGAAGTCGATTCAGGATCTACAAACACACGGTTAAGATGATTAGAACCATAATTTTGGTAGTTCCGCTGAAAATATGTAAACCTCCAACACGGATATGTAATTTAATGTACATTTCATCACATGTAGAATTCTTTAGTTGAAGATATTGTCCTTGAAGAAAAGTGGATTTTATTTACTCTGTCCCAAAAATTCCTAAAATGGCTAATCAAGATATCACAGGAAGTGTGACCTTTCAATTAGTTCACGAGTAAGGAAAGTAGCCTAAGAAAAACATTTACAGAGGACATTTCACAGACTCAAATTGTACTTTCCTTAAGGTAGATGGCACTTCAATCCCATTCAAATCAAACATGATTGTATTACTCACCAATTGAATGAGTTTGGCACTGTGAGCATATGAAGGTTGCATTAAATTCTTTGTCTTTAAATCGAGTATATTTGCCCGAAGGTTTTGCAAATTCAGAGGGGCAAAACTCCCACTCCTCAAAGACATCGTCAGACTTGATCGTGTCTTGCTCATAGAAGCCACATCGTTTGCACTTGTTGCTTGAAAACTCAGTCAGTGGCTGAAAAATTGAGAGATAAATATGCATTATTACATGCCTCTTTGAGAAATGTCATAGATAATCATCCAAGGAATAAATAGTAGCAAACAAAAAGAGAAAATTAAGAATTATATTATCCCACGTATTTTTCAAGAAGTTAAAATAAAGTAGCTATGCTAGTTTTCTCTATAATATTATCGAATTTAAGATCTTGATCTGTGATTAATTTCAGAGAGGACAAAAGAGAGTCAAGCTCAATAGCTCAAGACTAATGCAATTAGTTATACCAGATTTTAACTCTGATTATTATCACCCAAGTTCCATTCCCAATGGGAATTAAGGGGCTAATAATATGATTAAATGCGTTTTCTATAGCTAAAAAGTTTTCAAACATTGAGGAAGGTTACAGATCATTTCCCACTTTCTAGCTCAGAGATCCTAAATCTGAATCAATGCCATCCATCTTAAATCATAACGAAGACGAGCAAAAAAGATCAAATATGGGCCACAACTAAGACAAAACAAGGAAGAGAGAAGATAGATATAACAAAGAACCTGCCAAGATTCTTCTCCCTTGAAACTGTATAAGACGTGTGCTTTCTGTACATCGGGCAGTACCGTTTTGTTTTCTCCTTTACATTGAAAATAAACAGTAGGTTTAGGAGCAATCCATTCATGGGTTTGATATATTTCAATGGAACCGAGGGTGACGACTCCTGATAGAATGTGCTCTGCAAAAGTCAGCTAAAATCAGCCGCTTCGTATAAAAAAACTACATCTCTCTAACAAACAAATACAAACTTTCTTCATGTGTTAAAATTGAAAATTCCCAAATTATTGCATTATTAGGTGTGTGCGCGATATCAAAAACCGAAGATCATTCAATAATCCTACGTCTTTTTATTAAAAAATAAATAAAAAAAAGTACTACAAATTTGTCTGCCTCCCGAGAAAAATTACCTGGAAAACAGCCAAAGAACACCAAGAAAATTAGAGACATCGTGAAAACCCTAGGTTTGACCATATTCCTGATAGACATATCGACCATCGAGTTTCAAGAATTCAATCCAGCTCGAGGCTGAGAAGATGAGCCAGGTAGGTCGATCAGAGAATTAGAAGCGCACTCGTACCTCTATTCTATCAGTTGGAGTCCAAAACAACCCGAGATGACGAGAATGGAGCCTGCTTCGAGAAAATTGGATGTGCGGGCTATGGCCGTTCGGAAATCTTCTTTGCGTGTTGGAAAGGAAAAATGGAAGGAGAGAAAAAGAATTCAAACCGGTTCACTCCTCATCTAATCGAACCGTACCCGGCCCTAGGTCCCTAAGTAACCCTGCCTTCAGCAGTTCAGCTCTTCCTAGCCGTAGATTCACCGCGACCATTTTATAATTTTTAATAGAAGGTTAAGTAGTTACAAAAAAAAAAAAAAAAAAAATTATTTAAATCTCAAACTATCGATTTTTTTTAAAAGAAACCTTAAATTTACTATTCATAAGTCCAAACGTCAAAGTTTAGAAAATTAACAATTTAAACCTTATAAACAAGAACCAACTATAAAAATAATTAACTAAAATTGTAATAAATTGTACAAGTGTTATAAAATAACGAAATTTTACCATATATAGACCAAATCATGGGAAGAGAATCTGAAAATTTGCATGATTTTTTAATACTTGCACGATTTATTGTAATTTAACCCTAAAATAATTAATTAAAATTACAATAAATCGTGCAAGTGTTAAAAAATCATATAAATTTTCAGATTCTCTTTCTATGATTTGGTCTACATATGGTAAAAATTTCATAATTTAATAACACTTGTTCGGTTTATTGTAATTTTAGTTAATTATTTTATGATTAAATTACAATAAATCGTTAAAATGTTATAAAATACTCAAATTTCCAAATTCTATTCCCATAATTTAGTCTACATATAGTAAAAATTTCATGATTTAATAATACTTTAACGATTTATTGTAATTTAATCCTAAAATTACAATAAATCGTTAAAGTGTTAGAAAATCACCCCAATTTCCAGATTTTCTTGCCATTGTTTGGTCTACATATGGTTAGGGGTGAGCAACAACCGGACCAAATCGAAGAACCAGATTGGAACAGAATTTTTGGTCCGGTTCTGGGTGGTTTTGTATTTTAAAAATTCAAAATTTGGTTTTTTTGTAAGATAACCAAAAAATTCAGTTCGGTTTTCGGGTTTAGTGAGACAAACCCGAAAAAAACCCGGACCGAATTCTCTTGCCTAATTTCTCTGCGAAATTCGTGGTCTTCAGTTTCACTCTTCGAAAATCAGGGCAAACTTCGCTCTCTGAGAAGTGCGAACCCTCGCCAGTCACCCAGCGCCGAACCCCCATCGCCGACGCCGACGCCGAGCCCAGCCACTCTCTGTCTTTCTCTTCTCGCACTTCACAGTCGCTCGACGCCCAAGCCCCAACTACTCTCTCTGCTCGCACCTCGCATCGCAGCACCGTGCCCGTCTTCGTCAGGGTGGAGAGGTTCTACTCAGTTGAGCAAAACGAGCGGCAAAACCGCCATTCCAACCCAATTCTGCTTCTGTCTGGACCTTCTTCCTGGTATTTACTTCAACCCCTCTTCTCTCTCCTTTATACTGCTTTTTCCTACTCCTTCATTTTTTCAACGTCTGTGGCAGCAGGAAGACCTCCTTACTTTTCCAGTTAGCTTTCAACTCAGCCCTCGAAGGAAATGTGGTCTTCATTTGCAACCGATTAAGACTGGAGAAGAAACCCCCTTCTCTCTCTCAGGCATCTCTCTTCTCTCTCTCTCTATCTCTCTTAATTTTCTCTCTTTTTCAGTTTTGGTTTTCGTTGCTAGGGAGTTGATTCCACCAGTGATCCCCTTAAGCGCATAAGAATGAAGTAATTGTCATTTTTCTTGTCCCAGATTTTAATACCGACAAGAAACGTATTATGTTTCCATTTATTAAAGAAATTTTCTATGTTTTTTTTCGCTTTGCAATTGCTGAACAATGTGTGTGATTGATTTTCTCTGGAAAGTTTTGTTTTTTGTTCTCTGTTGATGCTCCTTTTATTGTTATTCACTGTGATGTTTGGGTGCTGATGTTTGCGTGTTTGATGTCAATGAACCGAGTGTTTCATCCTTTTGGGATTTAAAAAAAATAAAATTGAAATGAGAAAACCGGATTCGGACCAGAACCGAAACCGAAAATCTGGTCCAGTCCTTAAAAAAATTAAAACGGTCATGGTCCTGAAAATTGAAAACCGAATTTTATTAATGCAGTCCCAATTTTCTCTAAAACCGGACCGGACCGGTTTTTGCTCACCCCTACATATGGTAAAAAGTTCGTGATTTTATAACACTTGTACACTTTATTGTAATTTTACTTAATTATTTTAGGGTTAAATTATAATAAATCGTGCAAGTATTAGAAAATCAAGCAAATTTCCAGATTCTCTTCCCATTATTTGGTCTATATATGATAAAAATTTCGTGATTTTCTAACACTTGCACGATATATATATTGTAATTTAGTTAATTATTTTAGGGTTAAATTACAATAAATCGTGCAAGTATTAGAAAATCATGCAAATTTCTAAATTCTCTTCTATGATTTGGTCTACATATGGTAAAATTTTCGTGATTTTATAACATTTGTTTTATTTATTGCAATTTTAGTTAATTATTTTTAGGGTTGGTCCTCCCCGGAGAGGCCACTCCCTACTCCTGCCTATAAAGTTTAAATTGCTAATTTTTGAAACTTTGAGGTTTGGACTGATGAATAGTAAAATTTGAGGTTTAAAAAAAAAAAACCGATAGTTTGAGGTTTAAAATAAAAAAAAAAACCTTAAAAAAAAACGTTAAATTATACTCTCATTACAGACAACGTGGACGTAGAGACCTATTTATAGGCGAAGTATACGCCCACACCTGTTTATAGGCCAATGTCGAAGGTGAAACCTGTAGATGAAGTCTGTGGATTTGCGTGGGCACCTGGGAATTGGAGGAGTCTAAAAATCTTCTCAGCGCGTAGGTTTTCGCAACTTAATAGAGGGCGCTCGCCATGGACGCTCCCGTCCAAATATGTGATTTGGTTGGGACTCCTGCAGGTAGCATCCGCTAGTAAATTGTGGGCATATGCAGAATGAATTTTTAACGAAAAACTAAACGACGATGGTTGTTTGTAAATGCAACGTAATTTAAAAGTGAAATTAGTTAATTATTATATTTTAATATTTTTTTTTGTTAATTATCCCGAGTAAAAGTAACATTTTATCCATAGACACATGATAATTAATATGTCATCCTACTCTATCTTATTTTATAAAAGTTACCCATATTACTCTACTCTATCTTATTATTATTATTATTGTTATTATATATTTTTAACTTATTAATTGATAATTGATTCGAACTTAGTAGATTTATAAATTGAGTAATAAATGGTGTTCATGATCATAATTGTACTCAATAATATTTTTTTATTATTGAAAAATTAAGCATTGAAAATTATTTTAAAATAAAGTTAGAGTGGAATGAATTAATGTAATTAACTATAGACCAAAACAAAAAGAATAGAGATTTAGAAAACTGCAGGGGTTGTCTTATAAATTCTAAAAGTAATGGGAGGAAATTTATAGTTTCAATTTCCGTAAAACCCCAACTCGTAGCGCCTCTTCCGCTGCTAAAGTACCTGCATCGCGCTAGTTCATCGTACTCTCCTAGAAATCTCAGAAAAAAACCTCCATTTGTGCCCACAATGGCGAAACTGAGTCAACTCGGAACTGCACTCCGATCGAACTATTCTGTCCGCATGGTAAGGGAAAGTCGCGGGATCTCTTTCTTTTCTCGCGAATCTTCGAGAATGTTGTCCACGGAAACTGGCCTACCTTCTACGGATTCCACTGTAGATTCGATTCTTGAAACCGCCAATACTGGTAAGAACATTTATATTCCTTTATGTCATTCTATGACGTCTTTTTTTTCTATTGGGGTAATTGTTTTCTGTGTGGATCATTTTGGATGCCGGGAAAATGATAGGCTGTTGCGCGATGTGGAAAATGATATTTATAATTATTGTCGAGGTTTCTCAATAGGTAATTTTTTGCAATACTAATCACTGAGTTTTCTAGTACGACAACTGAAAGTTTTAGTGGTAGATAACTTCAAAGCCAGGATTACTTAGATGATAAATTACCAACAATCCCAAAAGCTTAATCTTGTTGGTTGTGGAATAAATGAAGTATTTATATATTTGTTAAGACTCGAGAGCCTTGTTATTTTATTGAAAAAAAGGATTATAATATATGTCTTCTCATGGGAAAGCGGAAGAATTTTTGTTGTTTGATTATTAATATAGTTTCTTGTATAGTTCTAATTAAGTTACACTAGCTTTTCCAGTTTCGAAAAGCTTCTATCAGTTAATGATCCATCCAGTGAGTTGAATTCCTGTTTTAGCTTTACAGAAGCCGGATAAATTGGAAATTGAATCTTGGAGGTTATGGATCTGCGCATTTCAAATCTTCAAAAGCTGATGCTTTGAAATATTTCTAGGAGTAACTTTCTCTTCCTGTAGGGTCGGTGTTTGCAAAGTTGTTTGGTATTACTAGACATGCATTAAAGACGGACATTATCAATTTGCTTGAAGGATGTAATTTGACCCTGGACGATGTTAAAGTTGACTACAATCGGGACTTTAACCCCACGGCAATGTATCTCCTCTTTTTTAGCATATGCATATATGCATGTATATCAATTTACAAAGCATAACATATCCATCCAAAAATCATCTTTATTAGTGTAATCAAAATCTGCATTTTATTATAGTTTCATGGAAAACATGTAAGTTTGATTTTGTTTCATGTCATTTTCAGGATGGTGCAGTTTTCCTCTCATAATGCCTTTGATCATGCAATTAGGCTAATAGGGAAGAAGGGCCGCTTGTATAGATTGGAGCGGGTAATAATGGGAATGAAATAATGGGCACATCTTCCGTATTTTATATTTATTTTGTTTGTTTTTAAGTCAGAAACATTTACTCTTGAATTTTTGGATTCCAGGCTGATCGCTCACAATGGGATCTTCTTTCTCCTTACAACGGAAAAACTGTAAGGCTGTCTTTTTAATCATCTACTCTTTATACAGTCCGATAAGTTTGCTTTAAAGTGGCATCCTAACCATCAGACCTCCCAGGGTCTGTTTTTTTTTTTTTTTTTTTTTTTTTTTTTTTTTTTTTTTTTAATTTGGGGTTTTACTGTATTCCTAAGAAAATTGTGTAACAATAGATTGGATTGGAGCATTTTGCTTGGCTTCCATTTTTGTTATTGCTTCTCTATTGATACAAATTGATTATTTGTGGAAATAAAGTTCTTTGTATCATTAAGTTCTTGTAGACTACTAATGCTACCATTTTTTATCTTGAGCAGTTAGAAATTATCAGAGACTTTTATGAGAGAATAATATATTTCGGGAACTATTAAAAAACTTGAATAATTCCCAAGGACCAGCTTAGTTCTTGATTGTTGGGTGGAAAAGCTTATTGTAGGGGAAATGTTTTTTTTTTTTTAATAATGTACGATTTTTCCATTTCTTGGGGTATTAATTCATCTCTTGGCATTATTGGTAAAAACGCAATGAATATTTGTGTTAATTGCATGAAAAGCATGTTTGTGAAATCAATTTACATGTTTAAACTTTGAAAAGTTAGACGATAGACTTCCTGCAGACAGTTCACTGGACCTTGAGTTTGATTTATACTTTATAAAGTTGGCAATTCATCGAATTTTAAGAGTTGGTGATTTCATTTCCCATGCCTTAAAAGTTAGCAGCCTCTGACGCTGGCTTGATATAGATTAATGTTGTTGGGAGTTGCTTGTATTTGGTAGGTTTTACTGCAAGGAATTCCCAGAACTGCCTTACCAGAAGATGTAGAACGCTTCCTATCTGGTTGCAATTATGATGCATCCTCAATCAACATGTTTTTAAGGTTATGATCAACCTATTATCCTCTATATTTGTAAATCTAGCATTCTCATCTAATTTTGCAGTCGAAAAATCAATGCAGGCCAGCATTTCCAGACCCCATTAGAATGGCAACGGTGCGTTTTCCATCCCAGACCCAAGCAATGCATGCCTTCCTGGCAAAGAACAGAAGCTTTTGTCAAAACAACCAAATTTTGATGCGTGTTCTCCAGTAATGAATGGAAGGTTTTTTTACCAATTCAATACCCTTTTTTTTAGTTTAATTATGGTGCTTTTCTTATGAAGCAATGAATTTTGAAGCCATTTATGGCTTATTTATTTCTTCAATCGAGGCCCTTTTAGCTTAGGGTAAATACTTTTACCTTGAAATTTTCATGAAAAAACATAGATAAATAAGTTCCTTTTGTAATTTATTTCCTCATTGACTCCCTTGCTCTGCCACAAGACGGAAATTTATGCCACCTGTTTTCCCCTGTGCTTGTTGAGATTGGATTTCTCAATTATTTCTTCTATATTTCCTCAGAGGAAAAATGTAAATAGAAGGGTAGATTATTTTCCCCAGAGGAGACAACTTTGAATGGCAAAAACATTGAAGTCTCTGTTTTGGTTGTAGTCTTGTGGTTGAGAGGTGAAGCAAAAAGTAGAAAACACAATAATGGCGAGAAAAAGCCTTGCATTTGAGACAAAGTAGTAGATGGGTTGTTTTGTCGTCATCCTCTATCCTTTTGATGTCCATGCAGCCCCTAATTCTCCCAACATTATTTAGCTTAGCTGCATACGGTTGAGTTCACTTCTCTTTATACACATATTGCAATATTAAAAAACGATTCTCGATATATAAGTCTAGTTCAGTCATTTCTCGTGCTTCAGACTCGAATGGAGTACTCTCGAAAGCCTGGACTTTTGTTCGGCTTTTGAGGCTTGATTTTCTCGCTTATCAATCATAATTTGAGCAACACAGTATTTGATTCACTAATACATTAGTAGCATTCATGTATAATCGTATGCTTATGTGTAGCTAAGCATGTTCCTAAATAATATAGGATGGAAAAGAGTAGCTTAAAGATATGTCTACACCGACATCATATCTAAATATGTTTGTCAATGCATCTTTTCCCACTTTGAGCCATCTTTGAATGATAGTGATTAGTGTGTCATGGTTGATCTTGTGTGTTATGTGTTTATTTTTCACAAATGCTTCCTAATAACATGCATCTAATTTTTGAGTTATACAATGATCTAATGCATACACCATGATATTTATAAAATTTATCAATTATGTATTATAAATAATTAAAATAAAAAATTATTAATTACGTAGTAATTTTTAATAGGGTAATTATCAATATGGACGTTAAAGTTAGAGATGTTTTTCAACTGTCACCTTAATTTATCAAACGTGTCGATCGACACCCCGAAGTTGGGCTCGTTGGCAACGGACACTTTACCATTAAGATCTATTAGAATATCCTTAACTCTCCCTCTTTGAAATAAATTATTGACTGTTTTGTGATTTAATGATTTTTGAGTTCTCTGTAAAATCTGAATGCATATTCTCTCCATTTATCAGTTGTTTCAGGTTTCTGCAACTTTTTGGAACCTCTCTCCATTTTCTTTATAGCTTCATCTTCCTACTTGCTGTGCAACTATGAATCAGTGAAAAGAATAAAATCCAGGAAGGAGTCTTCCGTTTCTTCTTCAATTTCAAGAATTAAAAATCACTAAACACACATTCTCTCTCTAGTGAATTATTGATTGTTCACTGAACGACGGCCTATTTTAACTTGAAATGAAGATTTTTTTTTTTTTTTTTTTTTTTTTTTTTGTTTCGAAGCGGGTTTTGGTCGATTCTTGCCGAAATGAGAGACTATGTCAATGGTCGGCGCTAAATTATCTACTCCATAGAAAATGAGATAGGAAAATAGCGAAGAAGAAGAAGAAGAAAAAAATATGAAAAAAGGAGAAGAGATTGAAGAAGCTTAGATCGATCAAGCTTTTACGAGATGAAGCAATTTTTGAGTAGAATCGGAAACTTCTAATCTCGTCTGAATTCGAATGTTTTGGTTTCTTCGAACGGGAAATCGATTTCTCCTAGTCAGAGATTTGATAGAAAGTGAGAGGATAGAACTCACTTCAAAAGCTAGCTCAAGGATTTAGAGAATCTCTCTTATATTTATGCAGACACCTGCCCACACGTCTAACGTGATAGATTTTTTTTTACTTCACTTTTAGCGTGTTAATCGGTCGTTACATCATACAATTTTAGTTCTGATACTATGATAGAAAGTGAGAGGGTAAAACTCACTTTCAAAAACTTAACTCAAGGAGTGAGGGAATTCCCTTCATATTTATACTAGACTGTTTGCTTTGGTTCTATCAATGTGAGACAACAAGATTAGGGTTTGCGCTAACCATCCCTTCAACTTGTGAGAAAGTTGACTAATAAGGAATAAAAAATTAAATTTTACTATTAAATCATCTCATGTATATTTACTGTAACTCTTAAATTAATGAATAACATAATATTAGAATACAAAAATTAAATTGCAAATATTTGGATAAATAATCCACTTGTATAGACAATTGGGTTGGGGTGAAAATGAAAGTCTACAAAATGGTCAATAAAATACACTTGGCAATTCCCGAAGACTAGTTTAACGTGAGGAATAAGCTCGAGATCCTATGAAAATGGAAGAAACTACAGCCATCTTCGCCTCACTCTCCACTCTCTCCCCTCCCCAACTCTCAGATCTCACCACCTCCGTCTTCTCCGCCACAAACGACCACCATCGCCGTCTCTCCACCCTCCTCTCCTCCCCCGACTCTCTTCTCTCTCTCGCTCCGCCACCTCCATTCCCTCTCCCTCCCCAACAAAACCCTCCTCATCGCTCGCCACCTTCTCTCCTCCCTCTCTCTCCTCACCCGCCATTTTCATCCTCCCTCCTCTTTCTCTCTCCTTCCCAATTACTCTTCCACCACAGCCATCACATCCAGAGACCGCGACGCCATCTCGATCCTCCTCCTCCTCTGTGAAGTCCGTCAGTACAACCCCGAGGCCCTAAACACGTCGCCGGAGAAATGGCGATTGACTCTACGAAAGATTCATTCCAGCGGCCTGCTCACTCTTTCCGGTATCGGATTCTACCACGGGTCGGTTCTGATACCCTTCATTGATATGATAACAAGGAGCTGGAAATTTATCAGCGTGATGGGAAGATCCAGCGGAAGGAAAGCGAGGGGGGTGTCGGCTTCTCCAGCGGCAGTGGTGGCGCTACCTTCGGTGGAGGTGAGAGAAAGTGGGAGAGAGTGTACGATCTGCAGGGAAGAGATGAGGAAAGGGAGAGATGTTTGCGAATTGCCATGCGAACACTTGTTTCACTGGAATTGTATTCTGCAGTGGCTGCGCAAGACGAACACCTGTCCTTGTTGCAGGTTTCAGCTTCCGAGTGAAGACGTGTTCGGGGAGATCCAACGGCTGTGGGACGTTCTCATCAAGGCGAGGTCTACCACTTATGACGAAATAAATAACTTGTGACGAAATAAATAACTTGTGACGAAATAAATAACTTGTGACGAAATAAATAACTTGTGACGAAATAAATAACTTGTGACGAAATAAATAACTTGTGACGAAATAAATAACTTGTGACGAAATAAATAACTTGTGACGAAATAAATAACTTGTGACGAAATAAATAACTTGTGACGAAATAAATAACTTGTGACGAAATAAATAACTTGTGACGAAATAAATAACTTGTGACGAAATAAATAACTTGTGACGAAATAAATAACTTGTGACGAAATAAATAACTTGTGACGAAATAAATAACTTGTGACGAAATAAATAACTTGTGACGAAATAAATAACTTGTGACGAAATAAATAACTTGTGACGAAATAAATAACTTGTGACGAAATAAATAACTTGTGACGAAATAAATAACTTGTGACGAAATAAATAACTTGTGACGAAATAAATAACTTGTGACGAAATAAATAACTTGTGACGAAATAAATAACTTGTGACGAAATAAATAACTTGTGACGAAATAAATAACTTGTGACGAAATAAATAACTTGTGACGAAATAAATAACTTGTGACGAAATAAATAACTTGTGACGAAATAAATAACTTGTGACGAAATAAATAACTTGTGACGAAATAAATAACTTGTGACGAAATAAATAACTTGTGACGAAATAAATAACTTGTGACGAAATAAATAACTTGTGACGAAATAAATAACTTGTGACGAAATAAATAACTTGTGACGAAATAAATAACTTGTGACGAAATAAATAACTTGTGACGAAATAAATAACTTGTGACGAAATAAATAACTTGTGACGAAATAAATAACTTGTGACGAAATAAATAACTTGTGACGAAATAAATAACTTGTGACGAAATAAATAACTTGTGACGAAATAAATAACTTGTGACGAAATAAATAACTTGTGACGAAATAAATAACTTGTGACGAAATAAATAACTTGTGACGAAATAAATAACTTGTGACGAAATAAATAACTTGTGACGAAATAAATAACTTGTGACGAAATAAATAACTTGTGACGAAATAAATAACTTGTGACGAAATAAATAACTTGTGACGAAATAAATAACTTGTGACGAAATAAATAACTTGTGACGAAATAAATAACTTGTGACGAAATAAATAACTTGTGACGAAATAAATAACTTGTGACGAAATAAATAACTTGTGACGAAATAAATAACTTGTGACGAAATAAATAACTTGTGACGAAATAAATAACTTGTGACGAAATAAATAACTTGTGACGAAATAAATAACTTGTGACGAAATAAATAACTTGTGACGAAATAAATAACTTGTGACGAAATAAATAACTTGTGACGAAATAAATAACTTGTGACGAAATAAATAACTTGTGACGAAATAAATAACTTGTGACGAAATAAATAACTTGTGACGAAATAAATAACTTGTGACGAAATAAATAACTTGTGACGAAATAAATAACTTGTGACGAAATAAATAACTTGTGACGAAATAAATAACTTGTGACGAAATAAATAACTTGTGACGAAATAAATAACTTGTGACGAAATAAATAACTTGTGACGAAATAAATAACTTGTGACGAAATAAATAACTTGTGACGAAATAAATAACTTGTGACGAAATAAATAACTTGTGACGAAATAAATAACTTGTGACGAAATAAATAACTTGTGACGAAATAAATAACTTGTGACGAAATAAATAACTTGTGACGAAATAAATAACTTGTGACGAAATAAATAACTTGTGACGAAATAAATAACTTGTGACGAAATAAATAACTTGTGACGAAATAAATAACTTGTGACGAAATAAATAACTTGTGACGAAATAAATAACTTGTGACGAAATAAATAACTTGTGACGAAATAAATAACTTGTGACGAAATAAATAACTTGTGACGAAATAAATAACTTGTGACGAAATAAATAACTTGTGACGAAATAAATAACTTGTGACGAAATAAATAACTTGTGACGAAATAAATAACTTTCATGAACAAATTATTATAAAATACATTAAAAACAACGTATACACAATACATGATGGTATAATTTTTTGACGAAACACCTTAAATAACACAGGTCGTTGATCGAGTGGGATCCCTTTCTCTCCCTCCGGTTGGCAAGGGAAGGGTGGCTTGTCTTCATCTTTTGAGATGGGCTACATGCAAGCCCACCTATCAACACCTCTCTCCTTGTTTTTTGAAGTGGTTTCGAGTATAACAACATAGCATGTGTTAATTGTTACAGGACATGCACTACACAAGCTTCAATCTTTTTTCTTCGTTATGCAGTTTTGCCTTTAGTATGAGAATGATATAACTTTTCAAAACATGAGCCCACCCCCCCCCCCCCACCCCCCCCCCCCCCCCACCCCCCCCCCCCCACCCCCCCCCCCCCACCCCCCCCCCCCCACCCCCCCCCCCCCACCCCCCCCCCCCCACCCCCCCCCCCCCCCCCCACCCCCCCCCCCCCCCCCACCCCCCCCCCCCCCCACCCCCCCCCCCCCCACCCCCCCCCCCCCCCCACCCCCCCCCCCCCACCCCCCCCCCCCCACCCCCCCCCCCCCCACCCCCCCCCCCCCCCCCCACCCCCCCCCCCCCCCACCCCCCCCCCCCCACCCCCCCCCCCCCCCCCCACCCCCCCCCCCCCCCCCACCCCCCCCCCCCCACCCCCCCCCCCCCACCCCCCCCCCCCCCCCCCCCACCCCCCCCCCCCCACCCCCCCCCCCCCCACCCCCCCCCCCCCACCCCCCCCCCCCCCCACCCCCCCCCCCCCCCCCACCCCCCCCCCCCCACCCCCCCCCCCCCACCCCCCCCCCCCCACCCCCCCCCCCCCCCCCCCCCACCCCCCCCCCCCCACCCCCCCCCCCCCCCCCACCCCCCCCCCCCCACCCCCCCCCCCCCCCCCCCCCCACCCCCCCCCCCCCACCCCCCCCCCCCCACCCCCCCCCCCCCCCACCCCCCCCCCCCCACCCCCCCCCCCCCACCCCCCCCCCCCCACCCCCCCCCCCCCACCCCCCCCCCCCCACCCCCCCCCCCCCACCCCCCCCCCCCCCCACCCCCCCCCCCCCCACCCCCCCCCCCCCCCCCCACCCCCCCCCCCCCCCACCCCCCCCCCCCCACCCCCCCCCCCCCCCCCCACCCCCCCCCCCCCCACCCCCCCCCCCCCACCCCCCCCCCCCCCCCCCCCACCCCCCCCCCCCCACCCCCCCCCCCCCCCCACCCCCCCCCCCCCCCACCCCCCCCCCCCCACCCCCCCCCCCCCCCACCCCCCCCCCCCCCCACCCCCCCCCCCCCACCCCCCCCCCCCCCCCCACCCCCCCCCCCCCCCCCACCCCCCCCCCCCCACCCCCCCCCCCCCACCCCCCCCCCCCCCCCACCCCCCCCCCCCCACCCCCCCCCCCCCCCCCCCCACCCCCCCCCCCCCCACCCCCCCCCCCCCACCCCCCCCCCCCCACCCCCCCCCCCCCCACCCCCCCCCCCCCCACCCCCCCCCCCCCCCACCCCCCCCCCCCCACCCCCCCCCCCCCCCACCCCCCCCCCCCCCCACCCCCCCCCCCCCCCACCCCCCCCCCCCCACCCCCCCCCCCCCCACCCCCCCCCCCCCACCCCCCCCCCCCCACCCCCCCCCCCCCACCCCCCCCCCCCCACCCCCCCCCCCCCCCCCCACCCCCCCCCCCCCCCCCCCCCCCCCCACCCCCCCCCCCCCACCCCCCCCCCCCCACCCCCCCCCCCCCCCCCCACCCCCCCCCCCCCCCCACCCCCCCCCCCCCCCCACCCCCCCCCCCCCACCCCCCCCCCCCCCCACCCCCCCCCCCCCACCCCCCCCCCCCCACCCCCCCCCCCCCCCACCCCCCCCCCCCCCACCCCCCCCCCCCCACCCCCCCCCCCCCACCCCCCCCCCCCCACCCCCCCCCCCCCCCACCCCCCCCCCCCCCCCACCCCCCCCCCCCCCCCCCATCAACCCACAAAATCATAGAAAGATTGTTAACGATAACTGCACATGCAATCAATTAATCGAGACAAATTGTTGCCAGCACTTTCATTACTATAAATTGAGGCTGGTTTCGTGGTAGATCTTTCGGGAAAATATAATTTAGAGAGAATGACATTCAATAATGTTTGAACATTTATGAAGTTGTATTTTAATGAGTTATAATGTTCAAACATCGTACCAAAATAATTTTCAACAACCTATAAAGATAAAAACTTCTCGCAAGAGCATAAATATTTGCTTCCGTCAAAATCAAAGTGCAGCTTAAGTTTTGTGACTATAACATAAAAATGATTCCATATCACGGGGCCGCGTCCCCTTCAACCCCATGATCCCTCTTCTTTTTCCGCATTACCTGTGAAAAAATATATAATTTCATTCAATTATTTTTATCATCGCTATGAACTTTTTAGTAAGAACTAAAATAGATTGAACAATGTCATAGCTTGATCATGTTCTTAACTACTAATTTTTCAGCGAGGTGACATTTTCGACGACTACGTGTACACGTCAAAGATCAATTTAGGGTAAAAACCATTTTAACACTTAAACTAACAACCCTAACAAATACAACCTTCAACTATCATAAACTTAAAAATTTAACCCCTGGCGACCCCCAATCACCCCCCGTTTCGCATTATTTTGCCTAGAACGGGGGCCGATCTAAAACGAACGGTCTTCCGTTCTATTGGGGGATCCGTTCCACGTGCACCACACATGGAACATGAAGTGCCCCCCGCCCCCCCCCACTTCCCCCCCCCCCCCCCCCCCCCCCCAATTCCACGTGCGATGCACGTAGAACTGGAACGGGGGGCCGTTCTCCAGAGCTGACCCCCCATTTTCAAAAATTGCTCTTGAGAATGGGCCTAACTCCTTAGATTGGGCCCTTGTTGTGGAACAGCGGGGGGTCGTTCTCCCAGACTGGGCCCCCCGTTCTCAAAATTAGGGCTGAGAACGAAGTCTTCACTCCCCAACGGGGGGCCAATCTCCGACAATATATAATAGATCAGTCCCCCACTTTCAGAAAACCAATTTTTTTTCTCTTAGCCGCCGCGATTCCAACCCAAAATCCTACCATTTCACGCCCCCACTTTGTTGATTTCTTTATCCTTGTTGGTTTACTACAACTATTATCCAAAAATCCGACAAATATGAGCCCTAAATATAGCACCCCGAGTGCCCAACCCAGAACGCTACTCCACTTGTAACTCGTACTTGTTATATTTTGAAAAAAAATTGTGTAAAATTTAAAATTTTCTTTTGACTTGAAACAACACTGTTTAAAGTGCTCAGCAGAAGCTTTAGCATTTTGAGAAAACATTCATAAAAACTCAATTTGGTATCATATAAGTAAAGGTAAAATAATTAACATATATATATATATATATAATATATATATATATATATATATATATATATATATATATATAGTATAACATTTTTTTTTTTGAAAATTTTCTTACTTTTCTAAAAAACATCGGGCAGCATAACACTTAAATTTTCTGAACCCGAACCAAACAAATCATCAGAAAAAAAAAAAACAAAACATTTCTATTTAAAATCTCAAGCTTATCAAAATCAACCTATCAAGCTATACATCCAAGTTAAAATCAACTTCCCAACTCAATTCATCTATCTATATCAGAATAAATCTATTCATTACTTAAAACAGTTTTTCCTCAAAACATTTTAAACCTAAGCGTTTACACTTATTACTTACTTCAAAACTTCCATACGCCCGGAGTTAAATCGCCCTAACAAATGGTCCGATCGTCGCATAGGCGTACTCCTCCAACTGCCCCAAATCCTGCACGTGCTCGAGAATCTCACCAACTAGATCGTCGTCACCTACATTATAGAACTTAAAATATAAGTCTAATGCTTAGTAAATAGTGTAATAACGAAATGAAAACAACTTATACAATTCATATTCTAACATATGCAGTTTCTACAGTTTCGTTTTGTTTTTTTCGTTTCTGCTTTTATTTCCGTTTCATTCTTACCCGTTCATTTTCTTATTGTTCTCTACTTCTTGACGCCCTAAATCAATGAGGCACACCTCGCGGTCCACCTCTCAGGACGGCCATAGTCACGTAAAGAGGGGGAAAAGGAGGCACACCTCGCGGTCCACCACTCGGGACACCATATCTCAACCCCCACTTTTCATTATTTTTCTTACGTATCTTATCATTTCCTGTCATACTATGCCATTTTGTAAAAACGTGCAAACTCATTTTCGTTTTGTTTTCATATATTTAAAACCATGATGCAAGACATGCTAAAAACATACAATAAGCATACACATAAATCTAGTGATCTGTGATGTAGGCCCGAAAGCAACGCACATGCGTATACTACTTACTTGGCGTCCTTAGCAGATTTTGTCGGTAGTACTCTAAACCGGAAAACTTGAGAATCTAAAACAATAACATATTTCATCAACTTAACATCCCCCACACCCAATTCATAAATTCCAAAGAGAAAATCAACAATTTAAGCATAATCTAGTTAAACCCAAAATGGCCTCTTTTTCAACCAACTTCAGAAATTCATATCAAATCCGATACTCATCCGATTTTGACGATTCGAAGTGCTACGGACTCCTTAGGATGTCTAGCTTTTCATGGTCAAATCCATTTTATAACCCAACATCAATGGCACAGTCGAATTTACCAATTTAGAACTGTCATGTTCTTTAAACCTAAATTCTGATTTCTTCCAAAAAAAACAACTCAACCAAACATCAAAGTCTTTTATATTGGCCATTCATATGCTTTTATAACTTAATCAAGCATCCAAGAAAAGAGGAGAGAGAGATGAAATTTGTGCAACCCTAGTTCTCAATCAAACCCATCAAAATAAATCCAACAAACTCACTTAAAAACTCTAAAGGATAGACCAAATTCATAAACTTAGTCAAAACTTACCTTAGTTCTTCAAAATCTTGAAAATGAAAGGAGGGATTTGCGTGAAGATGAGGGTTTCAGTTGCTGGGGAGGGAAATTAGCGTGGAAGAAGATGAAATAAGGGTTTACTTTTAAAAAGTGAAGTAACCACTTTATCCTCCCACTATTTTCTTCAAAATCTTACTTCTTTCATTTTATTCTTCCTCAACGTGAAATGCACACAAAACTAACACTCTTTATTTTGACTTTTTCCACGATAACACTTGACTTTTCAAACTTGCATTTCATTTCTTCATTTTCTTTCTTTCGTAAAATCAACAAATGATTTATTCATTCTCTCTCTTTTCTTTAACCAAATTCACCATATACACTCACCTTTCTAATTTCTCACGTGAGTGTTTGAAATCAAGTCAAGTTTGACTTAATCAAACTTTATAAAATTACTTTCATCCAATTCTTCTTTCATTTGATTTCTTATCTACTTCCCTTCATTCTAATTTAACATTTACCATTACATTCAATTGACAGATAAATTATAAATTACTATGCGTTCATAATAATTCAACCGATGAATTCTTTGGGCGTCACACTAAAACCCCCAAAAATCCTCAAATCCGAGCCTAAAAATCCCAAATCCGAGTCCTTTCAAATGGCCTCCAAATTGGTCTTTAAACGAAAGGCCCCGTCGTAAGTAGATCCGTCACAAGGTGGCCCGACAAACTAGGGGTGGGCATGGTCTGGTTCGATCCGGTCCCAAGCCCGGACCGAAACCAGACCGAAGTTTCAAAAAAAATTTCTCGAAACCCAAAACCGGCCTTGGGAGTAGGGGTGGGCAAACCCGAAACCGACCCGAAGAACCGAACCAAACCGACCCGAGGGTTCGGGTCTGTTCGGTTCGGTTCGGGTGCTCCCAAGAATGTTTTGTGTTCGGGTCGAGCTCACTAATACGCTTTCGGGTTCGGTTCGGGTGGAAGTCAAAACCGAACCGAACTGAAAAACTGAAAAGTTCAGAGTATTAATGATTAGGCCTTACTCCTTAGGGTGTCGGGGACTCCACTTGTTTCGGTTTAGGTCATGAACTCCTCGTCCTCGCTCAAATCCTCGTGTCGCGCCCTGATTCTTCTTCCCTAAGCTCTCTCTCATCCTCTAAATATCGGAGAAGATGAAGACGATTTTCACCATTCTCCTCCCCTGCCTCTTCCTCTTCTCCGCCGCAGACGCCATTTCTGCTCCTCAACCGCTGCCTCAGGCTTCAAAATCCTTCAATATCAGCTATATTCAGGTATTCGATCATCGATCGCTCTCCTTCTTTCTTTCCGATTAGGTTTTGTTTCTTCCCCCCTTTTTCTGCAACTTTCACAGAAGTGGATTTCCGATTCAACTATTGCTTCTTCTTTATTTATATATATTCCTAATTTCATCTTATTAACTTAGAGTTGAGCAGGAACCGATCAGACCCGAACCGAACCGAAATCAAAAAGTTCGGTTCGGGTCTGGTATAATAAGTCAATCGGTTTCGGTTTCAGTTTCGGGTTTGGAAACCAAAACCAAAATCGATGAGTTCGGTTCTGTTCTGTCCAAAACCGAACCGAACCAAACTCTTACCCACCCCTACTTGGGAGAAACCGGGACCGGACCAGAATCGGACCAAAATTTTCGGTTCGGTCCTGATCCGGTCCCGGTTCCTCCCGCCACATTCTGTTTTTTTTTTAACATTAAAAAGGAAATTTTAAGAACAAAAATCTGTGCGAGAACAAAACCGTGAGAGAGCCGCATAACAACAAAAAAATCCTAATTTTTCCCATAACAAATATCCACATAATAATAAAAAAAAATTTAAGAGTTCGAAACCGATAAGAGGAAAAATTAGGAAATAGAAATATCGTCAACAAATCCGTGCGAGAACAGATCAGTGAGCACTGACGGGCGACTGTCAAGGGCGAGCAGGCGAGCCAGAGAGGCGAGTGTGGTCTGGCCGTTTGGGAAAAAGGGGACCGGCGAGGCGAGTCGACAAGCAAGCAGTGGATTTGGGAGTCGGGATTTCAGGATTCGGGACGGGTTGGGAATTACTGAAGGCTTAAGCAATTAGGAAATATTAGGAAATAGAAATACCATCAACAAATCTGCGCGAGAACAGATCAGTGAGCACCGACGGGCGACTGGCGAGGGCGAGCAGGCGAGTCGGCGAGGCGAGTGGGGTCTAGCCGCCTAGGAAAAAGGGGACCGGCGAGGCGAGACGACAGGCGACCAGTGGATTCGGGAGTCGGGAGTCGGGATTTTAGGATTGGGACGGGTTGGAAATTACTGAAGGCTTCAGCAATTAGCCCTAAGTAATGGCCAAATGATCCATCGGTCCGATCCAGGAAAAAATGAACATTTTTTTTAAATTATCGGTCCGGTCCCAGTTTTTTGGGATTTCCCGCCTATGGACCGAAGACCGAACCAAAACCAGTGAAAATTTTGGATGGAGGATCGAAACAGGACCGAGACCAGTACCATTGGGACCGAAAACGGACCAAAATCGGTGGTCCGGTTCGGTTCTCGATCTGCGGTCCGGTCTTGCCCACCCCTACAATAAATTGTGCACCGTTGTCGCAAGGTCCTCGACATACCAAGCACCGTAGCCACAAGGTGCTCCAGGTCAAGGGTCGCAACCGCTAACTAGTTACTTGTCGAATCAATTTCGAAACCAGTCGTGTGAAGAGCGGTTCGAGCGGGATATGTCAATCCGCTCGATTATTCATGGGAAAGTTGCCAACTTTAGTGGTTGGGAGTCTTTGTAGATCAAGAAGATATTTGAACGAATCTCCTTTCACGAGGTGTATGATAACTCTTAAATTAGAGTTATTTTATATGGTATTTAATTGATAAAACTTGTATGAATTGAGTGAATGCAAGAATAAATTAGTAGGAATTTAATACAATTCCTATATAATGCTGCAACATTAGTGTTTTGATTCAATTTAATATATTTATGTAGATTTTCCATTAAAAGCAGATTTTTCTCTTTAAATTGAATTTTATATTTTTGTAATTGAATGTAATTTTATTAGAGGGAAAATCAAATTCAGAAGCTGAATATTATGGAGGAAGATGAAGTAAATCACGTAAATTGAGAAAATTCGTTGCCGATTATGGAGAGAGAAAATGCTGGAATCATGGAAGAAATGGATTTGGAATTAACAGCGAAAGATGTGACAAAAAGGGCAGCAGTAAACGAAAGCAATCGGTAGATGCAATAAAGAAAAGCTGGGCAGCGGATGATGTAGAAAGCTGGGCAGCGGATGATGTGAAGGAAATAAAAAAAGCTGGGCAGCACTAGATGACAAAACCATGGGAAGATGCTGAAAGAAGGAAATAAAATAAAGAAAATTGGGGCAGCGAAAGAAGTAAATATGGGGCAGCACTAAAAGAAGAAACAACAAGGAAAGAGAGAAAATTATTCTGGAAGAAAGCTATAAAAAAGGAGAACAATTAAATACTATTTAATTTGGAGAGAGAAGACACATGGATGGAGAACAAAAAGGGATTCTGATGAAAAAAAAAAAGATATATTTGAGGGGGTGACTTCTTGCTGTAAAATGAGCTCCAACAGAGGAGTATTGTGACAAGCTGGAGAAGTAGCTCTGGATCTGAAGAAAACCATCGACGCCATTGTTGGATTTTCCTCTCCTTCTTTTTCTTTATTATTATTTTCTTTATGTTATTAAAAGCTTTAATTTTATTTAGTATTGCTATCATGATTTTAGGCTAAATTTTATTATCTTGGTTAGGACGATAGTACTCGTTACGGTTTTTGCTACGATCTTGGTTTTGTTATGCAATTGTCTATTGAACAATTATTTGTGATATTTCTTGCTAAGTCAGATCATATCGATAGATAGGTTGACGATTCATGTTTATATTGTATCGATAGATAGATATAAATTCTTAGATGCATAAATAATTAATTGGATTAAATTGTTACAACGTGGTTAACATTAATTCAATTGGCAATAAGAATGAGACAAATCTGAAATTCAATATTAGTTACATTCATTCTAGGTCGAAGGAAATTCTAATTTGAATTTATCTAGGCAATTCGAAAGAATCATAGAATTATTTAATTATTGCTGTTCATAGACAATGCTGCAGAGCATTACCAGAGCATCAGTAGTGAAATTATCGTAACGAAGAAATCGATCCTAGCCAAGGCCTTTTTTTATCGTTTTTATCTCGTTTACTCTGATTTACTTTGTTTCATCGTCATTCTAATTTTATTTCTATTTATTTTCATTTATCATCATAATATTTTTATAAGATTTTTATAGCAATTTACATACAATTAAAAATATCCTCGTGGGATCGATACTTTATTTACTTATTACTTCGTTAGCGACACGTGCACTTGCGTGTAAGTGTGTAAAACTACTAACAGTGTACGAGCTGAGGGGAGAGAGCGGCAATAAAGTTGTTCGCTTATTTTATGCGAACTTGAGCTCCACTGGGACGATTGGGTGGTTGAAGACGTACATTTGTGGTACAGAGATTACCGTATCTCCAGAGGTTGTTAACGAGTTGCTCAGATTTGCTGCAGGAGGGAGTGATGTGGAGAGATACTATCACGCTTCCCGAGACTATGACTTCTTCAGATCGGCAGAGGGACTAGAGTTTCTGAGGCAAATTCACCGTAACTCGGACATTGCAAGGTTCGTGAAGCCAAAATCGAAGGACTTGAACGTCAAAGCTCGGGTTATTCACAACCTGATCACCCACACCATTCTACATCGGGATGAACATAGAGATTGGTTAGCTGCATGGATCTATATGTGATGGAGAAGATATACAGCAGCAAGATGTTTGACCCTGGCTACCTGATCTTAGGTTACATGCATGAGATCGGTAGGACATGCAACAAGAACCTGCCGTACAGCACCTTGATTCAGAGGATGGTCAAGCGATCTGGGATTCAGCTACCTAATAGAGAACAGAGGAGAGCACAGAGATCTATCGATTTATTTGACAGGTTTCATCTGACTCAGATGGGCATAGTCGCAATCGACGAAACTTAAATGCACAAGGGAAATCAGGGGGGCTCCACATCTCGGGACGCTCTAATGGAGGACGCCACCGCACCGCCATTGTCCCACCAAGAGGCTAGTATGTGGGACACCATGGAGCAGAGGTGGGATACAATGGAGCATCAGTGGGACAAGATGGAGCAGCGGTGGGACAGGATGGAGCAGGGGATGGATTTCTTCATGAGCAGAGTCGAGGAGGTCAACTTGTCCAACATACAGCTGAATGACAGAGTCACGCGTTGGATGGAGGTCTCTGACAGCAATGACCCACCCATAGTGTAGTTTATATTTCATTTTACGTACTTTGCTTTATGTTTGTAATATAGTATTATTTGATGTACAGTAGTTTGTATTTATTATCATTTGATGTACTGTAGTTTGTATTTCATTTCATTTTATGTCACTTTACTTTATATTTGACTGTAATCATCTGGATCTGGTTGTTGGGTATAAATTATAATTTGAATATGTAGGAATTGTGGCTATGGAGGAGTCATAAAACAAACGAAACTCTGCCTATTTTTTCAACTTTATCTTACTAAATTACACATTATTCACTTTATAAATTAATTTTTAAAAAAATATCAAACGATATTCAATATACTTGAAATTTTTAACACATGTTCACCACATTATGGGAAGATAATCTAAAAATTTTTGTTATTTTCTAACACTTGTACGATTTATTGTAAGTTTAGTTAATTATTTTATAAAACAGATGTACAACAATTATAATAAATCATACAAGTGTTAGAAAATGACGAAAATTTACATATTATCTTCCCATGATCTAGGAAACATGTGTTAAAAATTTTAAGTAAATTGAATATCGTTTGATTTTTTTTTCTTCCGTTCCGGGGCTGGGACCCCGTTCATTCTTCACTTTATAAATTAATTTTAAAAAAATATCAAATGATATTGAATTTACTTGAAAGTTTTACCACATGTTCATCACATAATGGGAAGATAATCAAGAAAATTTTGTGATTTTCTAACACTTGTACGATTTATTGTAATTAAAATCATTACAATAAATCGTAGATGTGTTATAAAATCAAGAAATTTTCTTAATTATCTTCTCATTATATAATGAACATGTAGTAAAACTGTCAAATAAATTCAATATCGTTTGATATTTACATAAATTATACATTACAATAAATATATAGTCATTGATTACACATTACAATAAATACATAAATTACGCATTGCAATAAATACATAAATTACGCATTATAATAAATATATAGTCATTGATTTTAGCCGCGGACGCATAACGAAGATTCCTGCATATAATGAAAACTATATTAAAAAAAATGACAACGTGTTTATGAGCGAAATGTGTTGAAATCTACCTACGTCCCGTCAAATGTGTGGAAACCCATAAATGTGTCTTGGGAAGCAGCGCCTGAAGTGGATCCTCTATGAGGACAAGCGCAACTATTATGCCTCTACTGCCGACATATACAACACGACATTGTCGAGTTCTTACGACTAACTGTCAAACTTGACGGCTTATCGACATCTCGCACTCTTGTCTTCTTCGGCCTACCAGGTTGGCGCTTTCTTCTGGGCGAAACGATTTCGTTCTCATAACCAAACAGATAATACGTCTACCAAACTGCAGCAGACATGTCTTGCAAGTAGCCATGCACATATACATTCTTTGGAATACGCATGATCTATTATCGCCATAGCCCACCAAGTAAGTTTCTAGGAACAATTAGCTACCCGGATTTGATCTACGTATTTCTGCTGCGTATGACCGCAGTAGCTTGTATTGTTCGTCGCTCAGACCTTCATTAAATTTTTTAGATTCGCTTCTTGCTCTTCTGGCAAGACTGGGTGTAATGTTGACATTCAAATCCTTCCTCACTATCTTGATAATGGAAGAGATTTTCATGTAGGTTGACTTTTAAACCTATCCAAATAACGATTTGCCACTCATTTTGCTGTAGCGTGTCGATTCTCAATTTTTCTTGAACAGTTGTGAGAATCGGTGAAAGTCTTTATTTGAAACGTAAACTCGTTTTGCATCTTCGAACCATACACTCACCATTCACAACCGTTTTTACACAAGGCCGTCAGTCATCGAGAGTCATTTTTGGTAAATTTGATCCCATAATCATTTGTAAAGGCATATTCGACTATTTCTTCTCTAATTTCCTTTAAAGAACTATATTTTTTACCCAAATAAAATTTCATTGATATTTTTTCCCTTATCGGTATGCTTTCCACCTCGTCATCCTCCGAGCCGACCGGTGTTCAAAGCTCATCGTCTAGAGTTTTGAAGGTCGAATGTACCTCTATTTCTTCATTACCTTCTAAGTGATCGAATGCTCGAAGATTACCATATGTAGGAGTGGAGTATGAATACAAGTTTATATTGACATCACAAGTTGTTGTCTCGTCTAAATTAACTAATATACTTGAATCAGAATCCATCAACGTCGCTAATACAGAGAAAATTCACCATAATAAGAAAATAGTCGAGAGGTTTTAGAATTTTCGCGAGCTAGAGGTGAGAATGGAGGGATGTCTCCTTATATAATTTTGGAGATCGGCCCCCCGTTCTCGATGATCGGCCCCCCGTTCTAGTCCAATTATTGAGATCGGCCCCCAGTTCCACGTGGAACGGGGGCCTCCACCCCCCCCCACAACGATCTCTCGACAAAACGGGGGGCTGTTCATTTAATATCGGCCTCTCGTTCTAGGCAAAAAATGCAAAAAGAGAAGTGATCGGGGGGCCGCCATGGGTTAAATTGTTAGGTTTATTATAGTTGAAGGTTAATGTGTTAGAGTTGTTAGTTTAAAAGTATTTTAAAAAAAAATTCATAGTTTAAGGGTTAAAAAATGATTTTTACCCATCAATTTAATGAGCCCCGCTTAGTAGGTGGTGTGTTATTTTCAGTATTCTGAGTTTAATAAATAAGAAATGAGAGAGATTGAAGACATTTAATACTGTGATGGAGTTCAAATTTTGAATGCTTCCTTCTGTCATCTTCTTTTTGCTAAGAAAGAAATGTTGTTTGATCTGTCTTTCTATTTCCCACCCTTCATACCATACTTTTACCAATCTGTTTTGTTTCTATTTTTCTGAAAACTTAATTAAGATTTACTGTTAATGAACTTTTCATTGCAGTTCATCATCGAGTGTTACAAAACTCAGAGCAAATAAGAAAATAATTAATGAATGATTTGAAGTTTGAAATAATGAATGTGAGATGAGAAAGAAGACAGCGTCTATGTTTTAGCTTTCTGACGACAACAGAAGCCATCTTTGTTTTTTTTGCATCAGCAGACAGCCCCCACAATCCACATGAACAAAAGCCGGAAGACATGTTTTCATTAATAATTTTCAAGTTTTTGAAATTTATTGCAGATCTTTTTAATGGTTTCATTCCTGAAACTAACGATCAAAGAACTGATTGCTGGTGTGGAAGAAAGCAAACGGGGGTGGGTTCTCTCTCTCTCTCTCTCTCTCTCTCTCTCTCTCTCTCAATGAGCATTGAGATAGTGAAAGAATGTCTATTGCAGTGACAAAATGGAGGAAGGAGATGATCCGAGGACAATGGAGTGTCTGAGAGGAAGATTAGTCGCAGAGAGGCAAACTTCCAGGACTGCAAAGGAAGAAGTAGAGCTCATGGGCAACAAGGTAAACCTACATTCAGTTTCTTCAGACCTTTATCTGCTCTCCCATTTTCTAACAAGTTTATTTTTTTTGCCTGAAGCAGATAATGGAATTGGAGAAGAAGCTAAGCGAGGAAACCCAATTGAAGAACAAAGCTGAGAAGAAGCTCCAACTTCTTAAGAAGAGGCTCGAATCTTTGAATCTTTCCACTGGATTGATGAAGACAGATCAAGCTAGTTCGGGTGGAAGCAGTGAAAATTCTTGTTTGTCGTCAACAGATTCGCCAGTCCTAAAGTATCCAGAAGAAAATGAAGCCAAACTCAAAATCTCGGGTTGTTTTCTCTCGCAAAAAAACACGGAGAGTAGTCTGTCAGACACCATTGCAGACCATAAAAAAGCTTTGATTGAAGAGGAAAAAAGTGGAAAAACACAAGTTTATGGTTCTTCAAATTCAAGCGCCGAAGACTATTTTGCTGATCAAAGGTATCAAATCTGTTCTACGATCATCAAATTCATTCCCCCTCTTTTTTTTTTTTTTTTTTTTGAGAAAAGCAAGATTAAGTAAATGATGGGTAATTTCTTACAGTTCTTCCAGCTCAAACTCTTCAACGGCAGAGAAAGCTAAGAGGAATGAGATTTCATTGTCATTAGTTGCAATCAGCTTGCCCCAGAAAACAGAGCCGAGAGAGACGAAGCCAGTTAGTGACAGGGCGAGTGAAGTTCTTGATTCACTAAAGCATTTAAGAGAGATGATGCAAATGTCACTGGACAGAAGAAGTAATTTGATTCAAGCTTGATTAATTTGAGATTAAGAGAATTGAGACAAGACCCAAGTGTTTTTAACACTGAACATTCTACAGAAGAGAATGTGATGTGGTGTTAGATGAAGCATTTGGAGTTGTTTGCATGTGATGATTAATTTCACTTTATTTTATTTTTCTAGTTACATTATTATAAAAATTATTTGGCAATTATTGGAGGGTTTATTAAATGGTAGGATTAAGTGCATAAAAAAGGTCGAAGTATGAGAAAAGGGCAAAAAAAAGCTCCATGTATAGAAAATGCAAAATAAAGCTCTGCGGGGGACCGATGACCCCCCGCAGAGGGTGAGGCGGGTACCCGCCCCCTCACGCGGGTACCCGCCTCATTTTCCAAAATTTCATTAATTTCAAGAACCGAGCGTTACAGCTCTTTAAACGCAGTATACTCAACCAAAGGGAAATTTAGCGGCGCCGGGAAAACCCACGATATTACGGTGAAGTTTGGCGGAGAAGACGACAATTCGATACGACCTGTTTTACACGTTTTCATCGACCAAAAGAAGATATTTCAAGTGAACAGATTACGATGGAATTTTCGTGGGAACCAGACGATGTTTTTGGACGGATTGTTGGTGGATATGATGTGGGATGTTCATTGCTGGTTCTTCAATCCAGCCACTGGTTCCGCCATTTTTATGTTCAGAAGGAGAAGCGGAATGAACAGCAGGCTATGGTTGGAAGAGAAGAATACGGAGCTGGAGGAAGAGGGGGAGGAAGAAGACAGAGTTTTTCGACAAAAAACCCAAATGACCACTCTTGCCTGTAATTTTCCTACGTTAAGCATATATCTGGATCCAAGCCCTCTCCTTTGCCCAAAATCTATGTTCTCTTTCAATCCTTGACACTTCATCTTTCCTGAATTCTTCCTCTTTTATCATCCTCTCTTTCTCTTTTTGCTCAAGGCTCTTCATTAGCTTCTCCAACCATTCTTCTTGCTTCTCTATCAGCTTTCTCATTTGAGAATTGATGAACCTCTTTATCTTCGCCTTCCAGCATTTCCTACCTCTCCTCTTCCTTCTCCTTTCCCAACCCTCATTTTCCACTCCTCCAGTAACTCCAACATCGTGAGATTCATCTGAGGAAGAGGTATCGAACTCAAAAGAATTAGAGAGACTAAGGCTATCGCTGTGTTTGGAAAACTGATTGGTGGATTCTTGATTACCTCGGGCTGTTTGCATATTGGTTCTGCCATATAATTTTAAACTACTATCTGAAACTACTTGTGTTTCAGGAACTGAAACTCCGTTTCTGGTCTGTCCATATAGCGCTTCAAGTTGGCTAAAAAACCTGTAGTGTTTCCCATCTTGTCTCCCAGCTTTGCCTTCCTTTGTCTTCTTGTAATATTTGTACAAATTTTCAAATTTTCTCTGCATTTTTTTCCACTTCTTTGATATCCATATTCCTCAGACATCATCCTGCATCAAGTATCACAAAAATATATAATAATTTGGAAAGGAAAAAAAAAAACGACGAAAGAGATGAGTAAGAGAGCTCTACGACACAGATTTCAACCCATTTATTTCAGTCAATCCCAGGTTGTGACAAAAGAAGATGTTAAACGAGAGATATGAAATAAAGTTGCATTGTTTTTTCAAGCTAAAACTATTGCAGATAATAGACATTTTCGCTTCGACAGAAATGATATAGCAGCGGAAGAAAGAAAACTGAAGAACGTAGGAAAATTACAGGCAAGAGTGGTCATTTGGGTTTTTTGTCGAAAAACTCTGTCTTCTTCCTCCCCCTCTTCCTCCAGCTCCGTATTCTTCTCTTCCAACCATAGCCTGCTGTTCATTCCGCTTCTCGTTCTGAACATAAAAATGGCGGAACCAGTGGCTGGATTGAAGAACCAGCAATGAACATCCCACATCATATCCACCAACAATCCGTTCAAAAACATCGTCTGGTTCCCACGAAAATTCCATCGTAATCTGTTCAATTGAAATATCTTCTTTTGGTCGATGAAAACGTGTAAAACAGGTCGTATCGAATTGTCGTCTTCTCCGCCAAACTTCACCGTAATATCGTGGGTTTTCCCGGCGCCGCTAAATTTCCCTTTGGTTGAGTATACTGCGTTTAAAGAGCTGTAACGCTCGGTTCTTGAAATTAATGAAATTTTGGAAAATGAGGCGGGTACCCGCGTGAGGGTGAGTGACTGAGTGTGCAAGCGTAAGGCGGGTACCCGCGTGAGGGGGCGGGTACCCGCCTCACCCTCTGCGGGGGGTCATCGGTCCCCCGCAGAGCTTTATTTTGCATTTTTTATACATTGAGCTTTTTTTTGCCCTTTTCTCATACTTCGACCTTTTTTATGCACTTAATCCTAAATGGTATCATCCTAATAATTTTTATGTTGAATAATAATGGACAAGGCCACCATTTGTACTGTTAACTGGAAGAAATTAAAAACATTTTGAAGCAAGCCTTCATACACAGACATCAATTAAATGAAACTACATTAATAAAGTAAAATGTGATTCGACGGTGGTACATCATGTTTTGTGGGAGGCACCACCCCTTTGACAGTAACTTGAACCGATTGATTAGGGTTAAGAGTTAATGCACCTTGGGAGATTCAACAGCTTGTGATAGAATCTGAGTAACATCACCTAAAATCTGTGAACCAAAATAATACTTACCTCATCCCTAAAAACAAAACCCACCTACTGAAAACAATACCAAATGACCCAATGTACCTCTAAAAATTTATTTGTAATGAAAAATGCTAGAAGCAAAATTGGGGATGTACGTAGAAAATACTGTCATTGATTCCATCAAATTACAACCATTGAAAGGCCAAAGTGTCATGTTTGGCAGCTTCCAAAATAACACAATAATGACATTCCATGGAAGTCAAAACAAACAAAAACTAGTTCCAGCAACGTACCGGTAATTGCCCTAATGCAGTTTACTCTGCGAGGCCTCAAAATGAGCACATTTACCTCAATAGCATCAACCAAGAATATCAGAAACTAGAAAGGATACTAATGCATTTATCCTTACGAAGTTTTACCCACCCATTACCAAAAGTTTATCATAACTACGTCCGACATTCTCACTGTGCACTGACCTGACATCAGTTCTATGTAGACGGCACCAAAACTCCAGAATTTGTAATATCTACTGCCTCAGACAAGTAAAATATCACGAAATCCATAATGTTAGCTTTATTACTTGGATCTTAAAGTATCTGTACCGTATCATAAGTTCAATTTGTTTGACAACCTAAAAAGTTCCTTAAATGATCTAACATCAAATAATGAAAAGAAAATCATTAATCAAACAAAGAGAATAGCATTATAAGTTTCTAATCACAACGTCAACTTTTAAACAATGCCATTAAAGATAGTTATAACTCGTAATGCGGCACCATAGAATTTCTAAACCCCAAATTAAAGGGAAAGATTATGCTCAACTCACAACAACCTAGCTCTGCCATCACAATATATCATGAAAATTCCTGATGTGCTAATGATAAATGCATCAAACTGTCGAATGGCAAAAAAACTCTACAATTGAAATTTTATATTTTCTGATATTCTTGGTCGACTTTGAAAAAAAGGTGAAGTAATTTGTCAACCATCATAAGAACAGACCAAAATTCAATTAAAAATTCAATTAGTAATTCAAGTAATGACATAATGCCCAGAACCTCTCAAGAAGCTATCTACGAGGAATGAGAGAAAAGACATCTACAAACTCATAAACTGGAATGTCAACATGGGTCTGGAAGGCATTGAGGACTACTAATTACAATTCCAAAACTGCAAAAGTAACAGACATAATTAGTTAATCACAACTACTCAGAAAAATTCAGAAAAAAGATTATTAAAAGACATTGGAAATTTTAATCTGAATATTTCAACGAAACAGAGGGAAGAGTATCTTACCTTACAGAAAAAGAGCTCCCTCTCAGGATTCTCATTCAGCTTTCCCCACAATGGCCAGCTTCTGAAATGAAGAGAGGAAAAGGTCAACACTGCAGAATACGCATCTAAAACAAATTCCACTCCCGACAAAAGAGTTCCCAAGAACCTCCAAAAGAAATATTTACCGGCAGAATATTCTCCTCCCCATTTTTTTGTGATGCAGATATTGATGGAGGAACAGAAAACCTATAATAATCAATAGGTACCACAATAAGACATCGTATTAATGGATATATTCACATAGATGTACAAACTTGAATTATCAAATATTCTTCATGTCTTTAGAACACCATGAAAGAATTAACATTAAACATGGATACACACCGCATAGCTCTTGCTTTTCTTTTGTCCTCTTCCAAGGAATCAGTTTTGGATCCTGGCGCAAACCTTACATGTCGGGCTTTCTTCTTTGCTTCTTCATCACTAGGCAGAGATGTACTATGAAGGCCAAACCTGAGAAATAATGGAAGGATTAGCATGCTCTGAGAAACACTAAACTGAGTACAAACCAACTTCAGGAAGGAAAGTAGTAGATCATAGCATGCAAGCAAAACCTCTCTGCTCTTTCCTTTCGTTTCAGTTCCTCTGACTTATTCAACCCATCCGATTTATTCAATGAGGTACCAGAGCCAAACCTGCCATATTTTCGTTAAAGTGGACAGGTTTATTTGGTATATAATACAAAAATGGTGAACGCATATAAATGAGAAAGGATAAAATGTATTATGTTGAGGTCTCTCATTATGCATGACTGCTGACATAGAAAAAATGAAGAAAAAGAAACTCAGGAGCACCGAAAATCCTACTCGACCAAACATGAGAATAAACAATAACATGGAGAAATAAGATCCTACAGAAATACCGTTCCGCTCGAAAATTACGCTTTTCTTCTTCCGAAAACTGCACAGAAATTCCAAACCGCTCCGCGCGTAGGACCTTCTTTTGAACAGAAGAAACCGGAATAGCGTCTGCACCTAAGGCACAAGCGTCTTCCTTCGATTTCCCAGGTTCTTTCCGAGAGGAAGCCCTTTCGGAGGAAATGGAAGCTTTTGATAGTTCATGGAGACGACCTGATTTAGCAGAAGACGCAACTGAGGATTCTAGAGCTTGGCCAGGGTTTGTCCCCAGAGCACTACTGCGGTTAAAATCCTCCGTCGAAACTGCTACAGCCGCCATAAGGAGTGTTGACAAGAATCAATCAGCGATTGCTTATCAACTACGAGCAACAGAGCTCAGAGAAGAGGAGAGAGAAGCACAAGACGAGCGCGAATTTTTTTCCTGAATTCTGGTGAAGAGGGTAGAGAGCCAGCCCGCCCGCTCGGCCCGCTAAAGTAGCGAGCCGAGCTGGCTCGGCTCGCTACTGTAGCGGGCCGAGTCTGGCTCGGTCCCCTTAGGCGGGCCGAGCTGAGCCTAAAATTTCAGCTCGCGAGCCCGCCAGGAACCGGGCCAAACGAGCGGGCTAACGAGCCGGCGAGCCAGCCCGCCCCCCAGCCCGCCCCTCCCCCTTCCCTTCCCAGTTCCCCCTCAGCCCTGCCTCACCCACGACCCGATCGTCGACGAAGGGAGAAGAGACCGTCTAGATCGTCGCCGTTCTTCTGCGCAGAAGGTGCTGACCAATCGGGTCTCAGCCTTCTCCGGTGAAGACATTCGTCTTCCGTTCACAGATCACTGAACCTCAGACAGAGTCTCTACCTCGCACTCTTCGCCGATCTACTTTCTCCGACCGTGAAGAAGAGATCGCCGACAGATCCGAACCTCCGTCGCCGCATGCCCAGCCATCGTTCGTCGTTCTTCAGTCTGCACCCATTGACCCACAGAGAACGCGTTCCCTCGGCGCCTCGCCATCGCCAATCGCCTTCGCGGGCTTCGCCTGTTGTCTTCCTTCAGAGTTCAGACTTTAGAAACATGCCCTAAATTCTATCACAACTACTTGGCAATCCTATTGCCACGTGTGGTCGTCATTAAATTGGGGGTTTGTTTTTGGAAAGAGAGAATTAATGGAGATGGAGAGTCAGCAAATCAAACTGATTATTTTGATATAAATTGTTTTTTTTGTTTTCCTTTTCATAGCGCTCTCTAAATTAAGGAGCAGGGCTTGACATTGGTAACATCGGAATTTGTGATTTTGGTCGATTTTATCCACGACTATATAAAATAATATTATTTATGTAAAGTCGGCCCGTTAAGCTCGGCTCGTTAGACTCGTTGGGCCGGCTCGGCTCGGCTCGTGGCTCGCGAGCCGGCTCAGGTTGAAAATTTTTTAAGGTCAGCTCGTTAGGCTCGGCTCGTTAGGCTCGGCAGGCTCGTTAAGCTCGGCTCGTTAGGCTCGGCAGGCTCGGTGAGCCGGGCCTTTCCAGGCTCGGCTCGGCTCGGCTCGGCTCGCTCGTTTAACACCTCTAGAAGAGGGGGAATTGGAATAGGCATGTTAAGGTAAGGGCTGAACGGTAAATATAGAAGAGTATCGAGGCAATTTTTGAATTTTCAATCCAGCAGGCAGGGGCAGAAATGAAGTGCCCTACAATCTCAGTTTATCATCAAACCGTAAAACGACTTGTCAGCACAGACAGCTTAAAACGACCCGCAGTTGAACGAAGAAAGAAGGAGGAGAAGATAAAATAACGAGTCCATCGTCCTCTGTTTCTCATCTTCCTAATGATTTTTTTTGTTAATAATGCTCCTTTGAAAAATTGAAAATAATTTTTCTTCTTTTTCGCCATGGGAAGTAGTAGATTAAGATAGTGTGAGAGGAATAACATTATTTTGTTGGGTAGATCAAACAGAAAATTCATACCATTGCTCATTTATCAAATGACTTGTTCTGTTTGGTCATTAAAATTTAGTGTCGGGAAGTCTACGAGTGTTTTTTGTTGCTCAAGAAGATATGCTCCCATTTCCTATAACATTCCATCCTGAACCCCTCAAACATTAGAAATGAAGCTGCAATCAAACGTTAATGAAGATTTGTGCTTACCATCCATGGTTCATCTCGTGCAAAAACTAACACTACACAATCGCACCTATCGCAAGCAAATAATAAATAATAAGTATAAGTCTATCCCACGAGGTTAAAATTATCAAATTTTAAATTTAAGCAAAATAAAATTAATTTATAATAAAATTGTGGATGAGATTAATCAATTATAAATTAAAATAACTATATCGGAAGCACAAACAAATCAGATAAAAACGTGACTTAGATGTGATTTTCTCGTATATGAAATTTATTACTGATGCTATAGAAATGTTGCAGTAAATAAATTAAATTATTTAAAATATTTTTCATAAATCAAGTTTTGTCAAAATTACTTGATTAACTCTTATAATATTTTATTCGTTAGTTTAGAAAAACAAATATTATAATAAACTCAATTAATTACAATTCTAATTAGTTATGGAAAATTAATACTTCGATATGAAAATATTCAATTTCACACAATTCAATATATTTTTTAACTCTATTTACAGTCATGTATAATAGCAGTCCTAATATTTATTTATACTTTCCAACACGAAATAAAATAAACATTAAAACCATATTGAATTATCTAAACAAGTTCATGCAACAAATCATAACAAAAATAGATAAATTAGCATAATTGAATACTCTCTCCTCGCATGAGCTAAATATTTAGCTCATGAAAGAAGAAAATGATTAATTCATTAATCACAAAAATCATCATTCAAAACAGGAAAAATATGAAATTCTTCTCTGCAATGCGATGCTGCGTGTCACGGTCCTACTTTCAAGGGGCGTATCGAGACCGTGCGGCACCCAATATCTCACTAGTACTGGGTCAGCCAACGAGCGTGCCAACGGCACCGAGTGCCCACTTCGTTAGAGCGAGCTTGTGTCTAACGAGTAAGCAACGAGCGAGCGAGATTAACCGAAAGGAGCATCATTTGAGTATAAAGTTTGCATAAAGAGTGTGTGTAAAAAGCCTTGATTGAATAGCAGCAAATTACAACGTTGGGTAGGGGGGTCTACGTGCAATCATGTCTCTCCCCCTAAAGAGCAATCCGGGCCATCTCCATTATAGCAGGAGTGGACATGCTATGTAGGCGAGGAGTCACTTGCCAAAAATAGAAAGAAAAGGATTACAACAGAATTACTTAAAAAGGAAATAAATCTACCTAGCAGCATGGGCGGCCATAGGCAACATGCCTTGGACAAGCCCGGACCTTGACATTCTCCCCTATTTGAGCTGTTGACGTCCTCGTCAACTCTGCTTCTGCTTGAATTCTTTGATCATCTTCGCGGAGTCCTCCAGATCTTCTGCTTTCTCCCAAGATACTTCGTCGTCTCCTAGCCCTTTCCACCTGATGAGATACTCCTGGTACTGTCGCCGGCCTATTCTGACGCTTCGATCTGCAAGGATTTCTTCAACTTCTCTTTTCCTTTGGTTGCTGATGGAGATATCTGGTCTCAAGATGTCGTTCCTTTCCTTGTCTTCGTCATCTGGATGATAAGGCTTTAAGTTGCTGACATGAATCACCGAGTGGATTTTGAGCCATGATGGAAGATTGACTCGATAGGATGTTCTCCCGACCTTCTCGATTACTTCGATTGGGCCTTCATACTTTCTGATTAGTCGCTTGTCTTTCTTCCCTCTCAAGCGAAGTTGTTCAGGTAACAACTTAATTAGTACAAGGTCACCAGCTTTAAATTCCATCGGTCGCCGTTTCTTATCTGCCCACTTCTTCATATGCTTAGATGCTCGCTCCAGGTAAGCGCGAGCTATCTCTGTATTGTACTTCCATTCCTTAGAGAAGTTGTAAGCTTTCGGGCTCTTCCCAGAATATGGTTGCTCTAAGGTATGGGGCATGATTGGCTGTCTCCCGCAAACCACTTCGAACGGGCTCATTCCTGTTGAGGAGCTCTTTTGACAATTGAAACAGAATTAAGCCACATCAAGTAGACTCGGCCAATTCTTCTGATTAGTATTGATGAAGTGTCGCAGGTACTCTTCAAGTAAGCTGTTGAAGCGTTCCGTCTGACCGTCTGTTTGGGGGTGGTAGCTGGAAGAGATATTCAAGCTTGATCCAAGTAGCTGAAATAGTTCCACCCAAAAGATCCAGTGAATCGAGGGTCTCTATCACTGACAATACTTTGAGGAATCCCCCACAGCTTCACTATATGCTTGAAGAATAGTTGGGCGGTTGTCTCGGCAGGACAGTGTTTCGGGGCAGCAATGAACGTGGCATACTTAGAGAACCGATCGACGACCACCAATATGGCTTCAAAGTCGCTGGCAGAAGGCAAGTTTGTGATGAAGTCCAAGGAAACGCTTTCCCAAGGATTTCTTGGTACCGGTAGAGGTTCCAGTAGGCCTGCAATCTTGTTCCTCTCTACCTTATCTTGTTGGCATACTAAACAGGTCTTGGTGTACTGCATAACATCCCCCTTCATTTGGGGCCAGTAGTATCCTCTCTTTAAAAGGGCATAAGTTCGCTGCCAGCCTGCATGACCTGCCCATAAGGTATCATGGCATTCTCGCAGAAGAGTACGCCGTAAGTTATTGCTTCGAGGAACATACAGACGGTTTCCTTTGGTGAAGAGCAAGCCATTTTCGATCCAGAATTGCCGCGTCTTTCCTTCTTTCACAAGTTGCATTACAGCCCGAGCTGCGGGGTCGTCTTGTAAATTGTCCCGGATACGATCTTTTAGGGATCCATTAACCTTACTTGCTTGAAGTTGAGACAGATAACATAGACTAGCGCACTCTGCCTTCCAACTTAATGCATCAGCTGCTCGATTGCTCTGGCCTGATTTGTGTTCAAAGTGAAAATCAAATTCTGAAATTAATTCGTGCCACCGTGCCTGCTTCGCTGAAAGTTTTGGTTGTTCAAAGAAGTGACAAATTGAACTGTTATCTGTCTTTACGATGAACTTCGATCCAAGCAGATACTGTCTCCACACGCGCAGACAATGAACTACAGCCAACATTTCCTTCTCTGAAGCAATGTATTTTCTCTCTGCCTCTTTCAACTTACGACTTTCGAAGGCGATAGGATGGCCATTTTGCATCAGGATTCCTCCTAGAGCAACATCTGAGGCATCAGTCTCTACTTCAAACGGCTGAGTGACATCGGCTAGTGCTAGCACCGGCTCCTGTATCATAGCTTCCTTTAGATTAATGAAGGATTTTTGGCAGTCTGAACTCCACGTCCAAGAAACTCCTTTCTTTAAGAGTTCCGTTAAGGGTGCGGCTTTCTTCGAGAATCCTTCTACAAATCGTCTATAATAATTAGCGAGTCCGAGGAAGGAACGCAGTTCGGTGACAGATGTAGGGGTCTTCCAACTTTTGACAGCACTTATCTTATCAGGGTCCATGCGAAGACGACCTTGTTCAACAATGTGGCCGAGGAATTCGATGCTCTCCTGGGCAAAAGAGCATTTTTCTTTCTTCACATATAGTTGGTTTTCTCTTAGCTTTTCGAAAACCAAACGGAGATGTGTCTTGTGCTCTTCTAGCGTCTCGCTGTATACCACAATGTCATCAAGGTACACCACCACAAACTTGTCAAGGTACTCATGAAATACTTGATTCATGAGGGTGCAGAATGTTGCAGGAGCGTTTGTGAGTCCGAAGGGCATCACCAAGAATTCAAAGGCTCCATACCTTGTTACGCACGTTGTCTTGGGTTCGTCTCCTTCTGCAATTCTTACTTGATAATAGCCTGACCGTAGATCAAGCTTGGTGAAGTACTTGGCTTTATACAACTGATCAAAAAGGTCAGTGATGAGCGGAATGGGATACTTGTTGCGCACTGTGACTTTGTTGAGTGCCCGGTAATCTATGCACATTCGTAGACTTCCATCTTTTTTCTTTTGAAACAACACTGGTGCTCCAAAAGGTGCTTTAGCAGGTCTGATGAATCCGGCCTCAAGTAGCTCATCTAATTGCTTCTTTAGTTCTGCTAGCTCTGGCGGAGCCATTCTATATGGGGCCTTTGCAGGAGGTTTGGCTCCGGGGTTCAGTTCAATCTGATGATCGATGTCTCTTCTTGGAGGTAATGTCTTGGGCAAGCACTCGGGCATGGTACTCCTGAACTCTTCTAGAACTCTTGAGATTTCAGGGTGTATTACTTCCTCCTTCTTTGTACTCGACCCTAATGGAACGACCATGTAAGTTGGATCATCGTGTTTCAGCCCTTTTTTAAATTGCATAGCAGAGAGCATCTTTGTATTGATGACATTTGGTTGTTTTAGAATTGCAGGAACAACGGTTGGGTTGTTACTGGTGACTACTAAACATTTCGCTGATGGCATTGGGATGACTTTATGTTCCATCAAGAAATCCATCCCTAAGATAATATCAAAGTCATCAATCTGTGCTACGACAAAGTCAATAAGTCCTGTCCATGAGCTGAGCTTCAACTGAGCTCTCCTTACGATTCCAAGTACTGGCATCGCTTTGGCATTCACTGTCTTCATCTTTCCGCCATTCCTTTCCAGCTTCAAACCAAGTCGGTGAGCTTCCTTCTCTGTAATAAAATTGTGAGTAGCTCCTGAATCTATCATTGTACTCGTAGTGGCCCTGTCATTGATGAAGGACTCCACATACATGAGACCTTTTTCTGGGATTTTCCTTAGTTCCTCCATCTGTTGTTGTACAGCTGACAAGAAAGTCATAGTACCAACTTCGGCAAGCTCAGTGGATTCTTCTTCAGAAACTTCCTTAACTGAGTTGTCATCTCGAATTGAAGCTTGTAAGGCAGTTAAGGCCGATCTATGAGGGCATTCGGCCACTCGATGAGGTCCTTTGCACAGAAAGCAAGACATAGGCCTATTTGTAGGTCGCTGATTGTTAGCATTTCTTGGTGCTTCGTAGCCTTCTCTTGGAACAAATGGTTTCTTTTCAATAGTACCAGTGTTCGGCTTCTGAAACTTGGCGGCGTTTGAGCTACTAGGAGCATTCTTCTTTGGTGCAGAGTTCTCAGAGTTATAGTCAAACAACCGCTCTGCTGCGGCAAGCGCGCTTGAAAGGCTTTGCACCCTTTGTTCATACAATTTAGTTCTGGCCCACGGCTTAAGACCTTCGATGAAAGTGAAGATCTTATCTTTTTCTGACATGTCTCTAATGTTCAGCATGAGTCCCGAGAACTGTTTAACATAATCACGAATGCTTGTAGTCTGCTTCAACTCTCGAAGTAGTCTGCGGGCATTAAACTCGACATTCTCTGGAAAGAATTGATCCTTCAGTTGTCTTTTAGTTCTTCCCACGTATCAATCACACATTCGCCCATACTGATATCGTGGTATTTCGATCTCCACCAAAGTTTTGCATCTCCAGTAAGATGCATTGTGGCCAAGGTAACTTTCGAATCATCATCTGTTTTGGTGGCTTTAAAATATTGTTCCATGTCGAAGATGAAATTCTCAATTTCTTTTGCATCTCGAGCTCCCCCAAAGGATTTTGGCTCTGGGATTTTCACTCGGCTAAATTCAGCAGCAGCAAGTACCATGGGTTTGACTTCCCATGGCTCTCATAGTCAGGTTCAGTTTAACGTTGATCTCACCAATCTCAGCTTTGAGAGAATCAAACATTGTCTTGAAGTCCTCTGTTACTTGGGACACAGTTTCTGACAACCGGGTATGAGCTAGCTCGATCTCATCGACGCGCTCCAGGACCCCGATTATTGCACTTGTGGAACTTTCTCCTGTGTCAGCTCCCTTTCCCTTTTCTTGTTGGGATTCGAGGGTCTCCACCCGATTCAACAGCTCTGGAATCGGTATGGCATCTATCCTGTTGTGAATAGTGGCTATTTCGGTAGGAAATTCAGACATTTCCTTCATTCGTTCTTCTATGAATCGAATGTTGTCCGGTATGTCTTGCAAATACCGTATTTCTTCTTCCAACTCGACGAGGCGCTCGAGTTGATCTGAGGGCGAACCCGACTTTTCTGTCAAATTCTTCTTCGGCATGATTTCTCACGTTTTTGAGCCAACCTAGGCTCTGATACCAACTGTCACGGTCCTACTTTCAAGGGGCGTATCGAGACCGTGCGGCACCCAATATCTCACTAGTACTGGGTCAGCCAACGAGCGTGCCAACGGCACCGAGTGCCCACTTCGTTAGAGCGAGCTTGTGTCTAACGAGTAAGCAACGAGCGAGCGAGATTAACCGAAAGGAGCATCATTTGAGTATAAAGTTTGCATAAAGAGTGTGTGTAAAAAGCCTTGATTGAATAGCAGCAAATTACAACGTTAGGTAGGGGGGTCTACGTGCAGTCATGCCTCTCCCCCTAAAGAGCAATCCGGGCCATCTCCATTATAGCAGGAGTGGACATGCTATGTAGGCGAGGAGTCACTTGCCAAAAATAGAAAGAAAAGGATTACAACAGAATTACTTAAAAATGAAATAAATCTACCTAGCAGCATGGGCGGCCATAGGCAACATGCCTTGGACAAGCCCGGACCTTGACACTGCGCGCGTTACTGCAACATTACGTCGTTCCTGTTTTTCCTTTCTCCTTCTGACTTTCTTCTCTTCTCTTTGTATTTCTTTCTCTTCAGCCCTTTAGGGCCTTCTTCTCGACTATTTTTCTGAACCAAAAGTTGTCTCTTTTAAAATAATCTTCCTTCCTAAGATTTTCTCTTTTCTTATCTAATCATAATATTTAATTTAGATTAGATCCTCTTTTTTCTCCTAAAATCATAGTTGTTTTTTTATTCTTCTCTCTGTCTAGAATTTTTCGTTCGTAACTTTCAGCTTTCAAATATTTTATTCATTGAATTTGCTTGCATCATCAGCAATCTACAAAAAATACTAATTTTAAATAAATATTTCTTTAAAAGAATAAAAAACGTTGTTTTATGCAAATCCGATGCTACACGCGATGTTATAGCATTATGTAACAAAATATAATTCTTTTATTTAATAATCACTGATTTTTAACTACAACATTCATAAAATATACTATGCAATAATTCTTTTCAAGATTTATCAGCTCACTTAAACATCGTTGACGTGGTCCATTTGTATTAATTTGTTTTCTTGTGTAAGCTGTTACCTTCCCCGCACAGTGTTTTTGCCATTGTTTTGATTGAAGAATGCGATTTATGTTACTGTAAAAATAACCAGAGACTCAAGATAATACTTTTGGCTTTGCAGTAAAATGGTGTTGCCATACTTGTGCTCTCCTCATTTAAGGTGAATTTCCAACTTTTATAGGTTGTGAATAAAGGTGCAGTGACCTATCTTAAAGTAAATGGCATGGGTGTTCAGTGTGTGAAGATCTCATTTAATTTTTGAACTTTATAAACTGATTATTTTCCAACTTATTCACGTCTCATTTAATCCTTTCATGACATGTGATGGTGTTCAGGGTTCCATGTTTCAACCGCTGCCAAAATTCCACTATCAAAGTGGTCAAAATTCCATCAGAGAAGCCATAGCCGCTGTAATTTGTTCCAGTCCTATAGCCGGATCAATGGGCAGAATAGAATCTCTTTTATGTAGTATAAACCTGAAATTGTCTTTCTACTAGGAAATATTAGCCTATACTTTCTGTATTTCTCAATGAGCTTCTCTAGATTGAAAGCTACTTCTGGTAGAGAACGATGCTTTCTATCTGTGAATTTACAAATTTGAAAATCGAGTACAATTCAATTACAAGCAGCATTCCACCATATTACTCTGAAATCTATCACTGCCACGACTCAATCAAATTTCCGGGTTGGGTTTCTCTCGTAGATAATGATTTTCTTAGAGCTGGTTCTAGGAGGGGTAAGAGAAGGATGAAGAGGGCTTCGAGCTGGTTCTGAATTTGGGTCGAATCTCTGCGAAGAAAGGTAAGTGAGGGCAGTGACCACATCGGCTATGACGGGTCGCAAATGAGGCTGCTCTTGAACGCACATTTCTGCAATGGCAATGGCTTGGTATAATCCCCTTGACGGGTATTGACCTTTCAGCGCTGGATCCGCCATTTGTGAAAGCTTGTTTCGATCTTTAAACAACGGTCTTGCCTGCAAGATCTCATGCTCAGAAAAGGAAAGAAGAAAATACAGAAGGATAGGAAAAAGTTTAAGAATTGAGAGGCTAAATGTGTTACCCATGCAACAAGATTCTGCTCTCCAGAAGCTTTTTTGGTATCATCAATGGCTTTCCGGCCGGTGACGATCTCCAAAAGCACAACTCCAAAGCTGTAAACATCTGATTTGAGAGTTAACTGACCAGTTTTAGCATATTCTGGAGCGCAATATCCGTAAGTACCCATAACTCTGGTGGAAACATGGGTGTTGTCTCCAACAGGACCTACTTTTGCTAACCCGAAATCAGACAGCTTAGGATGATAGTTTTCACCCAACAAAATGTTTGAACACTTCAAATCTCTGTAAATTACTGGAGGACTGGCCTTGTCGTGTAAATACTCCAGCCCTTTTGCTGCCCCAGCTGCTATTTTCATTCTTGTATTCCAATCCAGCTTTCTTGTACCAGGCAAAACATCTGCACAAATACACATCCATATCGAAAACAGGACAGATGCCTTTGTAACATTTCACCAAGTCTTTGGTTGTGACACGATAAACAATTTTCAAGTCTTTGAAGTTTTTTCAATAATAGGTTTCAATGTGTTGTTTTTGACAGTTTCCTATTTGAACTCTTATTTCCAAAAACGAAACGATACAAGCTCAGTTACGTTCTATAAGATATAATTCGAAAAAAAAAAATGTCGGTTTGAAAAAAAAAAAGTAGTCAAGTGATTTCTCTTTCTTCCTCAGAACAATGTTCAAACAGATCTATAGTTCTTAAATTTCGAAATACTTTTTCGAAGTGAAGATTGCTCACAGAGAAGACATACCATGAGAAAAGCAAGAACTTGTCTAATTCTATAACATCAGCAAACATAGATGAACTATCTGATTATGAAACTCCATGGAAAATGTAACAAAGGAATAGAGATATGTACCATGTAAATGATCCTCCAATGATCCAAGTGACATATATTCATAAACCAGCAGCCTCTGATCTCCATCAGCACAATACCCTATAAGATTGACAAGGTTAGGATGATGAAGAAGACTCAACATCAACACTTCGACGAGAAATTCTCGGTTTCCTTGCAACCCAGTTTCGATCGAGTTGCTTAATAGCAACAACCTACATTCAATAAACATTTTTTTTTTTCAGAAATATATTATGAAAATGGAGTGTAAAAGAGTTGAAACAAATAAGACAGGTTACTTGATTAGTGTTTCCTAAGTGTCCTTTATAAACTCGACCAAAACCTCCCTCTCCCAAAAGACATTCTGCCCTGAAATTTCTAGTTGCTGAGGCCAGTTCATGAAATGTGAATGTCTGAGCTGCAATTTGACTAGACCCTCCATTTGCTGATGTTCCTTTGACACTCAAGGAGGAATTCACCTCTGACTTATCTGAAAAATGCGAAAGAAATGAGAAAGAACATAAGGAAATGACAAAGGATCATGGCTGAAAATGCAGCAAGAAACATCTGCAATCCCGTGGAGGTGTAATATCAGTTATGGGTGAAACTGACTTGTAAAAAGAGAGTAGCAAGTAGTTACAAATACACACAGTACCCAGCTTTAACTAGGCTATATGCAGAATTTTGCAAGGAAATAGAATATATGCTTCACGAAACCATCAATTTTCGTGGAACTGGTGAAAGAAAAATCCAGCACAAACGCTCGATTTCTGATCTATTGTCAAATCGAACAAAACCCAGGTGAAGAATCAGAGTTGTTTCTAGCATTATACTTCTATTCCGCTCTTACCAAACGAATACCTGAAGTAGGTTTGATATGGTCAACTTTGTTCATCAGCAGTTCCATCTTCTTCTTCTTCTTCGACATGGCTTTTCGGTTCGAGTCCCCTGAACACGGAATCCAACGCATTTTTGACCTCTTCCTATCGCTCTGAATCAACAGCAGAACAGCAGAACAGCAGAACAGCAGAACACCAGAACAGTGAAGTCTAAATCATCTAAAAAATCCCAAACATGAATCAGCAAAAGGAAGCACCCAAACAGACGGAAAACTAGAATTGGAAAAGACCCAAAGCGTTTACTTCTTAGTCCGTGAGAAGCTTTTTCGGTGGAAACCCAGAAAATCCGCCAACGAGTTGGTAAAAGCGTTTGAATAATCGAACCACAGCGCTGTCGAAAAAGGGTTGCAGAAATTGAGACTCGTACACGCCCAACGACCTGCTTTACGCGGCTTCTTTGACTCCCCGGCTTCAACTCGCTTAAAAAAATGTCGACTCTCTCTTCACAGTGAAAAGTTTTTTCCAAAAACTAAAACCACAAATTGCTGCTTTTCCCTTGTTTTCAACGCAAGATCTCGTCGACCCTCTTGCGTTCATTGAACAAATAGCAGGATTTAAAATTACTAAATTAGTGAGAAAAAAAAAAAGTAATAATTATTGTGTTGTAGTACAGTGTCTGTTTCACCATCTCCTCCTAATTTTTTTTTTGTTCTGAAAAGAAGTTATTCAGAATTAATTTTGGCATGATCTTTTGGTTAGTTGGAATCACGTTGGAGAGAAACACGTGGAAAGTTAACCGATGCCCAACAAAAAAGGAAACCCTTCCTTCGTTTGGACCACTTTCAATTTCTGAAGCTTTGAATTGATCGTATCCCAATAGAAATTAGAGTTTCGTCAACGTTTAATGTTCACTTCATCGCAACATATTTATTTGGCAATCAACGCATAGAAAGTGATATTAGAAATTCGTCCATCAATAAATATCGTGCAGTGTAAAGATAACGTAAAATCAAGATTTATAGTATCAAAATAAATAAATTTAAAAATGAATTTGGACGAAATCATGAGTTACGTAAAGTCTGAGCTGGATTTCACCAGATTTGAGTCAAATCTGGTGATCCGTACTTCGATTACTATTTTTTGCACTTAAAAACTGCGAATCAAATAGTGAAATATGATTCTTCTTTATTAAGAATTGTTATTGCTCATATAAGTATGGCAGGCGAACTGAAACACGACCGAACTGATAGTTCTAGCTCTGATCTAGTTTTGTCAACCCCTAGCTAGAATGTAGCCCAAAAATGATGGTAATTATCACTGAAAATGATGTCAAACAATATAATAGTCAAACTCAATGTGTCTGATTTGCTCATGAAAGACTGAATTACACAAACTAGCACTCTTGTTTCTTCAGCATAAGGTAATAGGTCGATGAAAAACAAGTATAAAAAAAACAATCTCATTATAAAAGTAGTAGATAATTTAGAAACACTATCTTGTTTTTTGTTCTTCCCACAAACAATGGAATCGCCAAAAAAAATATAAATTATAGTGGTGAACGTACGATTTGTAGGATAACCAACTCAATCGGCATTAGAGTAGACACTCATCATCAAACTCAAAAGGCATATCTAAAAAGCTTTTTTTAGCTTACAAACTTCTCAAACTGATGACAAATACTAGGAGGAGGCATCAAATAGACTTCTTCTCGAAGAAGGTCAAATTGAGAATTCAGATTCATATGATTGATTTATAAAAAACAAGATTCAAAGTCGAAAAAGAAATGTGGTCAACGTTAAGAAGAGTAAATAAATGTATGATAGTGGAACCAGCACCTGCTAAAAGCATTGGAAACCATCAACAGTCATGACTGACACAGATGAACAGGGAGAAGGGAAAAAAAAAAGATTCATTGGATGACATATGGTGAGAAGCACCATGATCTAAAATGCGTGAGGAAGATATACTTACCGCCTTGATGATAACAAACTTGTGAGAGAAGAGGGGACAAACATAGCATGTGGTCGATTTTAATCTAATTAATTCCTTGCACCGAAACCTTTGGGAGATTAAAGTCTCCCTCTCCGAAAAAAAGAAAAAACAACTCTTTGCATCAAAATTTATATATTTTCAAAATGCTGATTAATCCAAAAACAAAAAGTCCAAATAGAAAATTCATGAAGACTATTCATTCCTATGATAACTCATGAAAATATGAGAAACCAGAATGAAGAAACAAAGGAGGTTAGGATTTCTTATTGAATGCTTAGGTGAAAAATACAATGAAATGGAAGTTTAAATAGACTTGTAAAAATAAATAATAAAAGACTATGGTAACACCCTAAATTCTAAATTCTCGATTTTAAAAGCCTAATTTGAAAATATTAAATTTTTACCCAATTTAATTTTATAAATCAGATTTAATTTCAAGTGTTATAATCATAATTTCTAAAATTTTAAAGAAAACTTATATGAAAACATTAAATGCGCGGAAGTTTAAAACAATGTTAAATCATTAAATAGTTTTGGTCAAAATTGAAATAAATGCATAGTTAAAACCATTCATAAAATTTTATTAATGATGAAGTCAAAATAAATCATTCAAAATTTCCACCGAAATAATTTATGAAATATTCCCGAAAACTTGAAACATACTAATTTAAATTCCTTCCTCAAATATTACCTTCTTCTGTATGCTTGCTTGTCTCTGGAAAATTCTTGATCACAGTCAATTTTTCATCAGATAAAAACTCACACGCGTTACAAAATTACAAACTATGAGAATAACTCAGTAGCGAAAACACGTGCAGATGCAATATTAACAATACTTTTATTAAATCTTGATTTAACAGTTACATACTAGTTCAGAACTTATTTTTCAATCTTCATTCAGACTTAGCTTCATTGTCGTTCAGACTTTGTTATCTCATTTTCGTTCAGGCATAGTCGTCTCATTATCCTTCAAGTGTAGCCATTTCATTTTCGTACAGGCATAGCCATCTAATTGTCGTTCAGGCGTAGCCATCTCATTTTTGTTCAAGCTTAGTCATCTTATTGTCGTTCATGTTTTGCTATCACATAATTTCTATCAATTCCATCATATTCATACACATATAAAATGTCTCACCAATTTTATATTTATACAATTATATGTCAACGCCTAAACATGTGTGGTCAAATATTAGAATCATTTAATAAAATAATTATAAGAAAATAATATAGATTTTGTGATGTAGGGTCGTAACCAAAACATTGAAAACATGGTATTTTCACTTACCTAGATTCCGAGAGGTTAGGGTATCGGGATTTTTCCAAGATTCCAAATAATATCGAGTACACTTGGTCGAATTGGATCGATTCAGACGACTTTTGAGATTTTTCCTTCATAAATAAAATATTCTGTATTAATTTCTCACTTTAATAAATCCATTTCAAAAGAATTTAGGCAGAAATTACTTACCGATTTATTCTTAGATCGGTTCGGTCGGATTCAGATTGTTTTAGATAGCTTTTGGTCGAATTTGACGGTCCGGAAGCAATCTGGTCCAGTCTGAGTGATTCTGGTCGAAATCGGGTCTGGTCTGGTTCGGTTGGACCGATTCGGTTCAGCTGGGCCGGTTTGGTTTGCTGGGCCGGTTCAGTTGGACCATCCTTTAATGAACCGGGTCAGGTTTTTAAAGAAACCCTGAACCCTTTCTTCTTTCTCTTCTTCCTTCTTCGTGGCTCTTTCGCGTCGTGCAGACCAAATCACTTGAGAGAACGTTCCTCGAAGAACGGCGGCAGCTCGACCGAGAGCAATTCGTCTGAGCTCGGCCGTTTTAGTGGAGCTTGTGGCTGTGACTAGGAGATGCTCGGAGACCGAAGGTCGAAGATAAGACTTCTGACTGAGAGAGAGAGAGAGAGAGAATTTTCTCAGTGAAATCGAGAGAGAGCTCTGGTGTGTTCTTCACCATCACCGAGCCTCTCAATTTATAGGGAAGGTTCGCAACAACTTCCTCCCCCAAATCCGAGATCCCTTCGGATTTTCTGCTGAGCATCAGCAACCATTCAGATTTTCTGCTGAGTCTCAGTATATCTGAATCCAAGCAGATTTTCTACCCATCTAGCAGCATGTAACGACCCTTAAACCTATCCCTTAATTTCCTGTAAAATTTTTCGTTTTGTGTATTAAGTAAATTTCAACTTCGAGAACATCAAGTCAAAGTCTAAATCGTTAATTTCATCATCAAAATCGTTTAAAGAAAACCTGTTAATATAAGGGAAACAATCAGCCAATTGAACATCGCGGAGGAAGGGCAAAATTGCCAAATTAAGTAGCCGATCGATCGGCCATATCAGCCGATCGATCAGTAGTAGTAAAAAACTGGGGGGGGGGGGGGGGGGGGGGGGGGATCGATCGCCCATCATATAGGCTATCGATCGCCCTTTGGCGATCGCCCATCATATAGGCTATCGATCGCCCTTTGGCGATCAATCCTCCAGCCGATCGATCGCCCTTACAGGCGATCGATCGGCTACCTCTCTGGAAAAATTCCAGAGAGTAGCCATATCTCGCCGATCGATCGCCCTCTCAGGCGATCGATCGGCGACCTCTCTGGATTTTGGAAATCCAGAGAGTGCATTCCCCCTTCTCCCTTTCTTCTTTTCTTCCTCTCCCTGCACACACACACTTAACCATTTTTCTTCCCATTCTTTTCCTCTCATCAACCACATACACTTAAACCCAACTCCTAACAAACACTTCAACATAACATCATTCATAACCTCCTTCATTCCTCAATTCGACAATCACCATAACACGACTCCAAAGCGTTTACAACGGAGTAAATTTCATGAAAACGAACTGCGTGAATCCATTTGAAAACTAACCAAAAATCCCTATGAAGTTTGACAATCAAGCAGTTCCAGTATAAAATTTCAAAATCATCACTTAGACCTCTGAATTGACGAAAAAAATTGTTCGGGGACTGAATTGAAATATTTGAAATCATAAAAAAAAAAAACAAGTAATGAAGGCTTAATTAATTGTTCACACCTGCACAATGAACACCATTCATACATGAACGGCCTCATGTCTATTAAGAAGCCTAGAAACTTTTTAAAAATTAATGTCCAATCGTTGAAACAATACAAGACTCGTTCATAACAAATTCTTAAAAGAAATCTACAGTTTAGGCAAGCAGGGCAGCTGTAAAACCAACAAAAATAATTGAAATTTTTTTTAAAATAATTAATTACTAAGCGTACGAGGTAAACTGTTTATTTTGGAAAGTTTGGGGTTCTATTCTTACGATACTCTTGGGTGGTGGGACAAGACTTTTCCATAGATTTTACTTTTCGGTGCTTCCACTTGTACATAAATATGGACTAATAAATCAAAAAACTATGCATACAAATAAATAAAATAAATGAAGAATGAAAATGATAAATGCTAATTATGTCAGCCAGAGTGCAATAAATGATAAATACTCAAATTTATCAAACACAACAAGAGTTTACTTGCCAAAAATTTGAAGATTTACAAACATTATATTTTTCTCATTATAAATTCATAAAAAGAAACAGCACGAGAAAGAAAAACTACATATTACACTAATTTTGAATATAGGAACTTTTGTTTTGAAATAAAATTCAAAAATTTTTTTCTCAAATTATAATTATTTGAAACTTCATAATGCACAAGTAGATTGGCTTAAATGTACATGTAAACCCTATTCCCACAAACATAAGAACTCCATTTAAGAGGTCTGAAAGCCGAAGACTTCATTTTGTAAGGACTTATAAATGGATCACTGAGTATGGTAATTATTTGATAATCTAAAACAAGAAACTTACCCTTTGTCTCTTTTTCTAATATTGATACCAAAGGCCTAAACTTTGCCAAATATATGTTTATTATATATTTGGCAAATCTAAGAAAATACACAAGATGCTTTCAAAACTAGACTTGCGTAATTGAAATATCTTGAACATATAGCTGATAATAATGAGAAAATAAAGTCAGTAAAAGCAAAGTGGTCAGGGTTTGAATACATTTTTCTATCTAGTGCAGCTACTTTTTGCTCTTTTAGTCAATGGCCCAGCATCAAAATAGAGTCAATCGATTCAGTTGTTAACACTTTCTACAATCTGAAATGACACTAAAATATAAGCACATAACCTAGAAAGTGTTGAGCGAAAACAATGAAAAATTATCATCACATCCACATTTTCTATCTTAGTCAATGCCCTTACTTTATAAAAAGATTTTGTTCCTAACACTTGCTAGAATCACAAACAATACAAAATTATCATCATTCGTCGATCCCATAAAGAGCTTAAATAAAAAATTAAACGGTATGAAGCTAGTCAGTATCTGGGTAATCATAGGAAGGTAAAAATATCTTCTTCCTCACAAATATGCTGAGGCTGATAGAAGTTTAATCACGCACTTCTCCGCTTGCCAGACTAAGTTCATTCCAATTGCTCTAATACATCATTGCACGTTTGAAAAAATCTACATGTCACTGGTGGAACTATCAAACTAACAAAAAAATTGTGGGTTGATAGGCTACTTGGCAGATTTACACAGAACGACAAAAGAAAGAACTAAACTTAGAAAATACCAATGGATGAGATTATTTGTGAGTCGTAGTTTGTTACTTCCCACAAATATCTAGCATCAATTTGGAAATGTTTTCTATTCCCAAAACAATTACCGAATGCGAGCAATCATAAATAATTGCAAAAAAATTGTTCAAGGACTTAATTGTAAAAACCTCAAAGTTCGGAAGTAAATTGACAAAAAAACTATTCGGGGACTAAATTGTTTAAACCTAAAAGTTCGGGGACCGAATTGACGAAAAAAATTGTTCGGAGATTTAAGTGTAAAAAACTAAAAGTTCGGGGACCGAATTGACTGAAAAAATTATTCGGGGACTGAAGTGTAAAAACCAAAAAGTTCAGGAGCCGAATTGACGAAAAAAATTGTTCGGGGATTGAATTGAAAAAACATAAAAGTTTGGGGGTCAAAGTGTCAAAAAAAATAATTCGGGGGCTAAAGTGTCGAAAAAAATAGTTCGATGACTGAATTGAATACCCCTAATATTTCAGGGGCCAAAGTGTCGAAAAAAATAGTTTGAGGACTGAATTGAAAAACCCTAATAGTTCGGGGCCAAAGCGTCGAAAAAAATAGTTTGGGGGCCAAAGTATCGAAAAAAATAGTTCGGGGACTGAATTGAAAAATCCCAATAGTTCGGGGGCCAAACTATCGAAAAAAATAGTTCGGGTACTGAATTGAAAAATTCTAATAGTTCGGGGGCCAAAGTGTCGAAAAAAATAATTCGGGGACTGAATTGAAAAATACTAATAGTTCGGGGGCCGAATTGTCAAAAAAAATAGTTCGGGGATTGAATTGAAAAATTCTAATAATTCGGGGGCCGAATTGTCGAAAAAAATAGTTCGGGGGCCAAAGTGTCGAAAAAAATAGTTCGGGGACTGAATTGAAAAATCCTAATATTTTAGGGGCCAAAGTGTCAAAAAAAATAGTTCAAGGACTGAATTGAAAAAACCTAAAAGTTCAGGGGCCTAAGCGTCAAAAAAAAAAAAAGTTCGGGGACTGAGTTGGAAAACCCTAATAGTTCGGGGGCCAAAGTGTCGAAAAAAATAGTTCAGGGGCCGAAGTGTCGAAAAAAATAGTTAGGGGACTGAATTGAAAAATCTAAATAGTTAGGGGGCCAAAGTGTCGAAAAAAATAGTTCGGGGACTGAATTGAAAAACCCTAATAGTTTAAGGTGAATCGAAAATCCCTAATAGTTTTGGGGCCAAAGTGTCGAAAAAAATAATTCGGTGGCCAAAATGTCGAAAAAAATAGATCGGGGACTGAATTGAAAACCCTTAATAGTTCGGGGACCAAATTGTTGAAAAAAATAGTTAGGGGACTAAATTGAAAAACCCTAATAGTTTAGGAGCCAAAGTGTCGAAAAAAATAGTTCGGAGGCCAAAGTGTTGAAAAAAATAATTCGGGGACTGAATTGAAAAATCCTAATAGTTTGAGGGCTGAATTGTCAACAAAAATAGTTCGGGGACTAAATTGAAAAACCATAATAGTTTGGGGGCCAAAATGTCGAAAAAAATAGTTCGGGGGCCAAAGTGTCGAAAAAAATAGTTCGGGGACTAAATTGAAAAATCTTAATAGTTCGGGGGCTAAAGTGTAAAAAAAAATAATTCGGGGATTGAATTGAAAAATCTTAATAATTTGGGGGCTAGAAAGAAGAAAACATTAGCTGCAAAAGAACAAATACGAAAAGTAAGCTTAAAAGAAGTTACTACCTGGGAAACAAACAACATGCATAAAGGAATCAATTAGTCTGGCCATTGGCTACGTGGAGCATTCAAAAGTGTGGTGATTGCCCATTTCAAAATTCTTACAAAAAGGAGAAGACACCAAGAGACTAAATAGAATATGGGAAAATAAAAGACACCTTTTTTATCACAACAAGGCTGAGAGACAGGTAGCTGTTGAAGTGTAGATAAAATGGTGGTTTTGGAGGTCAGGTGGAAAGCAATTTCTAAATAGTGTGACAGGCAATATGTAAGGAAGATAATGAAATGATATAAATGCCATATGAACTATTATAAAATATACACATGATGGTGTCTGTAATTTTACCTCAATCTCAGCAATTCATGTAGCTTAGAATGTTAGTATTGGAAAGAGTCAGAAAGTTTCCCAATGATGAGACAGACCATAGTGTGTCAAACTGGATGAAACTTTAACTTAAATTGTTACATAGAACACAACATCACTGTACAACTTTAAAAGGGTAATTAATTCTTTCATCGGGAAGTTATTGAACAAGAAACATTAACCATAAAATGATCCAAGAGAATTCAATCAAAGTTAGTTTGCTGCAATTGCCATGCCTTTAGCAGAATACATATTTATGGGCTTGAAACACGAAGAAGAGGAAACATACGCACAATTATCAAGGAAAAATGTTTGTATAGAATAGAGAAACAAACAGATACCACACCATCCAAGAAGACCATTGAACAAGTCCAACACAATGAATTACACCCAGAATTCTCCTTTGTAGGAAGCAAACAATTATAAAATGAAAAGCTTTCTCCTCCAAGAATTTGTCATGTAGTAGGATATTAGCTGAATATTATGGTTTGTTCAGAAGCGTCATCCCACTTCTAAGTGATGATAAAGAATGTGTACAAAGAACTTTATGTACCTTTATTTAGTAGCTTTTATTTGCCCAATAGAATCGCGAGATCAGTAAACTCTAACATGGAGGCAAAGAAATGGAGCTCTTTTGCAGAGGCTGTTCTTTATTTGGAATATTCAGCTTTGCCAACTTTCACGCAGACCGATCCATCTAAAATGATGTTCAAAGAAAAGAAAAGAAAAAAATTGGATAAGCACATACTAATCAACCACAGATTTCAAATGTTGAAAACATATACTTTTCAAGTTATTTTTACCATTTTCAACTGGGAAAATGATTGAAGGTTCAAGATTACTGAGAATACAGCACTCGGCATGGTACACCGGGCTTCAAATGGTCTAAAATTAATACATAGTTTTGTGCATACTTCCAATTTAAACTAAGTTTTGCTAGAGAAATGACGTTCTTCAAGTTTAGAAGAGAATAATAGGATCTTCAACATTTCAAATCATCAATGTTCAGAGAGTGAACATACTACAATGTCAGATTCATAGCTTTATACCAAAAAAGAGAATGAAAAAAAAAACAGAGAAAATCATTATCACTTTTCAACAACTTCCCTGAAATTGAATAACACCACATTTGGTGTAAAGCTTAATTTAGCATTTTGAGGAAAGCAAAATCAAACGAACACTCACCACCCATCCGCGATAAAGCTATAGCACCCGTTTCATGAAAATGAAGCCACCAGTACCATCGTCTCCATACCGAATAAGGATAAAAAAACATTATCGTCACAGAAGAAGATAGAAAAAATGGCAGCGAAATAGAGGAATTGCCTCTTCGAAGGCCAGAGAACTGGTGTGTCGTAGCAGTGCATGAAAAACAGACCACACAGAAAACTGTTAAAAGCTTATAAAAAAATGCCCAAATATTTTGTTGGGATTTCAAACAATGAGCATTTTTTTATACAAGTGAGAAAGATCGATACAGAAACAAATAATCACTCGTCGAAGAAGAAAACACTCTACAAAGAGAACAATGATCAGTTGACGAACCTAAAGCAGGAGATTCAGGGGGGTAGGAATCACTTCCTCGACCGTGAAAAACATCTCCTACAGTTTTGATAGACAACGACAAGAGAACACAGAGTTGGTAAAAATTGAATAACCTCTTACAAAGCTAATTAGTATAATTCCCATTAAAAACAACTCTTAGCGAACATTCTCAAAGAATTTCCGATTAAAGAACCTGGATTTGTCTGTAATAGCTGTGGAGACGTGAGGTTCGTCCCATGCATCAACTGTAGCGGGAGTAGGAAGGTGTTCGATGAAGAAGAAGGGTTGCAGAGAAGGTGTAGCGACTGCAATGAAAACGGCCTGATTAGATGCCCTGATTGTGGTTCATAAAATGATCCTAGAATTGCCTGCTTCGATTTCTCTGAAAATGGATTTTGTGGATTCATCTTTAATGATTAGATGAACTGCATTTTGGATAACATGGGATGTTGTCCAAATCCAAAGTTGGAGTTTGTTTGTTCTAATCTTCACTTGGAGAATGTAAATATTTAGGGTGGTTTTCTTAGACAGATCTGCATGTGTTGCAGCTGGTGTTTTTTAATCAAATGGGATTGTTCTTGATTTGGTTTTTGCAGTCAGATATTGTTAGATGATTGCAGACTGTTGGTTAATTGTTCTGAACCTATGTTTGGTTGAAAATGAAGTGTCATCTAATCATTAAAGAATGTGTACAAAGAACTTTATGTACCTTTATTTAGTAGCTTTTATTTGCCCAATAGTAAACTCTAACATGGAGGCAAAGAAATGAAGCTCTTTTGCGGAGGCTGTTCTTTATTTGGAATATTCAGCTTTGCCAACTTTCACGCAGACCGATCCATCTAAAATGATGTTCAGAAAGAAAGAAAAAATTGGATAAGCACATACTAATCAACCACAGATTTCAAATGTTGAAAACATATACTTTTCAAGTTATTTTTACCATTTTCAACTGGGAAAATGATTGAAGGTTCAAGATTACTGAGAATACAGCACTCGGCATGGAACACCGGGCTTCAAATGGTCTAAAATTAATACATAGTTTTGTGCATACTTCCAATTTAAACTAAGTTTTGCTAGAGAAATGACGTTCTTCAAGTTTAGAAGAGAATAATAGGATCTTCAACATTTCAAATCATCAATGTTCAGAGAGTGAACATACTACCATGTCAGATTCATAGCTTTATACCAAAAAAGAGAATGAAAAAAAAAACAGAGAAAATCATTATCACTTTTCAACAACTTCCCTGAAATTGAATAACACCACATTTGGTGTAAAGCTTAATTTAGCATTTTGAGGAAAGCAAAATCAAACGAACACTCACCACCCATCCGCGATAAAGCTATAGCACCCGTTTCATGAAAATGAAGCCACCAGTGCCATCGTCTCCATACCGAATAAGGATAAAAAAACATTATCGTCACAGAAGAAGATAGAAAAAATGGCAGCGAAATAGAGGAATTGCCTCTTCGAAGGCCAGAGAACTGGTGTGTCGTAGCAGTGCATGAAAAACAGACCACACAGAAAACTGTTAAAAGCTTATAAAAAATGCCCAAATATTTTGTTGGGATTTCAAACAATGAGCATTTTTTTATACAAGTGAGAAAGATCGATACAGAAACAAATAATCACTCGTCGAAGAAGAAAACACTCTACAAAGAGAACAATGATCAGTTGACGAACCTAAAGCAGGAGATTCAGGGGGGTAGGAATCACTTCCTCGACCGTGAAAAACATCTCCTACAGTTTTGATAGACAACGACAAGAGAACACAGAGTTGGTAAAAATTGAATAACCTCTTACAAAGCTAATTAGTATAATTCCCATTAAAAACAACTCTTAGCGAACATTCTCAAAGAATTTCCGATTAAAGAACCTGGATTTGTCTGTAATAGCTGTGGAGACGTGAGGTTCGTCCCATGCATCAACTGTAGCGGGAGTAGGAAGGTGTTCGATGAAGAAGAAGGGTTGCAGAGAAGGTGTAGCGACTGCAATGAAAACGGCCTGATTAGATGCCCTGATTGTGGTTCATAAAATGATCCTAGAATTGCCTGCTTCGATTTCTCTGAAAATGGATTTTGTGGATTCATCTTTAATGATTAGATGAACTGCATTTTGGATAACATGGGATGTTGTCCAAATCCAAAGTTGGAGTTTGTTTGTTCTAATCTTCACTTGGAGAATGTAAATATTTAGGGTGGTTTTCTTAGACAGATCTGCATGTGTTGCAGCTGGTGTTTTTTTAATCAAATGGGATTGTTCTTGATTTGGTTTTTGCAGTCAGATATTGTTAGATGATTGCAGACTGTTGGTTAATTGTTCTGAACCTATGTTTGGTTGAAAATGAAGTGTCATCTAATCATTAAAGAATGTGTACAAAGAACTTTATGTACCTTTATTTAGTAGCTTTTATTTGCCCAATAGTAAACTCTAACATGGAGGCAAAGAAATGAAGCTCTTTTGCGGAGGCTGTTCTTTATTTGGAATATTCAGCTTTGCCAACTTTCACGCAGACCGATCCATCTAAAATGATGTTCAAAGAAAAGAAAAGAAAAAAATTGGATAAGCACAAACTAATCAACCACAGATTTCACATGTTGAAAACATATACTTTTCAAGTTATTTTTACCATTTTCAACTGGGAAAATGATTGAAGGTTCAAGATTACTGAGAATACAGCACTCGGCATGGAACACCGGGCTTCAAATGGTCTAAAATTAATACATAGTTTTGTGCATACTTCCAATTTAAACTAAGTTTTGCTAGAGAAATGACGTTCTTCAAGTTTAGAAGAGAATAATAGGATCTTCAACATTTCAAATCATCAATGTTCAGAGAGTGAACATACTACCATGTCAGATTCATAGCTTTATACCAAAAAAGAGAATGAAAAAAAAAACAGAGAAAATCATTATCACTTTTCAACAACTTCCCTGAAATTGAATAACACCACATTTGGTGTAAAGCTTAATTTAGCATTTTGAGGAAAGCAAAATCAAACGAACACTCACCACCCATCCGCGATAAAGCTATAGCACCCGTTTCATGAAAATGAAGCCACCAGTGCCATCGTCTCCATACCGATTAAGGATAAAAACATTATCGTCACAGAAGAAGATAGAAAAAATGGCAGCGAAATAGAGGAATTGCCTCTTCGCAGGCCAGAGACTGGTGTGTTGTAGCAGTGCATGAAAAACATACCACACAGAAAACTGTTAAAAGCTTATAAAAAAATGCCCAAATATTTTGTTGGGATTTCAAACAATGAGAATTTTTTTATACAAGTGAGAAAGATCGATACAGAAACAAATAATCACTCGTCGAAGAAGAAAACACTCTACAAAGAGAACAATGATCGGTTGACGAACCTAAAGCAGGAGATTCGGGGGGGTAGGAATCACTTCCTCGACCGTGAAAAACATCTCCTACAGTTTCGATGGACAACGACGAGAGAACACACAGTAGGGAAAAATTGAAAAACCTTTTACAAAGCTAATTAGTGTAACTCCCATTGAACACAACTTTTTACCGTCTTTTTTTTTAAAAGCCGAAATTAACTTTCCATGTTCCCATAAAAAACTGAAAATGTGACTTATAGTCTCACTTAAAATTCAATCTTCTTACACAGACGTAATATAATTATACTACTAAATAAACAGTACAAAAAATGATAGTAGATACAATTTAAAAAATACTAAAAATATTTTCTCACGCCGTTAAAATATAATGGCAAAGAAGCAAGGGAAATAATTGAAGAAATAGAGAGAAAATAGGGATTGATCATTAATTGAAAAGCAAAAGATACACAAAGAGTTTTATATAGTTAAGGTAAACAAAGAGAATAATCAAATACTAAAATACTTTCAGGGCATCAATTATAATAATAATATATGCTAACATTCCCCCGCAAACTCACGATGCGACAGCTATAAGCATTGAGAGTTTGTCTGACAAAAAACGGAATCGTAAAGCGAAGTGCGTTTTGGTAAACAAATCAGCAATCTGCATAGAAGAAGAGACAAAAGGCAAAGTGATGGTGCCAAGCCGAAGATGATGGCGGGTGACATGACAATCAATCTCAATATGTTTGGTTTGCTCATGAAAAACTGAATTACGCGCAATCTGAATAGCACTCTGATTGTCACAATGTAACGGAGTATAATGACGAAAATAAACACAACATAACCAAGCAATCTCACAAGTAGTCGAGGCCATGACATGATACTCAGCTTCAGTAGAAGACCGAGAAATAACATCTTGTTTCTTACTCTTCCAAGAAATAAGTGAATCACCGAGTAAAATACAGAATCCAGTGGTGGACTTGCGATCGGTAGGATCATCAGCCCAATCAGCATCGGAGTATGCACATAGTTTGAGATGACATAGAAGGGAACAAGAGACTCTGAAACTGAGTGCCTCGAAGGTACCTGAGAATACGAAGAACAGCAGCTCAATGAACAGTAGTAGGAGCAATAACAAACTGACTAACCACATAAACAGCATTCGCAATATATGGATGAGTCACAGTAAGATAAACCAAACTGCCAATAACAGTACTATATAAACTGGGATCCGACAAAGGAAGACCATCCGATAGAGAGTATCGAGCATTAGTCTCAAGAGGAGTTTCAACAATCCTGCTGTCAGTGAGACGTGCACGCTCAAACAGATAAGATATGTACTTTAACTAGGATAAGAGATAACTTTTTAGGGAATAAGCGACCTCAATGCCCAGAAAGTAACGTAGCAAACCCAAATCTTTCATAGCAAAACAACTGGCCAACTCAGACTTTAAAGATTCAATCTCATCATAATCATCACTAGTAATAATCATGTCATCAACATACAAGGCTAACAAAATACGACTTGCACTCGTATGCCAAATAAACAATGCGAAATCATGATGACTAGGACGAAAACCAAGCGAAGTGATCACTGTGGAGAACTTCTCAAACCAAGCACGAAGTGCTTGTTTGAGACCATAGAGAGCCTTATGAAGCCGACAAACTACACCAAATTTGTGAGCGACACCAGGAGGGGGTATCATATAGATTTTTTCATGAAGATCACCATTCAATAAAGCATTCTTGATATCCATTTGAGATATTCTCCATCGACAAACAGAGGCAACCGCAATCATAGTGCAAACAGTCGTCATCTTTGCAACAGAGGCAAAATTTTTTTCATAATCCATGTCATACTCCTTACAGTAGCCCTTAGCAAAAATTCGAGTCTTGTATCATTCAATGGATCCATCATACTTAGTTTTAATCTTGTAAACCCAACGAGAACTAATTGACGTTTTTCGGATGGCAACGGTACCAAATCCCATGTATGAGTATGATGAAGAGCAGTTAGTTCCTCAGTCATAGCATCCAGGCAAAGTGGGTCACAAACAACCTGTTTATAGGAACAAAGGCTCAGAAAGACGATGAACAGAACAACAAATGAAGCAAAAGAACTAGAATAGGAAGAGTGAGCAAAATCAGGTAGTTTAGTAGACCTACGAGGTCGAGTGGACTAACAAAGTGGAGGAACATCCGCAATCTCAGGAGTTGATTGAGTGATCGTAGGAGTGGGAGAATGAGAGGTAGACATCTCGGGAACCAAAGTATCAGACTCTGTCAATCTATCAGTAGGAGCAGCTTCCTTAGTGTCAATATCAAAAGGATCAATGCGAATGAGATCCGACTGAGTCATATGATGTGAACTAGTAGGAATAGAGAAGAAAAAAACATGCTCTAAAAACACAACATGACGAGAGACGTACAATTTTTGACTCATAGAATCAAAACAATGATATTCCTTTTTACCAACACCATAACCCAAAAAAGCACACATGACGGGTCGAAGCACAACAAGTACAACCAAAAACTCGCAAAGAGGAATAATTAGACAGATGCCCATACAACTTTTCAAAGGGAGACAAACCAGAATTATGAAAGGTTAGAATTCTATTAATCACATGAACAGAGGTAAGAATCTCTTCGCCTCAAAACTCACTAGGAACATCGGCTGACAACAAGAACAAGCGGGCTGTTTCAACAAGATGCCGATGTTTTCTTTTAGTAACTTTATTTTGTTGAGGAGTGTCAGTACATGAGGTTTGATGTATAGTCCCAATAGAAGCAAATAAATGAGAAAAATCATTAGAAGTGTATTCACCTCCCAAATCACAACGAAAACACTTGATGACGGCTGAATGTTGCGTTTTTACAAGAGCCCTAAAGTTGGTGAAAATGGTAAGATAATCAGACCTACATTTCATAAGGTAAACCCAGGTATAACGAGTGCAATAATAGACAAACGAAACATAATATCTTGAACCCCTTTTGTTGGAACATGAGAAAGTCTCCAAACATCAAAATGGACAAGATCAAATGGAGCAAAAGAAGAAGAAAGACTCTTAGAAAATGGTATGACTGAAAATTTGGCCAGTTTACAACTATAACAATCAGAAATGTCATGATTGTTCAAATGTCCTAATACTCCTGTAGACACCAAAAACTGCAAACGAGACGCTGAAACATGACCTAAATGAGAATGTCATAAATAAAAATAAGAAGACGAACGACTCAAACGAAAAAAGACAAATCCACACCAGAAACTGTAACATCTGATACTTTGAGTTAATCCAAAACATAGAGTCCCCCCTATCTACTGCCTGTCCCGATCACTTTTTGAGAGCGCGGATCCTGTACGGAACAAGTGGATGAAGAAAATGAGACTAAGTATCCAGACTCACATTGACTAATAGAAATAAGACTAAGAGTAAGATTAAGAATATAATAAACATCAAAAAGAGACACAAGAGATTTAACAATAGAACCAATACCTATTAATGACATAGATGTGTCATTAGCAGTTATAATTGATACAGAAGAATTGAGGGATAAGGAAGCAAAAAAAGATAAATTGGGAGACATAATGAGAGGCACCTGAATCCAAGACCCATAATGAAGAAGATACACTTGAAGAACCAGACGAGAACAAACCTTTATGAGAGGCAGCCGATATAGCATGGGGTTGTGAGACAAAGAACTGCTTAAACATGGATGAATCTAACAATCCCCAAATAATTTCCAAATCAACATTATTCACAAATAGTCCAACCAAAACAACCGAATCCAACAATAATCTTCAAATAATCCTCAAATCAACAAAATCCACAAATAGTCCAACCAAAACAACTGAATCCAACAATAATCCCCAAATAACAAAATCCAATCAAACAACCGAATCCAATCAAAGAAACGCAAACCCGCAATAACGAATCAAAAGGGAGAAATCAAAAATACCATACGCAAGAACAAATACCCGAATCCAATCAAATATAGGTCACGGTACTGTTCACGAACTAACACAAATACCTGAATCAAATCAAACATAGGGCACTGCTCGGCACTGTTCATCCGCACTATTTATCAATGTTCACGGTACTGTCCACTATTTTGCGTACTGTTCATCGTCGTGTACTGTTCACGAAATCACGCACTGTTCATCAATCGTGATACTGTTCACGAATTCATGCACTGTTCACGAACTCCACACACACTGTTCACGAAGCCCTGTTCACTGAAACCCTAATTCGCAAAAATCCTAGATCGCCGTGCTCTGATACCATGAAGAAATAGAGAGAAAATATGGATTGTTCATTAACACTTGAAAAGCAAAAGATACACATAAAGAGGTTTATATAGCTAGGGTAAACAAAGAGAATAATCAAAGAATAAAATACCCTCAGGACATTAATTATAATAATAATATATGCTAACAATAATAACGAAATAGATATCGAAAATTTTACGTGAAAATCCAAATCAAGAAAAAAACTATAGAGACCTAATCCATAAAGATCTCACAAAAAAATAGAATCTTATTATTTTCTTCTAAAAACCAAATATTTTAAAAATTATTCACGAAAGGAAATTCACTTCTCTTACAAATCTAAAAGTGCACAAAATGACAAATTCTCTTCTTCTTTGGTCTTTCTTCGGCTGAATTTTCGAATACTTGGATGCAACGAGAGCCTCTCTATTTATAGGGAAAGTTTGTCATAAAATGACAAACTCTAAATGAGACACATCCTTGAAATCTTGTTAAAATCAAAGGCGCCGAATTCTGAAGAAGAAGAAAGCTTCTTCTTCTTTCTTTTTCAACTCAACGTTAAATGAGATGGTCCCTCGTCGTAACGAAGGGACCCTACACACAAGACGTCGAAGAAGAAAATAGAAAACAACGAGAGAAGACAGAAGACGCAAAAGGAAAGAGAGAACAGCGAGAGAAAACAAATGACCAGGAAGAGAAACGACAAGGCGACTGCAAAGTTGTTCCCCGTGGAGAAATGATGAAATTGCGGGGGTAATTTTACGTTTCCCTTGCAAAGAAATCAAATGGAATGGAAATATAATGGAAAGCAAAAGCGCAAAAGGCTTGGAATGGAAATATATTGGAAAGAGAGAGCGTAAAAGGCTTTGGGAGAAAGATGAAAAATCGGTGGGTTAAATTTTAACTTTGATTAATTGAAAACCATTCACCCTTTCAAGAACGGAAGGAGTACTCCCAAGGAAGATAGGGTTCCAGCGTGGAATTTATTATTTTCTTTTTGTTTTATTTAAAGATTAGAAGAAAATAGGTGGCAGCCTAGTCCTCCCTTTAAAGTTTAAAGAATAGAATGATTTGGATTACATCTTCCATGTTAATTCAAAATAAAATAACGACACGACAAAAAAGAAGTTTAAGAGTTAGATGCAGATAAAACAATAATTTAGATTTTTTTAGTAAATAAGTAAAAATAAAAGTTGAACGAATAAATCATTCATTTTTCCAATAAATGATCCAAGAGTGGAATCATCCTCAAAAATACAAACATGGTGCAGGGAACATGTAGAGCACACTCTATCTTGGACCGCTGATACTCTTGCAGTCAAGAGCTGGATTGTGCAACAGATCAATGTATGCAGCTGTTTAAACTTGCTGCTTGGCAACACTAAAGCCAACCAGCTCGGCCAGCTGCTATGATAATTCAATCAAACATCCCCACAACTAACGTGCAACTAACCAGAATCGACTCTCAGTGCAGTGTTTTCCAGAAGACAATTACAAAAGACTACCTTAGAGCTAACAATGGCAAGGAAAAATGTGTTAAATACAACAGAAATTGTATAAACCTCACAAAAAATGGGGCCCCATTCAGGCTTTAGCACTGATCATGACCAAACTTTTCAGTTTTTAGATTATTATCGTTCCTCCTGCTCTGTTTGAAGAGGAAAAATTTATTGTTTTAATAGCAAAACTGCAAAAGCATGCACTCTTGTGCATGCGAAGAATGGCAAGCTCACTTTCTGTGTTGAAAAATGATAATTTATGCTGCCATGGGCAGCTTTTCTTCGTGTTCATCGAGATCAAGGGCTTGAAGGAGCTTTGGCCAAGATTCTGGAATGCCTCCCGGTAGATCAAACTCCAACAATTTCCCTCGGCTGCGATAAAACTCCTCAACTGGTTGACACTGTAAATATAGAAGAAATGTCAACTCACAGGATGATTTCACTTTCATCCCATTATTATTATTATCAGAACACACACAAACATGAAAACTCATAAGAGACCAACTATTTACTTTCATCCCGCTGCAATGTATCAAATCTTTACTTTAACTATTACTTCCAAATGGGATCAACATTTTAAAGATGTCAAGAAACATTGTGATGCGCATCATATATATAATGTATGTGTTAATGTGTGTGCGCGTGTATTTCTTCTCCAACTGAACATTTTCAAGAAAGGGTATCAATACCTTGTCATTGTACACTCGAAGTCGTTCTTTAACTACTGATTCAGTATCATCTGCTCGTGTAACAAGCTTTGACATACAATGCGGAGGGGGCAGAAGTGGGGCCATGCTGATCCCAGGAATTCCTTTCTCACCCTTCGCATTGATGGAGGCCACATTGAAATTTTTTCCGCATTGACTGCAAATTCTTCTCCCGAGGCATTTCTCAAGCAACACATCCTCCCGGAGCTTCAAATTGACCACCAAGTCAATTTCAGTAACCCCTTCCAAAATTTCCTGAGAAATCAACCAAATTAAGAAAGCATAGAATGATTTAACCAAAGAAATCAGAGACCAAGACAGAAAGCCAAACAATGATCCAAAAGAGTAGCAAATGGACTCCCATTATTAAGTGCATGCGATTTCTATACCTAAATACGCAATAACATAGCAGTTGATATAAACAGAAATGACATAGTAATGCTTTTCAATTAGATGATTCAGATAGCCACAAGGATACTCACTGCTTGTCTAATTGTGCGAGGGAAACCATCAAGAATAAATCCTGACTCTCCTTTCTCCTCTCCAGCCTCCAATCTCTTGGACAATAAGCTTATGATGATCTCATCAGAAACCAATTTACCTCGGTTTACAATTTCAGACAGCTGCAATGAAAAATGTGACAGAAATCAGCGCAAAATGAAAGAGCTATCTATCATTGGATACGATGTCTGGACTACAGTAAGTTCTCAATGATGAATAAACGAAAAGATGACATAATACATATTAATCGAAAGGAACATAATCCTTATCTATTACAGAGGATCTCTGTTGCAAAAACGTTAGATCCATACTCAACAAATCAAAATTCCATCTACATATGTTACTCATAATGACAGAAACTGATTAAAAAAAAAGGCAGATACCTGTTTAGAAAGAGGACTTGAGGAGGCGAGCTCGTCGCGGACAAGGTCGCCAGTGGCGATGTGAGGGACACCGAGGAGGTTGCAAAGGCGACTCGCGTATGTTCCCTTACCGACGCCTGGGCAGCCCAGAAATACCCACTGGACATTTCTGCTCTCAGGATCTCTGCGACGATTACTAGGATTTGCCAAAAAAGGGGGAGAGACGTCAGATTTGAGCTGTTCGGAAACAGTGCCCGAAAACAAACACCTCTGAATTTGAGAGAGGGAGAAAAGTGAGGAGGAAGACGAGGATTTGGAAAGGCGGGTCATGGCCGCCATTGCCATTGAAAGGGGGGAGTATTTGGAGCTGCAAACCTAGCAGCGTCGAAGAGGATACTTCGATTACAACGGGAAGTTGCTTTTTTAAGGTGTGATTCCCATGACCCGCATGCGTGCACGGGTTCTTAAGACGACGTCGTCTACGATTTATGTATTTTTCTTACAATTCAGCAAAAATAAAAAGTTTATAGTAAATTTACCTTGTAATATTACAGTGGTACGACTCATTTATTTGTCACGACATTTTAAAATATTACATTATAAAATTAGACAAATTACATAACATTTATCAAAATAAAAAATAAAACTTGTACAATATGAAATCATAGTAAAATAAAACTTGTATGACCAATTTTCGAATATTTATTTCAATCAGAATGTTTTATCAGTTTGTTTGTTTATAGTAAAAAGTATAACTTATTAACTATTTGTATTTATCCTTCATAATTATTAGTCAAATTGTTAATACATGATATAAATCTTAATTGAAAATACTAAGAATTAAATTTTATTATAAACACGTGTTCATATTTTTATTTGATAAATTTGGATGAATAATTGTTATGTAATTACTTCTGGCTTCATTCAAAAAATATTTTTTATTATCTTGCTAGTATTTTCAAGGGTAAATAGTATATTAAACCTTGAAGTTTTGGGATATCATTTATGGTCAAAATTAGTTATTTGTTATTCACATTCTTAATAAGCCTAGTCTCATGGGCGTCCTATTCTTTAATGTTAGTTATTTGTTAGTTCCATGTCATTTGTCATGAAATGTGGTTTTTCTGTTTTGCTTATGTACGTGTAAAAAGCTATAAATGCCTATTGTTTCTTTCAAGAATAATGTTTCATTCCCCTTCATTTCATGTGTTATTTCATTTTAGTGTCTATATTTGGTATCAGAGCTTCGCAAGGGGCCTGATTGTGAGTGAGCAGTCTGTGAGTGTGTGTGAGTCTACAAACAAAATGTCAGAAAAGTTCGTGCAACCAGCTATTCCAAAATTTGATGGTCATTATGATTATTGGTCAATGACGATGGAAAACTTTATGAGAAGCAAAGAGCTGTGGAGTCTTGTAGACGAAGGAATACTGGCGCTGGCAATTGGAACTGCACCAACGAGTGAAGCACAGAGAAAAAGCGTGGAGGAAGCCAAGCTCAAGGATTTGAAGGTTAAGAATTTTTTATTCCAGGCTATTGATAGAGAAATTCTGGAGACAATTCTTGACAAAGGGACATCAAAGGCAATCTGGGTGTCAATGCGGCAGAAGTACCAAGGTTCCACAAAGATGAAGAGGGCACAACTTCAAGCTTTGAGAAGAGAGTTTGAGCTGCTTGCTATGAACGAAGGAGAGAAGGTGGACAACTTTCTGGGAAGAACCATCACTGTGGTGAACAAGATGAAATCAAATGGTGAAAACATGGAGCAAAATACGGTGGTCAGTAAGATACTTAGATCATTGACTTCTAAATTCAATTATATTGTATGTTCGATAGAAAGTCAAATGATTTAAGCATCTTAACCATTGATGAACTTCATGGAAGTCTTCTTGTTCATGAACAAAGGATGCAGGGACATCAAGTGGAGGAACAGGTGTTGAAAGTTCACCTGTGGCACTGCCGTTTTGGGCACCTTAATCACAAGGGACTAAATACATTGTCACAAAAACACTTGGTAGCTGGCATACCAAATTTGAAGTTCCCAAAGAAGACTTGCACTACTTGTTTCATTGGAAAACAGCACAAAAGATCAATCCCAAAGAAAAGCACGTGGAGAGCCTCAAAGAAACTACAACTCGTGCATGCTGACATATGTGGTCATCTCAAGCCTTCCTCAAACAGCAACAAGAGGTATATTTTAAGCTTTATAGATGATTTCTCACGTAAAGCTTGAGTTTATTTCTTACATGAGAAATCTGAGGCATTTCAAAACTTCAAGAACTACAAAATTAGTGTTGAAAAAGAAGTTGGTGGACACATTGCTTGCTTAAGAACAGATAGAGGTGGTGAATTTACTTCACATGAGTTTGAAGAATTTTGCAAAACTCAAAGCATTAGAAGGCAATTAACAACGGCTTATACTCCTCAACAAAATGGAGTCGCTGAGAGGAAAAATATGACGATTATGAATGGTGTGAGGGCTGTAATGAACGAAAGGCAAGTCCTGAAGGTATTTTGGCCAGAATATGTGAAATGGTGTGTGCATGTGCAGAATCGAAGTCCAACTTCAGCAATAGAAAATACAACTCCCGAAGAAGCATGGAGCAATATGAGGCCTGCAGTGGAATATTTCTGAGTCTTTGGGTGTGTGGCTCATGTTCATATACCAGATCAAAGAAGAACCAAGCTTGAGGATAAGAGTAAGATGTGTGTTTTCTTAGGAATAAGTGATGAATCAAAAGCCTACAAATTATTTGATCCTATTTCCAAGAAAATCATTGTAAGCAGAGATGTGGTGTTCGAAGAAGAGAGAAGCTGGGATTGGGGAAGAACCGATAAAGAAAGGAAAGTTGATGTGTTAGTGTGTGAAGATGAAGAAGACAATCTTGAAGAAGAAGAAGTTGAGCAAGAAGAAAATGAAGATGGTGTTGGCAGCACAAGTGGAATTAGATCATCTGCAAGTGAGGATAGCAACACTGATCAAGAAAGTCCAGTTCAAGGGAGGGCCACAAGAGCTAGAAGATAACCAATATGGATGACAGATTATATGACAAGGGCTGATTTGTCTGAAGAAGAAGAAAATCTCATGATGCTGATGGCTGAAAGCGAAAATGATCCATTCTCCTTCGAAGAAGCACACAGAAGCATAAAGTGGCAAAAGGCAATGAAAGTTGAGATGAAGGCTATAGAGAAGAACAACACATGGGAGCTAACAGATCTACCGAAAGGAGTCAAGCCAAGTGGAGTTAAGCGGGTTTTCAAAACCAAACTCAACGAAAGTGGAGAAGTAGAAAAACACAAAGCAAGATTGGTGGCAAAAGGATATGCACAACCATATGGAATAGACTACACAGAAGTTTTTGTACCAGTGGCTAGACTTGATACAATACGTCTAATTCTTGCACTTGCAGCTTAATATGAATGGGAAATATTTCAATTTGATGTGAATAGTGCATTTCTTCATGGAGAACTTGAAGAAGAAGTTTTCATTGAACAACCAGAAGGGTTTATCAAAAAGGGAAAAGAAGACAAGGTTTACAGATTGAAGAAGGCATTGTATGGTCTTAAACTGTAACACCCGATTTTTTCGGGTTTTTAATTTTTGCCATACAATGGCATTTTAGCAAATATTGGGAATTTAGCCCGTTTGGTGAATATGGAGTTTTATTAGAACTATATGAGTAAATCGGAGTATTAGGAGGAATAAGAAAATTTCGAGAAAATGAATCGATAATTAAATAACGAAATAAACAAAGATTTTAGCATAAAGGGCAAAAAAAAATGGTAATTGCCAAGTTAAATATTATAAAAGACAAAAACACTTCCTCCTCCACTCAGTTTTCTATTTCACGAAGAGATTCTCCAGAGAGCTTTCTTGACTCTCTCTGGCGACTTTGGCTTCCACGGTGATTCCTCACGAATCAACGTCGATTCCTCTCCGATCAACCGCTTCCCTTTTCGTTTTCTTCCCGAAATCGCTTCTAGGTGAGACGACTAAGATGACTGAAATGAGACGACTAAGATGACTGAAATGAGACGACTAAGATGACTGAAATGAGACGACTAAGATGACTGAAATGAGACGACTAAGATGACTGAAATGAGACGACTAAGATGACTGAAATGAGACGACTAAGATGACTGAAATGAGACGACTAAGATGACTGAAATGAGACGACTAAGATGACTGAAATGAGACGACTGAGACGACTGAAATGAGACGACTAAGATGACTGAAATGAGACGACTGAGACGACTGAAATGAGACGACTAAGATGACTGAAATGAGACGACTAAGATGACTGAAATGAGACGACTAAGATGACTGAAATGAGACGACTAAGATGACTGAAATGAGACGACTAAGATGACTGAAATGAGACGACTAAGATGACTGAAATGAGACGACTAAGATGACTGAAATGAGACGACTAAGATGACTGAAATGAGACGACTAAGATGACTGAAATGAGACGACTAAGATGACTGAAATGAGACGACTAAGATGACTGAAATGAGACGACTAAGATGACTGAAATGAGACGACTGAGACGACTGAAATGAGACGACTAAGATGACTGAAATGAGACGACTAAGATGACTGAAATGAGACGACTAAGATGACTGAAATGAGACGACTAAGATGACTGAAATGAGACGACTGAGACGACTGAAATGAGACGACTAAGATGACTGAAATGAGACGACTAAGATGACTGAAATGAGACGACTGAGACGACTGAAATGAGACGACTAAGATGACTGAAATGAGACGACTAAGATGACTGAAATGAGACGACTAAGATGACTGAAATGAGACGACTAAGATGACTGAAATGAGACGACTAAGATGACTGAAATGAGACGACTAAGATGACTGAAATGAGACGACTAAGATGACTGAAATGAGACGACTAAGATGACTGAAATGAGACGACTAAGATGACTGAAATGAGACGACTAAGATGACTGAAATGAGACGACTAAATGATGTATTCATGATCGTTGGTGAAAGTTTAGTTGAAAGAGTTTGATTGATTAGGCTTATTTTAATGAAGAATGTTGTGAATTGCCATAGGTGAACAACGCTTGTGGACGGAGCTCGGTGTTCTAAGGATGACAGGTAAGTTCTCGTGACTTACTGTGGCTGATTGGCCTACACCATAAGTCGAGTTTTGATGTTGAGGATTATTTGGAGATATTTATGTTTATATGCATTGGTTGGGTAATTTAGGGTTAGTTGTTTTGTAGATTATGTTTGTATTGTTTTGATGGTACGCACGTTGTATGTTTATGTTACGCTTTTATTGTCATGCATCATCGTTTTACAAATGTCATGAAAAATGAATTTATGCATGGATTTCACGAAAGAAAATAAAATGTGATGACTTAAATAGACGAATGAAAATGAGACAACTAAGACGACTGAAATGAGATGACTAAGACGACTGAAATGAGACGACTAAGATGACTGAAATGAGACGACTGAGACGACTGAAATGTGACGACTAACACGAACTGATAAATGAAATGAATGCACGAAAGTTTATGAAAATTGCATATACATGTTCATGCATTGGCATTTATGGAACTTACTGAGCTTTTAGCTGATAGAGTGTCTTTATGATGTAGGTGAACTCGAAACAGGTCAGGAAGACGTTCCTCCGCTAAATGAATGAGCTGGTTGAAGAGGAATGCCTGTGGGAGTGCGCTGCGCAATCAGTGCGAACTTGACCCGTGGGAGCATAGGTTATATATTTTGTTGTTTTGGGGCTATGATGGGCTGACGGGTAGAAATATAGAACGAAATGTATAGAAACACATTTTAGGATGCTTGGTATCTGGATAGGTTATAAACTGTTGAATTGATGATTTTAGGTTGGATGTTCGGTTTTTGGATGTATAATTTAGTTGGATTATTGATGAATATTTTGAGGATGAAATTTGAAGTGTATTTGGGATAAGGAGAGGGTTAATTGATGACATGGTAAGGGATTTGATGTTTAATGTTTCTGGAAATTTCTGGGTGAATGGTGTATGGGTACAGGGGAAAATTAATGTAAAGGCAGCTCTCTGGACAAAATCCAGAGAGCTAGCCGATCGATCGCCAGTAAGGGGCGATCGATCGGGTAACGCATGGTTTAGAGTAGGGATTCTTAAAAGTTTCAGTTAAGTGTTCAGTAGGAAAGTCATCGTCCAAAGTCCGTGGATGATAAAGTCCAGTCAAGTATTTTGGCAGAAGAATGTCATTGTCCAAAGTTGTCGTCCAAAGACGTGGACAAATAAGTCACATGGACGAATAAGTCACGTAGACTGTGGACAATAAAGTCACGTGGTCTGTGGACGAAAAGTCTAAGTAAATCTGTAGACGATAGAGTTTAATTAAGCATTCTGGCAGAGAATGTCAGTCGTCCACACTGCCTACAGTTTCAGTCGTCCACACTGCCTACTGTTTTCAGTCATCCACACTGCCTACAGTTTCAGTCATCCACACTGACTATGTTTTCAAACGTCCACGCCTTCATAGGTTTTGTTGTCCACGCCTCCTCAGGCTTTTGTCGTCCAAACCCGATAGAGAGAATTAGCTACCCCGACCACTGTTCAAATCGATAGAACCCGAGAGGAATTTAAATTAAGTTAAACTTTAGCATAAGGATTATATTTTCTGCTGAATGAAGTAATTTGTAACACCCCTAATACTGTACCTATTTACCCGTACAAATTTTTCATTTTATACTTTTTGTACTTATTTCTTTCCTCTACTTTAATTAAAACCTTATGCGGAATTTAAACTATGGTTGAAACCGGAACTGAATCGGAATTAAAACTGAACCTTAAATGCATTTAAAACAAATCTTTATTAAAACTTAAAAGAAAACCTTTAAAAGAAAACTTTAAATTAAATTAAACAAGTGGGAGGGCAGAATTGGAACTCTGTCCTCAAAATGAAACAGGCGACCGATCTCTGCACTGCAGCAGAGATCGATCGCTGCCATGCATTACAGCAGGGGCGATCGATCTCTGCTGCAGAGCAGAGATCGATCACTGCTAGCTGTGCAGCAATCCGATCGCTGCTAACTATAGCAGCGATCGATCTCTGCTCTGCAGCAGAGATCGATCGCTGCAAGCATGCAGCGATCCCTTCTCCCTTTTAGACTTCAAACCTCTAACACTTCGCATTTCACAAGCAGCGACCGATCTCTGCATTGCTGCAGAGATCGATCGCCGCACACTTTCAGTGCAACGATCAGTGAAAACTTCAGCGACCACTTCAGCGACCACCTCCTACTTCAATCGCCTTCACTTTTCTTTACACTGCTCTCTGGAATTCCAGAGAGCAAACACTTAACAATACTCTCTGGAATTCCAATTCCAGAGAGCGATTCATGCTACTGGAAACTCTCTGGAACCTGATTCCAAAGAGCAAACATTACTTAATTTAACACCAATTTCTTCCAATAACATCGACCAACTTTACAGCGGACTTTGCGAAATCCGACTGCGTGGATGCATCTAAACATCGAGCATAACCGTATCAACCTAAACCAATCAAAACATTTCCATAACATTCATTAAACAGTTTAAACCAAAACGTTTTACATACAATTATCAAAACGTTATCTAATCCCTATCCAGATCCAAACAACCTAAATATTCTATACAATTATCAACTCAAAACATCCCAAAATAACCCCAGAGTCCAGACATACATCCCCACGGGTCAGAAAGCGCCTCGACTACATAGTGCACTCCCACGGCCGTCATCCATCAACTGCATCAGACGGAGGAACGCCGTCCTCACCTGGTTCGATATCACCTAAGAGGTTACCTACACCATACAGACACATATGAGATATTGAAATCTCAGTAAGCTACGTAAATGCAGATGCATGCGTGCGTATGCCATTCAGAAATCATGCTCAGATTCAGATTACAGATACAGAATTACAGATTACAGATTCATTACGTCACAGACAGACAGAATTGTCACCGAGACCTCGACCCACTAACCCAAGGGGGCCCGTCCGGCGGTTGGACTACCCCGTGGGGTTAGAGAGGGGGGGTACACGCTTGCAACACGCACAGCCGTGCCTGAGCCCCATCTCGCATGACCAGAAACAGACAGATTACGTTTATTCATTCAGATTTCGTTACAGATTTCATTTCAGATAGACGTTCCTTTTTTTTAAAAACACGTGCAGAAATTCCTTTTCATGACTTTCGAAAACCGTGATGCATGAACAGTTCATATCAGCGGAAAGTAACAAACAACGTGCATACATTCATGGCAGTAAAGCAGAACCTATAAACAACTAACCTAACTACCCAACCAGAGTAACATAAAACAAACAGTTCCTCGAGTATTCCCGAGACGACGACGGAGTATGGTGCAGACCTTTGGGTCAAAGTAAGTCACGAAAACTTACCTGGAGCGCACTGAATGGCTAGCTTCGTCCACGGGAGTCGCGTGTCTGAGGAAAACACGATATTTACCATTAAAACTAATTTAAACAATTAACGTCCAAATCTAAAAACTTAACTAAAGAATTTCTCCTAAATTCTTTATTTAGCCAATCAAAGCGTTTATAACGTTAATTAACGTTCGATAATTCGAAATCCCAATTAACGAGTTTTTCTCAAAAACTCGGAAAATAAACCAATTTTTAACTTTTTCGCAAATTGATTTTTCTTCGTCCAATAACGTCAAATACGTTCAATACATACTTAATCAAGGCCAACCTATTAATTACGAACCCTAATTCGCATTTTTCGTCGAAACCCTAATTGAAACCCTAACACTAATCAGACCGAAAACTCGAAATAAACGTTCAAAGACTGTAGGTACATACCGAGGGTAGCGAGAGGAGAAGAAAGCGTGAAGAAATCGGGACGAACGGAGGTCGGACGGAGGTCGGATGATGAACGAACGCCGGCGGCCTAAGGAGAGGAGTGCTCTCTGTTTCGTGCGCAGGGACAGGAGAAGAAGAAGTGAGGAGAGAGAGGGAATTTGTGATATTTAATAAAATTGATTTGTAAATTACCAAAACGCCCTTCTTTGATTTCTATATAGATTTCGTTCTTCGGTTCGTTAATCGTCCAACTATTCGGATTCTCGAAAGTTCCATATTTTGCCAACAACTTCTATTCATTGCCAGGGATTTATTAAAACTGTCCGTTCGCAATTTGGACCTCGTTCGCTATTTTTACGAGAACGTCTTTTACATTACGAAAAGTGTATTTACTCGGAATGTAGTGTTTGATCTCCGAAAATTCCCGTAATTTCCTTAAAATTCCTATTAATCGTTAGGACTCTAACGACGCTTTCCGTTTGCGAAACTGACTTGATTTGACATATTTAATAAAAATGCCTCATATAATATCTATATATGAATATAATATATTAAATCCAAAAGTCCGTACGAACCGGATATTACATAATTAGTCTTTAAAGGTTATAGATATGGATTTAATACCGAATCTATTCTCTCACGATTGATGAATGAATGAAAAGGAAAATGAATGGATAAATGAAAATGAAAATTGTGTGAGAATAGACGAGGGTATTAGGCAAGTCCAGTTATAAGGATAGAAAAGAAAAGTTCAAATTTTACGAGATTTTTTTAGGAATAGTACAAAGGTAAATTTTAGGGTCGTTACATAAACAGGCACCAAGGGCTTGGTACAGCAAGATAGAAGCATATTTTACGCGTGAAGGGTTTGAAAAATGTTCCAGCGAGCACACCTTATTTATCAAGAAAGAAGGAGGTAACATACTTAATGTTAATCTTTATGTAGATGATCTCATTTTTACTGGAGGCAATAAAAATATGTGTGATAAATTCAAAAGTTCAATGATGAGAGAATTTGATATGTCTGACTTGGGAAGGTTGAAATACTTTATGGGAATTGAAGTTATACAGAATGAAGCTGGAATATTTATCTGCCAAAGAAGATATGCTCGAGAAGTCCTTGAAAGATTCGGCATGGGAAGCAGCAACTCCGTGAAGAATCCTATTATTCTCGGAACACAATTGTCAAAAGATGAAGCAGGAGATGGAGTAGATGCCGCCGTGTTTAAACCAGCAGTTGGAAGCCTCATGTACCTCACAGCCACTCGACCAGATCTGATGTATGGAGTAAGCTTGATTAGTAGGTTCATGGCAAATCCAAAATCATCTCATTGGCTTGCAGCAAAAAGGATTTTAAGGTATCTAAAAGGAATCACTGATTTAGGCATACTTTACAAAAGAGGCAGTAGAAATGCAGGTCTCGTATTTATACGGATAACAACTATGCTGGAGATTTAGATGATCAGAAGAGCACTTCAGGTTTTGCTTTCATTATGGGATATGAAGCAATTTCATGGGCTTCGAAAAAGTAGCCAGTAGTGAGCTTATCAACTACAGAAGCTGAATACATTGTTGCTGCACTTTGTGCTTGTCAATGTATTTGGCTTAGGAGAAACTTGGAGCTGAAGAAAGAGGAAGCACAGAAATTCACTGTGACAACAACTCTACAATTTAGTTGTCCAAAAATTCTATTTTCCATGGACGAAGCAAGCATATTGAAGTAAGATTTCATTTTCTCAGGGATTTGGTAAATGATGGAGCTGTGAAGCAGAGTTTTTGTAGCTTTGAAGAGCAGATTGCAGACATAATGACAAAGCCTCTCAGATTGGAGCAATTTGTGAAGCTTCGTGGGATGCTTGGAGTAATTGATGCAGCTGAAGTTTAAGATCAATGCAGATGCATTAGCTTAAGGGAGGGAATGATGGTCAAAATTAGTTATTTGTTATTCACGTTCTTAATAAGCCTAGTCTTATGGGCGCCCTGTTCTTTAGGGTTAGTTATTTGTTAGTTCCATGTAACTTGCCATGAAATGTGGTTTTTCTGTTTTGCTTATGTACGTGTAAAAGGCTATGAATGCCTAATGTTCATTTCAAGAATAATATTCCATTCCCCTCCATTTCATGTGTTATTTCATTTTAGTGTCTATAATCATGATACCTTAAATTTTATTTTTGTAGGAGGAGAAGATCAATTTTTTGGAGGTTAGCAAATTACACCTCCCCGTTAAAATGACTATTAATTTGCAGGAGAAAGAAAATTGGAGCCTTTAATTAGATAGAGCTCTAAATGATTATTAGTTTGAACTTCCATGTAGAAAGGCGAGCATTATGTTTTGACTTTTATCGTCTTTATTCCTATAATTTTACCTCATGTTTGTTCTACTATCTTCCTTCGTGGGCTGTGTCGCTCACATTTATTTTTGTAATTTGTTACTTATTGAGGTTGAATTTGTTGTTTTAGCCTATTCTCTTGGTCTTTGATTTGTACTTTTGGTCTTTGATTTGTACTTAATACGTAATTTTTTCTTCTAGACTGATTATACTTGTTTTGTAATAGTTTCATTGTTGAATCTTATATAGTTTATGCGACACAATCATTAAATATTGACAGAGTATCCACCATCGATAGAAGAACATGGTAGAAATTTTATACAATCTAAACATCCTTTAACAATTAGAATTAAATCATTTAGCTCAATTGCGGAATCAATTGAAATACCTTTTCGCTATTGATGTCTGAAAACAAAAACGATTGCTTTCCCTTTGAGTTTATCCTTTTTAAACCTTAAATATCCCAATATGATGATGTATGTTCTCTCTTTGTAGGTTTCTCTACAGGATATTCATCTTCTTCCACCACGAAGATAAATAGAGAAATGGGCCGGCATCGATTTTTTTGACAGAAACTATCAAAGAACCAGACCAACATGTGGAAAAACCAAACTCATATCAATATCTCCCACTTGATCTGAGTTTTATATAATTATCTACAGTAAGAAAACACACTACATGATTGATAGTGTTATGTTCTCTTAATATAATTGAGAATTGTTTTTCATATATCACAATGCATTATATTCTATCTTTATTTTCCATAAACTTAATGAATAAATCTTATATTTATTTCATGTCCAATACTTCAATATATTTCTCATAACAAAGAGTTAATCAACATTCATGCTCTCAACGAAAAATTATATATAGGAACCAAATCTCATTCTCTCTACCCGATCCTAAAATTTTGAAATTGACATTTCTTTAGTCAAAGGATCGGCAATCATCAATTTAGTGCTAATGTGTTCGATGACCACTGAAGTATCCTTAATACATTCTATTATGACTAAATATTTAACGTTGATGTGTTTACTTTTGTGAAGTCTCATGTTGTTCTTAATACAATATTGTTCGCTTTGGGTCGAAGACCGTACAGATTTATTTTAGGGATTAGTCCAAAACGTATTGTACTAGATAGGAAAGAAAACTCTACTTGTAAAATACTCAATTTTCACTCTCCTAAGCAATATGAGATTGTGTACCTCCACTGGTATGGGTTGGGCCCTCACAACAAACAGAATCTTGGGTCGTTATTACCTTCACATGATAGGCTACCACAATCTCCATCCCCCTTGGGGGCCCAATGTCCATGTCAGTCATACTTCTTGTTGGGAATCAACTCTGATGCAATTTGTAGAGTCTCGTGGTACTCCCAATATTATATTTTCTGTTTTGGGTTAGAGCCTGCACGGATTTGTTCTTAGAGTTAGCCTAAAATGCGTTATTTTAGGTAGGAAAAAGAACTCTACTTATAAAGCACTCAATTTTAACTATTTCAAATGATGTGAGTTGTGCACCCCCACTAGTATGGACTGATGTTTCACAATCAAAAAAATCTTGATTCGTTTTAGACTTCACATGGTAGGCTGACACAACTTCGACTACCACTTTTGTTGCTTTTAACCATAAAAACAGCAGTTGAATTTTCACAGTATATCTTAAAAGACCTGGAAATAGAATCTAATATTGTAAGTCTTAAAATGAAATTCTTCATCCATATACCATATGAAATAGTCTCAAAACATAATGTGAACTTAGCTTTCATAGTAAATGTAGTAGTCAAGAACTTGATGTGCCTCAAAGAGGGAACTTCAAAGCATATGAAAATCAAGCTTGTGCTGTTTTGCTCGAAACAGACAGCAACTTTGAACAGCAACAACTTGAGCTGTACTTGGCTTTTAGAGCTGACATTTTAACAGCTTCTATCCATGGATGTTGAAAATGAACCCTAAAAATATCACGGCCTAAGTCGATGTGGAACGAAAGTTATGATTAAAATACTGAAGGTCGTCGGAGCTCGGATTACTGCTCTGGCCGAGAATAATGTATCAATTTTGGAGAGACATAACTCTCTCGTGTGAAAATGAATGGATGCGATTTTTGTGGCAAGTTGAAGCTGTATGTGTGAGCTTGATTGTGTCCAAAAATGAAGAGATGAATCGTTGGGAATGAAAAAATATGGATGAAGTTGCGCTCATTGGTCTGGAAAGCGATAATGATGCACATTCTCGGGTCTTTGGCTCTCTTTGAGAATGAGCACTCCAACTTGCTGTGATGAGAGTTTGATACACCTTTGCTGAATATTCTACCTTCAAGAAAAGCGGTAGGGAAGTGAGCAATAAAATGGATTCCACTACACTCACAAAGATGAAACCCAAAACACACACACACACACTCGATAGGATAGGACTCACCGACGAGAGGCGGCGACTTGATGCTTGGAAGCTTCAAGGTTTAGACGAAGATGAACTTCAATTCTATTCCCAAATGTGTTGTCAATAGCATCCCATAAGAGTGGTATAAATACAACAATAAGATTAAGGTTTGCAACATAAAGAGAATACTAATACAAAAAAGGTAAAATGAAAGTGGAAGAGAGGGGTGTTCGGCCAAAAGGAGTAACCAATCACGTTATGTTCTACTCTTGCCATGTGGCTCTTTTCTACTCACAAGATGGTACCCACCATAAAAAATACAAAATATAAAAGTATAATGTTCTGCAAAGATTCAAAATAAATAAACACAAAGTTGGATTAAATGAGTCTTCTTGATTTTAGTCATGGCTCTGATCCATGAAAATTGTTGGTTCCAAATTGTTCTTGGACTTGGCCTCTTTGGTATCTTCGAAATGTGCCAAGCATTTGAGCTTTCTCTTGGCTCTTTTAAGCTTGGTCCTTCCTTCAAGTGGTCATGGTCGTCAAAATTTAAGTTAACCTTAAGAGCTATATTGCATTTGGAGAATACACTCTGATTGGCTTTCATGCTAATGGTCAAAGGAACCGATTGGCTTGTCTTCTCTTTGTTCCTTACAATTCTCGTGCATTTATGTAACACCCCGAGTCTTCTGAACCCGGTTTGTTACACAAAACTTGCGCATGACCTGGAAACTCTGGTTCAAATTTGAAATTTTGCTCGAAGATCGTAATTTGATATTTTCTAAAACCTCAACATTTAAGAACTTGCAGCGGAAATCATTGAGTAAAAATAGAGTTAAATAAAACTTTTGAACAATGCTTGAATAATCAGTTGGAAAGTTAAGGAATAATCGGCCGAGAAGGAATAAAAGTTTAAATCGCGAAAAGGAAAAAAAATATTTCTTAAGATTCAAAAGTCAAACGCATCGCCCGCTGAACAAGGTCAACAAAAAGGGGCTGAAGCAGAAAATGGAAGACATCATCCGGTGGCAAAACGACAAAGTATTCTCTACATCATCCGGTGGATTCACACCCGACATCCACCGGTCACTAAACGACAAAAGACTTTCTACATCATCCGGTGGATTTACACACGACATCCACCGGTCACTAAACGACAAAAGACTTTCTACATCTTCCGATGACGTCAGCCAGATGATTTCCTTCATCCGATCGACTTTGTTCTACATCCACCGGTGACTAAACGAAAAAATGCCCTCTACATCTTCCGATGACTGTCAGCACGCGTCTGCCGATGAGTTTACTGAGACATCATCCGATAGACTTAAATCTACACCTTCCGATTGAGTAAACTGCATACGCCGATCACTAAACGACAAACTCTCTACTTATACCTTCCGATAGACACATAATTATAACCCGACATCTACCGATAGACTTCATCTACCGATAGTGAACAAAACAACATCTTCCGATAAAGCAAGCTACATATACCGATAACTAAACGAAAAATTTCGTTCTATATCATCCGATGGCTTCCACTGAAGACATCTTCCGATAGACAACAGAGCAACAACTCAACTTACCAAAAAGGACTTACTCATTTCACTGAAACCATTCAAAAACATTTCAAACCATTACATTACTAAAATCCAGTGAGTACCAACATTAAATCCCAACAGAATTCTATTAATAGGAAAAATCTCGAAATCGTATTCAAAACATTGAAATCACTACTGTAATGAAAATTTAACATACTTAAATTGAAACATTGTCAACTAAACTTTCACACCAACAGACATCAGTTAATCCGCCTCATCAGTATACCAGTTCGAGACAGAGAAGTGCTCTTCCAACCCCGTCTATTCGTCAGTAAACTCAGGGAATTCACCTGCAGTATCCTCCACACCTACATCACAAAACTCATCTATTAGCCTAATGCTAAGTAAGTAAAGCAGTAATGAAATGAATTGCTGGAACATAAATTTCTAAACATGCAATTTCTACTTTCTCATCTCAGTTGCATACACATACGTTTATAAACTGATTTGATCCCTTGGTTCCCTTGGGAGTGGGATCAATTCTCCCAATGTCATACATCCTCTACTCGATTAAGGGGCGGATTAGTTCCCTTAATAGCTGATCTGATCCCTTGGTTCCCTTGGGAGTGAGATCAATTCTCTCAATGTCATACATCCTCTACTCGATTAAGGGGCGGATTAGTTCCCTTAATAGTTTGTCTGTCACATTCAGTTCATACCTTACCATTCTTACATGGAAATTCATTTTCGTAATCTTTCAAAAACATGATGCATGACATACAAAATCATTCACAAGATGCATAACCCTACTGTTTTGTGATGTAGGCCCGAAGGCACATGCATACTTTACTTACCTGGCTCTCCTGGAAATGCTCGGTTACAACTACTCCAGAAGCTCGCTCACCTAAAGTCATGACAGTACATTAATCCAACTCTTACTAAACCTTACCAAAACTCAATAATATGTTTGAGGAAATCGATTTGAAACTCTGCTACCCGTGCATTCTCATTTATCATTAAGAACCTGAACCCACCCGTTAATCACAGAAACCTCGAAATCTTCACATTGTATTCTCTCAGTAAACTAATCGCTAAAATGCAAGAAAACAAGACTTACCTAGGTTGAAGGAGAATCGGGGCGAGAGAATCGCCTAGAGAGTTCTACTGCTCGAGCTAAAAACCAAAAGAGGGAAATAGGGAATAGTGGCGGCTACTCTCACTGGACTTTTCCTTAAATAGGTTATCCACTATGTAAAATTCTAATTACCATCATGCCCTCGCCTGATCATTTATTAACCTAATCAATAACTCCCCCAACCCTTCTATAAAAGTACATCATTAATAATAAATTAAATTTTGGTTCAATGGAACCGGGTGCTACAATTTAAGGCTTGATTCTTCTTCAATTTGTCACTAAATGCTTGGCTTACAAAGTTAGAGACGGTTTCTGTGGCACATCAGAACTGTTTTGCACTTCTCGAAGATACAGTTTTGCTGCCAAAAATAAAAATATATCTTGATATTGATTTACATGAATCAACACAGCTAGCAAAATCTAAATCAGAATATCCAATCACATCCAAGCTATCAGTCCATCTATACATCAACATGTAATCTTTGGTTTCTTGAAGGTATAATAACACTTACTTTGCAGCAATCTAGTAGTTTTTAGTTGGATTACTCTGAAATCTTTCTAAAATCCCAACAACAAATGCAACCTCAGGATAAATCAGATTTCCAACAATTGAAGTATATAGAATGTTCTTCATGTGCTCCCTTTGAAAATCGTTCTTTGGACACTGGTTCTCATGGAATCTGTTTCCCTTCACAATTGGAGTTTTACTAGTTGAATAATCTTTTATTTGAAATGTCTCTAAAATTTTATTGATGTAAATTTCTTGAGACAAACTTAAAATTTCATAGAATCTGTCTCGTTGAATCTTATTATCAATGATACATGATGATGCGAACCATAAATTGAAAGAATCCGAACCCGACAACAACTTGAAATAATCACAGAAACGCCTTTATAATTCAATATAATAGAAGCTTGACCCGAACCAATTTAGCAATAAGCGCTTGCATTTATTGCTTCCTTGATCTTCCATTTTTTCTTCCTCAATACTTAACATCATTATAGGCTTTTCCTCGTGGTGTGAGGGCTCTTTATCTTAGATTTCTTTTATCTAATCTTGTAGATTTTTATACATCTTCTTTGTTTTTGATCTCGTCATAGGTCCTCCTATGTTTTGCAATGGATCTTGGCACTTGGTTACTCCACAGATTGAAAGAATCTGGACCCATCAACAATGCAAAATAATCATAGAAACGTCTTTATGATTGAAGAGAATAGAAGTTTGACCCGAACCAAATTTGTTGGTTGAATCGAAAGCTATTAAGTTCGAGAAGTTTGACTTGAACCAAATTTGTTGGTTGATTCGACAGCCATCAAGTTCGATCTTTTCAAGCAAGCACTTGAAAAAGATCAAGTTCCTCAATAAGAACTTAATAAGAAAATTCAAATAATCTCACCAAATAACATAAACTCAATTTTCATAAAAAATCAAGTTTGTCTAATAATGTCTTACAACTTTGTTTAAATGGACAAAACTAGGTTAAAGGTTGAAACAACTCAAAATAATCTAAAAATTAAAAGAAAACAAAGTTAGGGTTGAAGGAGGGTTGCGACGCATGCGTGGGTTAGTGGGTGCGTGAGAGGTGGACTAGGCGCGCAGGGGCACAAAGCTGCTGGGTCAAGTGCACAGGTGGGGGTGCAGATCGCGGGGCAAGGCGCGCATGTGAGGGCACTGTGTGCCTGGCAGGGGATCCGTGCGTGTGGGCTCAGTGTGCGCAAGGCGCGCACGCTGCTAGTTACGTGAGCACTCTTTTCCAATTTAGCAACAAGTGCTTGCATTCCTTGGTCTCTTGATCCTCCATTGCTTCTTCCTCAATACTTTGCATCATTATGGTATTTTCCTCGTGACGTGAAAGCTCTTTATCTTGGATTTCTTTGATCAAAGCTTGTAGGTTTTTGTACATTTTCTTTGTTCTTGATCTCATTATGAGTCTTCCTATGTTTTGCAACAGATATTGGCCCTTGATTGCTCATTGGATTATATCATTCCCCCCCCCCCCCCTCCCTCTAAAAAATTCATCATTGAATCTCCTGCATTATATAAAGATAAGTCAAAAATATGAAAAGATGCACTAATATTACTATATTTACTAGGCAAGGACTTATAACGGTCCATCTCCTCGTGGATGCAACTTGTTTTTCCATTAATTTGAAAAATTTTCTTTTTCGAAGATGTAACCAATCTCAATCTCCAAGTTCAAAGTTAAATCTTACTATCACATAAAATTTTTTAATAAATTAATCATTTTTTCTTTCATACACAAGAACAAACTTATTAGTAAACAAAGTTAATAAATTTAATGAATTAAAATCATCATAATATCAAACGATAAATAATATCTAATAGAATTAAGATCCTTTAAAATGTTAAATTATTATTTGAAGTTCTCAAAATATCTATCCAAATTTTTGTCATAAACCAAAATGTGTGAAAAGTAATTAATGACAAATTTTTCAATAAAATATTTTGATATATTATTTATCAACCTTATACATATAATAGATGCAATAGGTAAATCATATGACCTTTCCAACCACTCAGACCTATTTGATATTTTCGGTCGATTTGAAACTAACGTACTTGGTACGATATCTTTTTGTTTCTCAATCTCCCTCAACAGAGAAATTTTTCTTTGAAACTCCTCGAGAATTTTCTGTTTATTTTTTTACAAAAGAGAAGAAACAACACTTAGAAGAAAACTTGGTAAGTCGTTAGATAATAAATAAACATTTTTATATAAAAGTAAAATCATCTCACATTTATCCTCACTGTTGTTCATTAATACAATTTATTTTTCACTTGTCTTTTTTTTCTCTCTCCCCATCAGTTTTTCTCTTTTTTCCTTTGGTTTGTTTCTCTTTCTCCCTTAGGATTTCATCCCTCTTTGTACTCTTTTCAACTATTTTTCTTTCTCCACTTTCTTTCTCTTTCTTGTCTGTTTGTTCAACTATATTTTTTTCATCTTTTTCTTTCTCTCTCTCGGCCTTAATAATTTGAAATTCTTTTGTGATCCTTTCTAGATCTACAGTTGCCTCCCACACGTGCTGGGTCATACGCAATTGTCGATGGGCCGTGTCGTGGGCGCTCGGAAGATTGTGTGCGCTAGCAGGGGATCTGAGCGTGCGCGCAGTTGTGTGCACTGTCAGGGTGGGAGTGCGCGTTGTTGGTTCCGTGAGCACTCATTTTCCAATTTAGCAACAAGTGCTTGCATTCTTTGTTTCCTTGATCCTCCATTGCTTCTTCCTTAATACTTAGCGTTATTATGGGCTTTTCCTCGTGGTGAAGGCTCTTTATCTTGGACTTCTTTGATCAAAGCATGTAGATTTTTGTACATTTTCTTTGTTTTTGATCTCGTCATGGATCCTCCTATGTTTTGCAATAGATCTTGGCTGTTGGTTACTCCTTTGATTACATCATATGATGCATCACCTATATCCTTCATATCAAAGTTTTCAAATGAATTAGTTCCCCTCATCCAATAAACATTTATTATTAGTTGCAAGTAAAATATCATCCATATATAAAACTAAGAAACAAATTTTACTCATATTAACCTTATGGTATATGCATTGATTCATAATATTCTTTACAAAATCGAAGCAAGAGATAATATTGTAACGCCCCAAGTTATCTGAACCCGGTCCGTTACTCAAGACTAAAAAAAAAATCTCATTCGTATATTTTAAAACTTCACTTTTGACATAAACTAAAATCTCAAAATAATTAAATCTTACAGCGGAAATCATTTTATTAGCAATGGAGTTAAAACAAAACTATAAATCATCGTTTGGAGGGTAAAAAGGCAATCGACAAATAGGGAATAAAGTTTCAAACTATGGGATACTGGAGAAGTCGCCGAAGTCAAACGCTTCTGCCAGTCGCCGAAGTCAAACGCTTCTGCCGATGAATAAAGTCAACAGAAGGAGCAGTAACATGCTTCTACCGATGACGTGTGCAAACAAGGACTCCACTCGGTAGACTGCATCTACCGATGACGTCGACACGACTCAATCTGCCGATGGATAAAGTCAACAGAAGGAGCAGTAACATGCTTCTACCGATGACGTGTGCAAACAAGGACTCCACTCGGTAGACTGCATCTACCGATGACGTCGACACGACTCAATCTGCCGATGAAGTCAACACAACTTCATCTGCCGATGAGGTCAACACAAATAACGCGTCTCCATCTTCCGATAGACAAACACGCGACATCTACCGATAACAACAATACGACTCCTTCCGATAGAATTAAAATGTACACTAATCTGCCGATGGACTATATCTGCCAACAGAATGAAAAAACACGCTACATCTGCCGATAGGCAGCATCTACCGGTAGATTCAAAGTAATCACCCTAAACAAGGAACATCACTGCTTACCGGAAGGACTCGTAAAATCGACTGAAAACCTTCAGACAACCAAATTTTCATGAAAACACTAATCAAATCAGCAAAACACAGTTAAACCATCAATTCGTCATTTCCAGTAAAATCTTAAGAAAATCATTTTTAACCAAACTCAAACCATAGTCACTAAAATACTCAGAAATTGCTAATCTGAAACCAGTATTCTCAACCTAACACATACAACCATTGATTAAACCGCCTCAACAGATTGCCCAACCAATGCATGGACGTGCTCCCCCAACCAGCCTAGTCTTCAAACTGTTCTGTAAACACACCTTCGGTAACTTCTTCACCTACATCACAAAACTCATCTATTAGCCTAATGCTAAGCAAGTAAAGCAATGGATGAAATAAATCGATGACACAATAATTTTCCCTAAACATGCAATTTCTACTTTCTCATCTCAGTTGCATTCAAATTTGTTCTCTGTTGATCCCTCTGTACGATGGGAAAGTGGATCGGTCATCCCCCAAAGCATACATCCTCTGATCTCAATTAAGGGGCGGATTAATTCCCTTAACAGTTAACTGATCTGATCCCCCTGTAGGATTGGGAAGTGGATCATTTTTCCCAAAACCTCAATCCTCTGTTCTCAGTTAAGGGGCGGATTAATCCCCCTTAACAGTTGTTCTGTTCATCCTGCTCACACATGCCATACCGTTTCATGAAAATACATTTTCGTAGTCTTTCAAAAACATGATGCATGACAACTGAAAATAAGCATACAAACATGCATAACACCTATTGTTTTGTGATGTAGGCCCGAAGGCACAAACAAACTTTACTTACCTGGATTCTTGGCGGGTGCTCGGCTAGGAGCTTCTTCGGGACCTTTCTCACCTAGAACATAAACAGAACATTAAGCCAGTCCTTTCCACACCTCATTCTACAGCATTCAAAGAAACCTAAGGGATAGTTGGGAGTTCTAATCGCTCGGCATTCATGGTTCTATGCTAAACTCGAAACCACTCACATTCAGAATAATATACGAAATACACAACTACAATCCTCCACGCTATTGTCTTCAGATACTAAATCAGTAGAAATCGAGGTAGAAACTCACCTAGATCCGCGAATGGGATCGGAGAGAAATCGCTGGGAGAGCTCTGGTGACTTGAGCTAAAATCCGAGAGTGAGAGTGAGAGTGAATAGTGGCGGCTACTTCCATAAATTCTTCATTAAATAGGTTATCCACTAATAAATTCTAATTACCATATTACCCTTACTTACTCACTCATTAACCTAATAATCTTTCACTCAAACTCAACCACGAAATGCACTTAATTGATTGATCAGTCATTTGATTTAAATAAAGTCGGGTGCTACAAATATCATGAAACTTTAAGTACCACTGACGAAATGCATGTTTCAATCCATATATGGATTTATTAAGTTTGCACACTAAATGTTCACCATCACTAAAGGATAATCTTTCAAGTTGTTTTATGCAAACCTCTTTTATTGAGAAAAGTCTTTTTCACATCCATCTGTTGTAAAATTGTTAAACGGTTGAGCTGGCTCGGTACTTTAGTGGTCCAGGTCTAGTTGGCTTGCTGCAATGCCAAGTTGAGCCTAGGCTAGACCCAAACAACATGCTGAGCAGAGCCTAGTGACTGGGGTCGCGAGCTCGTCTAGGACAAGACCTAGTGGATGAACTTAGTTGTCCAACTCACCGACCCGCTCATCAGCTCGGCAGGCTAGGCGTGCCGAGCTCGCAATTCGTCTTTCTATGAAAATGCAAATTTTGAATGTAAAAATGATGAAAAATTGATTAAGTGTTGGGAAGGATGAATATGCAAAAAAAAAAAAAAAAAAGAAGTTTCGAACTCTTTTGAAAAAAAAAAAACAGCATCAAAACACAAGGTTGAATGGCTATCGTTGATGACCAATGAAGAAAAATTAAGAGGAAATACAACATGTCCATCAATTTTTCGCAAAAGGTGTGTGGAAGCACCGAAAATGGAGGTGGGGACGATGATACTTAGGCCGAAGCATTAAACAAATCGAAAGTGGTAGAACATAATGGTTCGATTAGTTTGTGAATATACAATATTGAGTATTAGTAATATCAAAGGAAGAAATTGAATGTTTAACTAATAAAAGAACAAAATTACGAAGTATAATAAATAGGGTAAAGTGCAATTTGGCCTCTACAACTAGGTGAAATGGGCAATTTACACCGTAAACTTGCATAATGGGTAATTTGGCCCCTACAACTAGGATAAAGTGCAATATGGCCCCTACCGTCACATTTTTCGTTAAAAAGTCACATTTTTTGCACATGTTCATTTTTTCTTCCGAAAATACCCTTGCCCTGCATTTGTTTTTAATTAAGGTGGACTGAACCGGTTTTTGCTGAATGGTTCAGCTTAACCTTCAGTTAATTCAAACTCTGAACTTCGGAGTTCAGAGTCTGAAAACTGAAGCTTCCACTCAAGAACTCAAGTGCAGGATTGTCGACTTCGAGCGACTGCCGACTGCCGACTGCCGACTAGCGAGACCTGAAGTTCGATTCGCAACTCCCGAGCGACTCCCGTCCCCAGCGACCAGCGTCCTACTCCCGACTCCTGTGGTGATCGAGTCCTCCGATTCGCAAGACGGAAAGCTCCGTCTCCGGCCCGGTCTCCGTCTCCGTCTCCGTCTCCGTCTCCGTCTCCGTCTCCGTGCTTTGTCTCCATCCTCACTCCTCACTGTATGTACTGTATTGTGTAATTTTTGTGGAAGTAAAAATTAGGGCTAATTGTTTTTTACTCAATGTTTAGATGTTGGTTGATAAATTAGAGTTAATTTTTGTTGATTAGTTGGTTGATTAATCAAAGATGATAATGATTGTTTGGGTTAGAACAAAAAAACCAGAGAAAGTAGTTTTATGTTTTTTTTTTCTGGATAGTGTTCTGTTTAAAAAAAAAATTGCTTGCTGTTTTGATGAATCAATTGCATGTTTAACTTGGCATATAAACTGTTGCAAGTTGATTTTGAACCTCTGTAATTCTGTTCTGTTCTTGGATGCAATTCTGTTTCTGTTTGGATAAAATTGTTGCATAATTCAATTGCTATAATCTGTTGCAACATATCTTGTGTTTGACACTTCTGTGAATTGGCTAAGGTTGAGAGAATATGTTGAATTCCATGTCCTGTTTTTCACACGGTTAGCTTGCCGTTTTGGTTAGAAGAACATGCTGCAACTTTGCTTTTCCATGATAAATTGTGTTGAGAAAAAAAAAAAAAATTTGTTCGGATAGGCTGAGCATGTTAAGGATGTTGGCTGTTTTCTATTGAGTGATTTTTACCAAATTGTTCCACTGCTGGTTTGTATTTTGTTCCATGTTTCTAAGGGATTTTACAGATTTTAAATGGCTAAAAATCCAATACCAAAAATCTGTTTTGATTGTTGAATCTGTGCAATTTCTAGTTTTGCAAAATCTAGTTTTCAAATTGCTGAAATTTTGTTGCTGAATGGTAATTGATTTTCTGTTTTTCTGCGTATTGCTTGCTTACTTTGCTGAATTATCTACTTAAATCTTTAAGCTGCAAGCATAATTGAAATTAAACTTTGGTTGTTGCATTATCTTTCGCTGTTTTGATTTGCTGAAACTTTTCAAAATTGGTTTGCAAATTCTGAAAATCTGTTTGCTCTTTTTCTGCATATCTAGTTCACATTTGAGTTGTCTAAAATCCTGTTATGTGCTGAAAATTGAGGAACAATTGGATACTTGTTTGCTGGACGGAAGAATCATGGACTAAAGTTTTTTACTTGTCTGAAGTTTGAGATAAATTTTTATTCGTTGTCATAATTGATGTATAAATTTCTACTGTAAATAACGATTGATACTTTTTCAGGAAAGCGTAAGAGGATACAATTTCTTTTCCTGATACGATGAACCACTAGCAAAGAGACAGAAGAATGTACTTAACATTTTACGATCTACACTCGAAGAGGATGAAGCAAGAGTCGCAGATGCTGAATCAAGACTCGAACAAGCTGCAAGAATACTCGAAGAAGCTAAATCAATGTGCAGCTGCTTAGGGATAGAGTATAGTTATTGGTATTATAGGGTCTCACTACTGCATTATTATTGATCAGTTTGTATTAATTGTTTTAGTAGACTCGTATGGTAATAATTATACTCTTTATCAACTGTAATGACATTTTCCATGATATGTATGTACTTTTTTAGATCATCATTACAAAATCATCATATGCAAATCCATGATATGCAAATCCAATTATATACAAAATGTAATAACATCCAGTTATATATGTAAATCCAGCTATGTAAAACTACATATCCATAATTTATATCCAAATTAGAATTTTCTTGAAAACTTTACTAGTGGTTGGGTAGGCGCAAGAGATTAAAATGCTCATCTTTCAAACCTGAAAATGGTCGATCTCTCAAATCGTCTCAAGCTTTACAAACTATGATCGCAAAAACAATTTCATTTCTACGCAAGCACATCATCTCCTTCAAACACCCTTTTATTCTTTCTTTCAATCTGATGAAAAACTAAAGGGTGAGAAGTCTCTATTGGGTAAGAAGTCGGTAAGATGGTAGGTCTTCCAGCCTGGTTACACCCTCTTGCAAAAGCTCTTTTTTCAATTCCCGGCGAGTGGGTTTCATGACCGTCTGAAATTAACAATTACATGACACATGATATAACACCATAAATCAGGGATAATTCCATTTTTCTTCGTCTACAATAGCACCTCAAGGACTTTCTCATGCTGACCAGTGTTTGTGTATAGGCACATAATGTCATTGTACGTAAGGGGGGATGAAGCAAAACCCATTTCCTTCATTTTCTGCAAATGCAAGAGAAATTTGGCGCTCCCTGACGTAAGAATTAAGGAGAGCTCCATAAGTTTTTTCAGTCTTGTTCTGATCATTTAATTTCTCGAAATAATTTTCAGTCGAAAGAAATCCCTGAACTTTCCCGATTAGATCCAACTGCACAGCATGCTCGCTAGGTGAAAATACGCAGATTCCATTTTCTTTCATCCACTCAGAAACCTGAGCACACAGTCACACACAAACTATGGTCACAAGTTCTTCATGATTAAAGGTATAAACAACTATCCTACGAGTAAATGATCATCAGGAAATGGTATTATTTAGTTGAAATTCATTAAAAAAAGAAGCTACCAGTTCTTTACAATCGCTAAAAGAAGCAAAGAAAAGAAAAGGTATGAGAAGCGTAAAACTGCAGAAGAAAACGCAATTCATATCTCGAGAGCTTGAGAAAACCGTTTGCGCTTGTGAAAATCGTGAACAATGCACAGAATCTTTACCAAAAGCTTTTATGGCTTCTTCTAGCAGGGTTTCATCCGGGTCTCAAGAAAACAACCTCCAGCAAATCATGGATCAAAGAAAGAGAAAGAGAATGATATCCAACAGAGAATCGACGCGTAGATCCAGATGCGAAAACAGAGGCACCTCGACGATCTTGCTACTCAGGTGGCCCAGATCAGAGACGAGAACAACTGAATCCTTACCAATATAAACGTTACAGACTTACAGTCCAGCTATATCTCAACTTCGAGGCAGAAAACTCGATCCTCAGAGCTCACATGGCGGAACTCAGCAGTAGAGTCGTTAAACGAAATAATAGGGTTTAACTTAGGGTTTTTTTTTTTAATCTGATTAGTGAACCGAACCGATTTGTTCTGGTTCTGAACCGGTTCTGACTCAAGTGCAGGGGCATTTCGGGAAAAAAATAGACATGTGCAAAAAACGTGACTTTTTAACGGAAAATGTGACGATAGGGGCTATATTGCACTTTACCCTAGTTGTAGGGGCCAAATTGCCCATTATCCAAGTTTACGGTGTAAATTGCCTATTTCACCTAGTTGTAGGGGCCAAATTGCACTTTACCTTAATAAATATTAGTATTTATAAAAATATTCTTCAAAATAATGTAAAAGTGTTGATTCGTGTCTGGCCTATAGTCTCCGGCTCATGGACTGATCAGACGCCTGCTGCGAGCCAAGGTTGGCAACTGGCATGCAAGCTACCCTTGGCCGATTTTTTTTTTTCTTCCCAAAGTCCTGGTTGGGGTTCAACTCGACCTCAAGTCGTACTTGGACATGCCTTTTCGAAAACCGGTTGAGTCATGAGTGGTGTGCCAACCTTCAAAGGAAAGGATAGAGCGTTGAGATGCCTAGGTTTTGTGAAGAACGTTGTAGCTTCATGATGTATAGCGTTGTGACATTCTTTAAAAATAACTGTTATTTTTTTTTTCGAAATTTGTTGGTAACAACAATTTTGCTAGCAGTTGCAAAATGACAATTTTGATATTTTTAATAATAGTTTTATTTTTATGAATAAATACTTATGTCTTCATTTGATTCTCTCCATTCAATTATCTCACTCATACTCTCACCATTCAACTCTCATAATTTTAGATAAGTCTCTAATAATAATATCATTGAGAATTTTTTGAGTCTAGTACCATCAAGATTACACTTTCATACTTATTGTTTTAATTTAATTGTAATAAATTTGATTTTAATTAAAAAAAATAAAAAATAATTGACAACTAATCAGAAATTATAGTCTAAACTTAGACCCAATGGTCTAACATGGTAAATGCGGCGGGTGGGGACTACTGACGCTTTCCCGCTGAAAGCCCGACACGTGTAGCAAGCCCCTTGCATGAGTTACCAGCCAACAGAGAGTTGCATCGCTTGCTCTCTTCCGCTTTTCTCTTCTCATCTTCTCTTCCATGGCGACCTCTGTTTCTGCTTCGCCAATTTCCATTACCCTGCTACCCACTCGAAATACAGACAAATGTACTGCACGTGTTTTGCACAATTCTCGTCGCCGTTGCCCATTTTTCAAGCTCCGTTGTACGCTCTCCAACAACAGTTACAACACACAGAAATATTCGCCACCGCGAGACTACTCAACTTTCTCGGCCGCTTCCTCTTCTTCCGGTATGCCGACATTCTATTTATCCATTCAATTATCGCTATTTGAATCGTTTATTTTGTTATTCGACGAAATTGAGGAAGGTAAATGGAGCAGAAAATCCAGGAATTAAACCCTTCCTACTTGTTTTGATCAATCACTTGTGGTTATATTTGTGTCTCTAGTTTTTGTTTGCTTTGCGCTTTTTCTACGAAAATCAAAACTATGAGAATTCTACTCTGAAATAATCGAACCCCAATTTTGAATTAAAATCTAAATCTCTTCGAAAGTACTCGAATCACTACTAAAAAACAATGTACTCTTACTTGTGACGCAGTACTTATATTTTAGCTTGCTTAGTTTTCTCAATTTAAAAATACCCGTTACTTTTCTTCTTCTTTCTCCAAAATGTGTTAGATGCATAATTAATTTATTTCTTATTATATTATATTTATTTCAAGAGTTCTATTTCTTAGTTCTTTTATAATATTAGATTATTATTAAAATTTCTATTTGCAGTTAGTTATTTTTTAATATTAGATTATTTGCTTAAGTCATTGTTTCTTAAGTTTATTTAAATACTCACGGGTAATCTTTAGAAATTTTTTTAACAACTAATATAAATTATCCTATTTTGAGAATTATTTCTCTCTTGATCTTTTATTTTCTATTTGGATTTCACGGGGCACCACGTGTCATCTATTGCGATGTTCTTCCTTTTTTTGTGGTTTAGCTATGTAAATTTTCTTTTCAAGGGCCATCATTAAGTGAATTTGCCCTTGTGTACAGACAGTGAATCAACAATGATGAGCGAGGACACCACAAATCCGTTGGATAGAGTAAATGTGCTTGATTTGAACGGAAATGAGATTCCATTATCTGATATTTGGAAGGAAAGGAAAGCTGTTGTTGCATTTGCTCGCCATTTTGGGTAATTGTTTTGATAAATTGAGTTGAAAGCAATTGTTAGTTATCAGTGTTTTAATGATGTGGTTTATTACAGCTGTGTTTTTTGCCGCAAACGTGCGGATTATCTTGCCTCTAAAAAGGTAAATATGTCTCTTGAGCATTGTTGCAGATATATTCTCATAGTCATAGTTAAAAGTTTTCATTATATAACTATGCTAAATATATTCTTGGATAACTAATGCCTTTTCCCGGTCCCTTTTGTTTATTTCTAATCTCTCTTGTTTTGGTTCTTCACCTTATTTTCCGATACTATTCCTACCCTGTCATCTACCTTCCTGCACCCTGTAAACATCGATGAAGGGATGCTATATCAACTTTTCACTTTTTATTGTTGATGAAGCCCTCAGATATCATTTTACAGATTAGCCAATTATGTTGATTCTCTTGAACTCATTTGATAATTTATATGTTTCCAGGATGTAATGGATGCATCTGGTGTGGCTCTTGTGTTGATTGGACCTGGTAACATTGATCAGGTACATCGTAAGTATGTAATATTTTAAAATCCAGTCTGAAAAAGTCTCTATTTGTGGCAAAATTACGAATGCTGTGTAGCTGAAAAAGTCTCTGTATTTCTATTCTTCTTATATTATGCAATTTAGTCGGAAAAAAAGATAACACTTGCTTAGTTAGGCATTTTGTGATGGAAAATGTTTTTTTCCATGACTAAATACAACAGAAGAAAGGGGACGACTCCCGAGTATATGCTTCAACAGGAATTAAACAATAGTCAAATAACTCAATATCTATATCTTGAATGTAAGCAAAAGTGTTATCTGCCACGTGCATATAATTCTCTTTCTTTATCTTCATTTACTTGCCTTGATAAGAGAAAAGTCTTGTGATAATCATAAGCGGTATCTTTGATGCAGGGAAGAGCATTCAGTGAACAGACAAAATTTCAAGGAGGTATAATTTAGAAGAGTTCCGTTATTGATTGAACTCGAGTTTTGGCATTATATTCATAATGCTTTTGTTGATAAATCAAAGAATTTGTCATGTTTTATGATGTAATCCTATAATTGATTAAACTACAGAGTTTAAGAAAGAGCTTCTCCTCATTGTATTATGTTTGTTTTATGGCCTCTTCCCAATTTAAACCCTCAGTGTTTAAGTGACAGTTTTATTATTTGTTTCAGAAGTTTATGTAGATCCCACGCACTCATCATACGAGGCACTAAAATTTGTTTCAGGGGTTTCGACTACATTCACTCCCAAAGTATGCTTCCGTTTATTTTTCTAAAAAAATTAAAGCCAGAGTATTAGAGAAGTTAGAAAGAAGGTTCCTGATTTTGTCTAACATACTGTGCTATATTTCTTCTCCATATTCGTCCAGTCCGGTCTTAAGATCATGCAATTGTACATGGAAGGTTATCGACAAGACTGGAAACTTTCATTCCAAAAAGATACTGTGACTAGAGGAGGCTGGTAAGTAAAATGCATACGGTGTGATTAAGAGTAGATAATGTCAGTTTGAGTATTTCTATTATCTCCAAAGTAAATAGACCTTTTCCAATAAATTTTCTACTTCCAACTGTGGGTAACATGATGTGAATTTGAAATTGATTGGTCACTCAAGTAAAGTAACGGGTTATTATCAATATCAAGAAACTAGATTTCAATCCCAATGAGGAAAAGGGAAATGATTTGAGATCAAATCGAAGCATATCCTTCATAATTTGGCAGGAAATATTTTCATTAAAACAGGATTTCGGATCTTAAAAAAATCCTCTCTAGTTCTTGCATAACCAAACAAAGGAATTTATTTCAAGTGCCATTAGGATTTGAGTTCCTTACAATCCAAAACATTCAATACCTAATGTTCATTTTTTATTCAATGGCTACTCGCTGTACTTTTACTTCACATCTCACTCGATTACTGTTTTAAGATTTTCAACATCTTCATCTTTTTCTCAGGCAGCAAGGTGGAATTTTAGTTGCAGGTCCAGGTAAAAATAACATCTCATACATTCACAAGGTAATGCTATTTACTTATTTTCTTTTATTTGGATGAAGAGATGTAGCTTCATGATGCTAAAGATCAATTTTCAACTGGGCAGGATAAAGAAGCAGGGGATGAACCAGATATACAAGATATTCTGAAAGCATGTTGCTATTGAAGAAAGGAAGGATCCATTTCTCAGGTCATATACTCATTTGTTAAACAACTCACAGATGAAGAAAAATAGTTTTAAGCTTGTTAAAAAAAGTATAGAACTGGGAACAAGAATGTCTATATTTTGAATGAATTGGTAAACTATATATACAGCCCTGCCTATAAACTGCTATGGCTGAAAAACCATTTCAGGGTAGGTGAATTTGGGTTCTTTTTTGACTTTTGTGGCTTCAGAGGCGTATAGAAATGAAATTGGTGTATACCATGTCGTTGTTTTGCAGCAAAACTTGGGTAATTTTATGGATAATTTGCATAGTTCTCTTGGATATTTAGTAGTTCAAGTGATGCCATGATGATTTTTTATCAATTTGATTGATCCATAAACTATATAACGCCAAAATATAAACATCAATATTTTCTACAATCGATTTCATTGCATAATTGTGACTGCAAAAGGACAGCCCGATGTGCCAACAAGGGCTGTTCTTGAGAAAAATGAGTGCTTGCACTTGTGGTTGGTGGTCCATCTGGAATGAAGATTCTTTGAGTACATGGATGTGGATTGTAGAATATGTCGTACAAATCCCTATACAAAATGGTTGGGAACTAGATCGAATGTTTTGGATAAGTATAAGAAATATCGGAGGAACATATTGCAGAGACAAAGCAATGGCATTCACATCTTCCTGACAAAGACCAAAGGGGTGCATTTGGGGCCGGAGATGCCTATAACCATGACCCATAGCTATAATCACGTGTCTACTCGCGTACATCATGCATCCTTGATCATTCAGTCTGACCTTAATTTTCAAATTCATTAACTACGAGGAATACTATATTTATCTTTTAATTTTACCTTTTTACACGACACATTAATTAATATAACTATTGCTTTATTTTAGTTATTTATTATTTATCTTAATTGTTAAATTAATTAATGTTATTAGCAAGTAAATCTAGCTTTAGATGGTGATGTAGATCAAGTAAAGGGAGAAAATGAAGCTCAAATTATGAACATCATATTTAACAATAGAACAACTCATTTTGCTATGACCCCATCTGCAGAAAGAAAAAGATTACAGCTCTATCATTTATAAACTTCTGTCAAGTTTAGGAAAACATGACCTTTAATATTGTTAGTGGCACCTTATTCTTCTGCAACCAGTGGCGCAGAGATTTCCTGGTGATTTTCAACCTCTGTACAGCATAAGGTCTCCTGGTTGAGTACTGCACAGTCTGTTGGACTTTTCCTTCAGGGTTTCTACGTATATTATGAGAAGATGATGGATATAGAGCAATTCGAGGATCTACTTGGACAACATCTAGCTGCAATTCGTCTTGTAACAGTTTCGTTATTGCAAGTTTCACTCCAAATTTCTGAGGGGCTACGTCTACATCGCTGTCTTTCCCAGCTCCAAATATGATGAAAATGTCATCTCTTACCTCTTGTCCTACAATATATCAGAACGGATGTCATCGACTTAAACATTCTCCTTTGATTCTAACTTCTTAAAATTTTCATCCCTGACTCTAGATTCCAGGGGAGTTTAAAGCATTGGATTAACATTTTTCTAATTAAATATGTGACTAATTAAGAATGTTTCATCAAGGCATCATGTTGAGAGTAGAAAAGCGTTTGTACCTAATGCATAACTCTCTTTGATCATCCGCAGAACCGCGAGAAGTACAATGCGAGCCTCAACCTTGACAGAAATCAGAAACTTAAATAGTTGAACTAATGAACACGAAAATAGAGAGATCATAAAAGATGTGCAGGAACTGAGTTTACCCACTACAACAATCACCATAATCCAGTCGGGCAAAATCCTGGCTTGTTTTTTGAAGTATGTAATTCTTCCCACTCTCTCTTTGTGGAATGTGATATATTTGGAATCCCCATGAATAAGACCAAACCTTATTGCATGGTATTTACCTGAAATCTCTCTTTTCTGTTCTAAAGCAATCCTAGAGTGGGCTTAATTTATCCACAATTGATGTTTTGTCTTTTTCTTTTCCTGGGACGAGGGTTGAACAATTCTAGATTATATTGGCATGGTGATGCGGTGAGGATAATAATACCTTAGTAAGCCCCTGAAGATCAATTGTAGTGCTCTCAGAAAACCGCTTTTGCAAATGTTCAGCAACTTTTTCAAGAAGTAAACTTTGGGGATTCCCCAAGACAGTTCTATTGGATAAACTGTACTCCCCTTGCCGGTAATCGTTATCTTGAATAACTCCTTCACACCACTCCTCAATAAGCTCCTTTAGATAATGATCGTCCGCGTTATACCTGCAACACATCCCAACTAGTCAGTGTATTAATATGAATGATTTTGTACATCAACTAGAACACTGAATCTAAGTAGCAAATATCTAAGAATATGGGCGTTATACCATAGAAAGAAATTGGAAAATATAAAAAAGATAATTATTATGTCAGCAAATATGACGTGCCAGTGGGATTACTCATGAGTGAAAGTTATTCGTGTTGGTTTGTGACTGAGATGATTCTCCCCAAGAATTTTATGTTTTTAAGCAGACGACAGTAGAAGATGTTCATACCCTGCTTTCCTCATATCCTGATATATAGCCAAACATTGCTGCACTTCATACAATGAACCATAACTGCCACGAGGTCCTAAAAGTGTGCTATATGTGACCTGAAAACACAATAAATTTAGTACCCTTTAGCGCTCTTTCTCCTTCTGTTCGTCAGAATTCTAAAGAGAGTTCTGCAAAGTGTTTGCAATGTAGTAATCTCTGTTTTCAATTAATATAGAATTAGCTCGAGACATGTGAATCAGCTGTTTCTCATGGGGACTTTGATTGATAGTTAGAGCTCCTTTTAATGGGTTTTTACAAGTTAGACATAGTTCGGCTCCTAATTCATTAAATAGGACATTGGTTGTACTCTTCAAATTTATGGCCCCATGCCCAAAGTATAACATAGCTTAAGCTTTAAAAAGAAGATCGAAGCACACTAATACTTACCTTATTTGGCTGTATTTCAAATCTTTTCATTTCTTCGTATAACGAAAAAGCTAGCTTCCATCGTTTACTTTCCATACAAACCTATAAGCCATAGAGTATGATAATATCAGTCTATAATTAAAGTTAATACATTTGGAATAGTGTAAGAGAATGTCTAGTTAAGCGCAGTCACTAGGTAAGCATCGACCTTAATTGCTGTTGTAAATGCTACTACATCAGGCTCAATTCCAGCCGCACGCATTATTTTCAAAATCTGCAATCTAAGAAATTTTTTATTAGTGAATTCATATCCTGGTATTGATATCTAGTCAGAAAATGTATTACCGTTTAGTCTTCCAGATAAATGCATTCAATGAAGGAAGCCAAAGATTAAATTTACAAAAATAAATCACCTGTACGGAACCCTCAGCATTCCCCGAAGCTCCAGTTATATCAAGCAAGATAGACCAGCTTATATGATTAGGTGCAAGGCCAACCGTTTTCATCTCGTCCATTAGTGCTCTCACTCGATAGGAATCAGTGCCACAGGCCTTCATCAGAATATTATAAGTGGTAGCAGTAGGTTTGAAGACAAAACCTTTTGCAAAGGTAAGTTGATGCACGTTAGACGGAGAATTTGTCTTATTAGAAGAACAAAGTCGATTCTCTGAATTTAAGTTGGCAACTGTATTACTTCTGCAATAATCATAAACTTGACCAATATCCACCTGGGTTTCCCTTTCCTTCCAGGAGCGGAAAAATCGGAATGCCCTGTCATATTGACTAGCTTCAACACAAGCATGTAAAAGAGTATTGCAGCACTGGGTATTGGGTTCACAACCAGTCAAAATCATCTCCTCAAAGAGTTCTATAGCAAGCTCAACCAGACCTGAATTAGCACAGGCACTGATCAATGATGACCAAGTAACTACATTAGGAGTTACACCAGCTGATTGCATATCCTCTTTGACTTTGAGCGCCATTTGCCATAGTTTTGCGTCTGCAAAAACCTGAATGTAGTGATTGTTAAGTATAAATACATCATATCAAATGATTTCAACAGTGTTATCAAAAAGAAAAGTATTAACAAGAGATTCTTATGAGTTATGCATCACTAAAGAGGCAAAAAGTGAATGTCCTTTAAAATATTAAAATTCTGACAAGAAAAAGCATAAGAGAAATATTGAGAAAGTATATAAATGATTTAATCAATATTAACCAATAATGGTAATTTGACATTGTAACATTTAATGCAAAGAGATAGGCATCCAGTTTATAAATTGTACCTTTACTATTGTGCTGTACGTGAAAACATCCAATTTCAGAATTCCTATCGATTCCAAATGTTGTATTTCCTTATATATATCCTTGGCAAGATCAACTCTTTCAGCAAGAAAACATGCTTTCAAGAGGATGTTATATGAGGCTAGATCCGCTGTTACACCGATATTCTGAACATTTGATTATTCAAATTAGAAAAAAATGTTTACCCCAGTAAAAATCACGAGGCAAAGGATTTTTTTCAACAATTATATGCTACAAAACAAAAAAAGAAAGTGGTTCGAAGCAGATATTGAAGAAAAGAGGTAATAGCATGTTTAGGTCATGTTACTCCAGATGAGCAGGAAAGAAAAACCACAAGAGTGAGAGAGACTTTACTTGCATATCCTTGTATACGTCAAATATGTAGCTCAAATCATGGGCATTCACATTCATGAGACTGTTGAAAACATAGATATTAGGAGTAATTTTCTGATGGAGCAAATCCTGCAGATAAGTTATCATGTAGAAAGCTTCAATCTTGGAAGAACAGCATTCTTAAAAGGTCTGCTTCACTTTAACTGAACATCAGACTTAACACGCATTCAGGAGTTTAAATAGAGATGACTGTTTTTTGCCATTCAAACAGTGAACTAGCTCTGGCCACAGGTCAAATCAAACTACTTTTGCAAATCGCTCACTAATCATTACCAATGTCACCATGTTTGAAGTAGTAGAAAAAGGTTCATGTTTACACCATTATATTTCCAACGCAATTCTTAGTCACAAGTACAACGCCTTTTGTATTTATTACTAATTTTATTGAAACTGTCAATAATGTCATAATATAGTTCAAAGAACTGGATTCACTAAATTATTCACTAAGTTCCAACAGCATTCAACTTTTATTTAATAATATAAAACATCAAAATAGTTTCAAGCCAAAATTCCATTTACAAGCATGATCTTACTCAGTTACCTTGTAAATGTACCTAGATTTCATGTAGTCTCCACAGAGACCACAAACATCAATGATTGTACGAAGGATGTACATGTTAGGGCAACTCAAGCATGCGTTGGTTTCTTCATATGCTACCAAAGCAGATCCTAAGTCTCTTTTCTTCCCAAATTCATTAATGATGGTACAATATAAATAATGTGCATCCGGAAGAATACGAGCATACCTGTAAAGAAGATTTTGTACTTCAGCCTGAATAGCATGAAATATGTAGATAGAGATTTCTTCACTTCTATTACCATGAGATTTTGCAAAACAAACTGCTCAACAAAGCATGGATGGTATCTAAAGCTCCTCCATGAAATTAATTTCTATTGACCCATCTCAAGATTTGGTGAATATGAACCATTCATAAAACAAATTATCATCGAAAGTGTTGAAGTGTACCTAATCGACATTGTTGGGTTGCGTTGATCAACACACATTCTTATTACATCAGATGGCTTCATGAGTTGTTTCACTGAGAAATGAAAACCTGAACATGAAGTCATATAATTACTCAATGCAAAGAATTTCGTAAACAAATAGATATTTGCTTTAACTCATAATATGGTACTAAAATTTTCAGATTGTTCTAATTTTTCAAAGCAACCTTTGAAGTTATATAAGCACGCATAAACTTCCAAAAAGGAAAATTTCTGAAATTTTGATGAGTAAATTCATATCAATGTCTTCATTACATCACTAATATCGAGAAGAATGGATTTTTTCCTGTTCCACATTTCACCGAGCTTTCCACGGTACTATTTCCATAACAATCAATAAGAAGTCGTTACCAGCAAAAACTTCCATCAACTCAACAAGTTGCTCGACGTCCCCACTTTTTGCAAGCAAGCGACATTCCCTCCTCAGCGACTCCATAGCAGACCCATCCAAAAACTTCAATGGATCGATTCCTAGCTCATCAAATTTTCTCATCACCTGCACAACGCTCCAAACTCCCCTTTCCCTAATACAACGAGAAATCCCCTTGGCCACAAGCTCAGCATTCAGTTCAGAGGCAAACTGCGATGCCTCGGTCCCCGCACCAACGACGCTCTCCAACAGCAAAGCAAAATCATCAATCTTTCCCTGCTCTGCGAGCTTCGCGGCGAGGTCAGCATAGTACCCAAGGTAATTCTTACCAGACGGTCGGATATCCAATGGGTCGGTCGAGTGTAGAGGAAAACGAGGATGAACAGCGATGGAAATTGAAGAAGAATTCCGTGTAGGAGGCTCCGTAGAAGGAGAACGCCTGGAAGCGGAAGGCTTGGAGTGTTTGTATTGTCTGCTATGCTGATGATGAGGCGTGGTAGCAATGGCGGAGAACGAAGACCCGAGGATGAAGAAAACTCGCATTCTCGGCCAACCGTTACTCCATGAAAAGAGTTTTGAGCTTCATATACATACTGCTGGAAGTGGATCGAATATGAAGGGTAGGTGTTTGTCTATTTGTCTACAAGAGAAAGAGCCAAAAAACAGATATTTTTTTTAAACCCCGCGGTTTTACTTTCATACGCATCCGCAGGGCTTACGACGGGAAATTCAATGGAGCATTCTCTAGATGAAGGCTTAGAGTCGAAGCTTTTTCCCCGCGAGCAAATCCGGCCATCGGAATCCAGCAAAATAGCGCGGGCGACTCGCACGCAGAGTCAGCGACGTAGAACGATGTAGAGGATCAAAAGCCAGAATCAGATTATTGTGTGTTTTTATAGGTAGAACGAAACAGTAATCTGAATTCATACCGGCGTATCGGCTGATTTGCGCAGAAGATGGTACAGAACAAGACTTGGGGAATCGACGACGAAGGTAGAGCAAATCCAAATCTGAGTTACCCCAAAGATGAACTAAAGGGTATTATAGGAATAATGTTTTAAGAGTTTGGCACTGTATTATGAGACGACAGATCGTTTGGTTTGTACACTCGCCTGGCTGGAGCTCCGATCTAGAAAGACGCCATTTCAATTCAACCGACCGAAGATTCTATCTTCTTCTCCGGTTGTCTCCGTTGCTAGCGTAGCACCTTCTTGTTGGTAAGAGAAGAAATTCTATTTTTACACTTGCTGAACGCCAATTTAGTATTATCGTTTGAAATCTAGGGTTTCTGAAATTGAATTCGATTTCTCAAAAACATTTGAGTTTTTCTCTCTTTGATTCTTACCTTCTTTTGTTTTTCTTATTCTGCTATACACCGGAGTAGGAGAGAAGGAGAAGAATTTTATCTGTCATAAAGAGAAAATGATTCAGCATCAAATAGTTCAGTCACCTGTTAGGTTGGGGGTGACGAACCCGACCTCTCCATCGCCATCTCTTCAAAACCCTACGCCTCCTAAACTGCCTCCCACCCAGCAATCTCACCCTCCTTCTCAGCAAAGCCATCAGTTGACGCCATCTAACTCCACCTCCTCAAGCCTCCTCCCTCTTCTTCCACCACTCCCTAGAGCTCAATCTCTTCTCCTTCAAATGGCCTCCCTCGCATCCAAATTATTCGAAGTTTCGCCGTATCGCTCGAGTTGGGTCACTGCATTTCGTGGATCCTTGCCCACTTTTCTCTCTTCCCAAATGCAGTCTTCTTCCACCACTCAGCTTGACTCTTCTCCTTCTACTACTAAGGAAATCCTTTCCTTGTTCACTGTTCTTCAAACTCAGCTCTTTGAAGCCGTTGCCGAGCTTCAAGAGATTCTTGATCTCCAAGACTCTAAGCAGAAAATATCACGTGAAATCCGGGGGAAGGACTCTGCTTTGCGTGCATTTGCTAATAAATTGAAAGATGCCGAGCGTGTTCTTGATATCCTGGTTGATGATTACTCTGATCATCGCTTCCCCAAAAGAGTGAAAACAGAAGATGATGTAGAAGATGATTCCATAGGCTTAACTACTGTTTCATCTCGGCTGAATTTATCCGATATTTTGTCTTATGCTCATCGCATAAGCTATACCACCTTTGCCCCACCAGAATTTGGTGCTGGACAAGCTCCACTTCGAGGGGCGCTCCCACCTGCACCACAGGAAGAGCAAATGCGGGCTTCTCAGCTTTACAATTGTGCTGATCTTGATGTGGGTTTGCCTAAGTCAGACGAAATTATGGAGAAAACTATTGAGCCAATCATAGAGCCACCTGCGCCTCAGCCAGTAGATACCAATCCAATTTCTAACTTGGCTGCAATTCATGGCCTTCTTCCTGCCAACATCTCAGTTCCGCCCGGTTGGAAACCTGGAATGCCAGTTCCATTGCCAATTAATATTCCATTGCCGCCACCAGGGTGGAAGCCTGGGGATCCGGTTCCATTGCCTCCGCTGGATGCTCTCCCTGTTCCTAGGATTGACGAGAAGCAAATGCGGCCTGGTGCTCTTCAAGGGTTGCACAAGGCTCCGGAGCCAATACAGGTTCGACCAGTTCAATTGGATATTCTGGATCAGGATGATGATAGCAGCGATTATAGTAGCGAAGAAGGAAGTTCTGAAGATGATGATTGACAGCTAAGGTCCTACACCAGTGTTATGGACAGTTTCACATACTTCAGGGAAGCGAAGAAGGAAGTTCTGCAATTGTGTAAGAATAGCAGGTTTTTTAAAAATAATTAAAGGGATTGATTGTTGGTGTAATTGGAATCTACATTTTGGAACTATTGATTCGGTTTAAACAATGAGATTTATGTTAGCTGCTAATGTTTATAGATGATTGCATTGGAGAGAAGTTCATCAAATTGTTATCATTTTCATTTTAAAAAAAAATCTAATTTAGGCATTGTTTTTAATTGCCAATATCACCTTGTTGATTAATCTAAGGACTTAATCCCAAATACCAATAATTCTTTAGCCTAATATGTAAATTATTACAACTTTTGTACTTTTCTGTAAATTCAGTATTTTGGTGTTTCGTCATCACCCAAACCCTAATTCTAAGCTCCTCTCTCTTTCTTTATACACACATTCGAAATTCCGTCTTTCTCTACACTTTCACGCACATCTCGGCACTCATTCCAATGGCAGCCGCCGCCCGCCCACTCGTCACCGTTTTGCCTCTCGAAGGCGATATGGCTACAGACTCTCCTACCTCTGTCCATCTTCCCGATGTGATGAAAGCACCGATCCGACCTGATATTGTCAACTTTGTCCACGCCAACATCTCCAAAAACAGCCGTCAACCCTACGCAGTGAGCAGGCGCGCTGGTCATCAAACATCTGCCGAATCGTGGGGTACTGGACGTGCTGTGTCCCGTATTCCTCGTGTTCCAGGAGGTGGAACTCACCGTGCTGGTCAGGGAGCTTTTGGAAACATGTGTCGTGGTGGTCGGATGTTTGCACCGACTAAGATCTGGCGCCGATGGCACCGAAAGATCAACGTGAATCAAAAGAGATACGCTGTCGTGTCAGCAATCGCCGCCTCTGCGATTCCGTCGCTTGTTATGGCTCGCGGTCACCGTATTGAGACTGTTCCTGAAATGCCTCTAGTGATAAGTGATTCTGCTGAGAGCGTTGAGAAGACCTCATCTGCGATCAAGCTTCTGAAGCAGATTGGTGCTTATCCTGATGCAGAGAAAGCGAAGGAAAGCCACTCTATCCGACCTGGAAAGGGGAAGATGAGAAACCGCCGCTACATTTCTCGTAAAGGTCCTCTGATTGTTTATGGAAATGAGGGAGCTAAGCTCGTCAAGTCTTTTAGAAACCTTCCAGGTGTTGAAGTCGCCAATGTAGAGAGGCTGAATTTGTTGAAGCTTGCACCGGGAGGTCATCTTGGGAGGTTTGTCATCTGGACGAAGTCTGCTTTTGAGAAGCTCGATTCTATTTATGGATCATTTGAAACATCATCTGAGAAGAAAAAGGGTTATCTGTTACCAAGGGCAAAAATGGTTAATCCTGATTTGTCGAGGATCATCAACTCTGATGAAGTTCAATCTGTTGTAAGACCTATCAAGAAGGATGTGAAGAGAGCCCCAATGAAGAAGAATCCTCTCAAGAACTTGAACGTCATGCTAAAATTGAACCCATATGCTAAGACTGCTAGGAGGATGGCTCTTTTGGCTGAGGAGCAACGGGTCAAGGCCAAGAAGGAGAAACTTGACAGGAAAAGAAAACCTATCACCAAGGTACATCATTTTTCGTAAATATACAACTTTAAATCTTTTGAAACATTTGATTTTCAACGTCTTCAATTAATAGCACACACAAGACCGTGTTAGATTTTGGTCATACTTCTTTTTCTGAATTTTGGATTTGATGCTTTGGTCATTTTTAAGATCTTTGGTTACTTTAAATCATGTTAATTTATTTTTCTATTATTTCCAGTTTCATTTGGTATGCATAATCTATATGAATTTATTATTATCAATCATAATGTGTTTTTTTCGTTGATGACACGAATGTCCCACATTATGCCTCTTAGTGTAAGAGGATTATAGAGGTCGATGTTAGTTGTATCATTGCGTAGAACATAATTGGTTAATAGTCTTTTTATGTGTCCGTTGTGATCTGTCTTTCTAACTACCATGGAAATCAAGTGTAAATTGATGGTGTTTAGTTCATGTTTATTTCTAGCCAAGAAAGTATCTGACTATAAATATCTTGAAAGTTGGATTTGAGATAAAGAGAATTTTTCAGAACAGAGATCTGATGTATCTTGGACATAGATTTTTTGATCTTTTTATGTGGTACATTACATGTCTAGTGCATGTTATTGATAGTCTATGACTTGTTTTTTTTTTTTTACAATCCTTTGCTGCAATTTTTGTAATCTATGATTAATATTCGTTGCCTCTCTAACCATGATTTATTTCAGGAGGAGAGTGCTGCAATTAAGGCTGCAGGCAAGGCATGGTACCAAACGATGATCTCAGACAGTGACTACACCGAATTTGAAAACTTTACCAAGTGGCTTGGTGTCTCCCAGTAATTTCATTCATCTTTTTAAGAACCTCGTAGACTTTATAGCTTGTCATTCGATTTTGTTCTTGTTTTTATTTTTCCTCCTTGAGCGGTGATGGATGAGGGCTGGTAGGAGAGAAAATGGTCGATTAGCATGGTTCTTTTAAGTTCGCCATGGCAATGTTATGCACTATGGTTTGCAATATTTACTGAAATTTAATGTTTCTCCTTATTTCTACAATTAAATCTTTTATGGACACCCATTGTGGCAATTCATGCTCTGTATATGCTTTATACTTTTCCTGCCTGATAAACCCTATGATATTCTATTGTGATTTATTATTACAAATAAATTTACAGGAACTGTAAATATACTTAATTTGTTACAGTAATTTTACTTGAATGAAAAGTCAGCCTTATTGCAACTCAGGAGCAGCCTTTTTAGGTCTGCTGCGGATATGTTCAGTGAATTTACTCTGCACTTGTTGAAAATTAATGACTGAAACTAATCCAAGTATGAGGTTGAATTAGATTCCCTTAGTTCTCGTATAACTATTATAAGTAAATCGATGGAGACTGACTTGTGTTCATTCTTAGATTTACCAACTTTGAGATGAGATGAGTCACATTTAGGAGATCGTTTATTTCTTACGTTAAAATGATGAAGGAAGCTACAAAGTTGGTAGTGTGTAATGGGTTGGATGTCTAAATTTTCAGAAATGGTCGCGATCAGTCAGTGTGACAAGACTGACCCATTCTATCTCTATACCATTCAAGAAAATCTCTCAAGCTACTGAAAGATCCTCACGAAGATCAGGTTTAGGACTCAAAATGATAGTGGGTGTTGTTGCGGCCCAAATGAATCATGAATGTTTTGATAGATATAACATCAGTGATTCTATCATTTTTAAAAAGGGAAGCTTCTGACTAAGACTACAATATGACATGTGTTTAGTTTTTTTTCTTTTTAAACATAAAAAAGGGCAAAGGTTGACTTAAGGTTTAGTTTAAAATTAGGTACAAGTTCGGGTGAAGTTCAGGAAGTTTTGGAAGGAGTGGTGATGGAAAATAGATTAATAGGGTAGTTTTGGAACTAATATATTGTGAGATGGCAAATTTGTTATCCATGAAATTGTGTTTGAAGGAGTAAATACATGAAGGAGGATGAGCGGAAGAGATTGATTATTGATTATGATTGTTGATGAATGAAATATTATTTGAGTTTATCATGAGTTTTCAAGTTAAATATAGTTGTTTAGACTTGTGTTTAGATTTGAGGTTCTTGATCGGTTTTGATTCTCGTTTTATTTTTTAAGGCTTTCTATGTTCATCACGTGCATGTCTACTCGATTTCCCCTCTCTAA